>JAIEZT010001373.1:19134944-19734944 GCA_019594935.1 Periophthalmus modestus
AAAGCATGTTAATAAACCTGTATAACTCTCCATGGAGATAAGTAGAACTGTCCACAATGGTAAGTCCAAATTTACAATATTTACAATATGGACTTACCGTTTAATATATGAAAGCTGGACACAATCATTTTTGGGCTCAGTAGTTATCGTGTGCACAATTTCTTTGACACAGAATTTTGCTTTGAGCTGTAGAGGGTAGAATAAATAACTTCTATGGTTCATTCTGCTATTTATTTTGCAGCTCATGCCTTTAAATGATATTTTCCATTTAAAAATAGGTGTATGCCACTGACACAAAGTAGGATAATCCCATAAAGTAGTTTCAATATTTTTCAAGATTTCTCTGTAGCAATATATCATTCTTCAAAATGTGTTACTGTGACAGGCCTAGAGACAAGCAGATGATTCCACAAGGCCAGGTTACAGGTCAGATCTGTGCAGGTGGCTCTCATGAGGCATGTTTTTTCATGTTTTTTTGAGCAATTAAAAGACATTTAATGTCATACGGGGAAACACTTCAAACAAAGCAATGACATCTTACAGGTGGCAGAACTCCCACCAGAAAGGTTACATAGTCCACCTTTAAATAAAATTGTCCGTTTCTGCATTCAGACAAACTCACTTCCCATGGATGAAATTAAAAATGCACAGGTCAAGTCTACAGCACTGTGTTCGATCAGTTTTCCTTGACACTGATGCGCATGAGTGGCCTGAGGATGTGGGCGTTCATCCATGAGAAAATGTGATGAAGGAGCCAAGCCAAGGTCGGATCTCTGTGGAAAAAGCAATTGGCCAAATCTTTGCACTGGCCACTAGGGACGATATAAAATTTAGACTAACGATTATCGTGACCAAAATAAATCGCGATTCACGATACTATCGCCAAAATTATTAATTTGTTAACGTTCTGACGGCCCGGGCCTACTTTACAACTCTACAGGAATGTACATGTACTTCTGTGTCACCCACGCAAACAATCTACACATCAAATGAAAGTTACAGCGTTCGTCTTTTCGTATATACAAACAGTTTTCACCTGGAATCACCACAGAGCTGACAGGAAAGACGTCAGAAGCCAAAAATGCAGATTTGGACTTCACTCACCTTTGAGGCTCTGGTTCTGTCAAACATCAACATATTCCACAAAGTTGGTCTCATTCGTTCCGTATGGTCCAGAGAATATAATCCAGTCAAGAAATCATGTCCACAAAATAAGTTAGATCCTCCATGTCGAAACTGCTGCAGGAAAGTATTCCACACGCGAAATCTGGTCCGTCACTTTTTTGCATTTCTTTGGTCGATTTCAGGCAAAATAAACTTAAGACAGCGGCGACTTTGGCCGTGTCTCAATTCACCAAAAATTCACCAAAGTGATCTTAATGCGCATTTAAGTCAGGCGGGTACTTCGACCTGCACTTCGAGCAGTACATGGAACAGTGCATGTGATGAATTGGGACACAGCCTTTCTTCCTCAGAGCTTAACACACGTGTTAGCTTCTGACTGACACCAGTGTTGTCCAATAAGGTGAAGGTTGTGTCACTGGAGCCGCAAACAGTGAATCAGTGCTACATGTGACTGAAAGTTTACGCCTCACTCTCCCCCGTGTAGAATTAACCAATCACATCACACACGTTTAGTGACGTTTTCTCCTTACAGCCAATGAGCAGCGGAGCACGTGTGTGACATGCCAAGATTTTCCGTAAACAGACGGACTTCACCGAGTAAACGAAGCGTGTTAATGCGCGTGCATTCTGTGCGCAGTTGTTTTGCTTCTAAACATGATGAAACGGACAAAACAAAGGAAGTACGCGATCTAGGACACTGTGGATGTTTGTACAAGTTAAACTAGAGGCATCTCTGACCCGGAGCGGTTCGTGTCAAAGAGTGAAGATGACTGTGGACTCAGGAGGAGAGGAGCTTATTTTTGATGGATTGGATGCCTTCACAATCGGTAAGCGAGGTTTATTCTTCTATTGACATGATCGTAGGTAATTATATATCGTGTGTGTCTGCTGTTTAGCTAACTACACACAACACAATCTACATTCAATAGTTTATGTCACTTACGATGGATATTTTCAGCTCAAGTTTGTCAAACAATGCAGGATGGTTGTCTCGTAAATGCGCGTGTAAGATGCTCGTGTTTTGCCCTCGGACCCGCAACTTTTTTTTGGCACCAGCCTCTGCCACCAGAACAGGCACAGACAAGTGTCATAGCTGTGACAGAGGCGCCCCCTTGTGAGCAAACACCAAAACTAGCATCTAAACGTTGTATTGAAACCACAAACATGAGTCAGTCTGGTGCCGTAAAGACTGTTATAATCGTTCGCGATTTTGGAAAAATGCCACGAACAATTTATCGTGGACAGTTTCTATCACAATTTACGATATTATTGTATATCATCCCATCCCTACTGACCACACATGGACAAGCAAAACATGCTTCCTTTAAATTGACAATATTACACAATTGAATGACCAGAACTTCATAGGGATGTCGCTTCATTGCATGGAGTCTTCCACAGTATGGCATTAAACGAATTTATCTCCCAGAGGTCAAGCAGTTGGTTCAACTTTAATCAAGCCAAGTTGTAAGTCAGATCTGTGGAGACACGACCCCGCGCACACTAAGAGTGCATGCTTTTTAAGAACTTTTTTGCAGTAAAACACCTAGAAGATAGAGGTTTAGTGTAGCAAAGCAATAACATCTCCATGGAGACCAGCAGTAATATCTTAAGGACTCAACCAGGACTAAGTAAAGATTTTTGGGGTTTAAAACCTACAATTAGCAATCTAGGACTAACCAGATCACCAATGAAAAGGTGTTATGGATCTTGTTCTCCATAGAACTAAATGGGCTTCCCTTAAGTGACAACGCAAGTGCAGGTGGACGGGACAGTATAAGGTGGAAATTGTTTAGCATGTAAATTGACCACAGAAAAAGTAGCCAATTTTTAAATTTGTTTCTAACCTTAGTCCACTCAGGATAAATTTGACTTAAATTACCTTCATAAACTCAACATAGACCGCTTCTGGTAGGCCTGATGTAGAAAAAAACTTAATCTAAAATCTTTGCATTAGAATTCTAAAACAACAAACTTTGCAATCTCTTGTCCAGCCAACTGACCTGGCTCACTATTCGTACCATTATCCTTCAACAACAAACATGGCACGAGTAGCTGCTGCCCACCTCTTCCCTGGACTCTGGCCTGAGCACTACAGATTTAAACAAGACAGAAGAGGAGAGAGAGGGAAAGAAAGAGGTGTGGGTGGTGTATCTTTATTCATCGTCCTCTGATCTGACTCACATCCTGGACTCCTGTGAGCTCTCCTCCTGCTCTGCATCCTCTCCACAGCCACACAGCCAACTCCAACCTGATGCCATTTTAACACATATAGCAGGCCAGGACAGGAATAGACAGGGACAGAGATGCATTGGTAATGAACTAAAATTAGACCTAAGTTTAAAGGAGTTCAAACAAAGAAACCCCAGTCATGGACAAATTTCTTGGGGTGAAAAACTAGATCGATTTGCTCCACCACGTCAGCTTGTCTCCATGAACATAAGCTTAATGCCATACTGTGGAACGTTCAAGGCAAAGTAATAACTCCACAAGGACAAGCACGTGCCTCTTGAACAGAAAAATTACATAAGTCACATTTAAACAAGTTTATTCGACCCTTTCACATTAACTGAAAATATATTGGACCACATTCTTATCCTGTGTCATGTTATGTCTCATTCGACAGGCTGGTCTCATGTAGGGCCAGTATCATGACAGAAGATAACGTAATGTGATCTTTGTCTTGGTGTGAACATGTTGCATAGTGGCTAATAGCATCTGCTGTTGTTTTGGAGACTTGGGAGTTATGCAAGATTACAGTGTGCATTATACAATAAAAATGTCAAAAAAGTCAGTGCAAAATTTCCTTTGGGACCAGTTACATACAGGATTTAATCACGTCAAGTTATATCTATACAGTGCTTATATGAACTGTTAGAGATAGTAAATAAAGATGGTATTTATGAGCAATTTCAAAGACATAGTTTGCACAGCTTTGCAAAATGTGAGAAAAAGTTGGTCTGAAAAATAGGAGTTTGAGATTATATTTTTGCAATCCGTCGGGTGCCTGTAAATATCCCGGTTGAGGTTAGACTATTAAATGTAAATTTTAAGAGACAATATTTACAATTCTCATTTAGCACCTACAAACAAACTATTTTAATATCTTTATGATACAGTATATATAAGGCTAAGGACTAGCTGCACCAGAACTGAGAAGGGAAGGCGGGCTTTTGGCTGTTTTGCTTCACAACAATGGAACACACTTCAAGGACGAACAAAATTGGATACTTTGGTGCCACGATTGCAATTTAATAATTTGGGAACACCTGAACCAAAAAAGTAATTACACAACACAAACATTAGTAAACTGATCTCTGTCTTGTCAATAAAGCCTACTATGTCCAGTAGCTGAAAAAGTACATAACCAGAGACGGTTCTTTTCCCGTATGGAAATGAGTAGGCCAATACTTGCTAAGGTCGTCACTATTTAATACTCAGAGGACTTGATTCGTTCTCCTTATCCAAGAGGTTTGACTTAACATATCTCTCCGCTAATGAAGGCACATGCCACAAACCAGAGATTAACTTTCTGATCCTGGGAGCAACGATCAATAAAACACATTACAGGCGCATTAAGTGAGCGACCTGCTACCACCAAGCAATATTCTTGTATTTAGGGGTTCAAACTTAAGCTTACAGTAGACTACATGATCAAAACCACCACAATTAGTTTCCATTAATTCTGAATAAAAAAAACAACATTTAGTTAAAACTGAACTTTGATATTTCAGTGAGACATTTATAAGGGTTTGGATCGATAGCGCCTGTGCCACTATATTACACAGCAGTGGACCTGATCTGTATCCCTCCCTCCTTATATGCATGTTGTTTATGGATGTATTGGTTGGATGTCCATAACTCTTCCACAGGGTTAATGGTTTTCACTGCGGCTCCTATTGGGCTGAGTGCAAAAGGAAGATCATTAGTAGGTTTCCGTTTGGGCCTGCCGCTTCCCGCATGCTAAAAGTCAATGTGACTTAAATGGGACTGGAATGATTGAGCAGATGAGGGCAGTCTTTTAAAGGCAGCCATGTCATAATGAACTGTCCTGGTTGTAGACAGATGTGTGTTTACAGAGCCATTTTGAATCATTGGTGTGGAGCTTGTGGAGATATTAATATGTTTGACCCACTTTATTCTACTAAATGACATAATTTCTTTACAGCTTATTTCAGATTTATCCAAAACCAGATTCTCACTGGCATCGTTAAATGGAAATATTCAGATAATAATGGAATGCGCATTTTATTTTATTAGGACTGAGGACTCTCTCTTGTTTAAACACTCTCAAAGTTCAAACTTTCGTAGGTGCCTTTGTCGGTGCAGAATGTTTCATCGATATTGTGGGTTTTGTCAGGGAGAAAACTTGCAAACGTACAGCACTTCAGAGTCACACTGCGATCAAACATTTATGTAAATTTCGCTGAGAGCATTCTGTACTGTACAGGAGACACGGCATGGAGGAGACTGATTGACAATGGTCTACAGTCTCTTAGCCAATCAGGACGCAGAGCACAATGCGTGTTTCATATGCTGTAAAAAAAAAAGCAGGCAAAATTGCACAAAAAAATCTGTGAAACAGTGAGGCTGCGAAAGGTGAACCGCATTATAGTGAGGGACAACTGTATACAGATCACACGATGCATAGGAAAATAACAATAAAACACCAAGATATCCTGTCTAGCTAGTATTAAATGCCAGGGAGAAAAAGTGGGTTTTTAGTCTTGTCTTAAACTGCATTAAAGACCAAGAAGAGCTATAGTATTACTAATAGTACTTTGTCATCATTGAAAACAACAATGATTTAGAAGAGATCATCATGCAGAAGTGGTTTCCTCTGCACATAGTGGTGATATAAAGCCGATTGTCACGATTATATAAAATGTCCCACGAAAGATTATTGTTGACACCTTTATTATAACGATATTACTGTTTATTTTCCCATCCCTAGACAGCACTATAGTAAGCTGGGCAGTTTCACTACAGACAAATGACAACAAATGTCTTTATATCAATTACATACATTGTGGTTATGTTTTGTCATTTTGAATATTGACAATACACCGATGGGTACTGAAAAAATATCGTTTAAATGCCAATACTGAAAATGTACAAAGCCATATCTCATTCTTTTTTTTTTTTATTGTATTACTTAATCGAGTTATTTAGCCAAAAAACTTGACGCATATCAGATCAGTACAATACTAATGATTATCAGTCAGTAATGTGACAAATTACCGGGTAAGTGGTTGTTCAGCCAACCATATGCAGCTAAACATCACAGGCATCTTTCCTGTTGCAAAACTTCACGAATCTTGTCTTCTGGTCAGACACTGCAGCACAGACAGGACGTTCATCTTTCATATGGGCAAACAGATAAATCTATTACCAAACATTATGGAAATGTCTCTGTACATATGGGTGTAATACATGCAAGGCAAAAACAATTACCTGGATGATTGAAAACCACTGCAGACATCCAATCGAAGCAGAATTTAAAGGCAGCACTGACCGAATAAACAAATACAACAATTTTTCATCGCTAACCTTCAGTGACAAGTGTTATGGAACTGCGCAATAAAACTATAAACTTTATTTAGTCAAGTCGAATAACAAATTACATCACTCCCGTCTCTGCAGAGAAGCCAGTCACTTCTCCAGTCCGCCTGTGTGTGCCATTTGGGGAGAGAATAACCTGAAAACTAATCAGCCTCGGCTAGTGCACAGCTGTGTAATACATAATGCAATACGGAGAGTGTCCAGCAGGGGGTCTAGAGGGGCCAAAGCAGCAGGACGTCACACCAATAAGACCAAAGGAAGAAAGAGAATCGCGCAAGTTGACCACATGGCGTGATAGTGTATGCCAGCTGCAACACATCCAAAAAGCAAAGGACACTGCTTTAGTTTAAAAGCTAATTCCACAAAAGGAGATTGTCACTTTTTATGTTTGCATCCTGTAGACATCAAGTGATAATATTACTGCAAAAATATATTGCAAAACACATAAGACAGGGTGAAACGCGGACAAAGAATGAGAGAGATCGAGGGAGCGGAGCTTGAAAGAGAATAGAAGAGTAGAGGAGGCATGTCGAGAAGCGGCACTCAAAGAGAAAGCCAAGTAGAAGGTACGCGTCTCCATCGCTCCCTGCATCGCAAGAAAAAATTCAGGGCTGAATTCAGTCTGGACGCCTCTGTTACAGAAGTGCATACAATAAAAGCAGACGCAGTATAGAAATGTGTGTAAGGATTAGTTATAAAGAACGCTGACACAAACAATTTAAGTTTGAGTCAAGGTCAAAGCAACAGTGTCAATCAGTGACAGGCAACATTAAAAACATCTTTACATACAGGGTGGCCCAAAAGTCACTGACACTTTTAAATCTTCAGTAGTTCCTATAATTCTTAAGTTATAATCACCAAATTGTAGCAGTAGGTAAACTGAACCTTCTGAGATTTTTGGCAATATATACGGTTATAATTGTTCACTTACACTTGAACTTATCACTGCTTCAACTAGTGGAAGTAAAAATTACCTAATTTTTCAAAATAATGTTTTTTTAAGTGTCCATCATTTTCGGTTTCGCACTGAATAGCCCTATCCAACACACTTTACATAACATTTGAAAGCATTTCCAGGCTTATGGCTCCTGTTTGATCCTCAATATTACGTTTTAAGTTGTTTATTGTCTGAGCTTTATTCATAAACACCTTTTCTTTAAGAGCCCCACAGGAAGAAATCAGGACTAGTCAGGTCTCGGGAGATCACATACTGCCCCCCATCTTTGAAAACGACTTATTATTCCTTTAATGGCATTTACGCTTGGGGCATCTCTGGTATTAAAATGTCGACGGTAACACTGCTGGGTTTCTGAATTTGACCCATGTGACTCAAAGTACCACTGTACAATGAGGGTTCGTTCCTCTGTGCTATATTTGCTCATATTAATGTTGGAAGGGTAGCTCTAACTGCTCTGAAAAAAAAAAAAAAAAAAAAAAAAAAAGTTAGAGTTATGAATTTTTTTCAACTGTCAGTGATTTTTGGACCACCCTGTATAATGGTAGTTATGTTTGTTCATAGATTGTACCAAAGATGTCAAAAAAAATTTTAATGTATAAAAAGGTGATTGATTAACTTGATCTGTGAAAAAAAAAAAAAAAAAAAAAAAAAAAATCTATTCAACTATAAAAAGTGTGATAACTATTGACACTTATTACATAATGAAAGTGTTAGGTCCAGAGGTTTCAAAGAGAAAAAGAAGCAGGCTGGACACTGGAGACCCTCTGCAGAAAAATCACTTTGATGTTCTAACAGAAAGGAAGATGAGGAAAAGGTCAGAAGACCACAGATACGTTTGAAAAAAAAAGAACGTCAGCAACCGCTTTTCATGATGTCAGGAAAAAATAGATATGGATTTGTGAGGGTTGGCTTAAATGTTATAACCATAGACTGGAAATATAAATGGACATAGCAAGCTGACTAGCCACAATGTTCCAATCAGGAGGCAAACATGGCTCCAATTCACTACAGGAAAAACGTCATCACTCCCTCTAACTGCTGCTGTCAAGCTCATCATGTTGTTCTTAAAATGTTTGTTTTAACTCACGATACATTGTTCTGGTGTTTTTATTTCACCGTTTTGTCTGTAAATGAAGATATGAACATTAATAACAGACCAGTCAGGCATCAACCTCTGTCCATTTCTACATCCATTCTTTGGTTATAACTAGGAAACTTGACAGTGTATCGATTGGTTTCTAAGCATGTTGTTGTAAAGCATCTTGTGTCCTTAAAGCAATTAATGTTTCACAAAGAGTATGATGGGATATAAGAGTGGCATACGAGGGTAGTACAACTGCTTCTCAGTTCAATCATAACTGCAAAAATCCTATTTTCAAGTCGATGTAAAAAACAAAAAAAAGTTGTCAATCAAGATAGTGTACAATATGTAGAGGTTTAAAAGGGTAACCCAACACACACAGCATGCAAACAGAAAGAAAAACAACAAAAACATATCAATACTGCATCTGGTAACAATGTGAAAGTTAATGTTTAAAACAAAACTAACATTTTACTAAAGATATTTATACCAAAACAGCTTTTTAGCTTGAGGCCTTGAAGTGTTTGCTTACTATTTGCCCATGGCCTCCTAAAGGGCACATATCTGACAAAAATAGAACTAAAAAATAGCTACTTGATACTCAGCACCATTCTACCTGTTATAAGTGAATCCCTGTTATCCTAAATTATGCTTAGATGCTTAGAAAATATACAAATTTAAACCAGTAATTCACCCTCAGAGTGGAGGCACTGAAGCATAACCTCTGATTTAGAGACAATATTATGGAAAAAACAAAAAACAAAAGGGCTACTGGGATATAGGCAATATTATGTCTATGATAGCTATAAAATGTATTTTATTTATGCTTTGGTCACAGCACAGACCAAAGCATAAATAAAGATTATAGCAATTTTAGATAATCCAACATAAAATCTACAGCCAAACTGCACACTAAGAAATCAGCCACTTACTCTGGGGACCCAGAAAAGACCAAGATCACATTTGTGCCAGTCCTAAACCTGGGTATATAAGAAAGTCACTTTCTAAAGTGGCCTAAAACTCAGCCCAGATTATACAAATAAACGATTAAGAGTATGGCATAAAAAACAAATTGCTCAAAAAAACTTTACATTATTATGGTAAAAGAAACAATTCAAATCTGTCAACTGGGCAAAAAGTTGTTGGAGTGCAGACATTTCGCTGCTCATCCAAGCCGCTTCTTCAGTTCTTACATTTTTGCAATGAGTGGGTTTGCCACAAACATGACTTGTAATTTGGCCTGGTTGCTTGTCTCCATGGATAGGTAAGTTTAATGCCACACTGCTGAAAATTCTAAACAAGGCAATGCCAATAATGTAGAGACAAAAGGTTACTTTACTTTAAACTCACCTGCAAATGGTAAAAGTTGTATTTATAAGAAAGATAAAAAAAAAAACCTTTAGCTCCAATTGATCCAGTCTGTTTAAACTGCCTTGAAACTCTGCAAGGTTTTGTGAGATTACTACAAGAATAGAGTTTATTACTGGCTCTTGGCTGAGTGGCTATTGTTGCCCTTGCTAGCAGCTTCAGTCCTCACCATAGAGAGAAGGACAAGTCGACTCAAGAGCCTGTGAGAAAACTCTGTTTGCTAATAGCTAGCAATGTCCAAGGCAAAGAGCTGCTGCTGGCCAGAATACAAGTGCACTCAGACTGTATATAAACAACAGTTTTGGAGCAAATGATGTATGTGTTAAAATACTAGAAATGGCTGCAACAATCGTGGGCGTTTTATTCGCAGGGCAAAAACATTAAAACTAAATCAACATAATAAGAAAAAGATTACAGTGAACCGTCACTTTAAAAATAGAACTGTAAACTGTTAGTGTTACTCCTACATACCTTAGGCTGTACACAAAGCAAAATATAACGCATCCACTGCAATAAAAAAAACAAGTGTAGCTCATAGTTGCCATGACATTAAAGCTGGCCTTATATCTAGGGCTGCAATGTGTGATTAAATTCGCAATTTACGATGTAACAATAGGGTTCTGTTCAAAGTTTACAATATAAACATATCCAGTAGCATTGACAAAAAGACTGAAATAGGACAACGAACTTGAGCTATCATCAGTGACATTTCTTCCTCCAAAGTCTTAACTCTGCTCTGGATCCCATGCTTTTACTTCTGGATTGGATGTAGACTCCTCATTTATAAAACCCCAAATATATCTTTGATGACAAGACATGACTGAATTGATCGGGATTAAAATTTGATTAATCGCCCAGCCCTACTTGTAGCCCCATCTGCTTTGGAACAGATAAAGTTGTGCCATTTTGAATCTATGGCCAATCCAACCACCATTCATCACAAAGAAACCCTTGCATGTTCACACAAAACAGTATCTTGCAACAGAACTCGCCAGTATGTAATGATAGTAATAAAGAGTTGCGTGAACCTTCTAAAAGCATATACTCTGACCTGAAAATGACCATTGGAAACTGGCACGTGGCACTCATCTCATTCTAATGTGCTCCAGTGTGAGAGCAGCTTCTGTGGCCTGCTGCAGTTTTTTAAAGGGAGTAAACATGGAGCTTGCATCATTATGAAAAAAGCACAGCAGTGAACCCACTCACCCTCGGCTGCCAGTTTTCATATTGCTTCTGGAGGTTCGCCCCGATGGTCTCCAGGGCTTTCTGCGGACTCATCGACAGGGGATCTAAAAGGCAAAACAAAGAGGTAATAAAAAAACTGTACATACAGCATAGAATCTAACAGACAAGTACTGATATAAAAAAGTACCATTATATTAGGGCTACAACTTCAATTATTTAAAAAGGCGCTGTACCTGATTTTCACCGTCTTAAACACGTGAAAAGCAGAACAAATTTTTATTTTTTTTTTAAATGGCAGTGGTGCAGTATTACTCACTTACTTTATGGTTTCCGAGCATCATAATTCACCATGTGAGTGCTGGGAAAGCTAACAACAACTAGCATACTAATGTGCATTTCCTGACTATTGGACAATAAAGTGGTTTCTAATTGGATTCAGACAGTACACAGTGGACATGTTTTGACCTCAGGAGCTGTTTATACAATACATCTGTACTGTGGCAAGACACGTTTGGCTCAAATACAAATTCAAAGGAAAAAAAAAAAAAATTGGTACAAGGCCTTTAAGTAGTCGACTAGTAAGCTTTTCTTTTTTTTTCTTTTTTTTTCTTTTTTTTAATTTCTATTGTATATTGATGGACATACTTCAGCTTATATTAGCAAAAATACAGACTAAGCATTTTGGGTAAGCATTTTGTGTATTTGTGAACAGGAAAGATGTCTGTGCTGGATTTAACCAAAGTTATATTTTTAGTCTTGTTCTGCTGTTGCAAAGCTTCCACCAATTAGATTCAAATAATTTCACGTTTTCCAATCATCTTCAACCTTCAAGAACTGTTCCAGATAGATAATGTGTAAAACTGAGTTCACATATCAATGTAGTGTGAGCCAGGTTAACATTTGGACTTATAAGTAATAAAATTGGCAATGTTTCCATTTGATGCTTCATTAAGTGTACAGGGAACTTACAGGAAAGGCAGATTTCTGTATAATGTGTGGGATGCCTGAGCTCAAGTTCATGTTTGATTATATTAACATGAATAAATATGATTTATGTAATTAATTCTGCACATAAAACACATGCTTTGGGTAAACTGTTACACTTCTTTTATTACAAGCAAATTCTCATGTTGAAATATTGATGCAAGTCAATCAATACGACTTGAAGAAATGGAAAATATAGATTAGAGCAGATCACATAGACCTCATCAGGCTGAGAGGATGTATTGATGATGTAGGAAGAAAATAATACACTTAAGTCAGAAAAATAAACCACTGCTGTTTTGATAAATGCAGTCAGAGCACTATACAACAGAAGGCTTATGGATCAGACCAATCATGTTAGAATATAGACTTATGACTGATCTGGTTACGTTTGAAGATGCATAGATCAGCTAAAATCCAGTTTCGTAATGAGGAATAAGTAGGTTAAAGTAGGTTTTGTTCACATTCACTTTTATTGCCTCTACAATGGAATTATGAACCGAGACTTCCTGGTCCTCATCTAGCAGTATGGCTATTGATGCTTTTTCCCCCAGAAAAGCATTAGGTTTACACTGTGAAATACAATTATATAGAACTGAAATTGCAATAATGATGTTTGTATTGTGTTAAACTACTTCTGTAGCCATAGCTGCACACACACACACACACTCACACACAGCATTCATACATGGGTGGGTGAGGTGTCTTGCCCTATGACACAAGTGCAGTATTTTTTGGTCCAGTTTACTTGCAGGTTTTTCTACTGTATAGATTATCACGTATCTCCAAATAGCAAAAGAAAATTCAATTCTGTCACCTGGAATAAAGTTTTTCAAAGTTTTACAGAACTGAAAAAGCCACTTGGACAAGCGCTGAAACGTCTTCACTCAAACTTTTGCCAGTTGACCAAATTTTCTTTTACTCTGGATCCCACCTGGAAGACTGAGGAATTACCCAGAAATCCTACAAACAGTGTGTTGACCGTATCTCTAAAAAGCCTGTTCACGTTTTAGAAACTTTTAGAATTGTGTGGTTTTTAATGTTCTCTCCACAAGTTGAAGAGTCTCTAGGAATCTGAACAAAACCGTCCTGTTCGTGAAGAAGCACTTGTGCTTTTGTCGCACTCCGCTTTGCCCCAAGTTGACACAGCTCCCAAGGGACAGTGGGGCAAAAATATCTCTAACAGACACAAGCAACAGCGAGTCAAGGCCAAGCTCTTACTTCATAAATAAAAAGAGGGTAAACTTATTCAGAGTAGGGGTGTGAGTCTTTAAGTTCTTGCGATTCCATTCAATTTCGATTATTGGGGTCCAGATTCAATTTACAAAGCGATTCTCGATTCTCAAACGATTCTACAATTATTCTAAAATCAATTCTGAAGCTATTTTTTTTGCTGAAAACATAGAACATTTATTTTTGCACGTTCAAAGTTTCCTGTTCTAACAATCTTTTATATAAACAGTACATCCACACAAAACAGAATTGTTGTTAGATTAAGCAAGAATGTTAAAGAAGGTACCTGAAATAATATAAAATATTTGTATATATTATTTTATTACTTCAAAATTCAATAAAAATCCACTCTACTCAATCATTATCTAGGCCCAGTTAATTCCATCAAGCATTTATGAGTTAGGTTTTCACTGATCACTACCCATTAAAAGACACCCCACCTAAGAGTACTTGCATTGAAAAAAATATATTTTTGCACATTCACAGGCAAACAACAGCAATATTAGAGCCAATTATTTCCCGTTCTGTTTGCAGCTTATTTCCTCACACCTCTTCAAGTAAATATGTTTATTATTATTATAAAATGCGGGTGCTTTAAACTGAATATAGTCATAGCTTTTACGTTATAATTTCACCATTACTAACACAGTTAGAGGTTGATGCAGTTTTGTAATGGCTGCAATATCTCATCAATAAGACCAAAAAGTGTTGTATAGTCTTTCTATAGAGTATACAGGTCTATACATGGCAATTTCGATAAACATTTCAGCTTTGTAACAGACCATTGGTTGAGGTACTGGACCGTGGTGCGAAGTGGGTTTGGTTTTAATGTTTTTCTTCTGTGTATATATTTTTTCTTTTAAAGACTATAGAATTTTCATGTACATATTCATAAACGAATATTTTAAAGAAGGCATTTGTAAACTCTAGGATGTACAGTGCCTATGTTTAATACTGTAAAATCAATAAAAAGTTGATCACAAAAAAAAAAAAAAGAAAGAAAAGTCTCTCACCGATCCAGCACTCGAGGCGGGCACAGGGGGAGGTCTTGACCACATCAGGAGGGTCCACCCCGACGTTGAGGCACAGAACCAGTGCTACACTCACTGTCTTCATCTGAAACACAAGAGACACCCAGAGTTTGTTATCTGAATCCCAAATGCTTATGTCTAACACTGTCATACTGTCATATGTTTTTAATTAATAACGTCTATACTTAAAATGTGGTAACTTTGTGCATCTCTAAGTTCAATCATCAGCTCCCTCTAGTCATGTAACATTTGTATTAAAGACCCTAATACTCCCTGACAGAAAGTGTTGGAGAAAAGAAATGGGAGGGCCAAACATGCGCAATAAAAATAATCGTGACCTTACGTCCTATGCTATTTTGTCCTATGTATTTGAGCAAGCTGTGATAAGCTTTACCGTCATGGCAAAACTAGTCTCAGAGTTTTGAGAAGTGCTTACAAATCCAGTGAATCAGTTGGATGCTCGGAAGGCATAATGTAACTAGTTCAGCTTTTCATGTGTTTAAGATAGTCAAAATCAGATACAGCGTCTTTAACCTTAACCTGTTTATCCTACAAATATTATCAGATACTATCGCATACATGTAAAATATGTTCATTGGAGAAAATATGTTCATTGGAAAGAAACAGCAATTTTCTTTCTGTACAATTAAAATAGAAAAGCCATATTATAGTTCCATGTGTTGAATAGTAGTTGAAAATGGCAGCATGAGCTCACATAGTCTAACATGTACAGAGGTGAGGGGCCAAGTCGCACGACATCACAAATCACAGGTCAACAACCCCGCTGAAATGACCATGAGCCCAAGTGACAAAAATAAATATTAATTTTATCTTCATTATTATTCTAACAATATATATTTTAACAATGCATTAGAAATAAGTGGTTGAGGTTCAAGTGTCGCACAAAAGATGAATGGATCATAACATTAACCAAAAGCAACAGAATTATCACTTTATCCTCTTGTTTAGAATATTACACTAGATGTTTCTGTTCATTTCATTTTTAATCAGCTCCATCACTTTTTTTGGTAATGCTTTTAACTTAGCTACAAGTACACGTTTGTCTGGGTAAATATTTTATTTTTCAGAAATTATCACCAAACTCTTAACCAGTATCCTGAAGTGATATATCACTGTTAAAATAGCTCAAAATAATATCTCTAATTATCATAGAAATGTCTTTTCTATCAGTATATTTTTGCTCAATAATACAAAGTGTGTAAATAAATATGTATGTTTAATTAAAAAAAAAAAACAAAAACAGATACTACTGCATTGATGCAAGAACCATGAAAAGGCATGAATGGGGCTAAATGGCTGCAAAATATTTTTGTGTGAGCAACAGAATTTAGTCCTATTATAACTAGAAAATAAAACACACACAAATAGGTTTCTCTGTGAATGGACAGAGCTGCACCATGTGAAATGTCTGAAACATTGACCAGTATGACCATGACTGAATATTTGTCTATAAATATTAATCCTTGACTTTCTTGACAGTGTAGCGAGTCCTGGTACCATGAGATTACATCCACGGTGCAGTACATGTGGGTCAATAGATGCTGGTGATGACCTTCAGCAGGAGCGGCTGAGTGCCGGGCGGAGAGGGTCTATGCGGGTCACGTGTGTAAACTGGGTTATGTGTCTTCACTGGATAAGTTTGCTTTTCCGGGGGCTACTGTTATGGAGGTAATTAAAGTAGCCAGAGAATTCCTGCTGACCGGAAAAAGGTCAGTGGGCCAGTGGGACACAACAGGACAACAATCGTTAAAGGTGTGTACCTGGTCATGTATACACACATATAACTACACTTACCCACTGGCCTTTAGCGGACAGTTCTGTGTGCAAACCAACTGACCTGTGACGAGTCTCATGTCTGATTACACTGATGTGCAGTCAGAACTGAACTTGTCAAAGGCTATGATTGCATTCACACCAAAAATCTGATCATTATCTCAAACTCATGTGTCAAAGACAAAAATTAAAGTGAAAAGTTTAAAGAATTAAATTGTTTTAAAATAAATTGTGCTTTGTTTTGTTTCTCAAAAATCCACTGACTGACACACGCCAGGTGTTTTTGATGATCAGATTTACTTTGCTCATCCAAACAAAATCTGATGTGATTTTTACTGGCCATACCCACTGAGAACAAGTCAATGAACATGCTCAAAATCTTGTTTCATTCATAGGGATCTGTTTAGGGAGCAACAGCGACTTATATTCTATTCTATCAATATTGTTATTACAATGCATAGCTATTCACTATCACATTTTTGTGCACAACCATAATAAGAACCAATTTCATGTTGATTGCCTTTAAAAGTGCACTATGTTAAATGTTCTTGGTCTCCCTTGAAAAAGAGATGCCTAATCTCAAGAAGCTCTCCATGAATAAATTCAGTTCAATTCATATTCTATGTACCGTATTTTCCGGTCTACAAGCCGCTACTTTTTTCTACTTTTTAACCGCTGCGGCTTATGGTGCAGTGCGGCTTATACATTTTTTTTTTCCCCGTGGTGCCAAAAACATTTAGCCCAGCAACAGTAGACCAATAAAACTGATGAGTAGTTCTCAGAGGTCCAATGAAATTGTATTATTAATGTAGCGCACTCTCACAACTATTGTAAATCAGTCATTTATACTAACCCTCATCAACATGGAAAATACTAGAAGAAAAACATATGATGCGGCTTTTAAGTTAAAAGCGATCACTCTGGAAGTTGAAGAAGGAAATCGAGCTGCCGCACGTTATATAATAAATTGTTTTTTTTGTTCTCTGTATAGATATGAAAGTGAAAAGCGTGGATGTTCCTTACCTGTCTGCTTTCACCCGCTGTCAGTGACTCATTTCTTACAGTGATAAGAAGATATACAGTGGTCTGGTTTATCTATTTCTGGTTTATTTATTTTTTACGTTCCATAAGTAACCCACGTTAAACGAAATCCGTGACGTAGAAAACTTTAATTTTTTTAACAATTATTCTACATGTTTCCCGGCTGCAGGTGTATTTCTCAGTTCCTCTGTCCCCGCGTCTTCGTCCTAGCGCCGCTCCTCTGTAATGTCTCGTAATGTTCTTTTTCCTGCAGTCACTGATCCACAAACTACAGCAGACTCCATCCGCATGGTTACAGCCCTTTTTGCTCCTTTTTAAAACTTATTCTGTCGTCCTTATGTTATTTTCCTCCCTTTTTATTTTGTTTCACGTGTAAAGTCTCTTGTGGACGCGCGTCTTGGCCACGCTGCATTTCTGCGGCGTATTTTCAAGCGTCAGAGACGCCGCAGAGCTGACCACCTCCGTTGATGAGTTTTATGTAATAAAGACACTAAAGTCACTCTCTCAACCTGGTCTGCAGTGTTCACAAAGACACAGGGAAAACTAAACATCCAAAGGCACTCGCAGACCGCAACGGACGAGCTGGACGCGCGTCCGGAGCGTCCACAACGCGCGTCGGAGGCGTTACAAAGGTGTTACAAAGGTGTCCAACGCGATTGTTTCAGAGTCACGCTGCAGCATCGAATATTTTAGTAAATTTGGCTGAACGCATTCTGTACAGTACAGGAGACATGGCACCTCCTTTAGCCAATCAGGAACAGAACACGCGCCTGCATATACTGTAAAAAAAAAAAAGCATGCAAATCTGCACTAGTGGTCCCTCGCAAATGAACGTTTTTGAGCTAATTTTTCATATTACTACGTGGGACACCTGCGGCTTAAAATCCAGTGCGGCTTGTACACGCGCTCTGTAGTCCGGAAAATACGGTAACTTTTCTGATGGGGGATTCACCACCTGCTTTTTACCAAGGGTCTCTTATTGCTTTGCCCAGAATGTTGCGCAGTATGGTCACAAGCTTCTGTCTCCATGGAAACAGACAGGTGACACCAACAAGTCAATAAAAAAAAGTTTAATGCACTAGTGTGGAACATTCCAAGCAAAGCATGGAGATAAGTTTACCTGACCAGCCAGAAACACGCTTTTACAAACCTTTACAAAGCAAAATCAACAAGCTAAGAACTAAACTGTAGTTTATTTCAGGTAAAAACAAAGTTATAAATTTAGTTGAGTTTCATATTTCATTTGAGACACACGTGATACAAGTTAGTGGCTGTAGTTGGAGTGTCTCAAGTTAGGACGGAGGTTTTTCATGTCCTATGGTCCGATTCCACACCTTTCTAGATTCAACAGACTGCTGTTGTGTCTAGAGACGTCATTGGTTATGTCAGGAGGGGCATCCAGCATAAAGTGGCAAATCCTGACAAAAAACAGCCAACCAGCTGATAAATTAGGTTTCAGTTACAATAAAGCTTTCGAGTATTTGCCCAAATTGACAAGTACAAGGCATTAATATGAATCGCACACATATATTACTTTTATTTTTAATCAGGCGTACTCATCCAGAGAACTTTTCCTGCCAAGACCATGTGGGCCAAGATCCTGACCTGCTACTGGCACTCGTGTACAAGTTCTGTGCCCAATTACACTGTGATTTACGGTAATAATAACTCTCATACAAAGTGAAGGGACAGCTCCATTACTCAAAAAGTCCTGTTTGATTTACGGAGTGTCTTTGGGCCAAAAGCAATATACTCGCCTCTGAACCACTAACAGACTGTATTTTACAGACAGACGCCGTTACAGGACTGGAGCAGGGACAAATTTGATCTTGACTGCCTCAACTCTGGCCTCAGAAGTCATTAAGAAGGCAGTATAGACGCAAATGAACCAGAATTAATATAAAATATTTCAGCATGCAAGTATAACACGTTTTCATTTACAAATAATGGTAAAAAAAAACTGTCACAAGTTTTTACTGAAAAGATGCTAAATATTGTATAAACAGTACCTTTTTGTTACTTATTGGGTCTATACATATTCCTGTGATTCTAAGTAATTTCAATAAACAAGAATCACGTCTGCAAGTTTGCCACGAAGTTTTAAAACAAGTGAAATAAAAAATTACACCTTCAGTTTTTTGTTTTCTTCAGAAGACACTTAACGACACTGAAAGTCTCAGTAATTACAGCGATATTAACCATAAACCAAAACATGTGTCTCAAATGATTAAACGTTAGGATGGCTGCCATAGCAACTAACAATCAATAATTGTTACTTAATCACTACCTCACTTTACCCGCAATCTCCGGCTGTTTACACTTGTATGTTTTCTGTTTTGTTTGTCTTAATGTTAATTGAAGGGTTGCACATTTTGTTTTTTGTGGTTTGCACATTTCTTCTTTTTCTTGTTTGCAAATTTTTTTAATTTATTCTTTTTATTTAATCTTTTTGGCACATTTAAGTTTGCACTGAGGTGGGAGAGAACAGAAATTTCATCTGCGCTATTCATCTTGTATGTATATGCACATTTGACAATAAAAGAAATTGAATTGAATTGAATTGAATTTAAAACGCATTTTTAAATTTTTTGTATGGTCAACCATCCTCAAAATGACACAAAACGAAAGCTAACCCATTATGAATACCCATTTTAGAAGGTTATGATGTTAAATGAACTCAAGTTATTGTACCTACTCTGTGTGTCCACCTTAAGACGCCTCAAGGGGGGTGATTTGGATGGGTCTTAAAGCCAAAAGTGCCTCCCCAGGCTGCAGATCTAAGACTACATGAGGCTTCCTGCGCAGCTCTGTGGAATATTTGATTTTTCATCCTTCAAAGAGGAAGAAGGTTTCTGATGTCCCTCGACAAAGAGCCAAGAACGGGCACAGAGAAAGTTTAATGAGGATTCGGGCTTCGTACAGGGAAGTAAAGGTATTCCCTGTAAGTTTTTAACGTTTCAAATTCGTTATGGAAGTGGGCAATACTGACAAAAATGTACCTGTATTTGCTGGATTATCCTGATGACGATATTAAGATATTATGGCAATCTGTCAGAAATTTGCTAAAATATGTCGTGAATGTAGCAGTTGAGGAGGTTCAAATATCACAGAAAATAAACTATAAAATTAACAATAGAAGTACCAAATAATACTTTGACTTGCAGTGTAATCTTAAAATCTTTATGAGTATAGTTTATTGGCTATTTTTGCAGCCTATTTTGTTGTTTATTGTAGGGCATAATTCCGAATAACAGAAGGGCAGATATAATTTTATGGTTAATATGTAAAATAATGAAGTGATATAGTGAGAATACAGCTTAGATATCTCTTAGTAGCAGATCAGCTTTGTTGCTATTTTGAGCCTGGCTTCATTGTAGTGTGTGGCCATGTAGAAATTGATATGCAACGGGTGTATGGGACTTACTCTCCATCAGCTGTTTGATGTATCTACAATGATATTCTGCAGACAGATACTGATATTTCAAAGGGTACAACAAAAACACAAAGTCTATGGGGAAAACACAGGCAGATTTGGCCTTTAAATTCAACAAAAAAAAAGACAGCAAACCTCAGTGCAGCTTTAACGTGAGATTTGAGGAGCGAGGGGGGGTGTTACCGTCACAGCAGGTTAAAGGTCAAACTGTTAAAAGAATGTGGAAGCGCCATTTCATAAGTATGTTTTTTTTACTGATCAGCATTCTTCACAGTTCTGACTGATCCCGTTTATTGATTTGTTTTTCATCTTTGGCTGTATGGGGCATGACAGGTTGTGGTGAAAGAAGGGGAAAGTGTGGAGAGACATTCAGCAAGTTTTTGGAGCCTGGAATGAATCTTACAAGGCTAAGGCCAGCACAGAGACCAGAACGCAGAACCTAGAACACAGAACACTTGATATGATTTGGCAGATTTTTACACTGGATGCCCTTCCAGGCGATACTAGCTACATTAAAGTGACTTGCGTGGACAGTGAGAACCTGAACTTGTGACCCCAAGGTTGGAGGGTCAGATACTGGTTATAACTACATTTACATGCACACCAAAAGTCAGATCATTATCTGAGTTATCGGATTATTGTCATGTTAACAGTTTCATTTGATACAAGTCATTTCATTTCTTTCTGACTTTACACCTGTGACAGAGCAGCACATTTTTTGTTTTATTTGTACCAAAATGATGACGTGACGCTGCCAAATCCTACAAGTATCACCGATTAAGAAAATAAAACTGGAGAACAATGAAAACGGGGGTTGACGTTTTATTTATTTATTTTAGGAGTTAATAAAAAAAAAAAAAAGAATTCAAAGTTTGGACGTGTAAAATTATGCAAAAAAGGGTAAGCTAATGTAACAAAAATTTAAAAAAAAAGTTAAAAGGTGCACTATGTAACTTTTCAGGTGGAGCGTCTATCACCTGTTTGTCTCCATGGAGATGTTATCGCTTCACTTGCATGTCAAATCTATGAAAAGGCAAGCCTGCTCACAATGAAAGTTTTTACTGTATTTTTAGGAATAAAAACTATGATCCAATAAATGCAAGATAGATCAGTTTAATGTGATACTGCGGAACATTCCAGGTGAAGCAATAACCACGGTGACATAAAAGGTGGCTGACATTCCAACAGAAACATAAGAAAGTGTTATACAGTGCTCCTTTATAAAAAAACAAAACTGCTTAATAATAGCTTTTATTAGCGTTTTGGATCATTTAAAGTGTGTTATTATATTTCATCTGGTAGTGATGGTTCTAGTTTTAAAATCAGGTCATAACCCACACGCACACACACAAAGTCAGCATTTAAATGAGTCATAGCACTGCCCACCAGGGTGCGGTGAAGGAGGACTAGACTAACAATTATAAAAGGGCGCCGTTAATCATGCTTACAATTAAAGAAGCCAGAGACAGCCGCATAATTAACATCCTAAAACAAACAGCGCAGATGAAATTATGTCTTCCTGTCTCGCCTCCGATGAAGATAATTTATAATGCGTTTGATATTATCTTCAAGGGCAATAACACAATCAAACAAACTTATGTCAGACAGCTGACATGTGTATCTTTGACCTTTTGCACTTGGTTCATCAATAAAACTCCAAAATCAACTTTATTACAGGCCTGTCAGAATAGCTAATTTTGAAGTGTGATGCATTGGTGCAGAAATGAAACACTTTACAACTTAGTTCATATCTAGAACGGGTCATAGAAGTTAATATGTCAGTCCTTTACAGCTCAAATCTTATCGCAGTACAGGAAAATGACAAAAAGTTCTCTGCAATTACAAAAAGAAGGTACCCATGATAAATACTGACTCTAAAACATTATTGTTCCATCTTTTATAGGCCTATATAACTTGATATAGGAATTATCGAGACAGGCCGACTTGATTACGGTAAATTTTTCGAAAGTTAACCGACCAGGATTCGGAAAACGTGCAGTGAAAGCTCTTGGAAAATTTTAAGATAATTTATTCCTACAGCGCTTGTGGAACACGTGGATCTGGAGGTGTTCACTTCCCACTGAGCAGTAGTTTAACAGGAACAACAAGTCACCACCATCAGCGCGTGAGTATTTGAGCTGGAGGAGGGATGACGCATCTGACAGAAGGCATATGTTGCTCTGATATGTTTGAGCTGAGTCTTACACATGTTAAAAAAATTGTTTTATTATATGCAATATGACAAGGGTGTCCAAACTACAGCCGAGGGCCAAATGCGGCCCTCAGACTCCCGCTGAACCGGCCCAATTGATCATAAGCAGTACTTTTAAACTATTTCTACAACTATATCCTCAAACATCAAGTTGCATTGTGATACAGACCTAAAATGAATGTGTTTCAAGCCTTATTAATATTCACATGCATTCATTTTCAGGCCCGTGCATCTCTTTAGAACTGTTTTTTCAGACGGCAAAGGGAAATTGGGGTGGACCGTTCAAGCAGGGCCAATCAAAACGCTGCTTTTGGTAACAACTTCCAGGCTGACAGGGGAAAGAAAAGTAATACTTAGATGCAGGCTGTGCACATTGTTCTCACTTTGTTCCAAACATGCTGCTTCTACGATTTTCCCTTTGGGGATGAACACAAATTGACTCATTTACAAAAACAAACTTGGGTACTTTAGCTTCAAGTCAGTGAACTTTACATAAAGGCAAGTAACAGATAACAACCAAAATGACAGATTGGAAAGGGTTTTCATGCCAATATCATATCAGTGTTTTCATCAAGACCATCTGTATCTGTAAAAAAAAAATCCCAAAATTTGACACTATTATTTTTTCAGAGCGGCCCCATTAACTTTAATTGAATTACTCATTTTTGCCAGTAATCTTTAAATCAAGTTCGGTCTTATCTGGTGCCAAGCTAAATCACTGAACTTTGACTAAAAGGATTCATTTATTTTTCTAATGGCATTTTTTTTTCTACAAATTATTAGGATAATCATGCTATGGCAACATTTATTTTCAGAATTTCATGATGCTTTGACCAAAGTTTAATTGTATACAGGGTGGCCCAAAACTCACTGACACTTTTCGGTTTGGCACTGAATAGCTCTATCTCATAGCTCACTTTGCATAACATTTGAATTTCATTTCATTGCATTTCCGGGCTTATGGCTCTTATTTGATCCTTGATATCACGTTTTAAGTCGTTTATTCATAAACACCTTTTCTTTAAGATAGCCCCACAGGAGGAAATCGGGAGTAGTCAGGTCGTGGGGATCACATACTGCCCCCCATCTTTGAATACCACTTATTATTCCTTTAATGGCATTTACACTTGGGGCATCTCTGGTATTAAAATGTCGACGGTAACACCGCTGGGTTTCTGAATTTGACCCATGTGACTCAAAGTACCACTGCACAATGAGGGCTCGTTCCTCGGTGCTTTATTTGCTCATATTAATGTTGGAAGGGTAGTTCTAAATGCGCTTCAAAAAATTTAAGAAAAATATTTAGAAACAAAAGAGTTATGCATTTTTTCATCTGTCAGTGACTTTTGGGCCACCCTGTATAAGGAAGAAAACACCTCGTCTTGATAGCAACCAGCAGATCTGTCAAAGTAGTGACCCCTGTCTGTTTTCTGCCAGCATAAACCTGGAGTGAAAGGCTAAACACAATTATATTTTACTACTTGTATAATAGACTTTAAGGATTTCCAATAAGCAGGGGATTGACAGGAGAGGGACACTGATTGGATGAGGGGACATTAGAGCAACGGTTGAGAAATTCATTACCTCTTTTGTTTGCCTAAAGTCGGTGTGACCTATAGGAAAGGCTGACATATAAGGATATACAAGGGACAAAGTGAGATGAATTGCTCATGTATTTTTCCTGGATGTAGATTTGAGGGCAGCTGTCTTCCTGTTGGTGTATGCGCTTATAATTGGTGTCGGTCCAGATCTCATTACCAGTGTTAGCAGACTCCAGGGGACTTCCTCTCCCTCCTCTCCCTCCTCGCCCTTTTAAGACATGTGCTCAACCACACGTAGGCTTAATCAATGCTCTGATCATTTCATTGCTAAACCTGTAAGAAATCAAAGGGTTTTTTAAAAGGCCTGTCCCTGGCGTTAATTTATTCTTGTCAAGATAAGTGCTCTTTACATCAGGCATTGTTTGGTAAAAGCTGCTAAATACAAAAACAATGGAGACTATGAAATATAACCTGTTCATTTTATATAGCATTTTCTCAGGTAACGACTAATACAGAAGCTACCGACAGGGTCACCTTTTTCTTCCAATCAGACACGTTGTTACTATGAATCATGGGAAATCAACTGCCTGACACTGTCCAGACACTTCTCCATCATGCTGCCTTTTCAAATGTGTCGTAAGAGTAGATAGTAGAGGTAGGTCGGTAGGTTAAAGAACTACCGCACAACACTATCCCCGACAGTTATTTCTGTGTTATGGAGCAGTATCACAGGAGAAAGGACAAAGTGAGAGGGGCTAAAAGTTCAAACTAAAACATGGTCCTGACTTATGGTTTGAAATCATGTACAGGCCCTTTAAGAGGTGGAGGATAGGTGGAGAGAGGCAGGCAGCGATAGGTTAAAAAGAATTGGGCACAAAAGCAAAAAAGAAGTACAAATAAGTTTCAGATACAGAGGGTAGATATCGATTTGGAGATTTGTAAAATGTATTATTGTGTATTTTCATATACAAAAATATCATTCACACAGCATATCATATAGTAGTAAGTTATGCTATTTCTAATGTTAAAGTGACAAGCAGCATTGCTTTATCAAAACTGTTTATAGACTAGAACAGGCATGCCCAAACTGTGGCCCGTGGTCCAAATGCGGCCCTCAGACCAATCGTTTTGGCCCTCAAGCTTCCAGGTGTATTGGCCCATATTACCTTAAACAGTACTTTTTACTGTACATTTCTGAAAATCTACTTTAACAAGCCCATATCAAATATGTGTCCCATTGAGGATGTAAGCATGAAAAAAGGTCTAGTGGTTCAGTCTAACTTTTAGGAATAATGCAGATTTGAAGTATTCACTGTATTGGCGACCAGTCTATGGTCCTCATCTTTGTCTGTGTTTTTATACGTGGCCCTTAATGACAAAAGTTTGGACACCCCTGGACAAGAGACTGAGAGGTGTGATTGTGCAACTGAAAATTGGGACTCTATCCCACAAAAAAATAGTCTTGTGACACATGTTTTAGTGTAGACAGAGAATAAAACAAAAATTAAAGCATTTTATAAAAATTTTTTACAACATTACAGACTGATCCAGAAGGATCTTGGATATCAGTCATTATAGTTAGTATGTGGTATTATCAAAAATACTAGTCCTGAGTTACAAAAGCCTAAAAAGGCCTTCAACTTTTTCAGTCTCTGAACTTCTGATTACTGATATTTTCACAGTATTTAGGTTGAATTGTATTGTTTTGATTTGTGTGATTTTAAATGTTTTTCTTATTCTGTAAAGCACTTTTAATTACCTTGTGTACGAATTGTGCTACATAAATAAACTTGCCTTGCCTTGCCTTTAGGTGTATGCCTGTTATGATATTTACAATATCAACTCATCATTAAATGAATGATAGCTGGAACAATCATTTTTAGAGCTCAATATTTATCATATTTTGTACTAGGTGGATTTGTTGTTATTTTTTGTATTATGAAAATATCTGAGCTACTTTTTACTAGAGATAGACCGATATTGGTTGAACAATATATTGGGCCAATATTTGCACTTTTTGCGTACCGGCTATCGGCCTTAACCCTTAAAGACTGATATTCTGTTTGGGCCAATCAGTTGCCCAAACAAGGTCGTGGCTGAATTTGCACTTATTTCAAAGCATATAATTTGGGGAAAATAATCAAAATCGGTACAAAATATTGGGTCTTAATATCGGCAGAGCCAAGAAAAAACCCACATCGGTTGATCTCTTCTTCTTCGACTGACTTATACATACAAACTATACACAGACGTTTTTATTCTGCTGTTTATTTATTGCTGCTCATGTTTTTTGACAATAATGTACTTTTAGAATTGTTTTTTTGTAGGAGTATAAGGCTTTAGGGTTATTGCATCAGTGGCATAAATTGGTTTCAATAATACCGTTTCTAGTTTGTTTGTTTTTTTCCTGCAATATATGGTACTCGACCTTTTGTTATCGTGACAGGCCGATGTTTAGGGACATTTTCAGATAAGGAATGTTGACAAATGTGTTACAAAAGCTATTACATCAGTCAAAGAAAGTCCTTGTAAATTCATTTCCTTAGAACTACAGCTAGCATTATCTCTCCACTAATTGCACTGATACATAGGGGAAATTAATGCGTCTTTCCACTGTAGGCAATAGACACAGAACTATCCTCTGTAAAAACTGTGCAAACCTCATTTGTGCGAATCAGAGTGCGGGGTTAACAAGTCTGAGGCTGTAACTGGAACTAACCTGTTGCCAGCACTCAATAAAGTAATTATTTATAGCACTTACAAATACGACCCTTGTCCAAAATCTATTCTGCGCTCATCCAAGTGTACACATTGATTCTTCTAATGATGCAGAAGATAAAGAGGAGCAGACCCAGTGCTCGTACAACATCTTCACAATGAGCTTGGATATTGATGCTTTATTGATTTCATTCCTCACAAGACTCAAAAAAAATCACATTTGTAATAACAAGGATAAAGAGGAGGAAATTGTGCTGCTGCTCCTGAAGTGTACTGGCGATACCTTGACCCACACCACTAGGGACTTAGCCTCACATTAAACGCAACATGGAGTAAATATCCAAAAGTAGGATGACAAAAACGAGAACATTTTCCCCCATATTCCTCAAAAAATTGTATCCTATTTTGTCTGATTTTAAAAAATATATTGTTCCAGCTTTCATATACAGAACGATAAGTCGATATTGTAATTATCGTGACAGGCCTAGCTGATAATTTGACATGATCCTGAATCTTATTTTATACTTGGTTAATCGATCAGCAAACGGCCAGCAAAATCAGTCTGTACAGTAAGAGACATGGTATCTATGAGCAATTACGGTTAACAATTTATCACTGAACTAAGGCTGCTAAGAACAATTAAAACAAAAACATGCCTATATGATCGGACAAAAAAAAAAAAAAGGTTGTGAAGGATCCGCCACTTTCTCTTCTCCATGGAGATGTCATTGCTTTGCCTGGAATTCTCCACAGTATAGCATAAAATATAAAATATCCATCTCCAAGAAGACAAGCATCCCAAGTCATATCTACGGAGAGATGAAGGTGTGTTTTTCCAAGATATTTTTGAACACCAAAACACATGCAATTTAATAAATGCAAGACGTTTAATGCTGTGCTGTAAAACATTTCCCCCAAGGCAATAACACCACACCAGAAAAGTTACATAGGCCACCTTTAAAACACTAGAGTGGAAAGTATGACATGTAAACCGGATCCGAGACTCTATCGTTTTCCAATGTCCCCCGGCCATAAACATCCTGTCTATCTGTTGTTGGATCAATTGTCTTTGTACAAGACAAGCACAACCTGGTGGACCATAGCAGCAGAATCTCAGTTTGGGACAGCACAAATGTGTGTGCGTGTGTGCGTGTGTATGTGTGTGTGCGTGTGTACGTGTGTGTGTGTGAGACAGAACAGACTGAGACTTCACGATCCATCAAGTTTACGTCAAACCACAGTGATGTCAACGTCCAAAGGGGAACTGACTATTAGATTAAAAAGACAGAAGTTTGAAGATGGGTCAAGTTCTGTGTCAGCTATAATGTAACTTAATAGAGAGCTGTGAAACATAACTCTGTATGGCATTTGTGAGCTTCATTAGTTTGGGTTGTTGAGACAGCTTCAAAGTTTAACAAATGAGCGCACACTTATAGGGCAACCGTACATCCACGTGCATAGAGAAAATGTATGTAAAATGTGTCATTAATTAAAAAGACTTGAGTTGTAATGGTAAACTGAAAAATAAAGGAAGTATTTAGTGCAATAAGAATACTACTAAGAGTTCAACATAAGCAAACAAGAAGTACTCAAGTTTAGATTTTCCGCACCATTTATGAGACTAGATCAGGCATGCCCAAACTGTGGCCCGGGGGCCAAATGTGGCTCTTAGACCAATTTCTTATGGCCCTCAAGCTTCCAGGTGAATTGGCTCATATTACTTTAAACAGTACTTTTTACTGTACATTTCTGAAAATCTACATTAACAAGCCTATATCCTATTAATCCCATTGAGGATGTAAGCATGAAAAAAAAATCTAGTGGTTCAGTCTAACTTGGAATAATAACACAGATTTGAAGTAGTCACTGTATTGGCGACCAGTCTATGGCCCTCAATCGGCCCTCAGTTTCGTCTGTGTTTTTATACGTGGCCCTTAATGAGAAAAGTTTGGACAGCCCTGGACTAGATGAACCTCATTGTACGAGCTCTTTTATTAGTGGGTTAGTCGATTATTTCCACTGTATAATAGACTTTTTGAAATATAAATAAAGCTATTGAAAAATATTGATTTAGAATACTTACAAATAAAGTGCACTACTGACAAAAACCTTTTATTTTCATTTTGTATATTTTACCATTTTGATTTGATAATGCCACCATCTTTGTGGTAAAACATCTTTTTGCATGTGTTTTAGAGTCAGTACAGACCAGATAACAATTACGATTGTCAAATACAACTACGATTATTCACGTTGACTGTTAAACCCTAAATAAAATTACACAAAAATGAATAATAATAAGCATAATATTATAGTCAGTAAAAAGCAAGTAATAAAGAAAAAAAAAAAAAAAAGTTGCCAATGTGAATTTATGTACACTTCTTTATCTTATCAGGTCGAAGTTCAGCTCTGTTTGCCAATACCACCAACACCTGCCCCTCTACGAACCGGCCCCCTCAATAAATCAATTATTATCATAGCAACAGAAATACTGAAAGGCAGATTCGACAACATGTTATCCAGAAGTAAACCAAAAGTGATCATACCGTTAGCGTTGCAAACACTTTATTGGCAGACTGACCTCGTCTCATATTGACCAATACAAATAAGCACTTTGCAATTCAAGCGCTCGTATTTCGGTTGTGTGGTAGGTGCAGATATCTTCTCCTTCTTTCATGTGAACACAGTTTTTAAAAGTTAAACCACTCAGTCCCGGTCATGTCACAGCCTACAAGGACAAAGAGGTCCAGTGACGGCACATTGATTTGGGCTCCTCCTATGTTTCTGGTTCAAGTGCTCTGGGACGGTCTGTGTGTTTTCAACAGCAAAAACTCAGATTTCCCACAGTGTCCCACATCATTTATGGCCCACTGAACGCCTCACGCTGCTCTGTTAACCTTCACTGGCTTCACTTCACTGCTCAAAATGTTCTAGCCAATGGATGCAAAACAAAAGAAAAAAACTGAACACTGCATTTTTATTGTACACTAAAACGGTATTGAGATTGCCATGCATCAAAGAGTGTACTCAAGTAAAAGTACCCTTACCATGAAATAGAATGACTAAACCACAAGGTAATGGTATACAGACAATCAAGTAAGAGTAATAAGGTATTTGGGCAAGCTACTACTCAAGTAAGAGTAATTGTAAGTGTAACTGTCTGGACATAACCGATTTATAATTGGGCATTAATTTGGTTGAAAATACTGGAAAAATACCTAATTTTGTTGAATATATAAAAGGAGAGATTACAGCAGGGGTGTCCAAACTTCTTTTAAGGGCCACATATAAAAACACAGGCAAAGCTGAGGGCCATAGGCTTCAAATCTGCGTTATTATTACAAGTTAGACTGAACCACTAGACCTTTATTCATGCTTACATCCTCAGTGGGATACGTTAAATATTTGATATGGGCTTGTTAAAGTAGATTTTCAGAAATATACAGTAAAAAGTAGTGTTCAAGGTAATATGGGCCAATTCACCTGGAAGCTTGGGGGCCAAGAAAAATTGGTCTGAGGGCCACATTTGGCCCCCGGGCCACAGTTTGGGCATGTCCGGATTACAAAGGTGAGAAAAAGTAAATTGTATCTAAAGGAGCAGTGCAAGAAACTAAGTTCAAAAAATGCTATATTGTCCCACTTGTAGACTTACAGTGGGAAGAGTAATGAAAACTCATTTAAGAGTACTGTTACACTGTATTACTCAAGTAGGAGTAAAAGGAGTAAAATGAATGTGTACTACCCACCTCTGACACCTGGTCTAAAACAAAATGTGTTGTTGCAAAATATGGAGTTTTCAATTAGCATAAACCTCAACAATCTTACAAAAATGAGAATCCCAAACTTGAACTTGAAATCGTCTAGTTAAGTTCTTTAAATTGAAAACTCACTAGCACAGTAATACATGACAAAGGTCCATCTTGATTCTTCCGACATATTTAGCGCTGAGCCCTGTATCAGAATAGCACATAATGATACTGTTTAAATCAACTACCCGTCAACGCTGCTGGCTATAATAATGTAACCCGCTTCATTTAGCACGACTTTCTGATAAAAAAATCCCAATTTCCAGCAGACTTTATATCCTCATTTAAATCAATACTATATTCACTTTTAATGATGTCATCTTATTCACAATTTCCCTGAAGCTTGACACTGGACAGCAGCGCCGACTTGTTAAAAATTCATTTGAGTGTATTCATTGAGGAGGTGTGCAGAGCTGGACTGTGTTATGGACGACTATGAAGAGGGAGCCCATCATTGTAGCAGTAGCTCTGAGAAGCCAAGAGGCAGTGAAATAATCAGGTTGGTGGCACTGCAGTGGATCAAACAGGAGCTTTATGAGAGGTGAAGGTGCTGGAACACACTGTAGTCATTCATGAGGGAGAGCTTTGAGGTTCCCCTGTCAACGAGCGGTGCAGCGGAATAAAATCAATTGGAGTTGTGATAAAAAGGAGGGTGCTACGCCGTGATTTAGCACCAAGCCCCGGCGCTTTTAGGGTGTTTTCAAATGGAGTCATTAGAAAGAAGCAGTCTTGCAAATGTACTGTGGGATTAGCGAGGCAGAGTATGTGGCTGTGGCAGGTTGGGCTTATGTCTGTATTCTGAAATCTATAGACAGCTGTGATACCAGTGATTTAAGTGATGATATTCATTTTAACATTTTAACAAACAGTACACTAGGGCTCGAGTTGAATTAAAAGCTCTACAACTCACTTGAATAAACCAACAAATGCTCACCTTTGACTAGTTTTTTAAGACAGGATTTATAGATGCTTAAGAGTCCCATATTGTTATTTTTTGGACTTTTTAAAGTAGACATCTTTGCTTTCTCATCTCCTGTAGGATACTAAAAAATAATATTTCGGGCTTTGGCATATCTCAAAGACTTATTCATGAAGTATGTCTGTACAATAAACACTAGCACAGAGAAGAGAATGGACTTAAGAAACACAAAGGAATTTAGAGTGATATATGGGATGAGGACGAGGAAATGTTCTGAGCTTCGAAGAGGGATAATGACTAGATATTAATCAAACATACAAAAAGTTAACAAACTAAATAGAAAAGTAAGAAGAATAATAGGTGTCCTTCATTGCCAAAAAGAAAGTACACGTTCTGGTATTTTTGCATTTTAATTACTGACATTTGACCTTCTTCCTAATGTGGTAATAACTTGTGCCTGGTAAAGTCCCTCTGCTAATCTACAGTGGCTTTGTCAGATCCATTATGGTGAAATCAGTGTGTTCATGTGCTAACATGAGAAAACATGTGACAGATTATATAGTTATTGGTGAAGCATGACTGATTGTTCTCAGCAAAAGGCAGCATAGCATAGTAAAGAAAAAGTAGCATGGTGAGAATCTATGAAACATGTTCAGAGTCTAAACACAACGCAACATACAGGTACAGAACAACAGGCACTGGCAATATAGAAACCTAGAACCTAGAACCTATAGAAACAATTGGTGTGGCTCATAATGTACAAGACTCTAGTCGTTCAAAATGCATACAAATTGTTGATTTTAAAGTCAGTGCGATATCTCAATCAGGGGTGAGCAGTGCAATATGCCTCAAAACATAATATCATGATTTTCTTGGAGCCAGATCGCAATTTGGATGTTATCACATTCACAATTCAACTCTATATCTTTATATTGCTTTCAGAGGTGAATAAAGTCATCTGCTTCTTCTGAGCGTACACTAGGGGTGAGATCAAATTTCCACAAGACACATGGCAAAAAGGATCTCATGAGGTTTCATCTTTTAAATAATAAAAAAAATTGTGTAATAGACATGTTGTGTATTGAGTATATTGCAATAATTTGTAGTAGTAGTAGTAGTAGTAGTAGTAATAGTAATGGGGATGTAGTATAATGGAATTTATGCTGCAGAGTTGGTGTTTATGTCTAAATGTGACTGTGTTTAGTTTGTAAAATGCATTAAAAGCATGTGATGAAAATGACTTTATTTGGTCATTTTTAAAACATATCAACAAAGTCACAACTCAATACATTAAAAAATGAATGAAAATAAATAATTTGACCAAAATTGTGAACTAATCCAATTATTTCGGTATATAGTAAATTATATTAAAATAACTTGTGGACCCTATCTTGTGTCACGTCTTGTGAAAATTCTCTCTCGTCCCCTAGCATTCACCCTTCATAGAGCTTTCATAGAGCTGCACTAACCAGAAAGGTAGTTTCACCAAAACAGCAGATCATCACAGGGATCAAATCAAAAGTTTTATCATTATATTACCCATTCAGAACACACCATTACCAAGCAAAATATTAGAGATGTTAAACATTTCTTTGCGACTAAAACAATGGCAAGTTTCAATATTAAAAAGTCCTTGCTTTTATTTCAGCTGATTGCAATAACACAATTACTTATTTTCTTATTTTCACAACAGCCAGACTTTCTATTAGGTGGATTCTCTGAGGATGCCCAACCTCATAACAATGCCAAACAGTAAATCAGCACAGGCCGCCTTTTAATAGTTCTAAACAACATTTGACTTTGTTATTCACTTTATGCAGACTGTCTAATTAGAGGTGGGAGATGAATATGAAAAATGTATAATAGCGTAACTGTTGCTTTGGAGGAATGCAACTCAAAAAGAGACAGACATCTTACGTAATCTCCCAAAGAAGGGTTTCAAGTGATATTTCTGCCCTTCTGTGGTTAATTTAACACAATCCATTCAAGTTTTCTGTGATACTTGAACCTGATACATTGTTACATGCCTGAATATTGTTATCGAGATCATGCAAGTAATACAGATAAATTAATTTTTGTCAATATCACCATCACTATGCCTAATAAGTTTCTCTACAAATTTTAGGGTTTTTGTTTGTTTTTTCTGCATGACATGAAAAGGCATTCCCATTTAGATTTAATACTTTTGGGGAATATATCACTGTTACATGTACTCTATTGTTATGTATTGTACAGTTCATTTGGAGAATAGTACAAGGATTAATCCTGAAACTCCTTGTCTGAATAGAAACAAATATACTGCTGACCTGCTTTTTTCTTTTGCTGCATGGAAGACATTTCCATTTAGCTTTAATAGTTTTGGTGAATATATCACAATTACATAACACAGTGTATTGTTGCCTCTACATTGTGAACACTCATCCTCAAACCGAAGGGTGAGCGACATGCCAAAAAAACAATATCACGATTTTTTGAGAGCCAGATCACAATTTCAAATGTATCACGATTCATGTGAACTTGGTACATTTACTTTGCCATGAAAAGGTAAATACAGTCATCTGCTACTTCTGAAAATCCACACTTTTGGAGGTTTACATGAGAAAAGGTGACTTTGTTTGAGCACAGAGATGCATTCAAGAGAAATTTTTGTGGATCACGATGTGGCGATTTTACCAAAATAGCCTATTTTCACAGACATGAGTTCACAATTTTATTTTATCACAATATTGCCCAGCCCTACTTGAAATTATATGTAATGTAATATGTACATTTGTATCTATATCGAGATAAATATGCATCATAGTACATGGGCCAATCCTGCTCCTGACCCCTACGACCCCCACAGAGAGCACACTCACCCGGTCCTTCATTCTCCAGCTTTGGGCCAGAGCCTTGGAGCCTTCGATCTTCTCCGAGTGCCTCTTCTTCATGAACGCCAGCGGCAGTTTCCAGTCGTTCATATCGGCCTCCTCTTCCTCAGCCAGAGCCAGCGCCGGCGAGTGTAGCTCCGAGTCCATCTTCATCAGTGCCCTAAGGGACATGCAAAGATAATGGTCTTTCGAGATCCACCAATATGTTTTAATAGCTTTGGTTGTCTAAGCTTGTGGTCAAATAAGGTTTTCTTATCAATTGATGTTGTCCTCCTATAACATGTGATGTATTAGCTTGACCTCTCATGTGTCTGACACAGATGAACAACAAAAAATGATCTTCTAAGATAACAAGAGGAGCATTCCTAAGCCGCTTAATCATTTTTGTGACCTACTTCTTGATGTCCAAAAATCACATCACATCCTCAAGTGCATTTTTTTCCTGTCTGTCATCATTATATGTGATTAGCTAATTTAAACTACTGTCTGCTTACATACCACTTGCATTCTGTATGTTTATTCCTGTAAAAATGCACAAAAGGATAATAATGTAATATGGCTCATGAATATGCTATTATTTTTATTTTTAATATTTTACAGTCTAAAGCAAAACATTAATAATTTAAGGTATGTATCCTATCAATACATCTCTCAACATCAGCAGTCTTCAAGCATCCAGTGAAATGCCAATTTTCACTGAGGGGGCATTTATCCATTTAAAGCTCAGCAAAAACTAAAATGAGCCGTCAGCATTAGGATAGAAAGCGTACTGCAAGAAAAAAAATACCCTGCAAAACCCAAACACTTTAGACTAAAATAGACCAGTATCACTTCTGTTTTTCAGTTTACAGACTTTGTGCAACTTCAAAGAGTACATTTATGACTTTTTACTACCTCTATCTCACTCAGGATCTATATATGTTTGTTGTTTTTACTTGTAGTTTTGATAGATCACAGATTGCAGAATGAAACACTAAACAGATTTTGACAACACAACAACAAAAAAGATATTGAGACTGGATGTATAGCACAAAAGCAATCAAAAATGTAAGCAATTTCTATGGTAGAAAGTTATTTAAATAAACCCCATGTACTGTTAAGTGATCTTAGAGCTATTACTGCAAAAAGATGTACAATATTTACTCTAGTCTTGCTTCTGTGGTTATGAAACTTTGCCTAATCTGGAGTTACACTTTCTGTAACATATATTGAAGATCAGGGTGGAGGGCAGAGGGACTTGTTGCTAGTTGAGTTAGTTTGTGTACCTGTATGAATTCATGTTAACAGCCTCAGTCCGGGATGTGTGCTTCTCAGGTCTCAATAAGCCGGGGAGCTCCCTGTTAGCAAAGCGCGGCTAATTTGACAGCTCCGTGCTAGCGCTGTCACTGTCAGACTGCATGTGGAGCTCAAGCTATTTAGAGCTTAGTTTCCAGCTAAAGTTGCGAAATGGCACAAGCAGTGAGACAGAGCAGATGTGCGGAATGGCGCTAGTCCAGCAGCGGAGCGTGCAGATGGCAGAAGCGTGCAAACCTTGGTCCTTGGTGATTGTCAGTCCGTGCAGAGGCTCTTCGTCTGCGGCTGATCACAGACACAGTGGCACAAACTATCCGCGTCAGAAACTTGTATGGCAGCGTCCAGAGCCGGTACAGGAGGTCAAAGCCGTCAAAGCCCAGCAGGACGGGCGCGTGTTTGCAGGGGAATCCGCGGCTCTCTCCCCGCGGCTCTTCGCTATGGAAAGCGACTGGGAGCGAGGCCCATCTTCACACGGACACTCTGCCACAGCCACACGCAGCACCGGCCGCACGATCGAGCCGTGAGCACCCACACTCCTCTGCTGCGAGTCCGCGGCACTGAGAGACACACTCCTGCTCTGGTTGTGGCGGAAAACGCACAAAGTCCCAAGAATTTCTCCGAAGAGGCACTTGTTCAGCACTGCAGCCAGGGCGCAGCCATGTTGGGTTGGACCCAGAATGCACTGTGAGCCGCGAGAGGCGGGCGTCTGACGTCACACACGTACAGCTGGGACGCAGCGTAACATTCACACATTTGATTAAATTACTTTAGTCTGTTTAATCTATTGATTTATTTCATTGGGACAATGTATGTTAATGGCTATGTTAATGGACAGACATGATTCAACATGAAAGTAAACACACCGGATCAGAGCGAAAGGCCCATTTAACATCCGCTGTCCCGAGGGCTGGGGTCACAGCAGCAATGAGACAAATATATGGGTATAACTTATCTATGCAAAAGTTAAATTAGTGCTCTGGCACTTCCATACTTTTATTTAACTAGCAAAGTCCCAAATACTATTTCCTGGGGAGTTTTTGACCCAAACTGGACTCCAGACTCCAAACTGGGGGGGCATAAACGTATAAAAATACAACTCACTACACCGCTGAATCAGTGGGAGCCCTGCTCTTGTTTCTTCTTTCCTTCTTGTTCACTTTTGTTTCTTTTAAAAAAAACTTAACTTTAAACTTTTTAATCCAGGGTGCTTATTCTCCAAGTGCCTAAGCAGTTTTGAATGTTTCATGGCCTCGTTCCCATTTTTCCCGCACATTACACAGAGCGGACCCGCCGCGTGAGACTCACCTGAAGAAACAAACTCATATTTTAAGTAGGACTCCTGGTGTCGACTGTTAAATTGATCTTTCTTTTTCTTGGAGGTCGTAGGCTCCTCTTCTGGCACCTCAGTTTGGCCATTTCCCCTTTGCAAAAAAGCTCTCCAAAGACTTTTGTTTTTGGCTCATTTTCACGAGCTTGTGGGTCTATGTTTGGGTGACATGTCTGACGCGTTATACGTGATACGTCATCGCGGAGACAAGAGCAGATCTAGCACAGATATAATAAACTCGCTGTTATATCAAATGGATTTCTGTGGTGATTTCCTATCAGGATTTTCATTATATATCTACAGACCATCTTATTATGTGTCAGAGGGACGGGGGACGGGCGAAAGTTACGTCGGAGAAGATACGGTCACTGATAAATTATTTACTGTTTTTATGCGGCCCGGTAGCAAATGCGTAACGGACCGGTACCGGTCCCCGGCCCGGTGGTTGGGGACCACTGACCTATAGCACATATAAAACTGGTTTGAGGCAGTGATCCCTGTGCAACACTGTAGGTAAAGACTTCAGACCTTTCTTCTAAACATACCATTGCTCAGTGGCTTGGTTGGCCTACTGCTTAAAAATGTGCTGACCCCCAATAACTCGTGAGCAGGACAAACGAATCTGAAGGGCTGTCACATGTTCAAATAATTGTTTAAATACAATTACATTAAAAGGCTATAAATACAGTACTCTACCTACTCAATAATTTCTTTAAACTTCTACCTGCTTTTGAGTGTGTATACATATAGATATATAGATATACACAGTTCCTTTTCTTTTGTTTATTTGTTTGTTTTGTTGCTCAAAAGAATTGTTCAGATCAACACATTTTTAATTTCATCATTGGTACATTGACACTGAATGGCCACTATGGCTTAAAAATGGGTTGACGTTATAACACAAAACAGGCTAAGTACATCCTTGAAAATAAGACCGTCACCACGTTTAACTGATCTACAGTTGCTGTGGGAACAGTAAGCCTCAGTTGTACACCTTGTTGATCCTTGTGGTTTTCCTGAAAAGAGATCAGCTGTCCCGATCTCCATCAAATAAATCAGATCCTGCGAACATGTGATTGTCATTTTTTCCCAACCAAAAATTAGGTCAAATTAAATAACTCTTCTAAAGGCAAATAAAAGTCTGGTGGGGGTCCACAACCTACTTGTGTCCACGGAAATAGGTCTATTATTGCTTTGTGTGTAATGGTCCATAGTACAGCATTAAACTTATAAGCAGGTGGTGAGGTGACCCCCACATTTTACATTTTGTTAAAGGTTTAATGCCATACCATGGAACAATACAGACAAAACAATAACATCTCCGTGAGGACCTCCACCAAAATTAAACTAACAAAGGTACAGAAGGCAGCCCATAACACAAATGGAACTTAAAGCTCCATCCATGGCACATTCCCCCTGAAAGCGCTGCCCTAATTTCTCAAACAGAGGAATTTGTTTTAATTCTTCAGATTCATCCCATCTGCCCCAAACTCTCACCACCACGTTTTGCGTATAGGCACCAACATCCATTATTGGGATTGAGCCGTGTCAACATGTTTACCAGTTTGTCCTCAGTCAACAAAGAGATTTGCTCAAAGCCCTTGATGACTTTAATCAAGCACAACAGTCTGTCTTGAACTAAAAGGACAATGTTTGGCTCACAGGGATGAGTAACCGCAGCTCATTAGCAAACATGAAAATGCTGGCTGCAGCAGATGGATAGGCCAGGACAATATCCCGCCTGGTGCCTTTGTCAGAGCTGTAATCATCGCCTTGGCCTCTTTTTGGTACCAGTGTTACGGCAATCTCACATATGTCACCGACAACACACAGGTAGGAGCATACAGGGCTGAATGCAACGCTCAGATCCCAAGTATTTAGTGTCCAGCGCAGTGGGAAATCAATCCAATCTCTGGGGTGTGATAGAGGTGGGGACCCAGGATAGCGAAGAGGGAAAACAAGGAAGATTGGGCCTGTTTGCATCCTCCTTTGTCCTTTTTCCTCAAGGTGGCATAACGAACTGGATGTATTCCTTTTCCCAAAGCTAAACCCTGCTTTTCCAAGGGGCTGATTGAAACTCAAAGGGAGCAGGAATGAAATGGGGTGTGGGGGGCTTCATTATTTCAAGCCATAATGAAGCTCTATTATTGTTTAAAAAATGCAAATGCAAAATAAAAGGTTATTTATCAGATGGATTATCACAACTAGAGTTAAGATTTTGACCATGGTTTGTGCTAAATACTGAAATATACTTCTTCATGTCGCATTTACACAGTGACTCATCACATAGTCAGACTTCAAAATAACTCACAATGTGGTGAAACCTGCTGTATTTATGGTACATTCACAGCAGTGTCTGGAGTGCCTCAATTCAATTTTGAAGTTTTGGGTTTTGAGTATCTGCAACAGTCATGGGGCCAGACACATTAGCAGGGAATGTCTTTGATGGTTCAACGAGACCGAGAGGCCAAACCACTTCAATGAAAGAGAAAAAAGTTGATTTCCATTGATCTACACTGATGTATGAGTGCTGGAGGTGTGTCCATCTTCAGATTATGGAGATAGATGAGGGCTGTATCAACTTTAAGGCAAATGAAAACTGGGTGGCACATATAAACTGTTAATTCTGTGACTATCAAGTGTAATATATAATCATCTGGACATGTGCTGGAACAGTTACGACATTATCTCTCATCTAAGGGTTTGGATACTACTACTACTACTACTACTACAACTACTACTGCTGCTTCCACTACTACTACTGCTACTGGTGCTTCTACTACTACTACTACTACTACTACAACTACTACTGCTGCTTCCACTACTACTACTGCTACTGGTGCTTCTACTACTACTACTACTGCTACTGCTACTACTCCTGCTGCTTCTACTACTACTACTACTACTACTACTACTACTACTGCTGCTGCTGCTGCTGCTGCTATTACTACTACTACTAGTTTTGCTACTACTACCACTATTGCTTATGCTACTACTACTGCTGCTACTTTTACTACTACTACTACTACTATTGCTACTAGGGATGCATATGTAGCTGGTATTGGTCTGATACCAGGTGTTTGTACTCGTCAATGTGCCGCTGATGCCAAGAGCCACTATAACTGCACTGTGTCTTAATGTGGCGCCTACAGCTCTCCTCTCCGCTGAGCTGCACTCTGAGCAGAGAGGAGTGGTGCTGGCCATTCTTTGCTTGTGCAAGCAACCTGACTTATTGTAATTGACAAACAAATTTGGTGACTGAACAGTGTGGGATCAGAGCTCACGGAGCTCAGTTTGCCAAGTAGTAAATAGTAAATATTTAAAGTAGACCTACTATTCTAAATTATATTGTAATTATACCTATCTAGTGATTTTAGAAGACATTTAAAACAGCCCGTCAAAAAAGTATTTCAGAGAAAAAGTAGGCGACTACAAAAATCCTATGAAATGAATTACTACTACAGCTACCACTACTACTACTACTACTAGATAAAACATTGCTTACATTCACTGACAAAAAGTAAACCTCAAGCATTTTACATTCAATCTCTATTATATGAATATGAATCATTTTATTGTGTAATTTTCTTGCCATCGCATGTAGTTGGGCCTGATAGCAGAAGCAGTACTCACTTAGGCATGTAGGCATCACACATGTCTCTATTTGACCCTGGATCAGTTAGTTCAGATGTAGTCAAAGACACATGAAATAAATGAACAGGAAATATCCCATTGCTTTAGAAAATATCTGTTTTACCCTGTGATTTTGAACAAAAAGGGTTGTAATTTGAACGTGCCATAACCTACAGCACACAGTAAGACAGAAGCACTGGTTGACCTTATGTTCTGACGTGTTGCTCTGTGGGCTCTGGACTAAGACCAGTGCTTGGCCTTTAACTTGTTTTTTGTCTCTGTTTGATAAACTGCACAAAACATTGAAACTCATCATCTGAATAAGCTACCAATAGGAGCAGGGATACAATGGGGAGGTGTGGGTGAGGTAAAGTGGAGTGGAGCCTCTGCGCTCTGAAGCCGCAAAAAGGTCAAGTAGAACTGGGACATTAAATTGTGAGCAGAACATACTAAATATACACATAATTGTGCAAATGCAAAATTATGCTTAACTTTGTACAATGGGACAAGAATAATCGAGAATGCTATGGTGGTACTATAGGGAAATTGCACTATCAAGGACATCTCCAGCTCAGTTCTCGTTATCAGAGGTTATTATGCTCCACTCAATGTATTTCTCTTTATTTATACAATGAGAGACAGATGAGAGACTCTCCTTTACATGGGCGCCCTGTTCAAATACAGAAAAATACAGAACACAAAAGGCAAACAGAACAATTCAGTACATAAGTTCATTTAAAACATTAAAAACAGTGGCTGGTGTGAGTATAAATGTTTGGTACCAGATTATTACATTGTATTTGTGGCATCACAGTATCCAGTTTGCACGTCCTTGAAATCCTTGTTAAAATTTTTAGAAAGTAAAATAACCAAAAGCTTATTTCCGCACTTCAGTTCTGGTGCAGCTAGTTTTTAGATGTAGACAATCATGAGATGTTGTATTAAAAGTTCCCATGTCAATGTTCAACAAATAAGTGAGATATTTATGCTGTCTAGTCTCAAGTAGTCCTTTACCAATACATTTTATATAGTGTTGTTCTCTTCTGACAGATAGTGACGGCCAACCTACTTTTTCATAGAGTGTACAGTGATGAGTTTCAAATCCATCATCTGTTACGAAATGAATGGCTGCATGAAAGAGCGTATCTAAAGTAGAGGCTGAAGTCTGCATGCATATTCTATCTCTGTAATTCAGTACACAAAGAAAGGCTGCTTGAACAGTTTCTTTTCTGCAATTCAATGGGAATGGGACAGCGGAAGCATGGCCAGACTTGAAAGGACAATAATGTGTCGAGTGTTCTTGTCTCCAGGCCTGTACTGACGGTTACAACAGTAGCAAGGTTCAGCCTTATTTGGTACTAACATAAAGAATGAAATAACCAGTTCTTGGAATAGTGGAGAAAGTATGAAAAGGTAATGCAGTTATTGGAGGAATATGCTATTCCTAAGAACAGACTTAGAAGATGTCCTTAAACTAAAGTGCAGCATATTGAGAAAATATATATATACTACTGCCATTGTATTCATTGTGTATGCATGTACACTTACAAATACTATAGAACAGAGGTGCCCAAACCTTTTTTTATCGAGGGCCACATCTCAAAACATATTCGAGGCAGAGGACCATAGGCTGGTGATCAATGCAGTGCAGTGCTTTAAACACAGCTTTGACAGAGCCGCTGTAAATGAATAAGGCTTGAAACACATACATTTTGGGTTTTTGTCACAATACAATGTGATGTTTGAGGATATAGTGGTAGAAATTGTTTAATTTGCTGTTAAAAGTACTGCTTATGATCAATTGGGCCGGTTCAGCAGGAGGCCTGAGGGTCAATAAAAACTGGAACTATAAAACTATAGAACATTGGAGTAGAAAGGAAAAAATGGGATGTGCACAAGACTCCCACAAGAATATTCTACACACAATAAACCTCATTATATTCCAAGACATTTATTTTTTGCTGAGTCTATCGGTACTAGGTAGTGGCACAAGGAGGAAACTGGCTTGTGAAACATAATGACTAAATTAGGTTTCCAGTGCTAACATGCAAAAACCTGATACAGGGAAATCACATTAAATGAAAATTGAGTTAGGACAACACATAAAGCACATAGACATAACAAACTCCATACCTGCATGAGAAATACATTCAAAATCATTGTCGTCTATTATGTGGCAAATTGCTGAACCCGAGCTCTGGCAAATGATCAATAAACAGTCTATGTGTATTATTCAGGTTCCCGCTGCTCTGGTTTACAGTGGATTTCAATAAATGGGCGCGAGGTGCAACAGTGAGGCCGCTCTCATGTTATGAATAATATATCCCTGTGCTCTGAAGGATTGTGAGTAATGATGCTGAGGCTGCTTAGATCATGAGACATCTGCTCCGTTATGCAAACAAACATTTTTTTGAAGCAATAGGGAAGGACTTATGCAGAGGAAAGACACGCAGTGGTGCTTAAACTTGAACCTCTGGAGGGTAACTTTTGGTTGGGGAACCGCCGCACGCTTAGCTCCGTGAAAATGTTATTGCTTTGCCTGAAATGTTCCACAGTATGGCGTTAATTACATGAAGACAAGCAGATGATGCTACCAAGCTAAGTCACAGGTCTGATCTGTGGAGAGGCAAACCCAGTTATGGTAAGAACGCTTGTATTTTAGGAATATAAATATGTCATACTGTGGAAGGAAAAGGAAATAACATCTCCACCAGAAAAGTTACATACTGCACCTATAATTTTGATATAGGTTATGTTGCAGTTTTGTCCTTCATAACATCTGTCTCTATTTTCCTGCATATTCTCAAACCATGGCCCGACCTTGAACCTTGAACGTGTTTTACCAGTGAAAGGGCCTTGAAATGTATGAAATGGTCAAGGTAAATGGTCAAAACTTTATATAGCACTTTTCCACCTTCAAAGCACCCAAAGCACTTTACATCAATGAACCACTCACCCATTCACACACCATTGTACGCAAACACTGAGGGCGAGATGGGCTAAGTGTCTTGCCAAAGGACACAACAACAGGATTCATCTGTGGAAGCTGGAATTGCAACCTGTGGGTCAGTGGATCTGACCGCTCAACCAATGATGTTTATATTAAGACGGGATTAAGGATTCGAACTGCACAGCTTTGGATCAGTGGACAAACACTCAAGACACACAAGATTTGAGATCTAGTGTGTGAAAAGATTTCTACTTTGATCTATCTGTCCACTGAAGATCATGCTCATTTCACAACCTATTGGCCCAAACTAAAATAATGCCTTATCATAAATGTCTACAGAATATACACAATACTGTACTAAGTTATTCCGCAGCATTATGGACCCCTATTGGCTGCTGGTCCTGTGCATATTTGCTGGGGGAGGCCTGTGCATTTGCAAACCCTGCTCATACACAAACACAAAAATATTAAAAGTTTACATTATAGTTAGTCATAGTTACTGTTTATAAAAATATCCCATGTGCACCCCACTCCAAATCTAATCTGATTTTGGGGAAGAAAACCACAAGAGTAAGAAGAGGTCCCTGAAGGAGCACACAAGCTCATGTCTCACTCGGTGTAATTGAGAGAATAGTGAGCTCTTCTTCTGCTCTGTTCTTATTAGGTCCTAACCACACCTGCTCCCCCTGCGCTGCCTCCCAGACCCCGGAGGAACTGTTGTGTCTATCAGACTGTGTAAACTGTAACAGGCTCTATACTATTTATGATGCCACACTTCGTTTAGTCACAAAACCAAATTGCTATGAAGCAGAAAATAAAGTATGATGTTACAAGCCTTTATCACTACAGACAAGAACGAAAAATAGATAGATAGATGTAACAAGTTCATTCTATGCCAGAAATATCAGTTAGTATTTGCCAGCAGGTACATAATACCACAGTATGTCGGTTATCTATGTCTATAGCAAAGACTGTATATATAAATGGACATAGATTTACCACTGTGAATGAATAGGGGACAAATGCCATGTACTTTGACCTCTGACCTCAGCTTTGACTATCTGAATCAATGTTACTTTACAACCATAGACTGTATATAAATGGACATAGCTAACCTGCTAGCCGCCGCGTTCCAAATAGGAAGTGAGCATGGGCACACTTTTAGCTCCATCGCCTCCGGCTCCGAATCACTTTACACTGAAAAATTGTTACCACTCTGTCACTACTGCTGTCAGACCTGAAAATGTCCGTAATAACTCGCTCTACATGATCCAGATATTTTTATTTCGCTATTGTGTTTGTAAATCACGACATGAACATTAATAACAGTCAAATCAGGCCCCTTCTTTGCCCAAGTCACTCCTACTAGTGTTACTAACAAGTTTGATTGACAGCGTTGTTAAACCAGCGGTGTGGGCAGGAAGGGCCGTAACCTTATTTTTTTTTTAAAAGTTTCTCTTGAAGGCTACCTTTTGCATACTTACCTCCGTGTTTGGTGACAAAATGCCGACATAGATGTACTCTTTCACAACCGACCCCGCCTCATGGCACAAAACACATACAGGTTTTTCTGAAGCAAAAACTATTTTCTCAAACTGTTCCATGCCTACAATTTTCTTGTTTTGGTTAAAATCCTCACCATGTTTAAAATCTCACTAGTTTAAGGTGCAAACATTAAAGCAGCATAAACTTATTTTAAAATGACAGTCATACCTTTTCATTTACCTTCTCGCGGGCCACATAAAATGACGTGGCGGGCCACATTTGGCCCCCGGGCCTTGAGTTTGACACACATTGTCTGTAGCGATGGCCATTACATCTTTTGTTACAACATTGCTGCTGTTCACCTCACACTTTCTTTCTTAGTAAACTTTGGCCTACCTGTGGCATGGCCTAATTGGGCCTCCTTGCCCATGTCAATGTCAGTGGTTTGGGCTAAACACTCATCAAATATTCACAGGCAATGACAGACAGGCTCCCTTGGCTCCTATAATTGGTGGCATCACTTTCCATTTGATCAATCCTTTATGGAGTGAAGCAAACCACATGAGGTTTTGTCAATTCATTGTTTTATGATAGTCATTAATATGTGCAATCATTAGTAGCCTTATAGTAACCCAGTTTCCACTATCTTGTATTGACCTTGTGCGCCATGTTTGTCATATTTTCCCATATTTTGCCATCATCAGCATTTGCCATTTGAACCACCACTCTTGTTTTGGCCCTGATCCCTGCACAAACTGAATCCTGGGAAATGTTGTTCCTGGATCGACTCCAACAAGGCCAACAACACAAGCTCTTGATGAACAGCTCTGTCGCCGCTAAAGTGTTAATGTGCCTGCCCGGGAGAATTATGATGAGGTTAGCTTAGCGCCCGCTGCACCCCATAATGCCAACCATATTTGTTTATGTCACTTTGGTTTTTAATGAGAGTAGAACAACTTTTAGAGTGACTGGACATCAATAACCCCAATGCCAAGCTCAAAGCAAGTCCAGGGCATTTTCAACAATTGATCACAAATATAAAGGTCAAATGGGTTTCAAAGCAGAGGATGACTCATAAAGTTTGGACTGACCTACTTTTGAAAATAGTTGGTATGTACAGCTCTGCCCACATTGGATTATAACACTGTGGATTTGAATTATTCCTATGTTTCTCTCTCCTCTTCAGAGTCCATTGGGAATACAGGCCCAGCTGCAGCAGCTTGTGTCCCACTGGAGCAGTCCAAATACAGACTTCAATGCAGTGGAGACAAGACTGGGGCCAGTGAAATTTGACAATGAAATGCAAGGTCGCTACAACAGAGCTGTTAAAAAAAAAAATCTAAATTCAGAATAAACTAGGGTTATTGTATTTTGTTTTAGATAGTCTTAATATCTAAACTTCAGTCTTTATTATCTTTGGTTAGTTTGGAGATTATCATTTATTGAAAGACGTTTTCATTAGCAAAAGTTTTTATTCAAATGACATACCTCATCAAAGTCCAGTGTTTGACACAAAAAAGTACTTTTTTTTTTTTACATCAAAATTATAAAAATTAATAAATAGATAGATACATAAAGGGGAAAGTTCCAGACCCACCTGTCATCATGTACAGTACAGATATATTGTATAAGCAGCTCTTCAGGTCAAAATATGTCTACTGCGTGCTGTCTGCATCTAAATATAAAGTGTTTTATAGTCCGATAATCAGGAAGTGCAGATCAGCATGCAAGTTGTCGTTAGCCTTACTGTCAAGGCAAAACTCAGCTGTGGTCTTTAAGAGCTGCAAAACAGCTTTTAAACCCATTGCAGTGAATAATTAGGATGTTTGAATGCACAAGGGAGAAATAACTTTGTACCACTGCAAAACATTTCAAATGAACTAGTTCTGTTTTTCCACGTTTTTTAACATTTTACTTTAGTTATGTATAAAATGTATGCAACTGTGTGACAAACTTGTGTCTGTAAAAGAGTTTTAAAATCTGGTCTCCATCTTATGGTGAGAGTTTGAGCATGAACAAACAAGCAGCAGAGCACATCTTTTACTGTAGTGCATTTTGTTGAGAGTGTAAAGAAGCAGGATCAGTGAAAGTGTGCCATGTCGAACACGTTTTTGCTCTCCGCTCCCAAAACCACTGCTGCTGTTGTTTGTGCTGTGTTTGTCAGTTCTACAGCAGCTCTCTGGCACATCTCTCTCCCTATCTGTCTCTCCTACTCTGCTACCATCTCTTCCCTACTCTCTTCTTTCTCTCCCTATCTCACCTTGTCCTTTCTCTCTTCTTCTGTCTCTCCCCTTTCTATTGCATCCCTTGTCTTCTCACCTTCATTTCTCTTTCTTTTCCTCCTCTCTCTGTGTCTCTCTCCTTCTTGACTTCTCCCTCTCTACCTCCTCTCTATAGCCCCTCTCTCCCTGTGTGTCTGTCTCAGCTCTCTCTCTTATTCTCTCTCTCTATTAATCTTTTCTCCTTTCTCTCTCTTTCTCCTCCCTTACTTGTCCTCCCTCTTTTTCTCACTTTCTCATCCCTCCTTTTCTGCTCTCTCTCTATCTCTTCCCATGCTCACTCTCCCTACTTTTCTCACATCACTCTCATCCTCCTCTCCTACTCTCTCTCCCATACTTTTCTTACTTCACTCTCAACCTCTTCTTCTTCTTCTCTCTCTCTCTCCTCCCTCTCTCTCTCTTCTTCTCTCCTGCACACTCACTCACTTTTTCCACCTCACTCTCAACATCCTCTCCTGCTCTTCCTTCTCTCCCTTTCTCTCCCTCTCTCCCTCTCGCCTTTTTCCTCTCTTCTCTCCTGCAGATTCTCTCCCTCACTTTTCTCACTTCACTCTTACATCCTCTCCTACTCTTCTTTTCTCTCCCTTTCTCCTTCTCTCTTTCCCTTCTCTCCTGCACACTCTCTCCCTCACTTTTCTCACTTTGCTCTCACCCTCCTCTTCTGCTCTCTCTCACTCTCTCCCTCTCTCTTCTCTCCTGCTCACTCTCTCCCTCCCTCCCTTTTTTCACTTCACTCTCACCATCCTCTCCCGCTCTTCCTTTCTCTCCCTCTCTTCTTCTCTCTTTTTCTTCTCTCCTACACACTCTCTCCCTCACTTTTCTCACTTCACTCTTACATTCTCTCCTGCTCTTCTTTTCTCTACCTCTCTCTTCCTCTTCTCTCCTGTCGCTCTCCCTCACTTTTCTCACTTCACTCTCACCATCCTCTCCTGCTCTTCCTTTCTCTCCCTCTCTTCTTCTCTCTTTCTCTTCTCTCCTGCTCACTCTCTCCCTCACTTTTCTCACTTCACTCTCATCCTCCTCTTCTGCTCTCTCTCCCTCTCTCTTTCTCTTCTCTCCTGCTCACTCTCTCCCTCACTTTACTTACTTCACTCTTAAATTCTCTCCTGCTCTTCTCTTCTCTCTCCTCTCTCCCTTCTCTCTCTTCTCTCCTGCTTGCTCTCTCCCTCACTTTTCTCACTTCGCTCTCACCCTCCTCTCCTGCTTCTCTCCTGCTTGCTCTCTCCCTCACTTTTCTCACTTTGCTCCCACCCTCCTCTTCTGTTCTCTGTCTCCCTCTCTCCCTCTCTCTCTGCTGTTATTGCAGATGTGGATAAATAAGCGTGTGCATTGCTGCCACTGTGTGAAATGGCTCGTATCTATCTCTGCCATTAGAAAGTGGCTTCTATTATAAAGCCCTGCATTATTCAGTGGGCCTGGGAGTGGGATCATTATGGATTTGAGCCTCTTGGGTGCGGAGAGCGGCCGGACCAAACTGTGAGGTGTGTGTCAAAACACTGCAAAGAAAGGCACGTCCAAGCAGAGCCAGCCTGTCTGGAAAGTGGGACATGGCACACTTACTTTACTTCCTGAAGGATGGACTTCATCAGTTCAAAGACTGAAAAACAACTCAAACAGATAAAGCAGAAAATGGTTTACTTTTCTGTTTATCTGGCTTTAAATCCTCCAGAATATTTATGAACGTTTGCAATATAAATGGTAAAGGGCCACATTTTTATGTCAGTGGTTTTCAGATTCTCATACATGATGATGTCATACTCCCATATTTCCCTACTGATTATATTGTACTTTGCCATAAAATATCCAAAACATAAATGCACAAATGTTGAACGTGATCATTTCTATTTGTAACTAGAGCCAAGAGCTCACTGTATTACAACAAAAATCTGCATTTTAACAATATTAATTTTCGCTGCCCCATCTGTATTACATTTTATTGGCCTATTAAATGTTGTGATGTCATCTGAAACACAGCAATAGCATTTTTCCACCTTCAAGGCATTCAAAGCGCTTTACATCAGGGAACCGCTCACTCCTTCACCCACACATTCATACACCAGAGTACGCAGACACTGGGGGAAAGGTGGGTTAAGTGTACAGCTCAAAGACACAACAACGGATCAGTGAATAAGCACTCTACCAACTGAGCTACTGTCAGGTTAAATGATGGTACACGCCACATAATATTGTTTTGCCAAGAATTTTCCACAGTATGACATTACATTTTTCTGTCTTCATGGGAAAAAGCCTCCATGCAGGCCAAGTTACAGTTCAAATGTTTCAGAAGTTCAGTTCAAAAGGTATGTTTGAGCAATGAAAACACTTAATATTTAATTAAATACTAAAACATTAAGCTTGAAAGATAAGTTTTAATATCATACTGTGGAATATATCAGCAATAACATCTCTGTGAAAAACGAAAAAACACTGACTTTTGGGGTGATAGTTATATTGCATTTATTTCGATGTGAAATTGAAACTTGTTGTAAATGTTAAACAAACATAATATAACTGTCCGGAGGAGGTTTGAAATGCCTTCAGTGTGGGGTATGTCTGTAGATATGTAGATAGACAGTCACTCAGTATAAATAATATTGATAATTTGTCCCCTATAGCCACGTCTTTTGAAAATGAGAGAAAGATTAAGGGAAAATGAAATATTTCCCTATTATAGAGTTGAGTTTGAGCCAGTCTTTCATTCACTTGGAGAAAGAAAAAAAAATACATCTTCTTAAACTCTAAGGCTTATCTTAATTAACCCGGCCCATTCATTATTCATTAATATATTTTCTGAATCACAACAGCGTAGATCAAGCCAATATCTCACATTTATCTTCACTAATGTTGTTTAGTCACAACACAAAACTCAATGTAAATCCTGATCGACATCTACTGCAGTCTTTCTCGGTGTTTTGGAAGAAAACGTATTGCTTAACAGGAAGGAAGCCAAACTAAACATAAGGCATTACGGTTGCACTTTAAACGCGTGGGTTAAACCATGAATACTGAGCAGATACATACACTACACTATGTGGCTACAGATTGCTCATTTTATTCCATTCTTACCCTCAAGAGAAAGCCATTGAAAACCAGTTTGTTTCACCCCATTTGGTAAACAAGGATCTCATTTCTGTTGCAGTAACGATAACTTGATGATGCATGTTCAGACTATGACCGCTAATGACCACATGTGCTGAGTTGGAGTCAGATTTGTTACGCGCCTGTCGCAGTATGGCCCCTGCAATTAGACAAGGCTATCAAGCATTTGTTGCATCCCCCTTCAGCCCTCCACCTCCGCTGATTACAAGACGGGGGATCAATAATTAAAGAAATTAAAGAAGACTGCGCGGTCAATTTTCATTTCATTGTAGCCACCCGGGGCATTAGCGTCATGCAACCAGGTATAGAAGTGGAAAGGAAGAAAGAAAGAAATGTGTTGGAGTGGTTTGTGTTGAGAGAAGGAATGTAGAGCAGATAGGGAATCTTAAATGGTTTAGCAGCAAATTATACATGCAAGCTTGGGAATTTTAAGTGAGCAAGTTGCACCAAATAATGTTTATGTGTTTCGTTTTCAAGTCTTTTAAATTATCTACACTTTTTTTTTTGGCTTATCCCTAATTCAGTTTGGGTTGCTACCATCGACTGTATAAAGAAGTGGACGAAAGAAGTGGACTAAGGAAGTGCGATGTCACCCATAGCGTTCTGCTCCAGCCAAATGAAGCTCATCGAGGCTAGATGCTGCAGGGGCGAATTTGGAGCTGCGTTCCATATTTTAAACTCTGTCTGCGAGTATCATAACAACCAAAAGCCAATCTGGAGTGAAGCTGTTCAAGGTAACGCCCCTTCCCGCCTGCATCGCTGGTTTAGCCGAGATCGAGTACTTAGCAACATTGTCAATTAAACCTGTTGCTATCTTGATGAGACAATAGCGAAATAAAAAATCAAGATCATATAGAGCTGGTTAATACAAAGATTTTAAGATCAAATTGATGAACTGACAGCAGCAGTTACAGAGAGAGGAGCGACCGTTTTTCAATGTAAAGTGAATTGGAGCCAGAGTTGATGGAGAGGAAGTGCACCCATAAGCACTTCCTTTTTGTAATATGGTGGCTAGAGCGTTAGCAATGTCCATTTATATATACAGTCTATGGTTGCTACAGAGAACCATTCACATTTTGATTTGCTTATTTTTAAGCCAGATGCCCTCTCCAGCACAACAAACTATGTGTTTTCAGAGGGCAATGTGGGTGAAGTGTACTGCCTGAGGACACTGCGGAGTGACAATATACACACGCACACGCAAAATTTGAACATGCAGTTGAAGGGGAAACTACAAACCCACTGCTACTAGCTGAATTGTGGCACATATGGGTTATGGTCCATAAGGCCACCTGTCAAATGCTCTTTGTTGAATGATGGTAGTAAGGGGTATACTAATAAGATTTACACTAGAGAACCTAAGCTGTTACTGTAATTGAATGTAAGTGGTAGGTAGTGATGGCAACGGTTAGTCCTGTGATTCATTGCCAATAGTGCGCCTCTTTGTAGATAAAATAGACTACAGCCCCCCACTGGCCAATAAAAGACAAGCAAATCAAATGAATGAATGAAACATGTTATATAGTGCACCTATGCAATTATAGAGTATTAATGGAAGCACCCTTTTCAGAAAGCTAAACGCTAGTTGTATATATGATAGGTAGGTATAGGCCTACTTTATTGATCCCGCCTGAAGGAAATCTTGATCTTGAGGCTTTTGTTATAGAGGATTTTAAAGCATAGGTCTAGCCCCTGTTTCCCCTAGTATTATTGCACTATAAGACATCCTATTTCACCTCTCTTTTCTGTACACTATATAAAGTGGGGTTTGCTTTTATCTGTAAGAGCATGCTCTATGTATTCACCTCGGTGCCAGAGTGTGGGTCTGAAGCCTGGATTTCAAACGGGGCTGACTTCAAAGTGTCCGGCGGTGGGCCCTCGGTGCAGGGGGTTCAGAGGGAAGTGTCCTTTCACTTCACAGCCTCAGAAGCTTCTCCATTCTGCGCAGATGTGTCCCAGTTTGGGTTAGATAGAAAGCACGACTATGTATGTATCTATTTATATCAGTGGGATTTGACTGGTTATCCCGAGATGATCCATGCCAGCTTGGACCATCCTTTTCTTTTAGTTTATTAATGCACGGGCGGTGGAACTGTTACATAACACGCTGTAAAAATTTGGCAGGGCTGAGCTTTACAGCGCCCCCTGGTTGAAGAAGTTTAACATAACTGTGCAATCTCTGTTAATGGAGTATTGTATTCAACTTTGTATCCAACTGTAATCTGCACTGAGGAGCGCCCTTCGCCTCGTTACGCACGGGCACTACTGTAGAGCCAAACCATTACAGTGCGGACACAGATCCTTTCCTGTGGTAATGGAGAGAGACTGGAACTGTTCGTCTAATGGAAAGGCTGGAAAGAGAACATGGAACACAAGCGCAGTGTGAAAGCCACGGGCAGTGCGCTCTTACGCGTGAGAGAGAGAAAGAGAGAGGGAGGGAGTGGTGAGAGAGTGGGTAGTGGCGGGGACCCCACTGCGCTTGGGAAAGACGAGAAAAGGCTTCATTTAAGGTGGAGTCATAATTGTACATTTTACCACTACAGTAATGTACATTAGAGCGACACGTGGTGTGCTGTCATAAGAAATAGATGAAGAGTATATGGAGAATGCTCGCGCTCTGATGTATTCACTAACGCACATCTCTATTGTTCATTAGTGTTGTAATTACGCTCGTATAACACCTTTGAGTCCCAGTCCTCTTACACTGGGTCCTCTGTGTCCAATCTGTAATCGTAATTCTCAAGAATTTATTGGCACGTCTGTGTCTGTTTCATGTTTCAAAAGTATGTTGTCATGCCCACCGCACGAGGCATATCTGCACGACGCACGAGTCACTCCGCAAAATTCTAACACATTTATAATTGTAAATGTGAGTGGGACGACCTTAAAGAGGGCTGGCCCGTGTGGGCCTTACTCAGCGGTGCCCACCTCCCCCTCCCCTCCCTCCTGCACGCGCAGATGTGCGCTTTCCAAAGCCTCTATATAAAGTGCACGCGGAGACAGGGCGCTCAGTTCAGTGGACAGCTCCGTGGTGCTGAAACCACAGTTTTTCTTTCACACAAACAGCTCCAGACCAAACCAACGCAATGGACGTCTTATCGCGGAAACTTTTTGTACTTTCCTCGTGGTTGTTTTTGGCGCAGAGCACAACACAAGACTTCGGACAGACGCAGTTCATTTGCCAATCGGTGCCCAAGGATATGGACTTGTGCTCGGCATCAATGCAGAACAGTGGACCGGCAGAGGATCTGAAGACCACCGTGATGCAGCTGCGCGAGACCGTGCTGCAGCAGAAGGAGACGATCATGAACCAAAAGGAGACAATCAGGGAACTAACGTCCAAACTGAACCGCTGCGAGAGTCAGAGCGCGCCAGCCGCAGAGGGCGCGAGGCGGCCGGGGGGAAAGAACACTATGGGAGACGTGTCCCGGGGCACCACGGAGACTCTGACCCAACTGGGACAGACCCTCCAAACCCTCAAACAGCGGCTGGAGAATCTAGAGGTAAGATATATCCTCTTTTACTGAACCCACGTGTGTCTCGGATCTTACAGTTTTAATGCTTTACTGTTGTAAGTGTGCAGTCCAACACAGCTCAGTGTAATAATACAGGTGACAGAATGGACAAAAAAACACATAAAAAGAAAAAAAAAATGGTATTGCTTGTTTAAGGCAATTTGTCTTTTAGAAACACATTATTTTAATAAGATTAACAGTAACCAAATGCATGTATTTTCCCAATATAACAAATGCTAGGCTGTCTGAGACGGATTAAATAATGCTAAAGGTACACTCTTAAATGCACATTGCATGAATTTTCTATAAAGAAAAGTGTTTTTCTATAGAGTTAAAAGTGGTTTCTGCAGCATCTCGCACCGTGTCTGGTCAAACTGATGTGACAGCTTGTTTATGAGTGTTTATTGCTGCACAAAGTGTCCCGCTCTAACCCCGTGTTTGTCCGACGCAGAACTACAGCCGCGGCAACAACGGCTCTGCGCAGGCGAACAGCCTCAAAGACCTGCTGCAGAATAAGATCGACGACATGGAGAAGCAGGTGCTGTCCCGGGTCAACACTCTGGAGGAGGGCAAAGGCTCCAGGAATGACACGGAGCAGCGCAACCGCGTGGAGTCCACGCTCACGTCTCTGCACCACCGCATCACGGACCTGGAAAAAGGTGCGCACCTGGATTACACACTATCCGCCGCTTTAGCTCTGTGCTTTAACCCCGATGGACAATGTTACATCATTCATTATGAGCCTATCACTCTGGCAGAGCGCAAAATGCCGCAGCCCCTCATTGCGCGCGGATTTGAGGAGGAGCAGAGTGAAGCTGCATTATTTTGCATATCTCAGAACCTGTTTGCTCTTTGGATTCATCCACTTTGTGATTTATAAATTGAGTTTCCTCTAGGAAAGTTTACTTTTTGCGCGTTGGAGTATATAGACTACACAGGTATAAAGTAGTGCACGTAGGCGCGTGCGCAAGGCTTGTATAAATCAGAAAAGAGGAGGCAGAGCCCGCCTACACAGACCAGACACTGAAAATATCAACGCAATAGCCGCAGAACGTGCTTGAAACTGAAGGTCAAAGAGATCTACCCTATCAGGGCTTTTCTGGGGAGTTGAAATAGACAATTAGACACTTTACTTTGAGTGCTTTTAGTGCCTGAAGAGTTTCTGAAGCTTTTGAGTTAAATGACAGTTTGACCTCTAGACCACCGACCTTACTGCTGTTAGGTCATTACAGTTTATACAGCTACTGGTTTAAGTTTAGACTGTTAGAAGTTCAGAATGATTCAATTCAAGTTGATCATTTGGTTTACCAATGCCCACACCTGTGCATAACTTATATAACAATAATCTAAAACCATTCCTTTATAACCCGACCCTGGTCACATGTGCAGGTAAAGATGGCAGACCCAGTGAAAAGTTCCAGTTGACGTTCCCATTGAGGACAAACTACATGTACGCCAAAGCCAAGAGGAGTCTGCCTGAGATGTACTCCTTCAGTGTGTGTCTGTGGATCAAGTCCAACGCCTCACCGGAGTGGGCACGCCTTTCTCCTATGCTGTCCCGGGACAGTCCAATGAGCTGGTGCTGATTGAGTGGGGCAACAATCCAATGGAGATCCTCATTAATGACAAGGTTTGGTTTAATTTCATTTCATTTTACTATAGTGTACACTCAAATTAGGACAGTTATTGTAGCAATTAACAATTTAAAACAAAATGTTATATATTTTGAATGGGAAAACGTCTTCAAAATAGTGCATATAATAACAGAACGCTGAGAGCCATAGATAGGTTGTATGGAGACCAGCCAGGCAGCCCATGAAACATACTGGGCTTGTGGTTAATGGATTTTATCAAGAGTCATGAGTGTTGCAATGGACTCACTTGTAACTTTTTAAAACTAAGCTGCATAGCGTATTATTACACTGCTAACTATAACTCCAAAGAGCTTTTTAGTTGCAAAGCAGTTGCACGCAGTTAGTTAATATTAAAGATGCACTATATAACTGCTTGTCTCAATGGAAATCTTACTGCTTTGCCCAGAACTGCTTTTTGTCATATATATATAAAAACAAAAACCCTTAAGAATACACCTTTTTATTGCAAGCAGAATCACCTTCCCGCAGATTTGACCTGTAACTTAGTACTGCCATCAGCTTGTGTCCACTGAGAGAGATAAGTTAAATGACATATTATGGAACATTTCTGGCAAAGCACCATCTCCAATGGGACAAGTGGGCGGAAGACTTTCTGCCAAAAAAGTTATGTAGTGCAGCTTTAAATTTGATGGATGTAATCGAAATGTGGGCTATAATCCTCACTCTAAACCAATAGGACGGTTACAAATCTAAATCTAAAAGGACTTTACCGATGTGACCCAATTATCTGCATTCCACAGTGTCATGAGTATTGCCAGTGTAATTGTGTAGCAGGGCAGGAAGTCTCATAAAAATAGAGGTGGGTGACAAATCTGAGGTGTTAGAACAGAACAGAAATGTGATATTGACGGAAGAGACAAAACCTGTAGAAGAAACGAGGAAACAACACCAGAACAATATGTTATAGAGAGCGCATAAGACTCATTTAGCATCATTATATTTAAGATTTCGTTTAAAAAGTTTGCCTAATGTTTCCTAGTTTTCAAATTTTGATTTACTTTTAGTTTACAGGCAGCAGATGTGGCATAAGTAGAGGTAACCAGAAAAATGTGTTCCTTGCACAAAATAGTTCCTGTATTTTGGATGGAAATTTTTGTGTTGATGTAGAAGAATTCAAGTTAAGTCATAATTAGAAAAAACATGACATATACACTTTAAGTACTTGACTATTAAAAATATACTGTTTGTTGTTACAGGTCGCCAAGCTGCCATTCCTAATCAATGATGGTAAATGGCATCACCTTTGCATTACATGGACCACTCGGGATGGGGTGTGGGAGGCCTTCCAGGATGGAGTGATGAGGGGCAGCGGAGAAAACCTGGCTCCATACCACCCCATCAAACCAGAGGGGGTCCTAGTCCTGGGACAAGAGCAGGTGAGCAGCTGACCCTAGGCTACAAGACACTACTGCGACTGCTAATGTAATAGGAAATAAGAAAAAAGCTACATATTCATGGGTTTCAGATTTTTAAAAATGTTTACAGTTACCATAGAGATTCAATTTATAACAAAATTATAACTTGTGAATGGGAAAAAGTCCTCAAAATGTTGCATGTAACAAAAAGTGGAAACCCATGAAACCATTTAATGAATTACAGGTGTTTTTTACTACTTAGTTACCTTAAAAAAAACATGCACTCTTACTGTAAGAGCTCGCCTATCCACAGATCTTCACTTCAAGTTTATTTATATAGCACATTTACAGCGATTTGAGCTGACCAAAGTGCTTCACAACAAACAAACAAATTAATAAATATACAGATCACGCGATACACAGGGAAAGTACAAAGAGATCTGACTCGTAACAGGGTCTATAGGTGTCACCTGTTTGTATCCATGGTTCAATTCTAGGCAAAGTAATAACATCTCCATGGAGACAAGCAGATGGATGGACCCTGCGCCGTAAAAGTTGCAGAGTGCACCTCAAGGATATTCTAACACGCTTACATGTGTTTGTATCTGCTAAAGATTAAATAAAAGATTGAATTTAAGAGGCAAAAGTGGAAAATATTTCAACTGTGAAATGATGGTAATTATTGTGATCCTCAAAACTCTACTATTGCATTACATTTATTACATAACACTGGGCAGATGGTCATAACACACCACATTAAGTCCAATAATAAACGGGGGCTATGCTATTAGGCTTTTATTGAAAAGAGCCAAAGATTTGAAATTAATGATACAAACAAAGGAGACAACAGATTACAGCATTGTTTCCTTCACCCAACTTCATAACTCCGTCAAGTGAGGAAAAAAAATGGAACGACATTATACCACACTTAACAACGAAATTCAAACTTATCCAATAGATTGCTTTCAAATTGTAGGATCTGATAATGCCATAATTTGAGATAAAGGGCAGGGGCATATATGATTATTTTTGAAAGAATAATCCAACCTTATCATCCACAAATGTTGAACTTTGTGGTGGTTTTTTGTTTTAAAGTGTCCATATTACACTATTTTCTGATCTATGCTATAATGTTGTTCATCTAAAACATATACTGAGTAGCTTTTTTGCTTCATTCACACATGTTTAACACACAAACCCTGCATATTTAGGCTGAGTTCTCTCTCTCTCAAATTAAAACATTCTGTTCCACCTCGTGATGTCATGTAGTGATACGGGAAGTGCTTTACTGTGTTTTTAAACTCCATACACCTTCACTTGAAGCATTTGAATAATTAGCAACTCTGGAATTGCCAATATCTACTGAACAAAAGGTAAAAAATAGCTATTAACTTGAAAACTACCACTACTTGACATCACAAGATGGAACAGACATTTTGAGCTTTAGACTAATAATACTCACAGCCACACAGGCTTTTAGTCACGTTACATATTGTGTAAAATAGGACCTTTAAACAGTAAATTTCACCTTTGAATTCTGATCTCCAATTCAGTTTTAAACTATAGGGATGAAGCATGGCGTTTACTCGTTACATAACACTTTCCAGTTTAAATTGGAGTCAAGGTCAATGCAGTTTTAACATGTATTAATCTCTTCAGGACACATTGGGAGGTGGATTTGATGCGACACAAGCCTACGTGGGAGAACTGGCAAACCTAAACATCTGGAACAGGAAACTAACAGTAGCGGAGATCTACAACCTGGCAACGTGCAACAGCAAAGCACCAGCAGGCAACGTCTTCTCCTGGTCAGAGAGCAACATCGAGATATTTGGAGGAGCGACCAAATGGACATTCGAGCCGTGCCGTTCGAACAACTAAAGTGAACCGAACTAAAAAAAAAGCCTTGCCGTATTTTCCGAGCTCTTGTCGTTTTTTTGTCTTTATTTTGTTAAGAGACAATTTTGACTTTCAGTAAAGCTTCAATCTGGGATTTCTTAGGTATTTATGTGCAACACTTTTCATCTTGAAGATATAAAAAAGAAATCATTGTGGGATTTTTTCCGACTTTTTCTTCATGGATGTTAAAATGCACACCTCCGCTATTTCATTTTGGCTTATTTTGTCTTGGACTGGCAGCTGGCAATCCGCGCCTTACACTTGGAAGGTTCACAATGAGGGATTACAGAAGAACTGCTCTGCCTGAGGAGCGGAGATTACGCTGTCCATCTCATTTCTGTCAGTGTTTCGGAGCTGTGAGGCGATGTCTGATGTCCTGGGACCCCCCTCTCACCCCGCACCTCTCCCCTAACCCTCTCCCATAGACCCCACCCACCCCACATACGGATGTAACACTGCACTTAAGTCACGACAGAAGTATACATACAATATCTTCAGCTTTTTTTTTTTGTCTAGAAGTTCCTTTCCAACTTTATTCATTTAAAGCTGCACTATGTAACTTTTCTAGGGGAGTGTCAGCAAACTGCTTGTCTCCGTGGATATGTGTACGCTTTGCCGATATGTTTCACAGTATAGCGTTAACCCTATCAGTCTTGCAACTATTTCATTACAGGCTCAAAAATACCTTGATAAACATGCATTCTTACTGTGAGTGAGCTTGTCTTTCCACAGATCTGACCTGTAACTTGTCCTGGTGGCTCATCCCATTGGAAATAGATAAGCTTAATGCCATTGGGGGGGGAACAATCAAGCCAAAGCGAGCACATCTCCACGGAGCAATCAAGTAGCGGACCCACATGCAGAAAAGTGTGTGCATCTTTAACCAAAACTTGTGCCATTTTTTTCCAATAAAGATTTCCATATTTCCATATATTTATTCATATATTTACTTCTTCTTCTACAAAACAAGTAAGCCATAGTCTGTACCGTTATAGCTTATGACGGCCTTGACACTTTGTTTTACCACAATACGACCATACAATAGATTTTCAGCCATTTTTCTCACTGATTGTTGCCCCCTTATTACTTTTACCCATTTCGTCCCATCCGGATCTTGCACTGTGACTGCTGAGGAGGAGGAAGAGGAAGAGAGAGAAGCTGCGATGAAGGACACTGCAAAGTCAGACTATGGTCGATTTGTAATTGTCGCTTTTCTTCTTCAAGTGTCTCTGTTGTAAGAATGTCGTTAACTTTGCCAACATTGCTACAAAAGCCTGGGTGCCTTGGGCTGGTTCTAGTGTTCAGCACATTTGGTATGTTTTTCAGTTGCGATGATTCAATGTTTTTCCAGTTAGTTGTTGAGTTTTTTCGAGCTGGGTTGAAATTCTTGTTCTTCTGGTAAATGTGTATTTTGGTTTGTTTTCGGACACGTTTTATGGGCAGGTGTACTACGCTGTATAAGGAATGTTACAGTGTTTGTATAGTAACAGCATGAATGAAAGAGTGCTGTGGAAGCATTGTTGAAGTCTGCTTTACTATCTCTGGGTCTGGGTTTTCTACTGTATTGTTATATGCTCCAAGCATGGCAAAACTGAGAGATGAAGATTTAATTTTTGTAATAAAATTGTGATACCTAACGTCATAGTGCACTGGCTTTGGTTGTCTATAATTTTATTCAAGAGCTGTTTGAGTAATTTGAGAGCACAGTTGGCACAACAGAATTACCACATTTACTTTTGAACAAAAAAATGTTACATTTGGATTTGCAATCACTTCAATGACTTTGTCCAGCTGTCAGCTTTTACACAGTTAAATTAGGTACAGTTAGTTTGTTTTCATTCAGTCACTCTCGTGCTTCACACACGGGTTATCATTTTGAATGTTCAGGTGTGGAGTTCACAGTCACAGTTTCTGTGTTGAGGTGAATCTCATCCATTTACTTAAAACATGCACAGCTAAATGGATGGTCCAGCTCAAATTATGGAGAGGGCCCCAAAACTGCTGTTTCTTGAAAGCTGCTGAAAGCCATTAAATAATTGGTTAACACAGAGAATAAGGGGATAATGAAGTCTAATACTGATGAGAATCCTTGAAAAGATACAATTAAGAGAATAACAAATACAAGATAACAAATCTATATTTAACCCTGTGGTCACCTGGGGACCCTCAAGGGTCTTTTCAAGCAACTTTTCTTTTTCAAACATCAATATTTCTGACTGTGTTGAGGCAGTCATATATGAAATTTTGAGTCACATTTAAATGCCACTATGATTTTTAATCTCACATGTTCAGTTCAAAGACTAGAAAAATTGGCACATTTGTAACCTTGGGGACCTTTGAGGATCACCATTTTTAAATGGCCATAAAATCCACATGGATTCATATTTTTCTACTTTCAAAACTCAGATCTCTTCATTTACTTCCACTCTACTTAAACATGTGCAGACTTTATATATATATGATGCATATTTCTTTTACATTTTCAGGTAATTTGCCATAAAAGTACACTCGAAGAGCACCATAAAAAAACACACACAAAAAAAACATGATACTTTCAAAATTAAAAGTGAAGTCAAGTGGGAAACTTGAGATAAATGTATTAGAGCCCAGTATGTGTCAGTAATTCAAGGTGGGAAAAATATACATCAAATGTAAGAGGCCTGCACATGTACAGTAAAAGAACTTGAGGGTGACGAATATGACCTGATTTTGAAGGTGACAAGACGGTAAAAAAATCCAAGCAATCATGTGAAGACAGAAACAACGAGAAAGCATAAGAAGAGCTTTTTGGAGATGATTAGGTATCCTCCCTCAGAGCCGCGACTCTGGTGCTAGAGGATGAATATCTAGCCTCACTTAATGAGTCAAAACTTTCATTAAACTCTATGTAACATCATCATCATAATCATCAATGGGATAAATTGACTTTTTTTTTTCAAAAGCTGAATGAAAATCAAATATCTGTTATGAGCACAACATGTAGTAAGAGTGCCACATGCTGACCTAAACATAGTGCCCCATGTTGACATAAACATCATTCTCTCATACGTTTATACAGAACAACAAAATCACCTCTGGTTTACAGCGCACCTCTTTCACCAAAGAGACGATCCCAGAGCTCTGTCCAGTCGTCAAAACCAGCAAAGGTCATCAGATGCGCCCTTAAAACCCCAGCATGACACAGGGATAGAGGAGGAGAGAGGACTTTTAGCTGACTCCTGATTCTCTCCCTCTCTCTCCTGTCTTCTTTCCAATGCTGCTGTGCGTGCATTAGCGGCAGTGGCAGAGGAAAAGTGCCTACTCATATGCTCCTCTTCAGAGTGTCCTAGTTCAAGTGAGTCCAGCCTAAACTTGTGAAGCCCCATTCACACATCGTTCCCTGTTAACTACAGGGTATAACACGCCAAAAATTATTCTTTTTCACACATGCACCTGTCTCAGAACATGCCAGGCTTGTTCTGTTCAAACTTAACCTGGCATTTGGCTCCATCACTCCCTGATTTGATTAGATTTTTGGTTGGAGGAGCTAAGGGGGTGCTAAGATCTTCAATGTGGGTGATCACTTAACATGTTAATTTAGAGCCTTTTAACAGCGGAGTACACCCCCTACCAAACTAGTTTAAATGTAGTTAGCCCCTGCAGTGACTTTTAAACCCTAAGATGGAATGATTTTTTTTTTATTGAAGTCTCATTTCATTCCCATTTAAACATTTTTAGTCAAAACTGGATGGGCTATGAAAATGGGGCAAAAATCTTTGGCAGGAAGACATGGGGGAGCATTAGCCATCCTAGAGGAGGCTGGGGCACCCTCAAGCCCCCCCTGGCGCCGCCCCTGTTGGTCATTTATTACATGCATGGACAAATTACATCTAAATACAATATACAGTCAATTTCTTTTACTCTTTAAACATGTTTATTTTAAGTTAATATGAGCCAAACACTATATTTAACTGCTAATAAACTGAAGCAAACAGATTAGTGCAGAGAAACAAGGTTAACTGACTTCAGAGTAAAACTTTATGTGTTTGTGATTACAGCAGTTACAGTCTTTTACGAGTCTTTTTGTATAATTAAACGTTATAAAACTTTCTTTATAGACTATTTACCTAAAATGAATGGAAAATCCTTCCTCACATATTCCCAGTAATTTACCCTGGAAATAGACAGATCAGAAATACAGAGAAATCAGTTCTGGCTTTATTCATACATGATCCTCTGAGAATATGTGTGAATGGGATTAAACCATACTTAAGTAAAAATACAGATAACGAAGCAAGAAAATACTCAATTAAAAGTAAAAGTATCATATGAAAAAGTAAAAGTATTAAAGTACCTGTTTAAAAATTTACTTAAAGAGTAAAAAGTAAAAAGCGCTGATTGTGAGATCTGTAATAAAACTTCAAATGCTTTGATTTTGATAAAGATTTGTGCTGAATTTGGTTCAACAGAAACAACTGAATCGATTGCTCATTTTATTTGTCAATTTTTGTTTGCTCAGATTATGAATTTGAAAAAAATAAACCCTCAACTTTCACCAGGTCTCAAATAGTATTGAAAAATACTTTTCAAAATGTAGTGGAGTAGAAAGTGCAGATACCTTCTTTCAAATGTAGTACAGTAAAAGTAAAAAGTATCCACTTTAAAATGTGCTTTAAGTAAAGTACAGATACCTAAAAATTTTACGTAAGTACAGTACTACATTTACCACGTTACATTGCACCCATAGAACCTGTCCATATAAATGGACATAGCTAACTTGCTAGCCTCTGTGTTCCAAATAGGAAGCGAGCATGGGCCCGCTTCCAGCTCCATTGACTCTGGCTTCAATTCACTTCACATTGGAAAACTGTCACCCCACTCTTTGTAACTGCTGCTGTCAGACTTGTCATTTTAGTTTTAAAAAGTTTGGATTAACCTGCTTTACATGATCCTGGTGTTTTTATTTCGCTATTGTGTCCGTAAATCAAGATATGAGCATTGATAATAGCTGCTACTGTTAGCAACAGGTTTGATGTTGCTAAGCGCCCGCCCCCTGCTAAACCAGCGGTGTGGACAGGGAGGGACGTTACTTTCAACAGCCTTGCTCCAGATCGGCTCTTTGGTTGCTATGATAATTGCGGTTGGAATTCCTAATATGGACTCCATATTCGACCTGTAATTGCTGACCTCGATGAGCTTCATTTGACTGAACACTATGGGGGACGCCACATTCCCTTAGTCCACTTCTTTATACAGTCTGTGGCTTTAACGGGACAGCATTTGAACTGTCCTCATCACCTGTTGCTGTGGTTACTTTGAAGATGGGACAATCACTGAATTGAAATGAGGTGAATTTGAATGCGATGCCACTGTACAAAGAGGGAGGGCCACATCTGTCAGCCTGTGTGCCTGTGCTTCACACAATGTTCTTCAGTGCTAAAGTCAAATCCACAGAGAAAATGTGACAAAAAGGCAATGTCATGTTTAACCTTGAGGAGAGGTTTTCCGCACTAACTTTCAAGCCACTTAAAATAGTCAAATGAATGAATAATGAATAAAACAGAAGATTTGTCGGGTCCCTCTTGGATCAAGGAAAAAGAGGAATAAAGCAGCATTACAATACATTCAAATGACCACCACTGAGATTATTATAGCTTTAGTGCAATTCAATAGCTAATTTTGAAGATTTCATGCAGGGAATAGAATTATGTCAACATTATAACCATATAGTCTATTTACAGAACTTAAAGATGCAATACGTAACTTTCCTGGTGAGAAATCCATCACCTGTTTGTCTCCTTGAAGGTGTTACTTCTTTGCCTGGACGGTTTCACACTATAGCATTAAACGGGTAAGTTACAAGTCAAATTTGTGGAGAGGCTGGCCTGCTTACAGTATAAAAATTCAAATTTCCCATTTTTCTTGAACCGCAATGATTGATATGTTTAATGCCGTACTGTGGAACATGTCAAGCAAAGCAGACGGTGTACCCTCCAATAGAAAAGTTACATCAGCATTTTTAAAAGTCTAATATCATACAAGCTATTGTGAGGTTTAAGCCATGTTATACTGCTGTTACCTCATTAAAAACATACCTGGAGTTGTGCTCTGTTGTGCGCCACCTTGTGATGTCATGAAGTGCTAGTTTGATGTTAACAGCTATCCTTTACTTTTAGTTCAGTAGAGATTGCAAATTCCAAAGCTGAAATTATACAAATGATTCTAGTGAAGGTGTCTGGAGTTTAAAAACACATTGGAGCACTTCCTGTGTTTTCTGTTTGAGAGAGGAACTCAGCCTAAATATGCAAGATTTGTGTGTTAAACGTGTGTGAATGAAACAAAATTACTGTATAACATAGATCAGAAAGGGCCCATCAGTCTTTAAAGGGCCCATATTAAGGTATTCCTTAATATGGGCCCTTAAAAACCACACCGCTTTTGCACAGTTTGATCCATCATCCTATAGAATGCATGAGATTTAGTGCCTACACTTTAATTCATTACAGTTTGACATTTCCCCAGCAGTTAGCAGCAGACATGATGTCATTACCAGTCAGAGGTCATTTAAATACTAATGATTTTTGGATTTGGATGAGCAATGCCACAAATTCACATTGAACAATTCATCATTTGGCAGGTGACAGCTCAGATCTCACAGTGAAGCCTGGCACACCTCCTCCTCCTCCTCTCCACAGCCATCTATGGAACTCTGCACTAATGCCAAGTCACATTACAATTGTTCTCTGCACCACAAACAAGAAGTCCAAATGAGTCAAAAAGTCGAGCGGCAGTAGCTCAGTTGGTAGCGTGTTGTCGGATCGAATCGTGCTCTCAACATAACATTCTTGGTGATCAGATCCACTGGCCCACAGGTTAGCGGTGCGATTCCAGCTCCCACAAATGAATGCTGCCGTTGTGTCTTTGGGCAAGACACTTAAACCAGATCACCCCCAGGGTCCACGTACACTGGTGTATGGATGTGTGTGTGAATGAGTGAGTGGTTCCTTGATGTAAACTGCTTTCAGTGCCTAGAAGTCCGAAAAGTGCTGTATAAAAATGTGACCATTTTCCATTTATATATCTAGGGTCTTGAATGCTGAGATGTATTTAATTCTTAGGTCTACTTTCTAGTCTTGCTTAAAGGTTTTGGTTAAACTGCAGAAAATAGGACAAGGAATAATTAATAGTTAAGCCTGAATCATTCCAGCTATTTGATCATTATGAATTAAGTCTTTCTTTAGGCTTTATCCATTCTAATTAAGTGTAGTTATTATATTAAGTGTCAGATAAAAAGTGTGCTGACAACTTGTTTTAGCTGGATTTTGACTGGCAGATGGCTAAACATAGAACCATGTATGTACAGGCAAACAACAACAAATTAACAGTAATTAATCCCAATTGAGGTCACAAGACAGCAGAATACACTGTCCACAACAAAGCATTCTGGGTAAACTGTATATGCATATTATATAATGCTATGCTGGCGAGGCACATGCAGTGTTCTGGGGCAGAGCCTCAATGTATGCAACTGCAAAAACAAAAAGAAATAGGACAAGTTATTTTAGGACAACACATGTTTTAGGTGTTGGGAAATGTTAAAATGGGTAAAAATGGATTAGAATGATCGAACATATATAAGAATGTTTTTTGGATCTGTTTACTTGCTCTTAGAGTCAAAGTGAGACTGTTGTGTATTGTCTGCATCTAATTATAAAGTGTTTATCCTCTGAGAATTGGGAGGTGTGCTGTTAGCATGCTGGTTGTTGTTAGGATTATTATGACGGCAAAGATCACCTCTTAGTGAATAAACATGATGCCCAGAATGCATAAGGTAAGCATGAAATAACTATGGACTGATGCAAAGAATTTGAAATAAACTAGATTTTAAGACAGCATCTTTAATAAGAAGTAAAGGAAAAAAAAAAAATCTGTTTTTTGAGAATTCCTAACACAGCTTGCAACATATATTTTCAAAACTGTTTCTTCATGTAGTTTGTTGAACCAGAGAGAAGCCAGGCAAATAAGTGTATCACATAAAACTTCTACACCAGGGGTCTCCAAACGGGAGCTGTAGGGATTTTTGAAGTATATGTATTGTGCTGAATAACTCAAATTTGAAGTTATCACTGTGATGCCTAAGTTTGTGCACTAATAGAATGGACAATGGTTTATGTTTTATAGAATCTAACTGTGGCCCATCTAAGACTTGCTGTGGCTCTTATATTTACGCAGTTTCTTGCTACCACTAAAATTTGCAGCTCTATGGCCTTTTTGCGTCGTAAAGGCAGCTCACCAGAGGAAAAAAAGTTGCAGACCCCTGTTTTACACAAACAAATCAAGACATGGCCTTTTTTATAAGCTTGTGTAGCTAGTTTATAACAGATGGCAGCGGCTCACTTGTCACAGAGCGCTCATGATACAGGGATATTTGTCTTCCAAATTTGAGAGATGTATGCTACAAAAAGCTGCTATGGTTGGATTATCCTAAAATTGCACAATACGGTCTGGTCCCATATCTCCATGAGAATGATATCTGTGTTTTATAGAAAGGGATGTCAGTCTGGTCACCACGCCCTCTGTCGCACCTGTCAGACATTACTATCCAATCAGATTTGTTTATTTTAGTGAAGCATGTGAAACAAAGGAGCTCTTTGGTCACCCATATTTTTTGTCACGAAAACTCTGTTCTCGACGTGCTGTTTATCAAGATGATTTAAGACAAGTTTTAGACTTTTTCCTGGTCTGATCAGAGGTGAGCGGACACGAACAAAGAGCACGTGGTCTCTGTCCAAGCTGCCTTCTCCGGCTTCTCCTTTTTCACAGCCGCCTTTTATTTAAACTCATGACATATTCTTCATACACATGATATACATTACTTAGACACATGATTCAACTCAGCATTTTCTTAACAATAGCACGCAGTATCTTTCCACACAAACATTTCCTGTTTTTAGTTCATTTTACACAACTCTTGACCTTTCACCCGTGCCCCCATTAGTTGCTAGTATGTATAGTTATAGTTTATTAGATGATAAAATATAATCATCATTTTATTCACAATTTTGAACAAAATCAAACTTCTCTCACCTCAGATTTAATGCTTTGCTCACTGATTCCACAGAAATATGCAACGGTTTTCATAACACTGTCATATTCTGTCTTTTTTCCTTTCCTCATTTGCTTTGATACCGATTGGCCGATCCAGTTGCCAATCAAGCTCATCTGAATTTAGGGAGATTCAACGATGCTCAGACTCTTTGTTAAGTACTAGAAAAATGTGTATTCTGGATCCCAGGCAAGCTCCAAAAAGTAGGAAGGACTGGCTCACTATCGGAAAGTTTGGAGAATCGATTTCCTCTCACATCATTGGGTACTTGGTCACCTTGCCACTTTATGAATGTGTGCATGAGCGATCGGAGGTGGTCAGAGGTGCCAAATGGGCAGATTGGTTTACCCCAGTGCGGCCACAACTAAACTTGGTCAGAGTAATTATGTCAACTCCAGTATTTCTTTTTTTAATCACACATTTCATTGACCTCATTAATGGTAACGGTAATGCTGTGATTAATTACAGTTTTGGCAGTCGATTAAGTGCGGTTTTCCCTTTCCTCTTAGACATGTCAAAACAAAACACAAGAGGGGAACATTTTTACAGATGAAAAGCCCTGAGTCCCGCCCTGGGAGACAAACAAGATTCACGGTGCAGTGTTAAACCCACCTGAGCTAGAGGGATGGGGGTGAGAGGGGAGGAAGGAGAGAGGCAAGGGGGAGGAAGAGGAGACGAGGAAGGAGGGGAAGGTGCTGTTTTTTTTAGAGATTGAGTGGATAGAGACGTGACATCTTTGCTGACATCTCATTAATTCAAAAGCTGTCCCCAGTGGGAGCAGCAACAGCAGAGAAAAAAATGCTGTAGTTCTCCGTGTTAACACCGGGTGACAAAGTGGCGCTGTGTAATGACTAGGCTGTGTGCTGCTGTTGCTTTTGGTGGTTTGCATATTCACACAGCTTTTATGTGGAGAGATGGTGCTTGAAATGGTCAAGAGGAGATGACTCAAGTCTGAAGAGAAGAGAATTTGCATTTGGATGAGCATGACAACAATAGAGGAGGACTTTAAACAAAATTCCTCATCTTAAAGAATGATTGTGTACCAGTGCATAGTGGGACTGTAATCACATTTCAGTCGCACTTATGATTATTTGCACTAATCAGTTTGTTCCTTGCAGATTGTTCCTTTTTTGTTTTACGACACATACATTTCCTACCTACCATCATTGTATCATTTTGTTCTTTCTTTCTTTATCTTTATTTACCCAGGGGAACCCAATGAGAACTTACCTTTTCATGGGTGTCCAAAAAACAAACAAAACAAGTATGTAAGTGCATATAAAACATTAAAAACAGGTGCAGGTGTGTGTATAAAAGTTTTCTACCAGGTTATTAAATTGCGATTGTGGCACCAAAGTATCTAATTTTACTGGTCCTTGAAATATTCCATCTTTGTGAAGCAAAACAGCCAAAAACCTTTTTCACATTTCAGCTCTGGTTCCGGCCAGTCCTTAGCCTTATACAGTCATGCGATCTGGTATTAAATGTTCCTGTATCAATGGTTAACAGATAAGATTCTATTAATTCTATTCAGGTGCCCTAAATACATTTATCTGTATAATCTTACATAGATTACATGCATGTTTTATATAATCGAGTGCTCTAGTTTACAGTACTACCTTCACTTAGGGCTTTACTTTATAATACCTTGTTCAGAAATATTTCCTTTGTCATTCGGCTAAGAACTTTTTTACATCACTATAAAGACATCTCCAACAGCCTGCAGGTGCCGGCCCTACAGTGGGATAATGAGGTCTCAGGCAGATGTAAGATGAGTGGAAGTCGCAGGCCGAGACCACTTCAGGGTCAGTCTCCACTGTGGGACAAAACGGCCCTCCAAGGACGCACCATTCTTCTTAACCTGATACTTAAAATAGCATTCAGTATCACACATGAAGCTCTCATTGGGTTTACAATGCTAACAAGTCTAACCAAGGCCAACACACAGAAATGCAGCCAGGCTAAAAATAACCAACACATGTTTATGAATGAGAGAGTGAAAGATCCCTGGTTCAAAGATACATATGGAGCATTGGAAAAAGTGAATGATGTGTGATGTAAAATTTATAGGCATTGATCTATAGAAATGTACAGTGTAGAATGACAAAGACAAGTGATTAATAACATTTGAGCTGATAAGTAGCATAGTGGTTCAAGCAGTGTTTCTCAACTAGGGGTATGGGGACCGCTGGGGGTACGTTGGCACTTATCAGGAGGTATGATCCCAGATTTAAAAGAAAGGTTGCATTTGAATGTATATGTATATTCTTTGTAAGACATTTTACTTCCTTAAAAATGTTTTTATAGAACAAATTTGAAACATAATAGTTAATATTATTGGCAATGTACAAATAAATGAACTTTCTAATTACTGATTACCATTAATACAGGGTACTAAGAGTGTGGATACTCGAGATAAAAAAAAAGGTAGGGATCCACTCCTGCAAAGCATGAAAATCAAATTAATGATTAATCAAATTAATCTCTTAATGAGAGAATAATTTGTCACCTTCAGCTATAACGCTTATTGCTACTTTTCCAATCAATTTTGTATTTGTTTTAATCAATAATCTGTGCTATAGACAAAAATATCAAAATTAATTATGATATGCACTGGACTCTATTGCAATAAATAGAATACTTCCAGTCAATTGTCAAATGTTTGGCTACAGAAAGACAGGTAGAAACAGGAGTGACTGGGAGCGACAGTTGTTGAAATAGACAGACTAATTGCTCCTCTCTCAGCCCCGGCTCACTGCACTCAGCTCCACTTCGAGGCACTTTCACTATAACAAGAGGTCAAAGCTGAGGTTAGAGGTCAGGCAGGTAGATACTGAACATTACTGTGCTTTGAACCCATTCGACCCACATGGAAAAATAAAAGAGTTGAACCACACCGCAGGGATCTGTACATCTACACACTGTCTACCACTAGACAATTTAACAGAAAAAGGTTAGGGCAAGAATGTCTTTTAAGCCTATTTATAAACCCTCTGAATAAATATATACAGTTTAAAAACATGAATTAAATGTTGGTTGATTAGCTTTATTTGACAAGAGGTATACAATCATGTGGCTCAGTGGCAAAGCACAAGCACATATGCATTCATTTACCTTAGCTTTATAAGATTCAGTCTTGAGTCTGCAGCTTGTCTAATGCCATTCTGTGCCCCTATGTGATACTCCTGTCAACAAACAACTAACTTAAAGGTGCAATAAGTAACTTTTCTTATGTTGAGTGTCCACCACCTGCTTCTCTCCAAAGATATGTTATTGCTTTGCTTGGAAAGTTCCACAGTATGGACTATGTATCTAGCTATTTTTATATAAGTATAGGTGGTTTTATTGCCTTCAAAATAATGCATTATTTTTCTCAGCGAGCTCGTCTCCAGACCTACCAGTCTCCATGGAGATACATACATTTAATACTTATCTTGCAAAAGTTTTAGAAAAGTTAGCTGCAAATCACGTTAAGTTTTGTTAGGAAAGACGATCCTTCTTTAAACAGGAATGGGAGCCTTAGAGATCATTTATCTCATATTTTTAACTCTATACTCAGACCCAAATCAAAACAAGGAAAACAATAGTATGCTTACAATTAAGTATGCTTAAGGTGTGAGAGCCATTATGTAAAAGCCATTATGTAAAATATAAGTCAGGTACAGTTCAAGAGCCCTAACTAACAAACAAAAGCTGTAAACAAACAGGTGTGTTGTTTCAGTGTAGTTAGCTCCTCCCTTCAGATTGACATAAGAAAGTGTCCACCTGCAATCTGACCAGAACTGAAGACACGGCTTGGATGAGTGGCAAATCGATGACAAACAAGATGACAAACAAGATTGTCCAGCACTGTTTATTGATCTAACTAAAGCTTTTGATTCAGCGGATAATAAAATCCCGTTGAAGTGCACAAAGCATATTGGATTTGATAATGCTACTTAATTGGTTCCAAAATTATCTTTCAAACAGAATCCAGGTAGTAGTAGCCAATGCGTTTAAATCATTTTTTTTTTTTTAACTTTAAGCAAAGGAGTGCCTCAAGGCTCAATGTTGGGCCCACTACCTTTTACTATATTTATTAATTTGATTGGTTGCAATTTAAGAGAAAGACTCATACATTTATAGTCAGATGATGCTGTTTTGTATGCCAATGCTCCCTCTGCTGATCAAGTGATTTTAAAACTGCAGCAAAACTTTTATGAAATTCCAAAATTCCCTTAAAAATCTTAAACTATCATTGAATGCAAATAAAATTAAGTATATGATTGTTTCTAAAAAAAAAAAAAAAAAAAAAAACCGAAAACAATTAAGTTATGCAAACTACAAATCTTCATACACTAAATGATACATCAATAGAAAGAGTCACCACACTATAAATATCTTTTTTTTTTTTGTTTTGGCTTGATAAAAACATATCCTTTTAAATACATATCTTGGAATTATTTAACAGTTTAAAATCAAAGTTATCATTTTATTTTTGAAACAAATATTGCATCACTTTGACTTGCAGAAAATAAATTGTTCAAGCCACTTTTCGTTCTGTATTAGATTATGGAGATATAATCCACATGCAGACTTCAGCCTCTACTTTGAAACCTTTAGATACACTCTTTCACTCAGCCCTTTGTGCAATCTATGAAGAAGTAGGTTGGCCATCGCTATCTGTCAGAAGAGAACAACACTGTATAACATTTATTTATAAGGGACTACTTGATAGACTGCCAGAATATCTCACTTGCTCGTTGAACTTTGATACTTTGATTGTCTACGACTAAAATCTCGCTGCACCATAACTGAAATAGGAAGAAAAGCTTCTGGTTATTTTGCGTCCCAAAGATCGAATATATTTCAAGGACATGCAAATTTTACATGGAACTGAATAATCTGGTAACAAAAATGTATTCTCACACCTGCACCTATTTTTTTATGTTTTAAATGTACTTGGTACTTTTAACTTTTTTCCTGCATTTTAAACAGGGCACACATAAAAAGAGCATCCGTCACCAATACATTCATGTATATTGGTGAAATAACCTAAAATGCTCCTTCCTGTTACAAGAGGAAACACTTCTATCTATGTAATGTCTGAATGGGCTATCATTCAAGACCCATTACAGCTGTGATGTCTCAAGTACTAAATATCCCAACTTGTTGCTTTGATAAAATAGGCAGTTGCATGTAGTACTTTATATGGCCCCTCTTCAGGCCATGTCCAATTTCTACAGCACTTGTCAGTTTGCAGAGAGAGGTTGTCATTGAATAAAGCTTTGGGTTTGTGTGTGTTTGTGTGTGTGTGTGTGTGTGTGTGTGTGTGTGTGCGTGTACCTGTCTACATCACAAACAAAGCTGGACGTGCAGAGGGGGCGGGACTTTCTTTGGTGTATGTTCTCTGTTTGAAGTGAGTGTTAGAAGTGGAGTCCTGCTGAGACATAACCGCAGATTCTATAACCTGCAGATATTCACTCTGGTGGTGCATTTGTGGGTGGGTATTTATCACACTGTGGGGATTTTCTGTATATAAACTCAATTCGTGGGGATCTGCCTCTTTCATGAGGACAAAAACCAGGTCCATATGGCGTAAACTCTTTTATTAGACAAAATATGGTCTAAAGTTCAAATATGAGGTGTTAAGGTTGATCAAGTAACTGCAGTTAAAGTGAGGATTAGTCTCCAGAGATTAATGTAAGACAATATGTGTGTATTAATAACATTTGAGCTGATAAGTGGCATAGTAGCTCACATTTACCTCACAGCTAGAAGGTCTAAGGTTCAACTCCCAGGCTGGGGTGTATTGCTGGGTTTCAGATGACATCACAACATTTTAAGGTTTATAATATTTATTGGAGTTGGGAGGCAGGTAAAAGTACTCATGTTAATATGCTGGATTATGTTGGCGGTAATATAAATGATCAGGTTCAACATTTGTGAATTTACCTTTTGGATATTTCTCATGCGGATACAAGCCCTTCCCCCTTGTTTGAAAATATAACATCATCCAATTATATAATTTGAAAATCACCAATATAACTAGGGGGTGTGGGGACCCCTGTGGGTACACTGGCACTAACCAGGAGGTATGATCAAGATTTAAAAGAAATGTGGCATGGAGCTCAACAGTGACAGCCTGCTCAGTTTCCGAAAGTACATTTTCCATTAATTTTTCCCAAAATTCAAATCTTAGCATCACAGAGGCTAACCAGCTAAGTGGTAACTAATATCCATAATGTGGTTGTTTTAAGTCCAAAAAGGCTGCAAGATTCTGATAAATGTTTTAATAACTTTGAGGTTTTTATAGTTTCAGAAACAGATTTTAAATAAAATTATAGGTCTTGTGGTCATTAGTTAGCATGCAGCTAATTATCCCCAAGCAAGTGTTCAAACTTTCAATATATATAGATATTTGGAAAGTCTATGAGAAAATAAATGGGAATTTTACTTCAGGTTTCACTGTTGAGCTCCATTCAATGACATTTCAATGTATATGCTTATGTGTCTTTGTAGTACACTTTTACTTTCTTAAGAATGGACCATTTTGAAAAATAATAGTTAATATTATTGTCAATGTACTGTAATATCTGCGTATAGACACTGGGTAGTAGGTATTCTTATCACTTTTATTTTGGGATGAATTTGACTAGTATTTCATATTTTGTCATTTATAACAGGCATGGAAACATTTTCTTTGAATCATTCTAATTTCACAAAAGTGCAAAAGGTGAATCACATTATTTATAAGGGATTGATTTCTACAACAACATTGCCATCTGTGTTCCTCCTTTACAGTATTTTAACATCTAACAAAGGTAAATGCACACTATGATTCAATTCAACTCAGTTCAATTGACTTTTCTCATGTTCTAAGTCTTTAGGTAACTGGTACAAATATCACGTCTCATCACGTCCTGTTTGCTCCCCTTTTATTTTGGTAATTGTTTTATTTTGAAATAATTTACCTTGTTTCTGTTGCAGTTTACTTCCTGCCCTCTTGTGTTGTGCGAATGTGCTGCACCTGTGTTTCTTCAGCTCCCCTTTCTAGTCTGTTTGCTCCCTTTCTCATTTTGCCAGACTGTCTCCATGTGGATGTCCTGTTTTTGGACCCTGCCTGTTGGGACTGTGATTTTGTACCTTCGCCTTGGCCTTATTAAATCCGCTTAAAACCTCTTCTGACTCTGGTTTTGAAGCCATTCATTGTACAAACCTGAGAGCAAACACAACTGGCAACTCATTAAAGAACCTCACATGAAACATTTATGTATTAATTAAAGCTAAAGTGAAATCAAGTCATGAAACTGTGTGAGTAATGCAATCGTCTGCACAAAGATCCCTCAAGGTCAAAGAACAACATCATTAAGTGTTCCTTTTTACTGAAATAAAGTTCTGCACAGCGCTACTTCTATAATGTCACTTTTCTTTAACTTAAAATCAGGTACACTGGATTTTTCTCCTATTTTTTTTTGCAACACACTCAAAAAATGTAATGCTTAGTCGTGGTCATAGAACAGGCATGCCCAAACTGTGGCTCAGGGGCCAAAAGCAGCCCTCAGACCAATTTTTCTTGGCCTCCAAGCTTCCAGGAATTGCCCCAATTACCTTAAACAGTGAAAATATTTCTGAAAATCTACTTTAATGTGTCCCACTGAGGATGTAAGCATGAATAAAGATCTAGTGGTTCTGTCTAACTTGTAATAATAACACAGATTTGAAGTATTCACTGTATCGGTGACCACTCTATGGCCCTCAATCGGCCTCAGCTTTGTCTATGTTTTTATATGTGGCCCTTAATGAGAAAAGTTTGAACACCCCTCTCATAGTCTGTATAAAGAAGTGGACTAAGTCAGTGTGATGTCGAGATCCATATTTGGAAATCCGACCGCAAATATAACAGCAACAACCAAAGTCCCAATCTGGAGAAAAGCTGTTGAAGGTAACGCCCCCTCCCGTTGCTAAGCACCCACCTCCTGCCAAACCAGAGGTGCAAGAGCTTAACAACACTGTCAGTCAAACCAGTCAAACGCTAGTGCGAGCGACCTCGGGGAAAGAAGACACCTGATTTGTCTCTTATTAATGTTCATCTTATTCTCTTGAGTCACCGACACAACAGTAAAAACACCAGGATCATGTAGAGTGGGTCAGTACGAACATTTTAAGACCAAAATGACAATGACAATGTAAAATCCATTGGAGCCAGTGTCGATGGAGCCGAAGTGCACCCATGATCACTTCCTATTTAGAACGTGGCGGCTAGCAGGTTAGCCAGCTGAGGTCAGAGGTCAAAGTACATGGCATTTGTCCCTTATCCATTCACAGTGATAAAGCTCCACAGTCACAGCTGCTCCAGGGCAACACAACAGAGACAATGCAGCCATTCAAATCACACAAGCACATTCACTGGTCACTGGTAGGTGAAGTGTCATGCCCATGGACACAACGGTAAAGGGAACTGAACTGCTAAAATAAATGTTGGTTAGTAGTTAAATCCCGTCCAATGACATCGCCTCATAACTCACATAATCTGGTAGTCTAATGAATCTGGTGGTTTATTTTTAAGATAAAATAGTGTCATGTCATGTAACTTTGTGAAGGAATTATGCAAATTTCTTCATTATACAACTGTTCTGGTGTCTCAAGGTGAACCAACACAATGATAAACACCGTTAAACTTTCCCTGAAGTAATGTGTATAAAAAGTTTCAGTTTGCTGCCATGACAACCATCTCAGCATCTTTCCGTCTCCTTTAATTAACTGATAATTAATGAATTATCTCTCAATTATTGTATGTATATGCAGCATTATAGTTGTCATTCTTGTTGGATCTCGTTAAGATTTATTTATTCATTTATTTTGCATTTTAAACATTATTATTTATTTTAATGGGCCTAGAGTACACTAAAGGTACCCTATGTACTTTTTTTTGGCAGAGAATATGTCACCTGCTTGCCTCCATACTATTACATTACTTTGTTTCACAGAATGGCATTAAAATGATCTGTTTCCATGGACACAAGCCGAGGCCAAGAGTCAGGTCAGATCTATGGAGAAGTGACCTGCATGTTTTTCAAGAGATTTTTGAATAATTAAAACATCTAATTCAAGATATATATACGCTTTAGGCCATGCTGTGGAACATTTTAAGCAAAGCAATCAAATCTCCATGTGGTGTAACCCAACCAAGAAAGTTACACAGTGCACCTTTACAGTTTTTGTACTTAACATTTTTTTTTTTCCTCCTGAACACTGATGCAGGTAACAGTGTCGTAACTCATAGTCCACAGCCATCTGCCCTCATTTAATAATGCGTCAATCTGACCTACTATGTACCACATGCTGGATCCAACATGAAATATGCACGAAGTGACTCATAACAGAGGGGTGTTACTGAGGCGACAATGACGGGGCTGAGGCGGCGGGTCTACTCTCGATGGGATGCATGACCTCGTTTGAAAAGTCATCTCAGGTAGCAACAAACAGTGGGTCAGACAGTGAAATAACATTAAATATCAAGAGGCTAAAGTTACGCGAACTGGAGTTCTTTATCAAATGTATCACAGCCAACTTCAAAGAAAAGGGATGTGACAAGATGCTACAGAGGTTTAACCTGGCCAGAAAATCAACTTTTGCAAGGTAGCATTTTAAGCCAAAAGCCAAAGGTGAAGCGTCCAAACGAAACAAATCAAACAAATAAAAGCTATATTGTTTTTAATTTTTTTCATTTCAATTTGTCGTTTCAATTTGCTTTACACAATAAGAAGTCAAAATGCTTTACAGAACAAATCAAATACATAAAATCACAATAACATTAAAATCAAATGCAGAATAAAAACCTTTCAGTCATATGCACATTAAACTGTGTTTGAGCCTGGATTTAAACATTGTCAAGTAGAGGCCTGTCTCACATCTTCAGGAAGATTGTTCCAGGTTTTAGCTGCATAAAACTGAAATGCTGATTCCCCATGTTTAGTTCTGACTCTGGGCACCTGCAGGAGGCCGGTCCCTGAAGTCCTCAAAGTCCTAATAAGTCCTCATGTGTGCAATAGTTTACTATCATAGCTTAAGGGTCAATGAATAATGCACCAAATTGTGAAGCGGTTTTGTGCGATACATAAGACTAATTTGTCATTTTCCTTATTAAAGTGTACAGTGGAGTCACAGCCTACCTAAAAACAATTTTCAATCATTTTAACATTTTGTCAATTCATTTTAGATCAGACAAAAATCATTATGAAATCATCACTATAGCTACTGGCTTTGGGGTTTTATAATTAATATAAATATTCAAAGGTAAAATGTTGCTAGCAGACTTATACTGCTCCCTTGACAGCTTTTTGGAACAAATGATGTGATTTGCAAGTTTTTAATGCATAATAAATACACCCAGGTGTTGCTAAAAGGTCAGCCACTCCATTGAGCCCATATAAACTGTGAAGAGGAGACAGAAGTGATTTACTCAAAATGTATTTGAAATTATTGTGGGAAATAAGTAAAACTAAAAACCTAACCTCTGCCAAGCCTTAGTATTTTGCAATGCTAAAGTGTCCCATGTGCACAGTGTTGCCTGGAATGTTCCACAGTAGGGCATTAAACTTAAAGTTAGGGTTATAGGTGTTTTTATTACTCAGAAAGACCTGCATTTTTACTGTGAGTGGGGTTGCCTCTCCACAGATCTGGCCCGATGACATCACTGCTTGTCATAGAGATAAATGCCTTAAAGATGGAGACAAAAAGTTGGCAAATTGTCCACCAGAACAATTACATAGTGCATTTTTAATAGTTTTTTTTTGTGTTTTGTTTTTTTTGTTTGTTTCTGAGCTACTGTGTGAGCTACAACAATTTCACTTATTATTATTATTACTGTTGAGTTAATTTTGTCTAAAGCCACACACTACAGAATAATTTGCCCAATTAAGAACCTGATTTGCTTCTCCCCAACTTCAGGGAGGCATGACCCGACTTTGGATCCTGCTCTGTCATATCACATGTTATTTTAATAGATCCATGGTCATATTGTAACCACAAAACATCACCACGGCAACAGCCAATAAAACAGAGCACTAGGGGAGACTCACCTCTACTAATCACCTCTCATAAAGTTTTAAGATAAACTGCAGCATCTCATCCATACCATTCAATAAAATTTGTTCTCTTTACATAATGACCTCCTATCAACAAAACAGCGCTATTATCCAGTATGAAATGTTCTTTAAAAAGTAAAATGGTTACTGGTTCCTCACGTGCGTCTGTTTACATCCTCACAGCAAAGGTGGAGCTGCTGCTACAGTAAACACGGCTCTGCTTACTGTGTTATTTAGTGCCAGCCTTCTGTGCAACAAACAGCATTTATCTGAACTATTGCACCACATTTCACAAATAATAATAATACTGACTTGACTTGCATCTAAACTAGAATTGCAATGCTTTGCTTTGATCTGACTTTTTTTTTTTTTAGCCTGGAGTGCGTGGTCTCTTCAGCATTGTGTGTCTCTGTGGGGTCTGCGTTTGTCACTCTTTTAAATTTAAGTTAAAACTCAATAATCCTCTGTAGTGTGTGGTGGGCTTATGACAGAGTATAAGGGTCACATAAAAAAAAATTATGCGGGCGCTAAATTTTGACCTTAAAGTTGTAATTTTCCAAAATAAAGTTGTAATTTTCCGAGCATAAAGTCAACATTTTATGAGTATAAAGTCGTAATTTGCCTGGCTTGGAGCACAGCCTGTGACCTGCTCAATGAGCCCCAGCGAGCTCCGCAGGCTTTTAACAAGGACAAGTACGGTCACTGCACGGGAAGAAAATGTAGCCTACTTCATTCAACAGTTTGTGATGGACGCGTACACGTGGAGAGGTGCCAGCTAAACTGCGGTGTCTAATAATTTACAAATATATGGGACATGTAAAATATCAGCATTTCAAAGTCTGACCTCCTTAATGGGCATTTATGTCAGCTTTTAACTCAAGCACCAGTCTTTTACAGTCTGCAATTGCTTCATGGATCTATTAAAATAACTGAATAGGGTATTTCTAGCTTAGAGCTGTCTCGAGTTGGATTAGTGGCCACTCATTGGTACTACAAAAAAAACAAAAAAAAAAAAACCCCAGCCCAAAAAGGATTTTTCTCATAACAGGGCACCTACAGCTTTCAGAAAGGTTGAATTTTGCGGCAATTTTTTTTACCTATTTTCATTTTCAACACTTTTTAATTGTTAGTTTCGGCTACACTCTTTGTCCGCTCTAGCTAAGCTCAAGGTTGATTGATTAGAGCGGTCACATGGTACGGCATGAATGAGCATGTGAGCGATGTGAACAAACTGAGCTATTAATGTTAATATTATATAGTCCTGGTTTAGTCCAGAATTAGTTGCAAATTTTGTCCCAGTTACCAAACTGGAACATGCCTCTAAAACACACACAACCATGCACGTCAGCCCTGTTTTTTATTGTTTATGCCAATAATGCCAAATACAACATGATCAGATCCTTATTAATTCAATAATCAATAGTTGTCTTTAAATATATATAGAAACTTCAAAATAATGTATTTAAATAATCTTTTCTGAAAAGTATGAAAAAAGTCAGTAATATTAAAAACACAAAAGTAGACTAAAGTGGCTTGATTTCATAATTGCTATATTCATTATAGATCCATGGTTTGAATGGGATCTGACTGCTCCACAGTTGGCTGCACTCGCTCCAACTCTCCTCTTCAGGCTCGCTCACTTCCCTCCTTCGTGGCCGCTCCACTCACTCTCGCCGTGCAAAGTCTCATGGGGGGTAGCTCAACAGCGCACGGTTAATGGGCAGAACTGGATGTACCTAACCTCTAATGGCTAAACTCGCGACATGTGCCATTGTCTTCAATGGGTGGCCATGTTTAGGCCCTGCCGCTTGGTTTGCTTTGATTCAGCGTCAACCCCTAAACCATTAAATGTCGACTTTGTTTTTAGTAAAATCACACCCTTTTTTGGCTACAACTTAAATCTCAAAATATTACAACTTTAAGTCTAAATTGAACCAGTTAAAAATCTCCAGAAAATGCTTATCTTTAACTATATTGACACAGACACTAGACATGTAAACATATGTTAACATGTTTTATCTTATCTTGCAAACAACAAGCTTGACATCCGTAGGTGTAACTTTGTACTCATTTTAAAAAGTCCACATCAGCATTATTCTGTTTGCATTCATAGGTTCACATTCTTTCACAGATTTCTATTTTTACACTAGTCACAGCCTACATTCTCTGTGTTCTGTTCTAAATCCCAGGGCTTTTCTGCTTTGCTCCTCTTGGCCTCTCCAGGGAACCGTCCTTTTCACAAATGGGCCATCCACCAGTATTTCCAGTGGGTAAACGCCTTACAGTGGTCTAAAATAGTAATCGAAACTGCACAAACATACACAGCGCAGATAAAATTATGTTACATTATTGGGTAACACTTTATAATAACTACACTTTTAATAGTCTGAATAACCTTTTAATAGTTGAGAAACAGAGCTAGTTCAATTTAACAGGGTTTGTGGTCCAAAATGACTGATGAGTTTATAAGCACAGAGACCAAGTGTAGAGTTTGTTGTGACGGTGCTACCAACCACTAGCATGCTAACAGTGCACTTCCTGCTTATTAGACAATACAATGCTGTATAATTAGATGCAGATAGCACACAGCACACGGCACACAGTGGACCTATTTTGACGTCAAGAGCTGTTTATACAATATATCTGTAACGGGGCAAATGCATGGGATAAAAAATTATAATCTGGTACATGGATTTCAATTTAGAGCAAAAAAAAAAAAAATTCCTAACCCTAAAACCCTAAGGCTAAGTAAGGCAGTTATTGGGGACAAAAAGGTTAAAGTCTACAGCATCTAGAGGACTAAACTTGTCTTGATAGAGGTTCGATCTCATAAGGTTAACAAGAAAGCGAGTTTAGAAGGTGAGCAGTAAGAGTGAGAAAAGTGCAAGGGAGACAGACGAGGTGACAGATGACAACGTGAGAGAAAGGAAGTGAGCTGACGTAAATGGGAGATTGAATTAAAGCTGCAGGAGACAAAGGGGAGTGCTGGAGGGGGGTTAGGGGCTGAGGTGAGGGCGTCTTTCTGTTTGTCTCTGAGGAATGTTTTTGCTATATAATATTCAACAGTATTCAGCAGTATGGAATAAATGTTTTTTGTTGTGCATTTCAATAACAAGTGTTTTTATTGTGCAAAAATATCGTGTACAGCATGCATTCTTACTGTCAACAGGCTCGACTCTAGATCTGACCTGTAAAGCTGGAGGTGGAGGTTAGGAGCTGAGGAGAGCGCACTTTTAATGTTTGTATTTGTAAAAATAAAAACAGTAACAGTAAGTATATGGTGAGCAGCAGTTCCTTCATCCACTGTAGACTTACCATAAATATAAAGCTTTGTACAGGCTTTTTGCTGCCAGCTCTTTACCACATCTTCTCTTTCAGCGCATTTTTAAAGGTGCATTTTTAAAAGTGCACTATGTAAAAGTACACAAATACCACTAAAATGTGAGCGGGACCAGTATGAAATGACGGCATAGTACAATATTTATTCTGTTGGAGCACACATGTGTTTGGCATGTCTTTGCCTCAGTTCAGCAGTCTAATTTGGCCTAATCTTTATACTACACATGCAACTTCCATGAATTTATGTTGAGATTTTTGTAGAAAAACAAGAATCCGAAGGTCTAATGTGATCTCTCACTTTGTCCCTCAATAACAAAGAGGTAAGTGTAATCCTTTACATTAGTTATGCTTTCTCAGTAAGTAAACATTAAAGCTAATAACCAACTTTTGCCAGCACTTTTGTGAAACTCTTGTGTTTTCTCATAGAAAGAACCTGCTCAGTACTGGTGCCTGCGATGGCTGTCACCATATTTGTTTAAAGATTCTAATCACTGATTGTGTTGTTGATTTGCAGATATCTGCTGCTGTGGCTAATGCTCAGCTGATCCTTACTCTCGCACTAACTACACACTGAGGCTTACTGCCAAGTAACAGATTGTAAGACTGTATTACGGGATTTTAAAGGATATTTTTCTTTTGATACAGGGGCACAATAAGAGACTTGCAACTCCTCTGTTCTCAGGCTGCTTCTGTTAAAGCACACAGGGGAGAGGCAGAGGGGCCTGGGCTTTATGTGAAAGGTCAATATTTGAAATAACTACATCTGACTTTGTTTTTGTGTTGGTATTTATGTTAAAATAGGAACAATTGGATGAATGATTATGCTGTTTGTTATCAGAGGTCCAAAGCCTTATATGTGCTTCCAAGGTGAAATATTGTCCTTTTGTGTTACACAGTGTTAAATATAGCTCATTAGTTCATGTTGAGCTTATATATTGTAAGTAAGTCATAGAAATAATACAACAAGCTCTATTGCATTGTTTGTTGTTGTGTACAGTTTGCATAGTGATGCTACTTTGTTGTAAATACTGTCTTTGAGCCTGTTGACGGTTATGAAAGTGGAACAATACTCTGTGCATGTTCAAATATTTACAGTGTCTGAACAATCAAGCAGTTTAATTGTAGTGACATTAATGGTATAATTGAGGCACAGATTTGCATTTTTTAAATAAATGTAATTGTTTTTAAGCCGCTATGGATGAAGGAGTTTTAGCATTTAACAGATTAAAGCTGCAAATTCACCCACAGTATATCTATGTGTAGTGGGTTGTAAAAATAAAAATAGTAACAGTCAGTATATGGTGAGCAGCAGTTCCTTCATCCACTGTAGGCTTACCATAAATATAAAGCTTTGTACAGGCATTTTGCTGCCAGCTCTTTACCACATCTTCTCTTACAGTGCATTTTTAAAGGTGCACTATGTAACTTTTCTGCTTGTCTTTTATATCTTGCATTATTTTTATTACAGGTGTTTTTATTGCTCAGAAATACCTTGTAAAATATGCAATCTAACTATGAGTGAGCTTGCCTCCCCACAGATCTGACCTGTAAGTAGCAGCAGAATAAAGTGCTGGAGGGAGAGGTTAGAAATGGAGGAGAGAGCATCTTTACAGGTACAATATGTAACTTTTCTGCTTGTCTCTTGGGATTTTTGCTTTTCCTTGAGTGTTCAACAGTATGTAATCAAAGTTGTCGATCTGGTATTTTTCAATTACAGTTTTTTTATTGCTCAAAAATACCTTTTAAAACATGCATTCTTACTGTGACTTGACTCTTTCCCTTGCGCTTTGCTTTGCCACCGATCTCACACGTAACTTACAGCGTTTCAAACTTGTCTATGTGGAAAGAGATAAGTTTAATGCCATACTGTGAGACATCTCCACGGAGACTCTTCAAATGCTTGTTAATAAATGTGACTTAACTCTAAATTGGCATAATAATAAAAAGGCAGTGTAAGCATTCATTCGTAACTTGTCGGGCAATAGTAATAAACCTTTTTAATGTCAAATTGTGAAAAAAAACAAAACAAAAAAACAAAAAACAAAACTGATTCGCAGTATTTTTCCCACATAAATCCATGAAAACTCAACACATTTATAAAGTAGGTTTAGTAAGAATGTGAAAAATATGTTATTGAATTATGTGAATACTTTCTACCTTTTCTGTCACGTCCTTTTAAATGTTCGCTTTGTGCAGAGCTTGAATCCTTGAATATAGTCTGCTGTAGGGTAAAGGATGGTAGATATACTGTATTTATCCCTGTGGGCAAAACATTATGTGCAGCGCCCCGGGACCATCTCCAGATCTTTTGCTCGACTTGATCATGACTAATTTAGCTTATTCTGCAAGTCTATCCAACGCCATTTTGTACTTTGTTATCTTTTTCTTTCTATTGGATATTGCAGGGTTTCAGATGACATCATGATTATCTATAGGCCAATTGCATCTAACACATATGGGGGCAGCTAAAATATATACTGTTAAAATGCAGACTTTTGTTGTAATACAGCAATCTTAGGTCATCAGGTGTAATATTTGTGCATTTACATTTTTTAACAAAGGAAAATAGAGAACAATAAAGCGAGCAAGTAGGGCCATTAAAGGTTGAATGTAGGGCATTAATGCTTTTCCACTTACAAGACATTCAAAGCGCTTTACATCAAAGAACAACTCACTCATTCACTCACACATTCATACACCAGTGTACACAGACACTGGGGGCAAGGCGGGTTAAGTGTCTTGCCCGAGGACACAACAACAGCATTCATTTATGGGAGCTGGATTCGAACCGCCAACCTTCTGCTCGGTGGACAAACACGCACAACTGAGCTTCTATCGCCCCAGTTACTATCACCAGGCTTAGTAACGGCTTCATTAAGGAATTTGAAGTTAGGGTTGGGTAGTTACTAAGCCTGAATCACTCTTAATAAACTATTTGTTCATTATGAATTAAGCCTTCATTCATGCTTTATTAAGGTTTAGTTATTATAATATGCTACTATATCAACATATTTTAAAATAACACGGCCAATCAACTTGATGGGTCCAAAATTCCATACATGGCATACTTTGTTCATGTTTTTAAAATCTTGGGTATAACAGTCACTACTAAGGCGAGGTAAAACACAATACACTCGGCTGCGTGATCGAGCTCCACACTGTTCTTAGAGATTCAGCTTCTTGAGATAAACTGAGATATGAGTGTTATTACTGTGTCTTCGCTAGCGGTCCACACTAAAATAGGCGGATTTTCAAAATACTTCCATTTTTGCGCAGGGAAGATGGTGCCACTGGGTCCACATACATATTCTATGTTTAAAGCTGCTTTTCAGAGGAGCACACCATCCAGCCCTTTACTACTCTCTCTCTCTTCCCCCCCTCTTTCTATTTGTCTCTCTCTCTCCTCTCTCTCCCTCTTTCTCTCTCTCTCCCTCTATCTTCTCTGTGTATGCCGTAGCGCCGCAATCGCACTATGAATAATTGAACGTGCCTGAATCGGGATTGAGAATTTCTGGTGCAGTGTGAGAAGGAGGCAGAGAACAAAACAAAAAAACAAAATAAAACAGAAAAATATCATCTTTGTCTTGTCTGCACTTCACCAACACATGATGAGATTGACATCCAATGCAGAAAGTGTGTTACAATTTATAATTTCAATGAATGAAGTAGAACTAGCGTCTATGGCATGTTCTCTGTGATTCCCAAGTCTTTCCCAAACACAGCTGGAGAGTGGAATTGCATCAGAAGGTTTTCCCAGAGGACCAGAGGAAAAACAGATGTACAGGGTTGGAGATGCTGCAGTAGATATGCATGTAAGTGTACAGCGTGCATTGATATTATAGAGGAGGGTGCAGTGTGCGGTGACTGTTATGGATGGAGTTCTTCTGTAGACCTCATGTCTTGGGATGCAACTGTAAGACCACATGTGTATTGCTTCAAGAGTTTGAGCAAAGTATTGATACAAAGTAGTGCTGTACACTCAAATGTAAAAAAAACTCTATATCAGGACAGCCATAGTTCTGTTACATGTAACTGAATGTCTTGCTGCCTGGTTCTGGTATAATCTGGATATGAAGCGGATACTGTAGAGCAGGGCTGGGCAAACTTTTTGACACACGGGCCACAGTCATAAAAATATTACATTAGAGATTTGGCCTGTAACATGTAGCAAAGCATCAATATGCAAGGCTCATTGTACACAGTTGTTTTACAAATGCATTAATTAAATTAATAATTAATTTATGACATTTCAGTTAAATAAACACAGCAGAAAAACTCACATTCAATTTTTGTTGAAAAATTGAACAAAGTTTACCCTAACCTATTTTAATTTAATTTGGTCAAATTTGGCAGGCCAGATTAATAAGCCCAAAGGGCCGTGGGCCGTGTAGGGCCCCTTGGCCGTCGTTTGCCCATGTCTGCTGTAGAGTAAAATATTGCCATTTCTGAAGGATTCTGAGATTGAGTAAATAAGTTATACATACTCATATTTTTCACATTTTCTATACTACAGCATCTGAATTTGTTTGCAAACCAAACCTACACGAGTGGCTTAGCTCTCTGGCTAAATCTAGTATATTTATATCTAGTATATCTAGTAAATAAATTGGATTGGATTTGTGAGTTTAATTGGTTAACTGGTTTGGACTCACAAAAAAATCTGCTGAAATTTTGATCTATCTCTTTCTCTTGCTGAATGCCACAGAACTTAGAGAATTCCACTTGGAAAACAAAACATTTAAAACACTTTGATTGCAGTGTTCAGTATTTCATATTTCCTCACTTGGCCTGGTAAAAGTGATTACATATTTTTCTAAATCAGGCGACGTGTTTGTACCTTTAGTGTTATCACTTCTTCTGTCACACTGCAAACTGCAAAGATAACACCGACGTATATGGCGTAATCTTTTTAAGCCCATGTAATTGTAAAAGGTTTTGCGGGCTGACAACATGAGACCTGGACCTACTTGAGTGCAGCAGCAGCAGCGGCGGCAGTATCTCTCCTCTGGGTGTTGTCAGGCCAGCCAAAGACTTCCATCTATAGCATATGGATTACCAGATATACACTCCATTCCAGCCTTAATTGGCCTAAATCTGCCATTCCAAGCTCCCCGCTGTACGGCCTCCTGGGAGGGGAATGAAATAAGTGACATATTAAAGTAACAGTATCTCCGCCTTGTGCCTGCTCCCTCACACCTGTCCCGCGCAGAGCCTCTGCTCCATCTGGGAACTGTGCCAACCAAAGCACGCAGCAGTAATTAGGTCAACTGTGGGTTCTTATCATAATGCAAAATCACACATTAAAGATCTCTGACTAATGATTATAAATGAGCTTTAAATACTGGTCATAGTCTTGATGACCCTATGTAGTGTAATGTGTAATGTAAAGATTGTTGAATTGCAGATGTGGCCCAAACTTATACTCAAGAAAGTATATTGATAAAGGTACATTGTGTAATTTTTCAGGGTTCAATATGAATGTCAACACCCTCAGGAGATTTGGGGGTGTCCAGTGATCTCTCACTGAGTTCAAACAGAAAGTCTATTCAATTTGAAGTTATAAATGCAGTTATCACTTAACCTTCTTGCATTTTTTGGAAAAGCTTGGGCTAATGAGTGTCAAACTTGGAGGTATAACCAGGTCAATAAAATGTAAGTATATTTTAAGAACTTTATACAGTACATCACACACTTTGCATCACTTGCCACTTCACTGCTAAAGGAACAAAGTGGAAAAATGAGGTTAGCCACTACTCAATGTTACCTGTATTTACAGCAAAACAATTCATAGGTGCGATTTTCTCTACAGCAACCTGTTAGAGTTAGAGTAAAGTAGAATGAACTACAACCAGTGTTACATTCTCATTACTTAAACTAGCATCAGTAAGTTCATTTGATTTTCTTTTACCTGTCGATGGCACCCCTCCCCTCATCTGGCCTTTGTTTAGCTTCATCTGTGCTCTCTGCTCTTCTTCTGTCAGGCCAAAGCTGGCGCACTGTCAGACTCCAATAATGTAGATAGCATCTAGTGGTGAAGCGTGAGAATGCAACAGGGACAGTGGGCCAGTCTAATAAAAAATGCAGTTGTTATTGTTTTGCCTTTTATGTTCCACAGCATTTCACTGAACTTATTTAACTACATGGAGCCAAAAAGGCGACAACACCAGCGGGACAAGTTACAAATCGGATCTGTGGAGAGGTGAGCCCAGTCAAGTTACACAATGCTCCTTTAAATAACGACTTGTGGAGAAATGAAATGATGTTGCTTCATGGACTATATAGACAAGTATATATTTTCTTTCAGTACAAAATTGTCTGAGTAAACGTGACATCCTCCAGCCGCTGTAGTGTGCCAGGCCTGTGCCCTCTGCCATTTGGAGTGTGTGAGCCCAGGTTTTACCGCTATATTTGTTCCAATACCTTTAACAAATAACCTCTGTTCAACCGGCAAGCCAACAGGTCCCTCTGCGCTTCTGTCTAAACTTTATTCTGCTTTTTCTTCTCATGTTTTTTTGTTTCCAATGTACAATAACCTCCAAAATATATAAGACACAAAATGACAATACCTCTGTTGTTCAAGGACAAATACTGAGGTTTTAACCATGTTATGTTGTTGTCACCTCATCTCTAAGTCCAAAGCCATCTCCTCCCAGGACTCAAATAAGCTCGGTTTGCATTCTGACTAGATTGTTTTGTCACAGGTATAAATCGGGTCTTCTCCTGCACAGTTTTAAAGTCCATAAACCATCACCTACTCATTCTGCGGTCAAGCTGTGTTCACAACAAACAACAAACACACTATTAGCATAACATTCACTAGCTTAAGGTCGTCTTTTGTTTATTTTCCCATTGTTTCATTCTCGTTGCTGACAGCAGAGGAAACAAAGGTGTAGTTTAAAGTATGTTTTTCAAAAGCAGACTTTATTTTCTGTGACAAAAGGTGAAATACGTTTCTCAAGGTGACCAAAAGCATGTTTAAAAGGGAATTAAAGTCAGTGTTAAAGAATTGTTTGGAAAGCGGGCAGATAACATAAGATTACTCTTTTTTCTCCTCCTTTTGTTGATGTCTTTTTATATTTTCTGAATAAAATAAAAATAAAGCCACAAAAATACAGTTGAAACCAGAAGTTTACATACACTATATAAAAGGACACATATGCTTTTTTTCCCTCACTATCTCACATGAAATCAGATTAATTTTTTCCTATTTTCAGTCAATTAGGATTACCAAAATTATTTCGATTTGCTAAATGCCAGAATTTTTTTTTTTTTTTTTTTTTTTTTTTTTTTTTTTTACTTTTTCATTACTTTCTTCATAGTCAGTAGTTTCCATACATTTTATTAGTATTTGCCTTTAAACTGTATGACTTGGGTCAAACATTTTGGATATTCTTCCATAAGCTTCTCACAATAGTTTGCAGGAATTTTGGCCCTTTCCTTCTGACAGAACTGGTGCAACTGAGCCAAGTTTGTATGCCGCCTTGCTTCCACATGTCTTTTCAGGTCTGTCCATCATTTTCAATAGGACTGAGATCAGGGCTCTGTGATGGCCACTCCAAAACATTGACTTTGTTATCCTTAAGCCACTTTGTAACCAGTTTGGCAGTATGCTTCTGGTCATTGTCCATTTGGAGGAACCCATTTGTACCCAAGCTTTAACTCCCTGGCTGATGTCTTGAGATGTTGCTTCAGTATTTCCACATAATGTTCTTTCTTCATGATGCCATCTATTTAGTAAAGTGTATAATTGTTTGAAAAGATGAATGTGGCACCTTCAGGCATCTGGCAATTGCCCAAGGATGAACCAGACTTGTGCAAATCCCCAGCTCTCTTCCTGACATCTTGGCTGATTTTGACTTTCCCATGATGTCACACAAAGAAGCAGTGTGTTTCAGGAGTGCCTTGAGATACATCTACAAGTGTGTCTCTAATGAACTCAGATCTTGTCAATAAATCTATCAGAAGCTTCCCAAGACAGCATTATCTTGATGTCCAATAATGCTTAGTACCTGTATGAAGCTTCCCTTTGAAGAACAGCAAAGTTATCTTGATTTCCCATTACTTGCATCTAGAAAATAATAATTTTGGTAAACTAATAGACATAAAATAGGAAAAGTTTAATCTCTTTTATGTATGCAAAAACCCCCCAAAAACGTACGTGTATTTTCATATAGGTTATCAAACTTCTGGTTTCAACTGTAAATAATATCTGTGCTTTAATGTCTTTTGCCACATTTGCAGGTCTCAATATAAACATGCTCAAATTTCCACAAATCAGCTGCCTGAAATTACACTGAATCTGCATTATTTGTTTACCCTGTCAGTAACGATGACCTATTTCTCTTCCACTTAGATGCAATATTTATGACTTTTGTTCTGTTGTTTAACACTGAATTATGCAGTTAAAATGTCAATATACTGCAGTGACCCTTGTCTCTTGAATAAAAACAGTGTAGTTGTCCTATTCAGTAAACGTGTACTCAGAAGTGGTGCTTTTGCTCACAGCCAAGTTTCATCAGATTGCAAATGTTTTCATCATGTGCTTCTCACTATTGTTAAAAAAAAAAAAATAAAAATAAAAAGGTTATTGGGAACGGTTTCACGAACAATTTCCAGTTGAAAAATTGTGATCCATATTTTATAAAACTAGCTGAGATGGTAAGATTTTTACATTTGCACTCCACAGCCATCTCTACACTGAAACAAATACTACCACAGCCAAAAATGTGTAGAATCGTGTAAGGTGAATGATTCCTACTTTACCACTGGAGGTAATAAACTACTTTTTTGGCAGAATTTTAGAAAGTTAATATAGTAGACTCAGAATTCCATCAAGGTCTTTTCTCAAGCTGGTATTCGGAATGTGTTTTTTTTCTTCAAATCTAACACAGTTACCTTGCAGCTCTGGGAATCGAAAGTAGACTTTTAAAAGAAAAGTTTTAGGGACAGGTACTAATTCATTCTCTCACTATATAAAAAATATATCTTTTGGTAGATTATTTGAAGGAGACAAACTTTTAACCATGTTATAATGTTTTTCCTTCTCATTTACCCACTCGAAGTTGTATTTAGAGTGATTCATGCATGTTTAGTAATCTTTATTCCACTACCACTGGTACAAGTATCAATACTGCATTTTAAAATTACCAAAATAAAACATAATGATCTGTGGTTGTTTCGTAGAATAGAATCTAGCAGACACAAACACTAAATGTTTTCTTAAACGTCTGTGCTGTCCCGAACTGGAATTAATAGCACTTTTATATTTACCATTGATTACACTAATGCTTTATCAATACTGTGTTGTTTGCAGTATTTCACATTTTACTTTTTTACTTTCTTTTTTTCTTCTTGTCTTTATCTTTATCTTTATTTATACAGGGGAACACAATGAGAGTGCTTGTCTCTCTTTTTTATGGACTCCATGTTTAAAATACAATACAATACTGTACAAGCTGAAGAAACCAACAAGTATATAGTCCATATAAAACATTAAAAGCAGGTCCCTGTGTGTGTATAAAAGTTTGTTATTAGATTATCCAATTGTTCAATTCAATTGCCCTCTTTCCTGACTCAGTTTTGGTGCGGCTAGTCCTTAGCGTTATGCAGTCACGTGATCTGGTATTAAATGTTACGGCAGAGGTGCCCAAACTTTTTTTATCGAGGGCCACACCTCAAAACATATTTGAAGCGGAGGCCCACAGACTGGTGATCAATGCAGTGCGGTGCTTTAAACACAGCTTTGACAGAGCCGCTGTGGATTAATAACACACATTCATTTTAGGTCTGTATCACACTGCAATGTGATGTTTGAGGACATAATGGTAGAAACAGTTTAATTTGCTGTTAAAAGTCCTGCTTATGATCAATTGGGCCGGTTCAGCAGGAGGCCTGAGGGCCAATAAAAACTGGTCTGAGGGCCACATTTGGCCGGGCTATAGTTTGGACACCCCTGTGTTACGGTATCAATGATTAACAAGCAGGTGAGGCATTTTGGCAATTTGACGTGATATCTGATATCAGTGGATCATGGTCATGGACAAAACAATACATTATTCCCATTTATTCCACCACCCCACTTTACAATAAGTACGTATCACACACTAAACCGTTGAGGTCAATATTCAAATCTTGGGCTGTTGCTGAATAAATATAGCATTATCATTCACAATTGTCCTATGCTACCAGGCTTGACTTTTGTGGAGTAAAAACAACTGAAAACACAAATAGTAAGTTTAAGCATTTTTGCATAAGTATCCTAAAAGTAAGCTCTTTGAGACAGTAACACAAGTATATGAAACGTAACAGGATTTGGCTGAAAATGCTCATTTGAGTGAAAACAGCAGATGGAGTACATTTAAATACACAGGAAACGGCACTTGCAGATGTTGCACCTCTCACACAGCTGCTCTGGTTTAAACACAGAGCACTGCCACAATTAGAGAAAATGAAGCCAGATTTTCCTGAGTAAATGAACTAAATTTATTTGGAGATACTGTTTGAATTTAAATCAACACAGAAGGAGCCAAGAGAGGGGACCATAATGTTTAAATAATGTTATCCTGGGTATAACGCTCTTGCTGGCTCTTTTAAATCGTGTTCCTCATGGTACACCTTTGCATAATGCTTTACTACGCCACACTGTGCCTTTCAAAAACAATGAATATTTCTACTCACTTATGATCGATAAGGTCTGAACAGGTTGTAGACGAGGACCGATGTTCAAGTCCAGTCCTGACCAGAGTTGTTGTGTCCTTGAGCAAGACACTTTAGTCACTTTGCTTATATGAATGTTAGCAGCTTCTGTTGTGTTTTTCCACCCCAGGGCAACTCAAGTAGCTCATCATCACCAGGTGCGGAGAGTTCATAATGTAATGCAGTGTACATAAAGCATCTTTGGATAGCCACGAACAATTAAATAATCTGTACATTACATACATATTGTTGGCCCCAGGAGCAACTAAGGAAGGTCAGGTCAGATCTGTGGAGAGACAACCCATGCTCACAATTAAGATTGCATGTTTTGGTTGCAGTAAGCCTCTAATTCAACATATGCTAGTCTAATGCCAGACAAAGCAAACATCGCCATGGAAACAGATGCCAGATACCGGTCTCCTGGCCTTACTACATCAAGCTAGCATTCAATACAAATGAAACAATCATTTTTTGGGTCCATATTTATCGTGGGTACTTTTTCTCAGTAGTAGTGGAGGATTTTTTTCTGTACTTTGATAAGATTTGAGCTACAGAGGGTTGAATAAATTACTTCTATGACTTGTTATAGATAACAACAATTCTGCTATTCATTTAACCCTGGAGAACCCATAGGGTGGCCACAGTTAATTGCTGCTACCCAAAATGAACTTCAAAAAATGAGAAATAGAGACACCAAGTGGATAAATATTGAACTAAAATGAGAAATGAGAGTGGTAGTGACAAGATGGCTGACCACATGCTGTTTTGTTGAGCGGGAAAACTACCCAAAAAAAATCGTCAGTGGTTGGTAAAATTGTGTTGGTTTTTTTGTTAATCGTTTTAGTAATAGCTTGCAGAATGCATAAAGGAATGTTTTATATTATTTTTGTTTGTTTAAATTAGCAAGTCCAATGGGTCAAATTTGGCCCTGATCCTAAATTAGGGAATAAAGGGTTAAAATTAAAAAAGTGGATATTTCAGTGTTCAGTGAACTTATTGCAATAATTTTTCATTTTTTTATTTTACATTTTTCTAAAGTAACATATTTAGAATAGTTTTTGTGGTATAAATCAGTTTTAGATTTACTGCATCAGTGGTACAAATTAGTTTCAGTATTATTGTTCATCATCATTTAGCATATTTTCTTCAGCAGTATATAGTACTTGAAATTTTGTTATCATGGCAGGCCTACCCACCAGAAAAGTTACATAGTGCAGCTTTAACAAAAACTGAATCAGGTCTAAACAGAATCAGGTCAAGAACAAGTCAGAACTACATTCAACACTGTGCATAATAATAAAGTCATGATGGTACATGTGTTTGCAGTAATAAAGTACTGCAAACACATGTACCATCATTTATTCCCTCTGCCAAAGGAGCCCCGAAGTTGAAGTACTGCGTCTGTAAGAGCCCCAAACGTTGCATAACACTTCTACATATAAATAAGTTTGCATTACATAAGTGTACAGAGAGGAGCGGAGCTGGGGACTTAAACCTGGCAAATGATTGGAGATAAAAAGACAAGAACAAGGAAGTCAAAGTCATGATTCAGCAGCGGGGGCTGTGCTGAGCTGAGAACCCACCATGACAAGGCAAACGGGAGAGGAGAGGAGTATCAGGATCTCCTTGAAAATCCCATAGAAATCCCATAGACCCCAGGAGTCCAATATGATCTGAATACAAGCTGAGAGCAGGGATCTAGACTACATGAAGGATGAATACAAATGAACAATACAGAGAGGTTTGAGACCTTTCAACAGTGAAGAGGTGAAAAGGGGTACAGTAGAGGTCAAATGCACTAAAACTTGGGTTAATGCTAAAGTTGAGGGATGGTGGTGGCATTCGACCCAGCCTTTTATGTTGATGTTTATGCTGTGAAATGAACTCGAGAATGAACTGAAGGCTTTAAATTCAATGATAACAATCTCTATTCCTAAATATTTCAACCATCGCAATTTGGTCTCTCTGAAGTTATCCTCCTAATATCAAAAATACACTATGGATGTATCTAAAATGAAATCCAATCGCTTCTTGCCAACCAATGTCACGTAGGGCAGTGCAGATATTGTGGCAGTTGGAGGCCAAAATTGCTTTTCCATAGAACAAACAAACAGAAACTGATTTCATACAGATCATTTGGGCTATTAACGCATGTTTCGTTCGGTTTGTATTTGCATACATTAGCAGCTAGACGCAAGATGATGACAGGTGGCATTTCTCACATGTCTGGCAGAACCACAGCCGTGTCATTCAAGTTTTTCCATAAGATAAATACGTAGCTCTTCTAAGGATTGGGTTTTCGTGTTTGTTGAGTTTACTGCAGCGCTTGTGTGAGTCGATGCAGTTTGATGCACTGCTTCTGTGTATCGCACTGCCTCCTGTCACTTTTGGACCATGATCAACAAGCGACAAAGACAGAGAAAATCAGTGTTTGGATTTATGTAACAACTCCAATATCCATGAATATTCAGCCTCTGTCCCTGTGCTATTTCAAACTGAAAAAACAACAAATGCAGACAAAATGAAAAGAGCTTTAGAGAGGCTTAAATCAGAACCATGTGCACAATAACAATCTTCAAAGTCCTTTAGCTGCAAAACTTGAACAGTTGTTTTGAATGTAACAGTTATTTTACATTTAAAACAGCAGGTTCTCTGGGTGTAGCTTTGGGGTACATACACAACTCTTCGCAGGTGGCCCAAACGCAGAGAGCAGATTTTAAATATTTTGTATCTGTATTGTGTAAACTACTGTATAACCTAATGACCCACAGGTGTTAAGAAGCACTATGCATTTTTTCTGCTGGAGGGAATCCTGGACTGTCCCACAATGTAGAACCATCAAGTTACAGGTCAGATCTGTGAAGACCTGCCCCTGCTCAGAATGCAGGCAAAATAATGTGTTTTTTACGGCATTTTTAACCATTTAATACATCTGTAATTGGAAAAAAAAGCAAGATAAATACATCCAAGTACATTCCCAGGCAGGTGTAGTGCACCTTTAAAGGGCAAATATTCATGTCCTCCTTCCTTCTTCCTCCTCTGCCTCACAGGAAGACAACTTGACTCTTGCTCTTCCTTTCTCTTTCCTCCTCCTCTCTTTCCCTCTGACCCCTCTCTGCGTCTCTCGTTCTTCTCATCCACTTCCCCCTCTGCCCCGCCTTCACTCTTCTCTCTCTCACACACACAGGGGAGCTTCATTATCCCACCTGCACTGCCCCCTCTCGTGTCCCCATCTCCCCTGAGGGCCTCCTGCCTTCCTCTGTTCTTCACTTAACTGCACCTACCCATGACCTCCAGCGACCCTCAGCTCTCCCACCGTTGAACGCACTTGCGCTGGAAATACTTTTATCAACTGAACACACTTTACAGAACAAGAGGAAACTTTCTGAAGGCCGTGCAATATTAAATGGAGATATAGAGAGACGAGATTCTAGAGGAAACACGCCACAGAGGACATGAAACAGTAGAGCTTTGTGCTGCACTGGGTTGTATTAATCAAAGCTAGCAATAATGTACTAAGCCCACCGTGGAGCTTGGAAAATAGCAAAAAGAAATATTTTCATAGCAAAGGGAGATTTTAAATGGTAAGTGCCCAGGTCAAAATAACTCAAAATTGTGCTAATAAAAGGTCTTACAATATAATACTGTTAATTATCAGTCTTAAGGGCAGGTTTTTACCTGTCTTAAAAACTTGAGAAACAGAACTAGTTAATTTTGGTTCACAATTTTAAGTGATTTAAGAGGGTTTACAACAACTAGCATACTAACAGTGCACTTTTTGATACACAGCAGACTTATTTTGACCTCAAGAGCTGCTTATACTACATATCTGTACTGGGGCAAGGCAAATTTTGCTGAAATACATGGAAAGAAATCATGCAAAGCCTTTTTAAGTTTGGTCTTGTGCCCTTACCTCTGAGCCAAGACAAAAATATCTGCAGCTTGTGGACAGGGCAAAAGATTCACATGTGAAAGTCGACCTATGTGCAAATAAAGGAATGATAGTAATACTATATGTGGTTGTAAAAAGGGATATTTTACTCTGGCCTATATATTGCAGATGTAATGCAGAAAAATCACTGTTTTCTTTTCTTAACTGATGTTTATGTTTTATGATGTTAAATATAAAATGATAAACTCAGTGTAACCTGTTTGTAGATAAACACAAGGGAAGAAAAACAATCAAGATTTCAACAATAGTTTGGACTCCTCTATTTATGTGGCAAATAAAATAATATGAGAAGAAGAAGAAGAAGAGGATGGAGGAAGAGGAAGATTTATGAAGTAGGAAAGGAAAAAGAGGAAGATGAGAAGAAGAAGAAGAAGAAGAAGAAGAAGAAGAAGAAGAAGAAGAAGAAGAAGAAGAAGAAAGAAGAAAGAAGAAGAAAACAAGCACAAGAAGAGAGAAGAAGAAAAAAAGAAGAAGAGAAGAAGAAGAAGAAGAAGAAGAAGAAAAGAAGAAGAAGAAGAAGAAGAAGAAAGAAATGCACAATATGGTATATGGTCCAAGTACAGTAAAAACTAGGCTAATACTCAATAGAATACCTTAACATATGAAGTAACACTTTATAATAACTATAGCCTATTTAGCCTTAATAAAGCATGAACAAACACTTAATTAATAATGATTCATGCTTAATTATAACCTTAATTAACACTTAAATAGCAATTAATTGCCCTGTGTTGTACATAGTTACTCATACTTATTTCACACTTAGTTACTCCTTAAATATGCATTTACAAATACACACACAAATGGTTAGTTAAGTATCAGCTCAAACACTTTATGATTCGTAAGCTAATAAAGCATATTTAGTCTTCACTTTAGAAAAGCTCTAACAAGACTTACTTAACAGGTAATAGCTGCCTGATTTATTAATTAACAAGTGTTTGAGTTGATGCTTAACTAACCACAAGTCTCCTAAGTATCTGAAAACACAATTTCATCATATTTCGTCATCACTGGTATTGTAGCTTTTGTTGTTTTCTATGTTTTCTAGACATACAAAGCATTTTCAGTTATACAAAGAAAAAGAGAAGAGGAGCAGAAAGATAACAAGGAAGAGCGGTTTAACTAATATCGAACTAGATAGGCCTACTAATTAAACACATATCGGTACAGAAAAGTAATCAGAAATAGGACAGAATTGGACCTTTCCAATTCTGGGCTGATAATGTGATGGGAACTCACTGCACGGCTCTATCGGCTCCAATTCACTTTCTACTGAAAAACTGTCGACCCTCTGCTGTTGCTAGACTCGTCATTTTGGTCTTAAAATATTTCTTCTACATGATCCTGGTATTTTTATTTCACTATTGTGTCTGTAACTCAAGATATGAACATTAATAACAGGCGAATCAGGCGCCTTCTTTCCCTGACTTCGCTCCCACTATTGTTAGCAACAGGTTTGATTGACAGCATTGCCAAACGCACTCTCCTTTATAAACCAGCTGTGTGTTTACCTTAAACAACCTCGCTCCGAACTGACTATTTGGTTGCTATGATTCTTGAAGTTGGAACTCTAAATATGAAACTCTGCTCTAAATTCGCCCATGTAGCTGCTAGCCTCGACGAGTTTCATTTGGCTGGAGCAGAACGTTATGGATGACATCACACTCACTCAGTCCACTTCTCTATACAGTCTGTGGTATGGAAGCAAAAGCTGTAAATTGCTATTCTTTTTGGATAGCATATGAGTAGAGCATTGTTCTGCACCCAATTGCGGTCCAAGATTTTGGCTGTGTTTTTGCTCTGGCAGAGTGGCTAAGTGACAGCTCATACACTATGTAGTCATCCTGTTAGCTTGTGGTGTGCAGCAGTTAGTAAGACAAGCTGCAGTCACAGGAATCAGCTGTGCAAATGAACAAGTGAGATTTCACACAGATGAAAGGGAGATGAGAAAGAACAAAAGGGGAAAACACAATGTTGTAATAGTTGTTACATGGTAATGTGATTTAGTCATGTGTTCAATTGCGCTCATGCTTCTATTCATGCGATGTTAGGTTCACAGTTCAAGGTTCAAGGTGTCCATACACAAAACAATAAAAGTCATAGTAATAATCATATTAGACTTTCATTATGATTATTACTATTATTACTAGGTTGAACTGCTGCAAACTAGAACAAGTACATTAGGCTAATCATGTGTAGTATCCAGTGGTGGAAAAAAATACTCTAAAAAGTAATAAAAAGTACTCAAAAATACTCAAGTAAAAGTAAAAGTATTACATGAAAAAAATCAACTTAAGGTGACTGGAAAACATCGCGGATTTCTGCAGAATCAATGAGCGAAGCTCTAATCTGAGGTGAGGTGATAAATTTGTCAAAATAAATGTAAATAAAACTGATCTGATTGCACAATCATGTTTGACCGGGCTGAGACACGTCAGAGGACATGGGAACCAGACAAATATATCTGTACAAAAAATACAAAGAGATATCATTCTGGATTTGCCTGGTAAATACTTTCCAGTCGTTATCCTGTGTCCAGGCTCTCAATGCTCTAGAGATCACCGACTCACGTGTTTATCCCTCGGTGCTCTGGAGAGTGTTAATTGGTAGTATATACTCAGCCCTTTGTTTGGGGTCTTTTCTCACATTGGCTTAGAGATACTCACACTCCTGTCTGTAATTGGCATATACTCTGTTTTTGTAATAAATACCATTACACTATCAGAGCTTCTGTCTTTTGGGTCATTTCCTGAATGCATCCCACTCTGGACCAGCGGGCTACTATTAAAGGTGAGCTGTGTGGAAATTAAACCACACTTTACTACTTTTACTTTATTGTGTTTCACCACTGGTAGTATCCCCAAATAAGTTAAGTGTTAAAGATGCCTAGATGAGTGTGAATTAGAAGCCCTGCAGTTTCCAATAGAGACAATGTGAGGTGTAAGCTTAAACAACCTTCACTATTTGGTCGGTGCAGTAAATGTTTTTTCTTGTTCAGACTTGTTGATTTTAGCACATAATTAGTAAAAGTATTGGGAAGGCCTACTTTTTATTGTTAACCCACCACATAATAGTAAAAACTCTTTACATTACATTATTAGTTCACTCCACATTTAGCCACAGCTGCCTTGGGGTAAACTGACAAAAGCAAGGCTGACAATTTGCGCCATAGGTCCCTCTGGTCACCACTATAATCACACACACTGCATTTATACCAGGTGCGTGAAGTGTCTTGCATAAGGACACAACATGCAGGAATTGTCCTCGGACCATTGAGTTGCTGGATAGGTGTTTTACCACCAATCTAACCACTAGTTCACAAAAACTTGGCAAAAGTGTTCCTAAAAACAACTTTTTACGATTTTCAAGTTTCTTTTAGTGAAAGGCATTTGTTTCAAACAACACAAACGTCCCAAAACAACATCTGTTGGTTCTGTCCTTTATACTTTTGTTTTTAGACAGTTCAAGAAAGTCCTGTGGTGCGTTCAGTTTCTGTAGGATTTCTCAGTGCCAATCAAAAAATGACAAGAGCTGTTTTACTTCATCTCCAAGATAGCTGTGGACCGCACCTCCACATCACTCCTATGACATGATGGACTGAGAGGGAGGGATGGAGACAGAAAGAAAGAGAGTATGATGCAGGAGAGAGAGTGAGATGGACAGAGAACCGAAATAAAAAAAGAGAGGGAGAGATGGGAATGGAGTGAGAGATAGCAGGAACAAGCAAGAGTGAGAGAGGGTGGGGGGAAAGGGGGTTAGAGCGAGAAAATAAGGATGAAAAAGGGGTGTCAAAGAGAGACTGGATGAGTGAGGGAGAAAGAAAGAGAGGGAGGGACAGAGAAAGAGAGCGGGAGGATGGGATAGGGAGGAAGGGAGAGGTATATAATGGAAATGAAAGAGAGAGAGAGAAAGAAAGAGAGAAGGCGAGAAAATGAGAGAGAAAGAGAGAGGGAAGTGAGAAAGAAATGGAGAGAGAAAGAGAGAGAAAGAAAGAGAGGAAGACAGATGAAATGAGGAAGAGAGTGGGGGGGGTATAAATAGAGATTGAAAGGGAAAAAGAAAGATCTAAATCTTCAGACATTTTCAGACTCCTCAATCTTCAGACTCCTCATATTTGTCCTGGTCAATGCGTCAGAAGTTCACAGCATTAATGTGTAACGCTGTATTTTTCTTGTGTTTTGGTCCCACACTGACACTCCTCATGATGCAGCACACAGCACACAGGGCAAATGCCGCAGCATCACCGAACACTGCTGCTCTCTCCAGGTCTCTCCACAATTTCCTGTTTTTTGTTTCTTATTTTTATTCGACTTCGTAGTTCACCTTTTACTCCAAAGCAAAGTGTCTTAACTCAAAATGTAAAAGTGTGGATCTTGAAGTAGTGAAAAGCTTTTTTTAGGTTTTCAGATATTGACAGCTACTATTTTCTGAGTATGCTGTTCAGCTTTGAGTCCTGGCAGTGACGTGCCGTCAGGGGGAGGCAGGGGAGGCCGTGCCTCACCTGTCATCACAGACAAAAAACAAATGAAATGGTTATATTTATCCAGTGATTTGTACTATAAAGTTATTTTTTATTTAACTTTGCTATTTCATTCTTTTTTTATTCAAAATGGCAGAATTTTTAATTTTACCATTGAAATACTGAAGAGACGTGCGGAGAGGCACCAGCCGTTCGTGCCTCACATGGACTGACTGTGCTGTAGCTCAGCAGTGACGCTGCTGCTTTAAGCGCCTGTGAAAAGGCTCCGGGTGAGGTACGTAATTACCCTGGCTCATGTTAGGGGGCGCTCATGAGTCCAGGGATTCTTGCAACTCCCGCAGAATAGTGACAGTAAGCTACAATTTAGAGTTAGCAAATCAAGTTTATCAATCCGTTCACTTTTTTCTTCTTGTCTGGCCCTACTTTTTAAATGGAGGAAGATTACATATTAAAGCTCAAGCTGTTTTCTAAACTGGATTTTCGGTCGAAGCAGGAGGTTATAATTAAAGGAAGACCAACGCTAAATGGTTTGCTCCAGACGACGGGACGAAAGACTCGCTCTTTTCAAACAGAGACGTCCGAAATGGTAAGAAATTTAATGACTTCAATAGATTGAAAATTGGGGAACCAGAATAAGGATAAAAAACAATACAAAACCAGCTTGCTTTTTATTTCATACTATTAGAGATGTTTCATACGGACTTCGGAACTTTTATTTTGAAATTCTTTTTTTATTCTGGCCCCAAGTCACTGGGAGAAAAATTGGCCCGGGGTCAGATTTACTTGCCGACACCTGGTTTATATGTTTGTAAATCTGATTGTGACGACATCAGTGCCTCACCAGCCACGAACCTCACCGCACGTCGCTGGCACGTCCTGGCCTTTTATATCTACTGCATCTTATGTAGAGTCATTATTATCCATCATGGCCTCAACTACAAATGTATTTTCTTGCACTGTGTACCTCCAAATTCCACTTTGCAGTAGTAATATGTCCATATTTATAGGTTTCAGCTTCCTGATATATGCAACATTTTGAGAATTTACTTTGAATAGTTAATCGCTATGGCAACGGGCCTCATTTTTCATTCTGGACCCATGAATAGAGAGACATAGCTCAAAGGGAAAAAAAAAAAAAAAAAAAGAAAAGAAAAAGATAAGAAAACCACAATATGTTGACATTTTAAGATTCATTCAACAAAATATCAAACCTGTCAGTAAAAGTGGGAGTGGTTTCAACAGTGGCTATTGAACTGGCACATGTGCTTTTAATTGATCCAAATACAGTCCATACCTTTACTCCTCTGCCATGTTGTGCCTTATGTTGAGAGCATTGAGGTTTAAATACAACCTGTGCTCCGTGTTGCTACAGTCCCTCCGCAGTACATTACAGAGCGCACCCCCTGATGTTAGAGCGGCTGGCTCTATCTTGTCCACATGACCTTTGACCTCTCCTGCTGTTCCACTCTGCCCTGCCTGACCACTTCTATTCCTGTCCCGGGGTCCTGTGGAGTCAGCAACCTTCTCTGCTCCTCTGCTCCTCTGCTCACCTCATTGGGACAGGTCAGAATTGAAACCTGCTTCTCACTGCCAAGACTTATTAATTAAAATATGTCATTAAGACTTACGTAAAATTTTCAACATTTTTGAGGGAATTTGTTGGATAAGGCAATAGGGGAAATGTTGAGCGTAAACACAATTGCACTGTTAATTGCAATACTGTTTTTCAAGCCATATGACAGATTGCAAATAACAGATTTTGTTTCTAAATTGATTGTCTCATCTGAGAACAAAATTAGTTATTATTCCAGATATTTGCTCAGACAGTAAACACTTCAGTGTGAATGAATAAATTACTTTTTTTTTTTTTCTTTCATTTTTACTTTAGCTTATTCAATGCAAACTGACAAATGACACTATTGACTGTTATTACTGACTAAAGCCTTTTAACTCCTAAAAGTACTTTTCTGGTGGAGGGTCTGCTTGTCTTTATGTAAAAGTTATTATTTTGCCGGGAATGTTCCACTGTTTGGCATTAAATGTTTCTGTCTCTATGGAGACAGCTCTGGGCCAAGTTACTGGTCAGAGCTGTAATTAAATAAATGCAAGGTAGATCTTAAAAGAGAGGGGATTATGCAAAATTGACCTTTTGGAGCTTTCTACCATGTTATATCATTGTTCTCTGATTAAAAAGAGGTTTTATATGTCATCCAGGCATGTGTGAGAAAGAGACTGTTTGAACCGCCTTTATGGTTAGCTGTGTGATTATGTTCAATGCTCAGCCCACAAGTCAATACATCACCATGCTCCCTCATGACAATTTTCTATAAATATACAAAAGCATGATAGAAAACAATACTCTAAACTTCACAAACCTGATACAATGTGCAGTAGTTTCACTAGTGAAATGCACAACAACTGTAATGTGATAGTGCTCTGATGGGGCGCATATATAATTTTCAAAACAATAAAAGGTAACATGGTGAACTAAATATGTTTATGTGTTATCAGTTAATACCCCACAGAAGTGTAATACCCCCTTTATAATGCCATACTGTGGAACATTCCAGACAAATGGCTAACTCTTAACCACAAAAGTTACCTTGTGTATCTTTAGAGATGTTGGCCTGTTCATTGTAGATAAAAGCTTAAAGGATCATGCTAAATCTACATCCCCCAAAGCAACATTTTGCATAGAGCCACCATTTTCTTCTAACTAGACACTGTTAGTTTGTAGTGTGTGAATGCTTTTCTTTACCCCTAAGGGAAAACCCCACAGTAAAAATAATCATATTAAGAGATCAGTCTGAGGCAAGTACTGGACATTTATGATTTATTTACACAGCTCTAAATGTAAAAAAGGTGAATGACCCAAAACAGTAATGAGCACAGTGTATAAAAAGAGTTGGTCTGCCCCACATCCTGTTTAAATGTGGAGCGAGGGATAAAAGGCGCAGATAAACTGATGGTTTGCTCTGGGCCACAACTAAAAAAGGCGTTCTTTTAAAAGCATTTGAAAGTGCGCTACTTTGGCCTTCGTCCCATTTAGAAACAGTGTGTCTTCAGAGTCTTTAGAGTGCAGGAGGAGCAGTCCATTAGAAGTGACCTGAAACACACAAAAGACTGCAATTAAACTGTCTGGCACATTCTCCATGGACTGTTAAAGGTGCGCTATGGAACTTTTGGAGAGAATAAGAAACAGGTCAAAAATGTAAACATAATTGCTTTCTGTGTTTATACCACACATGAAAATGTTAGTACTTTGGCAAGAATGATCCACAGTATGGCATTAAACTTATATCTCCGGGATTTATTCACTTACTACTTTTTAATGCTTTAACATGCATTGTTACAGCTAGCTTCCCTCGTCACATATTTGCCCGGTTAGCGTCACCTGCTTCTCCCCAGAGAGTTGTTGAGTGTGACGTTACTTCTGGGTCCAAGACAAGCTGAATTGTAGCAAAATAACAAAAAACAAAAACAAAGCTAGAACAGCTGTAAAGTTGACCTGTAAGACCTGTAAGTGACACCATCACTTAACAGCTCTATACTAACTCTACAGTCAGCTGTGTAACATCCCAGGGAAAGCAATAATATCTCAATGGGGACAAGCAGGTGGCAGATCTTCTCCCTGAAAGGTTACATAGTACTCTTTAAGAAGATTTAAAAAATCACTTGTCACACAGCTGTTCTCTGGCTACAGTAAAGAGACTCGCTTTGAGACTCTAAAGTGCTCAAAAATGCAAGATGTTTAGATGCAAGTCAAAACTGTGTTATTATTATTTGTGAAATGTGGTGCAGTAGTTCAGATAAATGCTTTTACTGCACAGAAGGCTGGTGATAAATTACACTGCAAATAAAGTCACTATCGCTAACGTACAGCAGCTTCACCCCGATCCTCACTGTGTGGATGTAAACAGACACACATAAGGAACTACTCTCGCCTTTTTACTTTTTAAAGAAAGCTTCAAGCTGGATTAATAGTGTTGTTTTGTAGAGTGGGGGTCATGATTTGCTCAGAAGAAATTCTGTCGGATAGTATGGATGAGATGCTGCAGTTTAACTTAAAACTTTATGAGAGGTGAGCAGGGCCGGTCCAGCCTATAAGCAGAATAAGCAGCTGCTTAGGGCCCCGAGGCCAGCAGGGGGCCCCCAAGAGCCCATACATTTATATTGAAAATAATATAATAGATCAAGTTTTATTGGACCCTCTCAAAGATTACATTTGTATTATATACTGCCTGGCCAAAAAAAAAAAAGTCACCACCTGGATTTAACTAAGCTAATCGGTCCAAGTCTACAGGTACGAGTCAGATCTAGGTTCAGCAACAGTCTGTGCTCAAAGAATGAGGTCAGCTGACTACCTGAATATACTGAATGACCAGGTTATTCCATCAGTGGATGATTCTTTTCGCTATTTCTTGAGTTTGTATCTTGTGCCTCTTTATGCTTAACTCCGTCTGCCCCTGACACTCTGTTTTATTGGCTGTTACTGTGGTGATGTTTGTGGTTACGATATGACCATTGATTTATTAAAATAATATATATGATATGACAGAGCAGCTCAGAGTCGCACTGACACCACACACATGAAGAGTGCAGGGGATTAAAAATCACAAACACAATCACATCACCTTAATGCATAGCTTTGCTTCGTACAGTTTTCGTTTCAGTTTTTTAGGCGAATTTCTTTGCAGGTTCAATCTTTATAGCTCCAGTAAATCAAACCAAGATTGATCATATGGAAAATGATGCTGTACAAAGTGTAATGATGCATGTACGTCTATTGCGGCATATTCAGCATTTACTATGGTGAGACAATGCACGCAAAAGCAAGCATCATCTAATAGTGTTTAGACAGAAAAAATACAAAATGGATTTAAATAACACACGTTCAGGAGCCTCTGATTACTACGGCAGAAAAAGTTTTTTAATTTGTGTTGCGTAGATATTCTTCCATGAACTACAGGGAATCTAGTGAGTAAAGCATGAAGGAGCACTTGACACTGAGTCTTCAGTCATGTAATCATAGGTCAGCAGGTCAGGTACAGCTCAAGGAAATAGTTCCATCCAAAGCATGACCAAGGTCATACTTACAAAAACACTATGTCCAATGCATAATGTGTGATTTCGGCTCTTTTGGATCCGTTCATTTCAAATAGCTGTTCCAAAAAACTGAAGCCTTTACTATTTATTCATATGACTGAAGCTAATGTGAGACCTCATTTTAACAACAAAGTCATCACAGAGAGGAACGACCAAGGCTTAAATGTGCTTAAAATGATTCAAACTGACAGGGGGAAAGTGTGTCTGCTATTTCAAATTATGCATAATTGAAATAAATCATTCAACTACAACAATAATAATAATAATAATAATAATAATAATAATAATAATAATAATAATAATAAATAATAATAATAATAATAATAATAATAATAATTCTAAAACTCACTGTTATTACGATTCCAAATATGTTGCAAATATGTGTTGCCTGCTCTGATTCTGTACTGAATCTTGTGTCGTCGGTTCATTGTTAATTAGTATAAAAATGCAGAAAAATTAGAAAGAAAAAAAGATCTGGCTATTTTAAAAATGAGATCCGGAGAAACCGTTCAAAAGAGCCGACTCGTTCACAAACATCACATCACTACATGTTATACAAAGATTCTTTTTAAAAAGTACTGGAACAGACAAAAGACATATCCTTGTTCTTAAGCTCAAGCCTTAGAATCAACCTGCTGTTTCCAAACTATGATAATATAGACAGGAACAATATACTTGATAGTAACGTGAGCTGATATGGAGGATTCTTTCATGTATTGGTTGGTCTAATATACAGCACATATATTTTGCTCAAGCTGTCCCTGTTTTTGTATGCAAATGTGTTATTCCCATTTGGTCTGCATCAGATGTGTCTTTGGAAATGGAAACACAATAAAATTACATAAATGACAAGAGGAAAACATTGATATTAAGATGGGCAAATATGAGCCTCAACAGCACGAGGCATCTTGGATATTGGCATCTTGTGAAAAAGAAAAACAGTTTTTAAAACAATGAAGCAATCAAAAGCAAATACTTCCTGTTTCCAACTGTTTTGTATGTGGATCAACAGTTTGCATTGTTAGTTTTGTTTGGAAAAGTCGCCAACCTTCAGTGTGAAAATCAGTACTGAAGAGCTTTTGTCTTGTTGCTTTCTTTGTTGAACGATAAAAAGAAACAAACAAAACAGAATACTGGGCCATAAAGCTGCAAAAAGCTGAAAAACTACACTACTACCCTTCTGACAGTAAACGTTTCTAACAAGGTTTTAAAAAGTGACAGGAAAGGGTTAAATCTTTAAGTAAAACGATACATTTTATAGTTCCTGCAAACCCATCCTCCAATGCCACCAATCTGGAGCTCTTAAAGAGGTATGATGTGTCATTTTCTGGTAGGGGTGCTTGTCTCCATGGAAATACTATTGATTTGCTTGTAATGATTCACAGTTTTTCATTACATCTTTCATTGTTGCATTTATTGAATTTTACCTTTCCATTAACTTGCCCTGATGGTGGAAAATCCTCTAGATATTGTGCACCTTTAAGCTAGGTTCATGGGCAAGAATACCTAGGTGGAGGATTAACCTGAATGCCCTTTTACAGGTTTTGTCTTCTGAACATCTGAAAGAGTGCTGCCTCAGGGTCCTCACTGACATGAATGAAACTAATAGACCTTTTTAAATGGCAGCCCTCCGGCACCCATCTGTTTCTCTCACTTTAGTTTAAAAAGTTCCCACCTGCACCTGTCCCGCTCTGAACTGCTTCAAATGCACGATGTATTGTAATCAAAGTGAGATTGCAATTTGAATAGGTGCAATTATCAAATGCAAAAAAACAAAATAACCCCTTTTTTATGGAAAAATCTGTTTGTACCTGTAGCTTAGATCGCTACCGCTCCTGGATATTTTTTACAATGTGCATTCTGATCAGAATCCTGTGTAGTGATAATAATAATAATAATGCATTTTATATATAATGCACTCTTAATTCCATAGAATCTCAGAGTGCTACAATAAAACAAGAACTTTAAACCAGTACTAAATGCTAAATGCTAAAAAAACGGGGGACCTGAAGGAGCCACCTGAAGATCTGAAGGTGCGGTTTGAAGATTGCAAAGTGATCGGGTCTTGCAGATACAGTGGTGCCTGACCAGTGATGCATTTATGGGTCAGCAGAATTTTGTATTCAATCCAGGATGAAACAGGGAGCCAGTGCAGTGATTTGAGAATAGGAGTGATATGTTCAAATTTTCTGACTTTCATTAGGAAGCTTATGTCATATCTGCTGCCCACATCCAACCAGGAGGTAAAATTACACACTTCACTTCCAAAATAAAAATAACAATAGAGATAGAGAGACAAAATAGTTTTTTTTTTTGTAAAATCTTAAATATAGTCCAACCATGTTTTAGTGAAATTATTGAAATTCACACCACAGAGCAAGAGAACTTTACACTTCTCTACCCATACAATATTTCGCTATGGTTTCTTTGCAGCGACAGCAAAAAAAAACCAACCATTAGTAAGTCATACCATTATTTCATTCACAAACAGCTGCCTGCCGTCTGTGTCTCCAACCCTGTTAGCAACACTACACCAAAGCAATTTACCCCTCAAAGACTGCCCACAACATTACTGGAGCAATCAGCATGAGCAAGGGAAGAAATCTCAACACGAAATACGAGCGGCAAAGACGGATGAAATAATCGAAAAAGGGGAAACAGACGGAGAGATGTTATCATGATAGGGGTGGATGCAGAGAGACCGGAGGTGCTGAATGGGCAATAAGTACAGTATAATACAGCTGTAATTCCCACAGACAAGACATTATATAAGAGGAGCAGGGTCAGGGGGAGGGATGGAGGGATGAAGGGGAGTTTGCACAAAACAGCAGGGGGAGATCACAAGACGCAAATGTACTGACACCAGCACTATTGGACTGGTGGGGCGTCATGGGAGTGTTCGAAATATTTCAACTATAAAGATTTAAACAGACAAATGAAAGAGGTGCATTCAATAAACGTAGAGGCTTGGGCGGGGTGGGTGATACTGACCAGAACAAATGTATAGGGTTCACGCCAGTTAGCACAGCTCATTAAAATTGGGATTAAACCTATGCTAAATCCGGGCTAACCCACCTTGCCCCCAGTGTCACTGTTCCCTGATGTAAATCGCTTTGAGTGCCTTGAAGGTGGAAAAGCGCTATATAAAAATGTGACCATTTACCATGACCATATGACCACAGCCCAGACCCTCAGTAAATGTTGCAAAATCCTGTTTACTACGCATTGTAAAAGACAGTGTATGATGTTTTTGATCTAAACATGTTAACTCTCTTGAAATATTGTGCATCCAGTGTATTCAATGAGACAAGATGGTAAAGAAATCATATCCAGGGGTTTCTAGACTGATGAAATATGAGGATTGTTGCCATATATTTAACAAAACATCTTTTGAATGGTAAAAAGTCCTCAAAATCCAACTCCACTGGTACAGGGCCCGAAAGTCACTGACAGCTGAAAAAAATGATAACTCTATTGTTTCTAATATTTTTAATTTTATTTTTTTCAGAGCATTTAGAACTACCCTTCCAACATTAATATGAGCAAATATAGCACCGAAGAACAACCCTCATTGTACAGTGGTACTTTGAGTCACATGGGTCAAATTCAGAAACTTTGGCAGTGTTACCATCGACATTTTAATACCAGAGATGCCCCAAGAGTAAATGCCATTAAAGAAATAATAAGTGGTTTTCAAAGACAGGGGGCAGTATGTGATCTCCCGAGACCTGACTAGTCCTGCTTTCCTCCTGTGGGACTAAACCGTGTTTGTGAATAAAACTCAGACAATAAACGACTTAAAACATAATATCGAGGATCAAATAAGAGCCATAAGCCCGGAAATGCTTTCAAATGTGCAAAGTGTGTTGCATATCGGGCTATTCAGTGCCAAACTGAAAATGGTGGACACTTAAAAAACATTATTACATTTTTTTTCATTTTTACTTCCCCTAGTGTAAGCAGTGATACGTTCAAGCGTAAGTGAACAATTATAACTGTATATATTACCAAAAATCTCAGAAGGTTCAGTTTACCTACTGCTAAAATTTGTTGAGTATAACTTAAGAATTATAGGAACTAATAAAGATTTAAAAGTGTAAGTGACTTTTGGGCCACCCTGTACAATACAACATCCAACGCAAGCTCCTCCTCGTCACCTACAAGTCCCTTCATAACCTGGCTCCTCCCCGTCTCACCGACCTCCACCATTAGCATTGTCCCACCAGCCGCCTCAGATCAGACGACATCAACCTCCTCGCTCCCTTCATCAGGACAAAGCACCGAACCTTTGTTGCCCCTCATCAGTTCAGTCTGGCACTCCCCTACCATTTCCACCATCATCTTGTACTGTTTTCTTATTGTTCGTAATTGTCCAAAAAGTGCTAAAAAGTCTAAAGTATGTTATGTATTATTATTAAAGTTTCACCTCTAACAGAAAGCTAAAACCAAGGAATACACAACCCATTATCACCTTCCTTCAGCAGACACAGTTGTCATTGACGGAGTAGTATTACATTGGGTGGACATTTTGTGCAGGTGCTAAATATACAGTGTAAGCAAATGTACGGTATTAGGTCCTTTGCAGGTGTAGGCCGCAGCACCGAGAGCGTCACATATAACACTGTTTGCATTCTGCTCACATCTACATATCTGGCAACATATAAATGGGTTTGGGTAACTCTGATAGATTATTTCTTTCATTCATTAAAACCCTGTGTATTTGATCAGAACAGTTGGCAGTTGTACTCATTATGATCATGAAAAGAGGGATTAGGCAAAACAAACCAACCAAAACATATGCTGAATTGTTACTCATTCTTATGGAGGCTGGGAGACACCAAATAGTTCTTATTTTCTGATGGAGTCTGGAAAGGAGACAATGGAAACAACACCAAATTATTTCCACTGCTGCCTATAAGTTGTGGTGGGCTCTTGTGTTATATATCAAAACAATATAGGCTCTGAGCTAAACGACACCAGCTCTAATTAAAGTGTGATTTAGGTTTTGGATAGTAACATTACAGTCGCTCGGGATACAAGTTTTATTACATTTTAAATATCTTTAATTGATGCTTTGAACCAGAATTAAAGTATTTATGAATTTGGCTTTTCTCCAAGTTCTGTTTCAAGTCTGCAGTGAATTTTATTTATGGATGTGTTCATCTGTTTGGTGTGTAACAAGTTGAGGCTTTATTGGTAAAATGAATATGAAGTTGTGGTTGAATTGTTACCCAATTTATTATTGTGTCAAATGAAAGGGAGCATGTTATAGGGTAGCCAATAAAAAAAATAATAAAAAAACAATGTACTTAATAAAACAAAATATCTAAAACTAAGCTGTTTCCACTGTATGGTTTTCTCTCATCTCGTTTGACCTCGTGATGGCTTGCGCTCATCCTACACGTTGTCCAGACACCACAGCGCAGCGACTAAACGGTCGTCACCCTCGTCCCTGGCTCCCTCCTTTTGCTGTGGGTCTGTGTCCCGTCGTACTCTTGCTCTTGCTCTCTGTGACTCTCTTGGCACCTCGAATCCCAGTCTCCCGTGTCCTTCTTCCTTCCATTCCTCCTTCAGTCCTCACCGCGCTCGCGTTTATTTCGTTTTTCCTGCCAGGCACAGGGGCTCTGATTGTGCCCCACAGAAATGAATGATTGTGCCCGGGCAGGGATTGGAGCCGAGTCACCTGGTATGGAGTTTCCAAGACAACGAGTGGGGAGGAGCAAACTAAAATACATGCAATTTTAAAAATACTTGCAATTTATTATTATTATTATTATTATTATTATTATTATTATTATTATTATTATTATTATACTTAAAACTTTCTTTACATTTAAAAAATACTTGACTATATAATATTCATTGTTTTTTTTATATTACATTTATTTATTCATACACAATATCACCATCTTCTACCTTTATGGAAATAAACAAAACAAAATTGATATGTGGCAGTCATCCAAGTGTATGGCTCAGGTTTATTTGATAGGACAGACTTGAAAACCGCAGGCATGATGCAACATCAAGGGTAAGTAAAAGAGATGAAAGTTTTTGTGTTTGTCATTGAGTAAAAACATTGTGCCTTGTATTTCTTATTACCTCAGCGTGTGGCAGCAGATCACCTTCAACACCCCACATCATGTCAGGCCTGTCTCTGCTTTTCTAAACCATGTAGGCATGACTATGGGGTACTTAATATGAATGATGATCTGCTCTGCTTTGTACAAATGTGTAGTTTCATTATACTGTACACTGGACGTCGTTCCTGATCAACCATATGCAACCAGCGCTGGCTAGTGACCCTTGAGGTACTGAATCATTCATCAGAGTAAACAATTAAAAATAGAAGGCATTGGGACGACCAGTGTTTATGGATTCATGGTGGCACAAGTAATTCATATTTGAGCAATTTTATTTTGAGCAATGGAGAATTCATGTGTTTATAGTCACTGCAGATGAAAAAGCATAAAGTATCATTTGTTTTATCATTTTTGGTTCATGTCGTTTTTGGACACAAAAGTGAGCCTATGGGAGGCATCAACGACTACTACAATTACACATACTGCTACTTCCTATGGCAATTAGTGACTGTAATTTATAGTATAAAGATAATACTTGAGTAAAGTTTCTTTCCATACAATAGTTTTACACGGTCCTGTGTTTCTTTAAGGACATAACTTTGTAGTGCTTTTGCTGCAGGCTTATGACTAAGGCAATTAGTGGTGTAGCTGTAATAGGCTATGATATATCTTCTGTAATTAGATAGAGACATAATGATACATGAGAGGGATCCTGTCGGATGCGGTACTAATTGCAGGCAGAGAACATAATCATTTATATTAATTCAATAACGGTTTGGAGCTTTGCAGCACAAAAACATGTTTATTGGTTTCAAGCAGAGCCACAGTGGGCAGAAAACAGTGGCAGCACGTCGTCTGTTCAACAAGCCTCCCCATTCTGGCTCAAGTTTCCTCTCTTGGAAGCTCCGAGAGCTGTGTCAGGCTGGATCATAGTGTTCTCCAAAGAATCAAACACCCAGGCACTTTGAAGCATGAAGAAAGAGGAAATCTGCAGAGGCTGGAATTATTGATGCTGGAACTACAGGTAACTTCACAAGATAAATAGAAACTTTCAGCAAACAAGAGGCCTGAAAGGCATTTTTCTAACAATGGGGAAACTTAAGCAAATCTGTTAATTACATAGTTCTGATTTGTGACAAGGTAAAGCACAAAATCTACCTTCAATGAATAGTTTGCAAATGATGTACTGAAAAAAGTGCATGTAACCTTTAAACTCCCGAGCCCCCGGGAGAAGAGAGTCACGCATAACACTTTTCCACATCTGCTCTGTTAAACTCTAATGGACGCTCTAAAGCAAACACTCCATACAACTGCTAATGCACACACAATTTGACATGCATTATATTATATTCTTGTTTTCTGCTCTGATACACAATCAGTGTACAGCACTGACAGCACTATTCAAATATATATTCAGTACAGAAGAATCAGACCCATAACACTGTCATTCACAGATATTTTGGAATTGCTTTACCAAATCCTCTTTGCTTACATAAAAATGCTTAGCACTTTACAGCAAACACTGTTTAAGCATTTTTGCAAATCCTTTTTTTGTTTATAGGCCGACATTAACATCTGTCACAGGACCACAGAAGAAAATTAGAATTCTTGGATAAATCTGGCTTATTTACAGAAATGTTCATTAATGTGCACAGCCCCTGACATAAATAAACACTATACAAATATCATTATATGTGTGGTATTAGGTGCATGTAACTTTTTCTGGAGGAGGTGCCGCAATTTGTTTGTCTCCATGGAGATGTTATTGGTTTGCCAAGATTGTTCCACAGTATGGGTTTAAACCTAGCTCCATGGAGATAAGCAGGTGGTGCCAGGCCAAGAAACAGATCTTTGAGGAGGTAACACACTTACAGTGAGCAGTAAAAAAGACTGTCTCCAATAGTAATCTGCATTTATTTGTGACTTTGTAAATGGTCGCCGACATCATTGTAGTTTGTCTTCAGAATGTATGGATCCTGAAGCTGCTGGTTAGATTGAAAGACAAAACTCGTAAAAGATCTTCATGACATCATCATGCACCAAAGACAGCTGGCGCCTCATTTATGAACATGTAAGAAAAATGTAAATGTGGACATCGCCAGCACACACCTCCCCTGCCTCCCGCTGACACACACTGTATCCCCTCATGTCAGCACTTTTCTGCAGTGTACACGGGCTGTGAAGGTGCTTAGCCATGCCTCTCACATAGTACTCAAGGGCCATAAACATTAGCAATTTCCCCTGCATTTCCCGTTTAGAGTGGCAGATGAGAGCGCAGTAGATCTTATAGTACTAATGTGGCATACACAGGAGATGAATTACAATGCAGGGGCAGGCTTGGGTGACAGGGGGCGCCGGAGTGCTGACCTCACAGTCCTTGGGTTTTTGTCAGTTTAAGCTCTAGTGAAAAGTGGATACGTAGTGCATACAAAAGTGCACTATGTAAGGGGCTTAGGTGGAGATGAGATGTGTAAAGGATTTTTTTTTTTTTTCATGTGCAGTCATCAGAGTGTTTGACTAGTGTTTGGCATTAATGAGTGATAAATTACAGAAAAGTAGTTGATAAAGTCTTTTTAATGTTTAGTAGGGGAGTCACAATATCACATTTTAGTGTTCAAATTATTATGATTTTCCGATTACATTATGACTAACAAACGTTAAATCCTTATTTCACACTGGACTGATAAAACTGGGCAACCATAGGGCTAACCACTCTGCCAACATCCTGAAATTATACATAGCAATTAGTGAATGACATTATCTGTTTACAAAGTCACAATTATTCGTAAACTGCCTCTATATTAAGTCCTAATGTGAATAAAACAAACTCAAACATTTCAAGGTTGTGATTTTAAGCACTAAGTCAAATGTTTTACAACCTTGAAATGTTTTGGTTCAAATGAATACATAAATATTGTTAATTTGTTAGAATTAGAAATGCTAATTAAATATGATCTATTGCCTGCTCATTGCCAAGAGTGGTTCCAATGTGACGTTAGCAGTGACCTGGCAACTTATACGCTTGTACAGCAGCTGCTCCCAGACAGATTCTTCCTACGCAAAATCACAACTGTCTTGTGAGAAGACATTAAAGTTAAAGGCAACATCAGCAGCATACTGACAGGGGCAAGTCAAGATCAGAGAGTGATATTTTCCCAACTCAAAAATAGTGGTTCAAAATGACACCACTATATGTGCTGCAGGAGAAACTGAGAAGCAGAATAAACCAAGTGACAAGCAAAAGCTGTGAGATTTGGAGAGGACAGTTTAGGTCAGGGATTACATTACTTTCTTAAAAAATGAATAGGACCTGGAAAAGAAAATTGGATCTTTCTATTAGGTTCTGTTTAACAGTCTCATCAGCTACTGTAGGTCGACCTTTAGCTATACTCTCAGTTACCTGGTTTAATGTCAGCATTAAGTTGTATTCATGGGTTTCAAGGTACGGCAACAGTCCTCCAAAGTATTATATCTGCTGAATGGGTAAAAGTCCTTCAAATCAGGAAAGAGCAATTTGCCTGAAAAACATGAATAGGTCAACTGAACCCATGTCTGCCAAAGCACAGCCAATCCTAGTGACGCTTATGGTTCTTTCTTCCAGCTTTGTGATCAATAAAATACTTAAAAGGGAACATATTACGCTATTTTCTTATGTATGTTATAATGTTGTTTCCTTATCACAAACACACAATCCATGCATACTAAGGCTGAGTTCTTCTCTCAAACAAAAAACAATCTTCCAGCTTGTGATGTCATGTGGTAAAACAGAAAGTGTTTCACTTTTTAACTCCACACACCTTCACTAGAATCCTTTGGATAATGTCAGCCTTGGAATTGCCAATCTCTGCTGAACTAAAAGAAAAAAGATAGCTGTTAACTTGAAAGCTGAAAACTACCGCTTCTTGACATCACAAGGTGGAACAGAGTATTTTGAGCTTTGGAGCCTAATAATAAAGGGTTACTCAAACATGTGTGACTGAAACAAAACACAACTCCAAGTAGATTTTTTGATGAGATAACAACATTATAACATGGCTTAAAATTGCACGATATAGGACCTTTAAGAATGCAGACAAGGCATCGTGGTCACATTTGGTCCAAGTGCTGCTATGAAGAAAACACAAAACAAACCAATTTACAAAAAGTCGGGTACCCCATATTTAACCTCTTTTTCAACATGTCCCATAAAGCGTTTTTACAGCATCTTACATAACAGAAGACAGAACATTTTTGGCCACGTCCACATTAGCAGCTTGGTTACTAATACCCTGTAGCTTAGCTGGTCTGTTCACTGGGAGAAATTATTAGCAAAAAATACCATTCGCTGTTCCCTCCGCGGCAGCGAAATGCCAGAAGATCCGTCTGTCAATGTTTGGATCATGACAATGAGGTACTGTATGTGCTACAACATAGAAAGATTAATATATAAAATACACCATGTACATATATGACATTTTCAGAGCTCAGACACCAAAGACTATTACTACATCAAGTTGTATACAGCAAGATTTGGCAACATGAGGACTTTTTCTCATTAAAAATAGACTATAGGGATGTGGCAAGATTGTGCACATGTTAGAAAAATTATCTCATGAGATTTTTGTCCATGTATTTAGTTTAGGACTGGACAAAAAAGGGTTAGTGGTGAGTTACACCTTTTGAGAGACTGTGGTTCGAAAAAGCAGTGCTACAAAAAATCCCAAATTTAAAATATGTTGTTTTTATAAATGGTCAAAATCTTGTCTAGTCTCAATCGTATCGCCATTGTATCTCGTCATACCCCTGCTGTTTTGTTTTAAATTGATAATCGATACGTCAACGCCCATACTTTTTCATCACTCTGAGAGCCCATGGATATGAATTATTCTCATAGATTTTTGAACAGCTGATAATAAATTCAATACAGAGAAATTCAGTGAGCAGTACTAGTGGTTCCCCTCGGTTGGGCTGTCTGTCTCACACTGGAGCTTTACCCATATCCACCATGGCCTTATACACAGAACAGCGATAGGGCCGACTCGACTCACTGCTGCGTCTGACAGGGCCATGCTGCTGTAACAGTGATGGAGAGCAGGCATGTGTTAGACAAGAGGGCTGGAACAATAGGGGAACCCAGTAAAATGTCTAAAATAGAAAACTTCCACGACTGAGAAGCTACGGTTTTGAGGTTAATTCTTTTTTCATTGAGTATTTTGGCCCTATCTTGCAAAGGTCATATGTGAAAAGACATGAAATGAACTGGGGATCTTGTAGTTACTGTAGTTCTTCCAACCGAGCTAGACAACATACAAGTTGAAAAAAAGTGTAGGAAGGGTTATTAAAATTCAGTGACCACACCTGAAGGACAGCGTCTGAAAAAAAAGTCTAAAACCTGCAGAAGTACGGGCTCATCCAATGCCCCTCCTCTCTCACACAGAAATCGATGACTCTGGGTGAGAATTTGTCACTAATATTTTGGACTTTCATTAGTAGATTTTCTATAATAAGCAAGCCACAACTCGCCAACAATATTTTTCACCCGCGGCAGCTCTTAAAATCGCCTTATTCCACACAGCCTTGCGGGCATAGTACATTGCTTTGATCCCTCTTCTAGTCTATGGGAATAAAGCAAAACCAACCAATATAACCAACCATAAATCATTCACAACTGTCTAGACTAGAACATCAGGAATTATGTTACAAGTGCAGCTATCCTTGCTTTTCCCCATGTAATATTTAAGTTTAACATGTAAAGTACGAGACTATAGAAAAATCAATTGGCACTAATGTTACTAACTTCCAAAAGAGTCACAAATCCACTGTTTCTGACCGACCCAAGTCAATCGCCATTGATAAGGAGAACATCTGGCATAAAAAAGAAACAAAACAAAACCCCCTATTTACATGATTCATTCCAGACAAGGCAGATTTTGTCTATTTCAGAAGCATGTAAAGGCAAAAGCTAAAGGATAAAGAGCAGTAGTTGGGAATGGCTGTTTAAAATGCAGGGGTGAAATCATTTGAGGAGGAGAGGAGCTTGACAGAGCAGCTGAGCCCTGACAAAGGGGTGAAGAAGGGAAGAGGGTCCCTGAGCTGTGGCCTGTCATGAGCCCAACTGCCAAAAGAACTGTACAAAACGCATCACTGCTCCCCCCACATACAAGATTTCACATTACAACAAGAACACGCAGTAAGAATATAGTATGCGAATGTGTTTTATTAAAGGTGCACTATGGAACTCTCTGGTTGGGGGGGTCACCTGCTGTCTCATGGAGTTGTTATTGCTTGCTTGGAATGTTATCCAGTTTAGCATTACACTTGTCTGTCTTGCATTTATTCAGTTACAGATGCTTTATTGGTCAGGAATACCAAGAAAAACAGTCCCCACTCCACAGATCTGACCTGTAAATTGGCCTAGTGGCACCACCTGCTTCTCTCCATGGAGACAGATAAAGTGAACAGTGGAAAATACCAGGCAAAGCAATAGCATCTCCAAGTCCAAATACAGTGCAACAATATTCTCAGGGAATCAAAAAATATAAACAAATGTGCAAATTCCAGTTCTCTCCATAGAATAATGCAAAATAATATTAATATCAAATGATCTAAACACACATTGTTACTAGTGACTATATTACCCAAGTAGAAAACTCTTGGAAACATAAAAATGCAGATAAATGCTAAGAAGGAGCCAAAAAGTGGACTTTTTATTGTCCCCACTGGAACAATAAAAAGTTCTGTTATCTAAAGACAGCGACCTCCAGTTCCTCTCTTGTGTAAAATTGTGTACAAATGGGGTAGGAACCAAAAAAAAAAAAAAAAACAGAAAACTCAAAAGGTCCCTATAGCAAGAAAGTCTCTATGTCTTTACTACTACGGCAAACAACTGAATAGAAAAAACAAGCCTGGTATGACGCAAGCTTGAAGTATCAAATATTGATTCACAGCTCATCTCAACCACAAATCACTGTTGCCATAGCCTCCTATATTTACCAATGCAAATGAGCTGGAGAGGGGCTGATGCATGGAGCTCAGAGAAGTGTCCGGGGGGCTTCTCCACATCCTATACCACTCATGTTGATGTACGCAGCACCCACACAAAAAAAATGAATGGTCTGCACCCATGGGTCCTAGACACACATTGCCTACAGCATATATCCCCAGTGAGTAATGATACATGCTGAGGAGGTAGATGGGTGCATTGGAGATGGTTTTACAATCATTGTATGTTTTTGTCATGATTAAAGGCGTGTCACTGTCACCAACATGACCCGTTACTAACACTATTGGTTTTTCGTCTGAGGTGCAGCAGAGGACACTAGGATCCAGTGTTTCCTCAGGAGTATAAAAGGCCCACTTCTGCCGCCTCCTCTCTCGCTCTCTCTCTCTCTCCACACTCCTACAATCCTACAGTCCGCCACCTTCACACCCCTCAACACTCACATGCACAAAACGTTGTCTTACTGATGCTGTCACCACTTACACCCAAAGTACACAATTCACATACACTCAAAACATAACTCTTTTTTTTTTAATAAAGGCCGAACGAGGCTCCTCCCCGTCGTTTTGTTGCGGTCTAACGAGCTGGGTGGTAACAAGGCGTATACTGAGAGATGGAGGATTGGTAAGTTTTCAATGCTGGAATCTTCTGAAAATGTGCCAGTAACAATATGTCTTCAACTGTTGTGGTTTATAAGGTGATACTGACAACAAAAAAAAATTCAATAAGAAGATCATATTTTTACAGTTTCTCAAGCATGTGCTAAAATGTCACTGCAAATGTCTAGGTGGAGATGTGTTAATGTATCACCTTAAAATTCCCTTATTATATAGTTGTAGAAGCAGCTCTTAAGGTCAAAATTTACATTGTTATAGTACGTGAAACAGGAAGTGTCTGCATCAAACAACTTACGCAACTTAAAATGTGGATATAAATCAAAACCACAAAAATGATCAACAATGAAAGATTAAAGTCAGAAAAAGTTGGACTGGACACAAACAAACCAATATTTTTTTTTAAATTGCAAAATTCTGACTCAAATTTATACAGGCCTTGAATGGTGAATATACCTTGAATGGAGTCTATAAGCCGAGACAGCAGCACAACAGCGCAATAAACACGTAAGAACATGTAGAGACTTGGATGGAAAAGGGGCACACGTGAGACAGATAAGGAGTCCTCCCTGGCACACATCAGCATCTTAATACTGTTGAGCTGGAACCTGTGAGATGCATTCAATATGGGACTGAGAGGGAGAGAGGGATATAGAGAGGATGGAGAGCGTGTGGGGGGACAGGGAGAAGGTGACAGGAGAGAGAGAAAAAAGAGAGGAAGGATAGTGTTAGGACAAGAAAAAAGATAATACTGTCAGACACAATCGGTACAGCAGCAACAGATCTACCCAAGACTATGAACCAGAAACATACTGCCACATGAGAAAGCGGATGAAATTTGTATTTTTATTTATTGCTCTTAGGAGGAAAACGTATATAAAGGTCAAGCCATGAGCTACCTATGAAATTATATGTATAATTTTTCATTGGGAACCTACTGATTAAGTTACATGGGAAACATATTCACTTATTTGCACTACTGGTAGATTTGTGGTTATTTTTTTGTCTATACTTTAGACAAAAAATAACCACAAATCCTGATAAAACATTTTGAAGTCTGACACATTGCTACAGTAAATATAGACGATAATACTGAAACTCATTTATGCCACTGACACAACAACCCAAGTGTTAAACCACAAAAAACTATTCCAAAGATACAATAAAAAACAGCAGAATTCAACTTTCTATGGCTCAAATCTTATCCTATAGACTCTAAAGCATAAAATTTGAGCCATAGAAGGTTGAATTAATAACTTCTATGACTCATTACAGATACAAACAAAGTGCTAAAACGTTTCATTCTGCTGTTTATTTATTGTAGCTTTAGAATAGTTTTTTGTGTGTCTTAACTCTGCACTTAAGTTGTTGTGTCAGTGGCATAAATGGGTTTCAGTATTATCGCTTATCGTCTATATTTACTTCAGCAATGTATCGCACTTCAAAATGTTTTATCGGGACAGACCTAACATTTTGGAGTTGTGAAAATGATTCTGGTTACGGCTTTATGAGTTTTACATAGTTTAACAGCATTGGTTGGTTACTTTTAAGTACCTCCAGCCCTGACATTGTACAGAATACAAAGAAACTTCAGTGGATCAAAACAGTGGCAATATCTAAAATTAATACATTGAGTAGACCTATAGTTGATTTCTTCAGTACTTCCACATTCAGATCGCAGTTGCACCAGATCGTGCCAAGGACCTCATGAATAGTTTAGCACTCACTTCATGGTTACACAACAGGAGCTTTAGGTGAGAATCTTGTGTGTGTGTGTGTGAGAGGGGCTTGGTTCATCTTCAGAGCACCGTAATCTCCCCGCTCCCCACTGCACCAGCTGGGGGGCATCTCTCCAACGGGACCGCCCTGGATCCAAACTCAAGGGGCGGGACTTCACATAACAACCACTCAATGAAAGAAGCCTTGGCCCCGAGTCTGCTGCTGGAAAATCTAATAGGCGATGTTCACAGGACGGTACAAGCGGCAGCGTCCTTATTACAATGGATCGGCCCAAATTGATTCGTCTTTAGAAGCCCGGGGGAGAGAAAAGGGCCTATTGATGTTGTAGTTTAGAGTGAGTGAAGGAATGTGAAGTTTAAGCTAATGGTGCAGAGTCTGGAGGGATGCTTGGATTAAATGCACGGAGACGCATTTCAGTTTAAGATTAAAGTTAAAGTATATGTTATTATTCGTCTCCTTGTTTACTGCATTTGACCCATCTCTCAACGCTGTGGGGTATATTTGAAAGCACAAGATCACAACGCAGGATGGAAGGACCTAAGACTGAGCAAGATCTTTTTCGAATCAAGATCCAAGACTTTCAAATCGTCAATGGCTGGCTTGGGTCTTTTTAAATGAGATGACTACAATCTTCTGGAGAAGTTCAATTTTTTTGTGTTTAATGGCACTTTTAATGAAAAAAATATGTTTATAATAATAACTTTAACAATAAATATGACATTTAACCAAAAATCTGGATCAATTGTGCGCTATAATCAGGAGTACCTAGCAGGAGGGTTAGCATGGCGGTATGCAAACATTACAACAAGAAATACAATTGTGTAGATTAGTGACCAGGGCAAGAGGGGAGAAGGTATGCATTTCAGATTGTAAAGGAGGTACAAATGAATACTATTATATTGCCGTATTGATTTTTGAACAAATAGTGAAAACATAGACTTTAAAAGAAGTGGACTAAGGGAGTGTAGCAAATTTGTCAAATTTGGTTCCATACAATATTTTTGAATTAGAAAAAATGTAAGAAAAGTGAATCATGCCCAAAATATAGTTTAAACAGGAAGATCATTCACCACCAGTACTGTATACAAAATATGGCATCTTTTGAGTCCTCAAAATATATCACCTTTTTCCATTCATAAGGTATAATATTTCATTTCAAATTGTTATTCGCTATGGCAACTGTCTTTTGTAATCATTATGAAACCCACTGACAAATGGAGCTGAACCCATGAATATGAGAAACAAAAAAATGTCAGTCTATATGAGCCGTGGTTTGTGTATGGACTTGGCCCTGTCTAAACTCACATATCTGTAATACTGACCCAGTGCTGTGGTTAAGGGCTGCTGCGGGGGTCCCTCTGGAGATAAAAGGGGCCATTTGTCTGACACAGCAGCCTTCCCCTGTCAGTATAAATCAGCAGGCGGAGGGCGGGACCATCATCTATCAATCAAACAGGGTCTCTCACCGCACACAGGAGGGAGGCAGAGACAGAGCCACGGGACACGCTCGGGCAGTTTTAAACCCAAACCACTGAACATTAGATGAGTCAAACACACAGATTTGTCTGGATTAGAGGAGCCACACATCACATGAATCATCTGCTTGTCTCTTCAATGTTCCACAGCATGGCATTAAAGAAGACATATTAAGCTTGAGCCTGGTATATAGTTATAATCTACGACACCCGTGGATGTGGTTATGTTATAATTTGCACATTTTAAATCGCAATATTCATCTAAAATGACTTAATAAATTCAACAAGTCCGCTGACTTCCGCGTTCGAAAACTGCGGTGCCCAATGGGAGCTGAAGTCGCTGTAAACGTAATCACAACAAAGAGGGGAAATAAGAAGGGGAAACTATAACATGGTTAGAAGACTTTGCATAATAGGTCTGTTTTAAATTTATTTCAATTGAGAGAATCAGGTGATGCCACTAGACCAAGTTATAAATGAGCGCCCTCAAAGGCCTGTCACCATAATTACTAAACAGACTTATCGTTCAATATATGAAAGCTGGGACCATATATTTTGAGGCTCAATATTTATTATGTGTACAGTTTTTTTGGGGAGATTTTTGTTATTTTAGTTGTGATACCATAAGATTTGAACTGTAGAGGGTTGAATGAGTCTTATGGCTAATTATTGGTTCATTCTTTTATTTATTTGTTGGAGGTCAAACCTTTTAATTACACTGTCTATTTAAAAAGGGTTTACTGGGATTATCTTGCTTTATGTTAATCTTATTCAGTGGCACAAATTAGCTTCAATATTATCGTTTATCCTAATCTTTCTCTGCTGTGATATCTTGTGCTTCAAAATTTGTGTAATGTCACTGTAATGTAATGTAATTGGCTTAATACAAGACAGATTATACACAAGACAGATGTAAAGAGACTTTATGGACTTTATGTCCATAAAGTCTCTTTAAAGTTTAAATATTTCATTACAAAAACCATTGATAAGATGTATGAATAAGACTTGTTCTATTGTACTCAGTGATTATCCAAGTTTTTAATCACATAACATTTTTGTATTTCAGGCATCCTGTTGATTAAAGAGGCATCCTTTTGAATGAACCCCTAAAAAATGTCTGTGTTGACCTTTTGACTAATTATGTGGCACCACAACTTCAGGACTTTCAACCAACCAGCAAGATGGTGTCCCACCACATTGGAGTCTGCATTCTCATGAGTTCGTCAATCAGACATTTCCAGACTGTTGGACTGGAAGGGATGGACCAATTCTGTGGCCACCACATTCACCAGATATCACACCTCTGGATTTCTTTCTATGGGGTTATGTTAAAGATGTCGTGTATCAAACAAAGTTAAAGGACATTACTGAACTAAAGCAAACGATAACAGATGTAATTGCAACCACTGATGAGGCTATGCTACAGCGAACATGGCAAGAACTCAAGTACCGTCTTGATGTACATCGTGCGACTAATGGTGCCCATATAGAGGTGTACTAAATGAGGTAAAAACTTTGAAAACCACTGAGTACAATAAAACTCTGACATTTGATTAAGATATCTTATCAATTGCCTTCGTAATCTTTTTTTTTTTTTTTTATTGTAAAGAGACTTTATGGACACCCGGTATATTCAATGCCATACTGTAGAACATTTCAGGCACAGCAACAAGCAGGTGGCATACCCTCCACCAGAAAAGTTACACAGTGCACCTTTATCTTGTCCTGTACAGTGTCTTTGGGTGTTTCGAAAATCACTTATAAATAATGTGAACAATGTGAAATTCTTTAAGTTCAAGTTAAAGACTCCCCTGATGGCCAGCGCAAAAGTGAATCTAAACAGGAAGCTGAAACCCACAAAAACTGCAACGGCAAAATATTCAGTAGTCAGGCTTTTAAAGTATGGTTGCATCTCATGTAATGCTTTGGGTCATTATGGTAGTCTACAAAAATAACAAAAATAAAAGCCCAATTGCAAAACAGACATCTCTTTGTAACGGTAATGACATTTTCTTTGTAGCTGATGTCTAGTCGCTGATTAGAAATGCTTTTGATAATTAAAAGCACTGAAAAACAAGGTTAAGTTATTTGTTAAAAGGCAAAGCAGAGTTATTTAAAAGTAAACTGGAATTAATGTTGGGCAATGAGCTTCAAAAAGGAAATTAAGGCCACAATTTCTATTTAAATTTCTAAAATATTCATGTAGAGCCTCCAAATTTTTGGAAAATGGGTAATGATTGTTGGTGCGATTTTGAATGAGATATTTCTTGTTCATTTAAATTCAAAGATGTTTTGAAATGATGAAAAGCAAGGTCTGAAAAAAATATTACCATTACAATTACATTAGAATTTTATTGAATCTATCAAAATTTAAATCTTTGCTATACACAGATTCCCTTAGTCCACTTCTATAAAGAAGTGTGATGTTATCCATAGAGTTCGGCTCCAATCAGATGAAGCTCATCGAGGCTAGAGCAGGTATAGGGGCAAATTTGGAGACGAGTTTCGTCTGGAATTCTGACCGTGATCATCATAGCAACCAAAGAGTCAATCTTGTTTGCACCGCTGGTTTAGCAGGGAGCAGGGTAACACTGTCAATCAAACCTCTTGCTAAGGCCTGCAGGACCTCCGGGAAAGAAGGCACCTGATTTGTGTATTATTAATGTTCATATCTTGATTTACGGACACAATAGCGAAATATAAATACCAGGATCATATAGAGCGGGTTAATACGAAGATTTTAAGACCAAAATGATGAGTCAGACAGCAGCAGTTACAGAGAGAGAGGTGACAGTTTTTCAATATAAAGTGAATTGGAGCCAGAGTCAGAGGACCCAGAAGTGCACCGATGCTCTCTTCCTATTTGGAACGTGGCTGCTAGAATGTTAGCTATGTCCATTTATATATACAGTATATAATCTGTGTGGTCCATTAAAACCGGAGTTAATAGGGTATTATTTATTTTTGAAACATTTGGAGGCTTACTGTGCTTTTTTAATCTTTCGCCCGGTTAGGATGAGTTGTAGTATGCATTTTGATGGCATAGTGATAGACAGATAGATGAGGTCATCAATTGGCCCCTCGTCAATACCACGTTATTTGCCTGAGTGCTGTGCTGATGTCAAGGAGGTGTCAAAACTCTGAGTGAAGATATTTGTTGAATCTGTTTTCAGACGCCTGTCAGACGCCACTAAAAGCTGCTCCTATTAAAGGTGTTTCGCTTATTTTTTACGTGAGTATTTATACCCACAGCCTGGAGAGGAGCTGTGGGGTTATTCTAAGTGTGGGGATCCCAAAGTTGAAGCTAAAAGTTAGTCATAACAATGTGATATGCAACCATCATAGACTAAGGTGTACTAATAGGCCTAACCATAGACTGTATGTATAAATGGACATAGCTAAAGTGCTAGGGGCCACGTTCCAAATAGCAAGTGATTATGGGCACGCTTCTGGCTTCATCGATTCCAGTTCATTTTACCTTAGAAAACTGTCGCCATTCTCTCTGTAACTACTGCTGTCAGGCTCGTCATTTTGGTCTTAAACTGTTTGTATTGACCCGCTCTACACGATCCTGGTGTTTTTATTTCGCTATTGTGTCCATAACTCAAAATATGAGCATTAATAACAGACAACAACAGCTGCCTTCTTTCCCCGAGGTCACTGCCGCTAGCATTAGCAACAGGTTTGCTCCAGATTTGGCTCTTTGGTTGCTATGATGCTTACAGTCGGAATTCTAGATATGGAACTCGGCTCCAAATTCGCCCCATAGCTGCAGCCTCGATGAACTTCATTTGGCTGGAGCCGAGCGCTATGGGTGACGTGACACTCACTTAGTCCACTTCTTTATACAGTCTATGAACCTAATGTGTACAAAGCAATGGGCCTGGCATTTACGATAAAAATAAGAGCAATTTCAACTCTGATACGTGTCAACATCAGCTGTGTCTGAGCATATAACAGAATGTTTTTTATCTAGCTAGGCAAATGTTAGCTCGAGATGAATAATTTACCATCTTTGTGTGTCTTCTGAACCAATTGAGAAAGCAAAACAAGCATGACTGCCAAATAGAAAAAATAAGACACAAGGACGAAGAAAATATTGCACAATTTTTGTTTCTAAATTGTCTAATTTGATAACATTTTAGTGAATGGTGTGAAGTGGAATCTTCTTAACCAAAGAAAGTGGGCTGCGACTGCTGCGGTTTAAGCTGTAAAAAAGTATTTTTTCCTAGGCCTGTCATGATTTTATATATATATATATGTGTGTGTGTGTATATACATATATATATATATATATATATATATATATATATATATATATATATATCTATATATATATATATATATATATATATATATATATATATATATATATATATATATATATATATATATATATATATATATATATGTGCGTGTGTGTGTGTATATAGGTATGTGCCAGTGACGTGTGGTCAGATGAGGCAGTGCCTCTGTCATCACAGAGAAAAAAACAAATGAAATGGTTATATTTATCCAATGATTTGCTCTATAAAGTTATTTTCTATTTAACTTTGCAATTTTATTTTTTTTTTTACTCAAATCGCTGATTTTTTATGTTTACCGTTGAAATCCTGAGAAGAGATGTGCGGTGAGGCACCGGCCATACGTGCCTCACATGGACTGACTGGGCTGTAGCGGCTGTGAAAAGGCGCCGCGAAAAGGCAACGCTAAAGGGGCTAAATGGTTTGCTCCAAACGACGGGACGAAAGACTCGCTCTTCTCAAACAAAGACGTACAAAATGGTAAGAAATTTAATGACTTCAATCCATTGAAAATTGGGGAACCAGAATAAGGATAAAAAACAATACAAAACCAGCTTGCTTTTTATTTCATACTATTAGAGCCATTTCATACGGACTTCGGAACTTTTATTTTGAAATTCTTTTTTATTCTGGCCCCAAGTCACTGGGAGAGAAATTGACCCGGGGCCAAATATACTGACACCTGATTTATATGTTTGACGACATCAGTGCCTCACCAGCCACAAACCTCACCGCACGTCACTAGTATGTGTGTAAGTGTATATATGTGTGTATATATTTCAGTACTGGGAAATGTGTGGTTATTTTTGGCTATATGATAAGATTTAAGCCCTAAAAGGTTGAATTAATAATTTCTAGGACTTATTACAGATACAAACTAATAATATTTATTTACTGCAGCTCATATTTTTAACAATATTTTTGTGGTTTAAATCTACTCTTGGGTCAGTGCTATAAATTTGTTTACATCGTTTATTGTCATTTATATTTTCTTATTTTTCCTATTTCTATCTTACTATTTTTTCAGTAATGTTTTGTATTTATGAGAAGAATTTGAAGCACACAAAATAAATACTTGTAGTCATGGTCAAGGTTAGAGTATGATGGGAAATGTAGGAGGAATCGATGAGCCCAGTTCAGGTGTGTGGGCTCAGCTATGACTCATGTATGTGTCATGTAATCCCGTGTCTAAACATAGGGTAAAAGAGGCGATTCTGCTGACGAGATGTGAGCGGCTCAAGATTAGTGTCGTGAAGAACTCTGCCAACAGCACTCTGACTCACCTGTAAGAGCCACTGGAGTTTACATGAAGGTAATTGTTAAAGGGCCCATATTACACAATTTTTCTGATCTATGTTATAATGTTTTTTTCTCATCACAAATTCACTGAGCTTTGAGATGTAGACTGACTAATAATTAATTACTAAAGGATTAATAAAGGATTACTCAAACATGTGTGAATGAAACAAAACACAACTCCAGGCATGTTTTTCAGGACGAAACGACATTGAAACAAGTCTGTGCAATTCCTCAGTTGTCCAGATCTGATCCATAGTAAAAGCCAAAAGTAAAATCTCTCAACTGGACAAAACAGTTGTAGGAATGAAGACGTTTTGCTGCTCATCCAAGCTGCTTCTTCAGTTCTGGTCAGATTGCTGAGGGACACTGCCTTATATCTATCTGAAGGGAGGAGTTAACTACACTGAAACTGGAAACAAGTGTGCACCGTGCCCGAGTCATAATTAGCATACTAAGAGTTGTATCAAAGGGCACCTCAACAGCATTCATCTGAGGGAGATGAAATCGCACTGCAAACCTGTAGGCCAGTGGATCTGACCGCTCCACCAATGATGTTTATGTCAAGAGAGGGATTCAAACCGCCAACCTTCGAATAAGTTGACAAATACTCTACCAGCGGAGCTACTGTCACCCCAGTCTCTAATACTGCACACACTCACAGACAGTTCCTGTGTCTTATGGGACTGAAAAACCTGGATCAACTGGCATTAGTCAGGGTTGGGACTGGAGACTGGGGGGGGAATACCAGAGACCACAGGGGGGATTCTAGCCTAGTGCAAACTGCCATTATATCCTTTGGCAAGACACTTCACCTACCTTGTCTAGTAGAGATGTGGTCTGTGAGTGAGTGTTTGGTGGTGGTGGTGGTCTCACTTCTGTCAGTTTACCCCAAGGCAGCTGTGGCTACAATAATAACTTACCACCACTGAGTATGAACAGAAAGAATAATGTAATATAAAGTGCTTTGGGTGTCACAAAAGGCTACAGAAAGGAGCTGTGGGGTTTTCTGAGTGTGGGGGGCATTATTATTATTATTATTATAAAGCCTTAACAGAAAATGTACAGAATCCACACGTAATCAAAATCATATGAGCCTCATTTTAAAATATGCCGACTGTCATTTGTGTGCTACAGCTATTCTTGGTGATGTGATATTTTCCTTGTTTCTACTTGTAAATGATTGTGTTTCTGTCACTACCTGTCAAATCCAAAAATAATGTGTGTTTGTTTCGGCTGGATTCTTTCACCCCCCCCCCCCCCTTCTCTTCTCTTACACCTTGCACCCATTTATCCACAGTCCTCCCCTCCATCGTCGTTGCCCTTTTTGCGGGCCGCCCCATCCCTCACGCGGGACTCAGCGATTGTTCTCGTTATCGCGGAGGAGAGTGCGCAGGTTCGTGTCGGCGCAGATGTGTCTGACGAAGAGGCGGAGCAGTGAAAAATGGGGCTGAGCTGACAATTTATCAAAGTTCAAGACAGAGGGGAGAGAGAGGGGAAATGGGGGAGAGATCAGAGGAGAGAGAGAGAGAAAAAAGGGAGGGAAGAGAGAGGGGAAACGGGGGAGACATGCGAGGAGAGAAAAAAAAGGGAGAAAAGAAAGGGGAGGAGAGAAAAGGAGAGGGGGAAAGAGAGAGAAAAGAGAAGAGGGGAGGAAAAAGGTGAGATGGGAGAAGAGAAGAGGTGCAAAGGGTGAGACGCGAGAGAAGAGAAAGAGAATAGTGAGAGAGGGAGGAACAACGTGGAGAAGACAGGGAGGGGAGAGAGCAGCTAAGGAGAGAGGGGGAGGAGAGAAGAAAGTAGAATAAATGAGAGAGGAGAGAGGGATGAGAATGGAAGGAGAGAGGTGAGACTGTGCGAGGAGAGAGAAAGACAAGGAGAGAGGTAGAGAGGGGGGAGGAGATAAGTTGCAAGAAGGAGAAAGGAGAGATATAGAGGAGGTGTGAAAGATGAAGAGAAAGAACCTGACAGGGGGTAAGAGGGGAGGACAGTATAGAGGGGGGAGAAATGGGAAGGAGAGAAAAGCAAGAGAGCGAGAGAAAAGGTGTGAGGGTGAGGAGAGACGGTACAAGAAGGAAGTAGGGAGGGAGAAGAGATGCAAAGAAAGAGGGAGAAAGGGGAGAAAAGAGTATAGTGAAAGAGAAGGAGAAGACGAATGAGAAAGTGAAGAGAGGGGAGAGAATGGAAGGAGAGAGGTGAGACGACTGAGAGAGAAGAGAGAGAGCGACATGGAGAGAGGGAGAGAGGGAAGAGATGGGAGAGAGGGAGGAGATAAGTTGCAAGAAAAGAGGAGAGGAGGAAAAATGAGGAGAAAAGAGAAGAGAAAAAGAGGAGGAGGAGCGAGATGGAGAGATGGGAATTATCCATAACATGCCTGGAGGAAGTATCTAGTATCTAAGTATCTGTACCCATAGAGAGTAGTAACCCACCACCAAATTACAAAGGATCAATTTTGTCCTACTTATTTCAGCATAAACTGCTACAGATTCACATTTAAATGTATTTGGGTTGATAATCGCATAAACATTCTTATCTTTTATTGAGTTTATTTCACAGGCTTCACCTCTCTCATTTATATCGAGGCTCTTGGTCTTTCAAAAGCAGATTTTCTCTTTTCCCTCTCACATTGTATCTGCGTTGCCGTGGCGCAGGATGACAGAACGCCGATAGGAAAAAGACACACAAACTCTCCACAGCCCACAGCTCTCCTCCATTTCAACCATCAAACTGCCTCCTGGTTTATCTCCCTCGTGGATCACAGATACTAAATCAGAACATCTCCAGACGCCTTTATACACACTGACCTTTACACTGCAGATCAAAATGTCCGATTTACTGCATAAATCCACACATAAACATACAATGATAACCAAATCATTATGAACAAATGGGTTATGGTTTGAGTAAAATAAAAAAGTGAAAAATCTTTAAGCTATTCATGGCGCTTCCGTATTGGCTTGCATCTAATAATGAGTCCATCTGTTAATAATAAATTCAATATAAAATGTGCCAGTGTTTTACTCCCTAGCCAGGAAGGAAAGGTCCTATCTCAAAACAAAATAGATTTAATACAACAGAAGTGAGGCCCTGAACCTTATTAGACCAAACTTTTTTGTAAGAAAATCTACTTTTGAAACATACTGACTGAATAAATGAACCTATGCAGTTATATGTTTTGTTTGTTCGTGTTTGTATTGGATATGTAATGTATTTTAACAGGGCGCTCATGAAAACGAGAGTCTGGTCCTCTCATTGGGCTCTCCCTGTATAAATGAAAAAAAAAAAAAAAATGACTGTGGTAACAATGGAAAAAGAAGTATTACAAGTGTCAAACTGCCCGTTGCCATAGAAATATATGGTTATTTCAAAGGTTAAAAGTCCTTCAAATAATGTGGCAAAAGGTCATGCGACTCAAACCTATGAAGTAGCAGGAGTAGTAAAAAAATGCAATAATGCAGTAGTAGTATTGGAAGTATAGGAGAAGCAGTAATGGGAGACTATTTATTTGAATTTTACTCAACTTTATTAAAATGTTTACATGTTCTTATAATATATAAATAAGAGTGTAGCACAGGGGTCGGGAGATACCAGTAGCTCTCCACATCCTTCCAAGTAGCTCATCAAGGAACTTCTGAAGTACTGTATACATATAGTGCTGGATAACTCAAATTGTGATGCCTAACCCCTAACCAGATAAATGGATAATGGTTTATGTTTTATAGAGTTGTAGTGTACCTCATCTAAGGCTTGCCATGGCTCTTATATTTACTCAATTTTTTGGGACCACTAAAATTAGTAGTTCTCTGGCATTTTCGTTTCATAAAGGCAGGTCACTGAAGGAAAAAGTTGGAGACCCCTGGTGTGGCCTCTTCACATGTTTCAGTCACACAGTCCTTCTTCCCATTTCAGTTTTACTATAGCCAGTTTTTAGACATAGACAATCATCACAGCTTGTTTTAAAAGTTCCCGTGTCAAAGTTTAACAAACAAGTGACATATTCAAGCAGTCCATCAAGTAGTCCCAGTACATTTTATACAGTGTTGTTCTCTTCTGACAGACAGCGATACCCAACCTACTTTTTTATAGAGATGAGCTTAAAATTCATCACCACGTAATGTAGAAATCCTCACTTAATATTGCAGTAGCATCATAGCATAAGAGTATTTACCCCAGCTCTAATTTCTCGAGCTTGTAACTTTGATTTACTGTCACTGATTGAGGGATTTTTCAGTAAAAATGCTTATAGCCGGAAGATGTTTTCATCACCGTGCTCAGAACATGGAAGCAGAAGTGATTTATTAATGATGGCTATCGTGGTGGCTGAGATAGCACTCTCTGCTCAGCTCAGCCTGGGCATTTCTGTGTAGAGTTTGAATGTTCCAGTTAAGGTAGTCCTGACCAAGCCTGTCTCAAGATCTGGAGACGCCCACTGCTCCTGACAGGTCGCCACAGCAGCTTTGGAGATGGGTCAAATGCAGTGGATGAACAAAAAGAGTACTTTATCTGAGCCCCATGGAGACTCGGTGTACTCCGCACACATCTGACATCATAACACCACAAATGAATGTGGCATCTTTACAGAGAGAATAACAACTTTATCAAACACATTCTTTGATTTCTCCATCAAACTTAATGGGTCCATATTGTGTTTTACCGAGTTGTATATGGGACCAGTGAAGAGGATAAACTGAGAGAACTGAAGCCCAGCGAGTGGCCGTGATGCACTGACATTTAAATTAGTGTGAAAAGGATGACACAAGCATTTAGAGCTCTCGCTGCAGAAAAATACTCTTTATCACGCACACTGGACATAAAATCTGACTGTAGTTTAGGACTTGCAAATCTGGGTTATTTCTCACACATTTTGCCAACTTCAGCTGCTGTTTTGTGCAAAGAGAGACAGACGGAGAGAAAGGGAGAGAGAGGGAGAGAGATACACACAGAGAAATAGAGATAGAGATAGAAAAAGACAGAGTGAGAGAGCGAGAGAGACAGAGAGATAGAGGCAGATAGAGAGAAGAGAGAGACAGACAGACAGACAGAGAGCTAGGGACAGAAAAAAGACAGAGAGACAGAGAGGGAGGCAGAGAGATAAAAAAGACAGAGAGAGACAGATGAAGACATAGAAAAAGACAGAGAGAAAAAGGGAAAGAGAGCGAGAGAGAGAGAGAGAGAGAGAGAGGGGAGACAGACAGAGCGCTAGAGATAGAAAAAGACAGAGACATAGAGAGAGGGAGACAGAGACATAAAAAGGACAGAGAGAGGGAGGGAGACAGAGAGCTAGAGAGAAAAAGAAGAGATAGAGAGGAGAGAGGGAGACAGATAAAAAAGACAGAGAGAGGGGGAGACAGACAGAGAGCTAGAAATAGAAAAAGATATATATATAGAGAAAAGAGACTATAACAGATTTTTTAGTAGAGGAAAATCAGCACATATGTGTACACCGTAAAAGAAGCTTTCAGGGTCAAAGTCAGTCTCCATGTAACTATAAAGCATTTACTGATTGTTAATCCAGAAGTAACATTGGTGTGCCATTAGGCTTGATGTTAACATTCCTATGACAGCAAAACTCTGGCCCCTGAAAGTTACAAGCATGCTTATAAAACTGGAGCTATAAAACGGGAGCTGCAAACAGTTTAAAACGAACTAGTACTGATTTTCACATTTTTAAGGTAGTAAAAATCAAGTAGGCCTACTGCCTCTTGCTTACAGGGTTGGGTACTTCGATAATAGGATTAACAAAAGTACTAATACTGAATATCGGTATCAAAAACAAGTCCTGAATAAAGTATTGCGTCTCGTAGATCTTGAGCAAGGCAGTTCCCACAAAAAATGAGAGGATCAACTGGTTTTGCTGGCTCAGATATCAAACTTAATCGAATTTACAAATATTAATTCAGAAACAAAAAGAATCGACAATAATCAGAAAATCATCAAAAATGCTTCAAGTTAGAAGTAGATCATTTGATTTGGCCGATACAGTTGAGCAAAGACAAAGATATGAAACTATACAAAAGATTTAAGTTAGATTTATGTTTATGCATGAGTGAAAATGAGGACCTTTTAAAGCTTTGAATTTAACAACAGCAGAAATGTCCTTGAGTCTTCAGTTCCAAATATTTTAATCATGGCCACGATGGGCGAGTCTCATGGCTGTTTTTGAATAGTGATAATTTGGCATTTTCCCCTTCACAAAGGAATAATATGCTTACCTTGTTGAAATGAATGTATTTGTGTTTACTGAATACAAAAGAAGTACATTCAGAGCAAGAGGAAGATGCAGAGATGTAAGCGAGGAGTCATGGCTGTGGATGAACAAAACTCTTAATGAAATAGTGACAGAGATTTGGCGTCGCATTTGTTTTTCAGTTGAGATCGGTTTCAGCTTTAACTGGCTACCACAGGCAAATGGTTTCTCACCAGAGCCAAGGACTTAAAATCTGGATATTAAAGGATAAACAGCAGACCCTTCTTCACCAGGCAAAAGTTTAAATCATCAAAAAGATTAAAACGTTTGATATTAGCAAGAAGTCTAGTTAGGACTGTGTGGGACCCAAAACCCAAATGCATACACAGTCTGGCTTCCAGCTAGGTATTCTTGACCAAAATCCTGTGCTACTAATTGAATTTTAATGAAATTGGGATACAGTGATTTCAACTTTGGTCTTTGAGCTGACAGGTCTATTCATGGGTTTTAGCTTCCATTATAAGCACCACTTTAAAGAGAGGGTATTTTATTATATGGGGTATTAACTAACAATTAACTAACACATTAACTTTTATTGTTTTGAAAATGCTATATTCATTGAAAGCAACATATTAACATGTTTCATTTTCTTTTTTGATGCTCCGAGTCCTCCCTCCCGTTGCTCTCTGTGCTATATCACTCCCCCTTCAGAGCGCTATCACAACACAATCAGCGTGCACCCCGCTAATGAAACTACTGTTGTTGTGTTTTTGTACAGTTGTCATGTGGGAGCATGGATGATGTGGGCTTATAGGCTAAGCATTGGACAGAATGTTCTAGCTAACCGTAAGGAGGGTTTGAATAGGGCCCAGGAGAGATCATTAAAGTACTCAAACAACTTGAAATCTAAAACCTCTTCAGACATATTTTTGATGAAGGAACATCATAACATGGTAGAAGATAAAAAATAAAATGAAAAACATTCCGCATAATAACCCCACTTTAAGTATTTTTTACCATTCAAAAGATATATTTTGTTAATTGCCATTTCAACTGTCCACATGTTTTATTTATCTCTGAAAGCCATGGATAGTCAGTCCTCTGCCAGTAAAAGCATGTGGCTTGGAGCAGACGTCAGACTTTTGAAGGAATATTTGACTATTGTTCACTTCAACAATGGAAAAAGCCATTTCATTAGTTTTAATAAGAAAAATAAAATCTAACTGAAAGTTGTGATTGATCAAAGAGAGGAATTTAAAAAAAAAAACAAGATTTTGCCATATTTCCCAGTCCCCATTGTAAGCACTCTTAGTATTAGCCTAGTAGAACTACTTTTTACTCACACTTGATAAAACACTCAAACACTCATAGACATGTTATAATTTGTGGTTTTGACTACAAAACCACATAAATGTAAGCTTGCAGAGAGTGACAATGCACTTAACACTCCTCAGTCAAAGTAGGTTAGCTCAGAGCGACAGTCGGGACAGGAACAGCTCAGCAGTTTGAATCTCACCTGCAGCTACATGGCTCTGCTCACCGCTATAACTTTTTAATGAGAGGTTCACTCCCAGCAGAGCTCATTGGCCCAACCTTGAGCCCACTGCTTCCACAACATTGGCCATGACATTTCACAAATGCTTTGTAAAGGGCACAAAAGTTTGGTTAACAGCAGGAACTTGATTGAGCCAATCTCCATATAGTTAAAACTGTTGCTGATGGAAAAAACTTGAGGGCAACCAGTAGAGAGAGAAAGGGAAAGGCTTTCACCTGCATGGCTACAACTGTAAATAGCTGTGTGATATTGACAAAAATAAATATTATCTGAATATTATAAAAATCAAGATATGATTAAAATCCACCAGAAATGTGCAAAGCATGCCCAAAAATGTCAAATTGCAGTTAAATATTTGTTTCATATGACTTAAAAAACCAAGTGAAGTATTTTGACAAACTCTGTAAAAATTGCACAAAAAAATCAATTTACTCTGAATTACAAAAAATAAACTATTTAGAATAATCAAAATGCATAATCTTGTTATTTAGAAGATGGAAAACATGACAGATTAAATGAAAAAAAACCTCCACCACCAAACCAATACAATCAGAAGCCTAATCTCCGTGGGATAGATTTATAACTGCCCAAAGTTTACACCTAAGACGTCCAAAAATGAGAGTGCTCTTTCTTTGATAAATCATTGCAATCTTTCTTTGCTCCTGGCTCAGTTTGTCCTTTTGATAAAAGAAAAAGTCCTGATCCCGAGCCCACCAACACTTTGTACAAACACAACCTTTGAGAGAAAATCAAACCTGCAGCTTTAGCAGATGCAGCTACGGGCAACACACAAGCACAAAGAATCCACGATTGTTCTGGTCAGGTTTAAGAGGTAAATTCCAAAGGCTTAACAAAATGTCATTAAAATGCCAATGTCGCCACCTTTTGTATTAGTATTTTGAGAGCTGAAGTGTTAACACATCACCTCACACATGAACACACGCTGTCATGAGAATTACTATTTCAACTTATTGTTCAAAAGATTAGGACATTTTTGGGCTAAATGTTTATTGTATGTACACTTCACTTTCAATGGTGGGGAATTATGATTTAAGTTTTAAGTTTAGTAGTAGGTTTGGCTCATTTAAAAAAGTAGGTTTGGCTCAGTTAAAAAAAGACTTCACTATATGTATTCTGATTTATGGCTTTTGTGTCAGTGGCATTCGATATAAAGTAGTTAAAGCACTAACGAACAGGGGCAACACCCGACATTTTCAGTTGGAGGAGCTAAGGGGGTGCTAAGATCTCCAATGTGGGTTCTCACACAACATGTTAATTTAGAGCCTATTAACAACAGAGTGTACCCCCCACCCTCTACTATGTTTGAGTCGCTGTTTTAAACCAGGCCAAATGTAGTTTTCACCCTGTAGTGATCTACTTTTTTATTGTAGTCTAATTTTGAACACTCAAAATTTGAACCTTTGAACATTTTTCATTGAGACTGGATGTGCTATGAAAGTGAAGTACAAATTTTTGGGGGAGCATTGGTTATTCTAGGGGAGGCTAGTGCCCCCTCAAGCCCCCTCCCCGGTGCCTCCCCTGAGAGACAAGAAATTGTTATAATATATTTCTAAGATAAAGTCCAGGTGGCATCCTGAAGAGATGCCTAAACCACATCAGCTGGCTCCTCTCGACATGGGGGAGCAGTGGCTCTACTCCAAGCTCCTCCTATGTGACCAAGCTGGTCACCCTATCTCTAAGGGAGCTCCCAGCCACCCTGTGGAGGAAACCCATTTCGACCAGTTGTATCCACGATCTTGTCCTTTCGGTCATGACCCAACGGTCATGACCATATGTGAGGGTAGGAAAGGAGATTGACCAGTAAATCGAGAGCTTTGCCTTTCGGCTCAGCTCCTTCTTCACCATAACAGTCTCCCTGCCTAGGGAGGTCTTTCGGGCATGTCCCACTGGAAGGAGGACCCGGGGAGGACCCAGGACACACTGGAGGGAATATGTTTCTCAGCTGGCCTGGGAATGCCTTGGGGTCCCACGGGAGGAGCTGGAGGATGTGGCTGGGGGGAAGTCTGGAAGTCCCTGCTTAGACTGCTGCCCCTGTGACCTGGCCCCAGATAAGCGGAAGAAAATGCATGGCTGGATATTTCTAAGAACTCCTGTCTATTATACATGTTAATATAATGATAACAGTATGCAAGACATCATTCACTTCATTCATTACCTGTACATATCCTCTTTAAAGGTCCTATGTTACACACAATTGACTCCTGAGAGCTTTCAGCCATGTTACAATGTTGTTAAGTCCTCAGAAACATACCTGGAATTGTGTTTTGTTTCATTCACACATGTCTGAGTAATGCTGCATTACCACTCTTGTCTTCATCTCCAAAGCTCAAACTGCTCTGTTCTACCTTGTGATGTCATGAAGAGGTAGTTTTTAAGTTATTAGCTACATTTTACCTTTATTCAGTAATGTTTGTCAATTTTAAACCAAAATCAAAGGATTCTAGTGAAGGCATATGGACTTTAAAACACAGTGGAGCACTTCCTGTGATATCGCAAAGTGGATGTTTTCTGTTTGAGAGAAGAACTCAGCCTAAATATGCAGGGTTTGTGTGTTAGACATGTGTGAGTGAAACAAAACACAACTCCAGGTAAGTTTGTGATGAGGAAAAAAAACATTATAACATAGATTAGAAAATAGTGTAACATGGGCCCTTTAAGTATTATGGACTCGCATGTTGTAAGATGATAAATTAGGTAGGATAAGACTTTAATATATGTTTGTTGAAGATACCTGCAAGACCATTCATTTTTACTTTTGTCAATTTCACTCTCAATCTCTTTTCTGGTAGATAGTCTGTTATGCCAGTTTATAAATACATAATTCAATAAAAAACAAACATAAATGAATGACTTTGTGTACATTGTTCCTCACTGAGCCGGAGCTGGGCCTGTGTTATGTAACAGATGTGGGAGAAGTGTCCCGGATCTCTCCCTCTCTTTGTTCCTGTCATTGATTTTCTGCCTCCCTGTGCTCAAAGCTTCCTGTTGTTCATGGTCTGGATGTGTTCCTCTGCTCTCCTGACGCTCGCCCTTTCATCCACTGCTCCTCTCTGACACAAAACAACTGCAGCTTCACATACTGCACCAAACTGGACCCCATTTACAATTGTCTGTGTATGTGCTGTTGCGGAAAAATACTATATCTTGACGAATAATAATCCATTTACAAAGCCTGGTGAGTTATGAAATACAAAAAAAAAGTGTTTTCTTTGTTAAAACACATATGGACAGAACATGGCCATAGACTTCCGGCTTCCCAAGCAAGTCTCTCCTCAATTCCTCCATGAGTCTCTTCTCCTGAGCTCTGAGTATTTCTACCAGAATGACAAACATTACACATTACACAAGCAGGGTCACATCTACTTCACACCCATGGGTTAATCAGCTTTTACACTTAGACAGGTAAAACAACAAAGTTTCCCGTGGGAAACTTTATGTCGTTTATGTTATGTTTGTTATGTTTTCCACAGGAAAGTAACATTAACATGTGTGAAGACAAAGCTTTCACACATGTTAATGTCTGGTCTGAGTCTGACAGACTGACACAGATCAAATGCATTTACACAAAGACATATGATAAGAATATTTTCTTCACGACATGAATACACAGCTGCAATGCAACTGAGGTCTCAATGTGAAAATTGCAATGGGAGTTTTGTAGTTTGAAATATTGCAAGAACCAAAATTTTAAACGTGAGCCATAAGTACATTTTACTAGGAACAAAATGCAATACTTATTACTATCAATAGTACTATCATCTATGACTAATACTAATACAAGCCGTTTTTACATGGGAAATAACTGCATTTCTTCATAAAGATATCTAGATAAGAACAAAAAAAAAAAGTTCCCCCTCAATCTGAAAACTGAACCGGTACCATGCCTACCCAAATTCATCCACAGGGCGTGTATGAAAGTGTTTGGTGATAATCTAGCCATGAGCACAGAATTGCTGTTGCATCTTTGTCAATCAGGGAAAATACATCTATTTGTGGAGGGACTATGAGCACAAAGAAAAGTGCTAAATGTAACATTAAAAGCCCAATACATTATTCATCTGAAGTTGTTTTTGTAAATGGTCAGTGGTTTATATAGTGCTTTTCCACTTCCATTGGCCACTCAAAGCGTTTTATAACAAGAAACTGTTTTCACATATGTTGACAAACCAGTGTTAACAAATACAATAGTAGAGGGATGTCGAGCTTAGTGTATTGCACACAGGACACAAGGAGAATTTGCATATTTGGTCGACGGTAGCTCAGTTGGTAGAGTTTGTCCACTGATCTGAAGATTGGCAGTTCGAATCCCGTGTCTGTTGTTGAACGCGTGTGTGAATGGGTGAGTGGCTCCTTGATGTAAAGCGCCTTGAGTGCCTTGAAGATGGAAAAGTGCTACATAAAAATTTGATAATTTACCATCTACCATATAGTATGAGCTGGGATTGAACTACCATCTTTGTGTTACTGGCCACATGCACCCCAAATGAGCTACTGTCACCTTTGTTGCTGCTTATTTTTTCAATATTGTCTCGAGATACATGTATTCCACACTATTTACTATACAGCTAATATCAAGGCAGGTCTTCTGGAAACATCATAAACCTATAATACTTTGTCTTTTGCGTTAGCGAGTGTTTGATGCTCCTCTGAGGTACCATTTGTGAAACAGATCAGGAGCGTGAGGGTAAAACCAGGTTAAGGCCAAGGAGGAACCGGCTGCAGCCCTGCAAACTCAGCACAAATCCTTCTCTGGACCGCTGCTGCTCCCATCAAAGAGTGTGGAGAACACCCGGAGGATTCGCTGCATCAAGGAGATCAACGCGCACATCACGTGTTATTATCCCTCCGGGCTTGAGTTATAGGACTCTACGGTGCGAACGCTCCCCTGGGTCCGACTACATTCGATTCAGAGCACGTCCCAAACCAAGAGGAGTAAATGATGTTTGACTATCTACTTTCAGAGAGACATGGTGATCTGTGAGCTTGATCTGTAATGAGGTATGTATAAGATGTGTGTTAGCGGTGGAGTGGGTTGTTTCAAATGAGGATCAAAGTGCTGCTCTTGCTTTGCTGGTCCTTTCGTTTGTTATGTAACGTTGATTAATCTAAGATAGCCTCAGCCCACTCTTGACCCTTTAAAGCCCATTTAAACTGTATAAACACTTTTCAGAGGTAGGCAACTAAAACAAAAGTAAAACGGAATCTAAAATTGGGATCGCTATGAGTAAAAAAAAACTTTAAAATCTTCTTTCTGAAAATGTAAATTATTTTTTCATATAAAGTATTTCTGTGTTACTATACATGGTATGCATCTATACGCCAGACATTTCCTCGCCGGGCAGTATCCACAGAAAGATGCACTGCTCATGAATCTTTATACATGCTCTTATGATATGGGTATAAGTTGAAGCAACTGTGTGTCTTACAAACTTGTATTTTAGAAACAAATACAAAATCATGTTGTATTTTGTCTAGCAATTTATGAGTCTGTTTTGTTTATATTTTTCAAGCTAAAGCATATTTTTCATCAGTCATAACCAAAGGCAGGGACAAATTACTTGGGACTGTTTATTCCAGCAGAGCCTGTCACACAACTCACAACTGCTCCTCCTGCAAGCGAGAGTTACTCCAGATGTAGAAGATGTGAGGAGCAAATGGGAGCTCAGTGAAACCTGACGATCGATACGCAACACCTAAAATCAATGAAATAATAACACAATCCTCAAAAAGGCAAGTACAACGAGTGCCTTGGCCAAAGACAACCATATGAAGAGGAGAGAGAGGGATTCAACTCTCACACTTCAGTCTATGGACAAACTACTTCCACTTGACCTGTCGGACATCTAAAAAAACTAAAACAAAGCAAAAACAAAAACCCTACTATATTTCTGATTGCAAATTCAATGTATAAAAAACATGAGTAGAAAATTTAATCTATATCTTTTTTCACATAAAATTTTGAGAGGGATCTGGCCGCCCAGTGGACCCAACCTACAGACCTCCACCAGGATGACCCGCACGTGACTTACCTCCATCCACAGGTCCCTAAAAATAAACAAACAGTGGTCATGCCCAAAGACCACCAAAGCCCACAGTTTCCTGGCTCCTGTTTTCAATGTTATGTAATGTTCAATGTAATGTTACAAAAGTTGACAGTTTTATCCTAAAGACAAGTTCAAACCCTTTTCCTTACCTTCCCTTCCTAACCTTCACCATTATAGACTTGTACCTAATCTTCACCAGAAACAAGGCCTACGGCGACACATTCACGGACAAAATACATCTAGTATGCCAATGCTATTTACGCCCTTGTATATATAGACCTATGCAGACAGTTAAATATATTATCTTTTTTTACTCTATGACAGCATATTTTAAACTGCTAATTTATGCAGGCAGGGTAGAGCGAAGACAATACAAAGCAAGTTAATTTCAAACTTGAAATTAATTCTATTGGTGATTAATTGTCTTTGAAGTGTTCTGCTCTAAACTATTTGAAATGAGCTTTATCACCTTTAATGACCTTTAACAAACAATGAGGTAAGGCAACAACTGATACCAAGTGTAATTAAGTCGTTTATAAAGTAAACTAATGAAAAATGGTGAGGGACTTGTAGGTGGACACCTAGAATGGATATTCTAGGTGTTAGATTGGGTCCATATTTCTGAACCAAGACTCAAAATAGAAAACATGACATGCATTTGTTTTTCACACTTCCCTTATGTGCAAACCAAAGCAATTTACATGTTTTCTATCCCACATTTAACAGTCAAGCCCTCCTTTAGATCAATATTGCCATTTTAAATTTCCAGACTATAACATAATGATCCATGGGTGTCATAGATTAGAACCATACAGCAGACTCAAGAAAAAAATTTGCTCTTTAAAGCCATTTTAGGATACAGAATATGAAATATTAAACAAGAAAAAAAGTTTTGGTTTTTTTCATGATAAACCCATGTCCTTATTATAAATACAATTTATGTATTAAGTGGTTTCATTTTCATAGTCAAAATATGTAACATGCCAAAAAAAAGACGCATTTCCCATATAAAAGATGCAAAGTAATTTTAGTTTGAACAGTTTGTGTTTTCGTTTTCTTTTCTTCAAATTGTGTATGGCAATGCACTTTTTGCTGCAAAGCTATAATTACTGGGCAAAAAGTATAGGGCTTTACAAATCTCTACAATCTCTATGTACTCCTTGGGAAACATCTCCCAGTGTTTGCTTTCTCCACTGTCTACAGCAGCTCACTGAATCAAATTAGAAATGATTAGAGCACTTGTGTTTGCTTAAGGATTTTGGGAGAATCCTTGATGAGTCAGAGCCTGTGGTTATTTAAGGACTTGTAAATCTCTCCTCTGGAGTTTCAGAGCAACACACATACACAAAGTGTTAGCCTACCTGATCTCCACTTACCTCATTGTCATGTGTCTGCAGCTGGGAAGTGAACACGCAGGTATTCTCTGGAGCGAACATCAGCCTAAAAATACACAACAAAAAAGATGCTTAAAAAGTTGTTGCAAAAGATTCTAAGAATGTTCTTATACAAACATAACAAACCCCAAATTACTTACAGACGTAAGTTTTGTGATGGAATATAGTTTTTTGTTTTTTTTTCAATGACATTAAGTTTATCTATCTCCATTGAGACACAAAAGTGATGCCAACAGACCAAATTACAGGTCAGATCTTTGGAAAGGCAAGCATGCTCATAATAAGATTGACTGTTTCAAAGTATTTTTAGCAATTAAAAACAACCTGTAATTGAATAAATGTGAGTAAGGCTTAATGCCACAGTGGAACATTCTAAGTAAAGTTACACCCTGCACCAGAAAAGTTGCATAGTGCACCTTTAAGTGTTAATATGACCAAGTGCTTTTCTATTGGACCTCTATTACTCTGTAGTCAACTGTAATACCTGCTTGCTGTTCAGTGGTTAGCATTAAAATAGCATAATCTGCAGCGCACACAAGAGCAAAATAGCCTGAACAGCCTTGAATACTCTACACAGTATTTAATCAGAAAGTCTTGAATTACTTTGATAAATTTATGGCCACAAAGTTATGTTTTCATTCAAGTTTTTCTTTGTGTGGTTGCCAGAGCAGCTTGGGGCTTTTTCAGCAACTCTAGCCCTTGAAAGTCAGGTATAGCCCAGTTTTAAGATGCAGCCTGAATATTTGGGGTGAATAGGCAATGAGATACACATCAAGTCCTTCTTTTTGATCAGCACCATAATTTCTCATGTCAAGACGAGATCATAAATGCGGCCTGGATCAAACCATTTATCATGTCCATCTCTGCTCTGTTACACCATTTACATGCAAATCCTGATTCCCCTGGAGACTGCATGATGTCTGCATGAGTGACAAGCACCACGAAACATTACATGATTACTCCTGTGTTCAATGGATATACATTTTTAACAGAATCAAAGAAAGACACCACCCAGGACTATATATGGGCATGTTTTGTTGTTGCCCACTAGATTGCAATCCCCAGAGGCTGTGAATTAGCATAACAGTGTGGAGACAGCAATAGCTAAGAAGCGTCATACCATCTCTTGTTTATGCTACGAGCACATACAGGACTGGACGTATCTATACACGGTCAGGGATGTGATTGACATGTTATGAATCTAAGCACATATTAAATAAGCTAAAATGTCAGCCATATGTCAGTGTACACAATGAAAACAAAACACAACTCTGAATATGTTCTTGATACACCAGGGCACATGAAGAATACAAAATATGTAAGCCAATTTGATAATCTTGTATTCACTTGACATGTTCACCATCAATTCAAGGTAAAGTCTGCTACGCACGCACACACGCACACACGCACACACACACACACAGCACACATGCCTACACACGCACACACACACACACACACACAGCACTCTGCCCTCTCTGTTCACTTCTGACACACACACACACACACACACACACACACACAGAGGAGTTATATGGTGTTTTTGCAGTGGCCTAAGGCAGCTCTTTATCGTGCAGTCCCAAAGCACTTTAGGCCCTGCAGCACTGTCCATCTGCCCTCTCTGTTCACGTCTGACTCCAACACAACCTCTTCCTCCATAGATCTGCTTACAACACTTTCTCTTTCTGCTGTTGTACTTCAACTATGCCTTTTGTGATCACAATTAAAAGGATTCAAGTCAGTCCATGACCCCTATACTTCTACTGTCAAAAGAACAAAGGATCACTCGTACTCCAAACGTATCTGTTTAGACTCACCCATTCACTCCACCATGTACCACCAGACCACAGCTTTGTCTGTATGTTTTGACTTTTGTATATGTGTATGTTTTTTGTGCACGGTTACATTGACCTTCGGTTACATTGAGTCAAGAAAGTTACCAAAAATGTAAAATGAGATTGTTAGGGAGTTGAAAACCACACTCTTACTTTCCCGTCTGTGTTGGTGGAGGCACTGATTTGGAGGCACGCCCTTATCAGTGCAGGCCAGCGCCGTGTGTCCAATTCAACAGCTTTGCACACTTCGTTGGCTGCATTTGATAGATTTTTGAATTGATAGGCAGGACTCTAATTACTTAATTAAAACAGGAAAAAACAAAGATGTATAAGAAAATTACTTTTGTGAATATAAACTTTGCCAAATATAACAATTAAATTTTTTTATTTTTTTTTTTTTTTATTCCAAATTCTTGTACACTAAAAAATATATGCTAATTTTTGTAAAAAGTTAGGGTTAATATGGTCTTTTATACATTTTAAACAGTCTTTCCAAAAGGTTTTTGTAATAGTGCATTTTGAAAAAAGATGACTTATCGTTTCAGAGTATTCTTTACAAAATGTGCAGTTAGGGTGAATTGTTTTGATATATTTTAGCATAAATTGATTAGTAGGGTAAACTTTATGCATTAGTTTAAAGGAGACATCTCTCATCTTATTGATGTTTTATATGGACTTATTTGTTTTGATTGTTTTTTTCAGTTTGTATTGTACTTTAAACGCCCATGAAAAAAGAGAGCCCTCTCATTGGGTATGTATAAATAAAGATAAATAAAAAATAAATACAAATTTATCATAAACTTTTGGTTCAAAGCCCATCCTTTTTTCAAATAGTGTCAGGGACAAATTTCCTCCAGTAAAAAATAGCAAAGGGCACAGAAATAACATCTTGTTGTAACAGAGCTGCATTTTTCAATTATTCTTACAGACAAGAGTAAAACTGATTTTTGTGGTGTTACAGTCAGTGAGCACATATTTCTATCAATGACAGTATTTTTAAAGAGTTCACATATTTCTTTGGTGACAGCAGCTGTCCTGGTTGCTAGGCGGCATAACGTAAGCGATGTAATGCAAGCGCACAGACAGCGGTTGATGTACGTTCCGTGGCGTAGGCCTGTCCCATTTTGGCACGGCCTTTGCGGTCCCCCGAGGCTACACGGAGGAGCACCCTTCGTCTGTTCCTTTGCCCCTTGTTTTTTTTAAGTGAAATAACCATACATGAAATTATATTAAAAAGAACTTCTAATGCTAAAATAACACAGCTAGTTTTACGTGTCTGGGGCGTAGTGGTTTAGGCCATACTATAGAATGTGTTTTTTGCTGCACTGTGGTTGTTGTCCTGAGGAGAAGCTGTCTGTCAGATCTGCGATGGTGAGGTCTATTAAAAGGTGAAGAGCTCACATAAGCTTCTTTTGGTTTTTTGGACCCCTCGGAGGCTACGGCTTTCCTGGGCTAGTAAGAAGCCAGATAACATCCATAATCTTACAGTGATATTATTATTATGATCTGAAATAGTCAAGTCTTTTTCAGCAATATTTGTTCAGGCAACAGTTATTACAATGTTGGACAATTAAACAAAATTGACTTTCATTTTAGCAAACGATTCATGCTAATTGAATGGGTTTAGCCGTTTAGTCGGGTCTAATAATTTTAATTAAATAAAGTACCAATACACTCAACTCTGCTAAGCAATAAAGCCAGGCAAAAAGAGTGAGAGGAAACAAAAAAAAAATATGAAGGGGAAAAGGTTTCACATAAATCGTGTCATATAAAATTGGTCTGGTAGAATTGATTTTAGCTGAGATGTAATGGGAGAAGATGTACACCCACTTCACCTGGAAATGTGTCTGGCTTTATGATTAACGATGGTTTCTAAAGTGTCTTTTTGTCTTGCATTCTCCATTCATAATCTTTATCCATGACTGAAACTGAACTTTCTATTAAAATTGCAGCCCTTTATTCATTTTTTTCATATTCATCTAGAGGTGGGTATAAGGTGATATTTTATATATTATATTACTTCTGTGGGACACATTTGTCTGATGTTTAAGAGGAGGCATTTTACTTCTATGGGGTATTAAGTGCTAACACATAACATTTAAATCACCATGTTAGCTTTATTGTTTTTGAAAACACTGTATTAACATGTTTTATAAGTTTCACTTTCGTTTATGATGCTCTGAATCTCCCCTCTTTTTGCTCCCCGTGTTAAGTCACTCCCCCTTCAGAGCGTGCATCCTGTTAATGAAACTACTCACATCGGGTTTGTCAAGTTGCAGTGTAGTTTTGTATCATGTTTTTGTACATTTATGGATAATTGTCACATGAACGTATGGATGACATAGAGTTAGCTGTAAGATTACTCACAACCCTAAGTAAGGTTCGAATAAGGCCCGGGAGAGGTCGCTAAAATACTCAAACATGCATGAATGAAAAAAACTCTTCCGGCATGTTTTTGATGAGGGAACAATGAAATACTCATTTTTGACTATATCAAACAAAGATGAATGTAAAAAACTCTTCCCACACTTAGTTTTTGTGATTTGGATGGCTGAACAGAGCATGAAAGACACAGGATTAACATATAAACATTTTTGACTATATCACTCAACCCAACAAAAGATGTTGAATGTATAACCTTTTCTCTGTCCCACACTTAGTTTAAGTGTGGGACACTTTTGGTTTTGCCTCATGGCTGATTCCAGAGCATCACAAAGACACAGGATTAACATATAAACAACCTCTGCTCCAATGGGTGTTTTCTTTTCATGCATTCACAGAAACATCTTGGTACAATTCGCATTACTTAATGACCCAGATGCAGAATGCTTTAACACACGCTGCCGTGTTTGCTCCAGACCGGCAACTAAATCACCTTATGTCAAACTCAGGCCATCGGGGGGCAAACCCTCTGGCCCGCGGTTACTAGAGAGAGAATTATATTTGGCTTTATTTATAATATCAAATGTGCATTAGAGCTGGCCAATTTATGGTCTATAGTGCATACAGGACTAATACTACAAATCCCAGAATGCTTTGCTAGTACGCTGCCGTGTAGTCGAGACCGGCAAGTGCCCCTCCTTTTCTGTTGAGACTCATTAGCCATCAAGCTACTAGTCACCTTGGCTTAATTAATTACTAGAGAGAGAGAGACATAATTTATTTTATTTTTTAATAAATTAATACCAATGTGTCTTTTATTTCAAATTTATATATTTAATATCTTTCTCATATGTTTGTAATATCAAACTTGAGTTGTTCCAGATTTTGTGTTTAAGCAAAATTAGTTTTGTGCCTTTAATTTCATTTATTTCCATATGAAAAGGTTAAATATTAGACATCAGGTGCAGTCCATTTTTCAATAAATATTGAGTTTGGCCCATGAATTTGTCTCAGTTTTTAATTTTGGCCCAATGTGAATTTGAGTTTGACACCCCTAAACTAAATAGTCTGGTATTGGTATAATAGAGACGTACCAGATCTAGTCCTAACCCATCAAAATAACCCCTAAAAAGGCCAAAGACGAGGTTCTCACAAATCAAAAGAGAACTCAAGTTCAAATGAGTCTGACACAATACATCAGCATTTAAAACATATTTCATAGATTGTGCGTGCACCTTTAACAGACTAAAGATGCACACTGTAACTTTTCTGGTAGAGACTACACCACCTGCTTATCTCCATGGAGATATTATTGCTATGTGAGAAATGTTTCACAGTATGGCATTAAAGTGCTGTATGTATTTCCATGGAGATGGGCAGAGGGCAACACTAACGCAAGAATGAATACTTTTTAATGGTATTTTAAATCAATAGAAACACTTGTACTTGAATGAATGCATGATAGATATGTGAGATACCCCCCTCCAGATAAGTGACAGAGTGTACCTTTAAAGGCTACAAAATTATGCTAATAGGTTTACATACATGTCCGTATAAGAAGACTTTAAGTGGACCCAAAATGGCAGCCACAACCTGTGATGAATGATTTTTATCTCGGGCCTATGCCAATGGACCCGCGTGGCTCTGTGCTCTGAGTGTTTGTAGTTTTATTCAAACACACTCTTATGTAAATGTGCTGCTGTGTTCAGCACCTTTGAGTGGGCCTAATGGAAACATTCTTGATCTTGGTGTAAATAGCAGTATAAATAATGATTCCATTAAACAGAGCAGACAGTCACTGATAGTGAATAATGGGACCTAAGGCTCAGGTTCAAGAACAGTTATAATTTTTGTATGTGTCTGATTAACATCAGACACACAGAACTACCACAATGTCTATGGAAAATCTGCAAACCTGTGACTTGAGGTCATTCATCTATGTACATGAGCAGAATGTGTCTTGCCTCAGTACAGATGTATTGTATAAGCAGCTCTTCAGGTCAGAGTGAGCTAGCTGTGTGCTGTCTGCATCGAATTATAATGTGCTTTCTTGTCCGATAATCAGAAAGTGCACGTTAGCATGCTAGTTGTTGCTAGCTTTATCATCACTGCAAAGCTCCGCTTTGGAGGGTTGTGAAACGTGAGTGAATTATTAGAATGTTTGGCCTGTAGAAAGTGAGTGAGGGATAACGTTGGACCACTGCAAACCATTTAAAATGGACTAGCTCTGTTTTTCATGTTTTTGAGAATGTAAAAATTAGATATAGTACCTTTAAATTGAATATTTCAGCTACATCTGGATAAGGCACATAAGCAATTAGTCTGGCCATTACTCTGTTAGTGTGAGTGTATTTAGCTCCTCCATTCAGACAGATATAAGGCTGTGACTTACTAGAACCCTGGTATTTCTTTTGTATATAAAAATGTGACCATGACCATTTAATGGCCTGACCCTTAACTCTAATGGGCTCTACAGAGGATTCCTGTTTGTCCACTGTAGTCCAGGTTACACTGTGTTTCTGCAGCAGCGACAGACACTGAGAATACATCAGCTTCAGTGAGTTGAATAATTCAGAGAGTGAAGAGAGAGCCGTAGGAGAGAGGAGGCACAAGACAAACTACTGCACTGGTGGAGATGGAAACGTTAAAGCATAAAAAAGTTTAAGAACATCCTGGTTCTCTTGAGTGCTTCTTTATTATGTAACTTAAAGGTGCACTATATAACATTTGTTGTGGAGGGACTGCCACCTAGGTGCTGATGTTATTGCTTTGCCTGGAATGTCCCACAGCAAAGCATTAAACATATTTATTTCCATGGAGACAAGCTGGCAATGTTACAGGGAAAGGCAATCGTGCTTGCAGTAACAATGTATTTTTATGTCAGTAAAACCATTGAATTAATCCAAGTCAGAGATGTTTAAAAACAGGCGTGCCCCTTCACCAGAAAGGTCACATCTGTAAGTGCAATTTTAAGGAAGCAGGGAGGGTGGTAGGGAGGTTATTGGTGAAGTTTTGTAAACACGCTGCGAATCTAACGAAACATAATTTTTCATTGCTTGAGTTCATTATTCATAGAGTTCATAAAAACAAAAATAAGTTATGCATACACTAGTTACTGTTATTGCTGTATAATTTAAGCTTCAAGACTAAACCAGAGAGCGACACTGGCTCTAGTAGTACACAGTTGTGTCCTATGACTGAAAGGTGGATAGTTCAAATCCCCCTACTAATTGTCATGTCCTTGCGCAAGACACTTCACCAACCTAATCTAAGTGCAAGTCAAAGAGGTTGGATATTAATAATTTAAAATGAATAACAAAACAGACAAAGTTTTGTGTGGATGTAAAACAGGCAAAAAAAAAAAGAAAGAAAAAATAGGAAAAGATATGAGTCTCTAAAACAACAAAGCACATCGAGTTCTTGTGACTACACACTCCACAAACAAAACAAGGATAAAACTAAATTCAGACAAACATATCAAACATTTATATCCCAAACAGTTCCAGCCTGTATCCTCAATGCAAACTTTAGCTCAGCAGAATCCCTATGAACATAAAGTCTTTTATTGTGTGGCTCCATGTCGAACAATCACACTGAAACTCTATTCCAGTCTGAGAGCACAGCTGCGCTCAAACAGCGGCCGACCCAAACTGAAACTATAGGAGATGTGTAGAGAGAGAGAAAGGAGATGCATTTGTTGACTCCGAGTGGAGAAAGGCTATACATTTTGCACATGAGCTAGCATCAGCACCTGCTTTGAAGAAGAAAAGTTGTGCATTAGAATATAAACTGTTCAGTTGCAAATGTCTAAAATGATTCAAACTTTCTGTGTAACATTAAAGGCCATATATTACACAAAGTTGACTCTGGTTTGGTTTAAGCCATGTTATAATGTTGTTACCTCCTCAAAAACATACCTAAAGTTGTGTTTTGTTTCATTCACACATGTTTGAGTAACACTTTATTATTAGTCTGTCCACATCTCCAAAGCTCAAAATGTTCCACCTTGTGATGTCATGAAGTGGTAGTTTTTAAGTTTACTGCTCCTTTTACCTTTTGTTCAGTAGAGACGGGCAATTTCAGGGCTGAAAGTACCCAAATGATTCTAGTGAAGGTGTGTGGAGTTTAAGAACATGGTGGAGCACTTTCTGTATTACCACATGACATCACAAGGTGGAACAGAGTGTTTCTGTTTGACAGAAGAACAACAGCCTAAAAATGCAGGGTTTGTGTTTGTGTGAATGAAACAGAACACAACTCCAGGTCTGTTTGTGATGAGGAAACAACATTATAACATGGACCAGAAAATAACATAATATGGGCCCTTTAAATGTGCTCTGTTAGAAAATAAATCAATAGTTTCTGTATATTAACAGTTTTCTGTATATGTTTGTATTGCACAATTCTTACTTGAACAATAACGTTTTTTTCAGTAAAAAAAAATCTAATATTACCAAGTCCTGTTCATACTATACTCATACGTAGTAATATTTTTCTTTGTATTTGCTATCCAAGGGTTTCAAAGTTGTGAAAAAAATAAAACAGTTTCCATAACAATTAACAATTCAAAACAAATTATTATACATAATTTGAATGGAGAAATGTGCCCGAAAAGAAACTTAAAGTCACGAATAAGTAATATATATATAGTTATTGTGGTGTCAGAAGCAATTTTATTCCAGGTCGTCAAAAATGTGGAATTCAAATGTTTAGTTATCTGTGGCATTATATATACACTTTGTATTTATTTGTGAATTTCTGTTTACCATGATGCAAAATATGACAGAATGTATTGTCAGTTTGTTACAAAGAAAATGGACTGTGTCAGCAAAATTCATCCACCACACAACTGAATATCTGAATAATATTTTTACCTCCAGAAATAACACATAGACAGACTGAAAAGTTGAGGGTGGAAAACTTTTCACCAACTTCCTAACCTTTGGCTATTTTAATTATAGTCTAAGTATATAGTCCAACTTGTTTTCACTGGGATTGTCAAAAAACAAAATTGAAATCATTTGAACTGGTGTTGATACTGAAAAAATAAGATAAAAATAACGGAAAGGGTTAAAATTGAGTTTGTCCTTACTGAAGCGTTTACTAGAGAGTCTTTATCAGCGTCAGAACTTGTACTGGACCCACAGACTGTACAGAGAAGTGGACTAAGTCAGTGTGTCACTCATAGCTTTCAGTTGAATAAAATGAAGCTGAGGCTAGGCAGCTACAACGGCAAATTTGGGGCCGAGTTTCCATATTTGGAAGTCCGACCACGAGTATCATAGCAACCACAGAGCCAATCCAGAGTGAGGCTGACAAAAGTAATGCCCCTTTCTGCTCACACTGTTGGTTTAACTGGGAGCAGGCGCTTAGCAACACTGTCAATAAAACTTGTTGCTAACGGGAGCAACCTCTGTGAACAAAGGCTCCTGATTTATCTGTTATCAATTTTAGATCTTGATTTACGGACAAAATAGTGAAATAAAAACACTAGGATCATGTAGAGCGGGTTAAAACAAATATTTTAAGACCGAAATGGCGAGGCTCACCACTGCAGTTACAGAGAGAGGTAACAATTTTTTAATATAAAGTGAATTGGAGCCAGTGTCGATCGAGCCGGAGGCGTGACCATCATTACTTCCTATTTGGAACGTGGTGGCTAGCGCATCAGCTATGTCCATTTATATATACAGTCTATGATTAAACCACGTGGTAATTTCATAGAAACTACTATTACTCTGTGATATATTGTATAAAAAAATAGTATTCACTTAATGATAATTGTGGGATATAATGGGTATCAAGAATCAAAATTCCATAATGACTTTTAACATACCTTTTTTCTGGTAAACTATTTGTATGGGCCCATATATGAATGTGATGTACAAATAAAGCTGCCAATCCATTCAGACAGAGGCTATAAGGCTGTTATGAGCGTCTCCTCTTGGTCCTCTGAGTACCATTAGCTCAGCACGCCTTCCCATCAGCCCCTCTGTTTTTAAAGGAGGAGGGAGAAGGAGGAGGAGATCTGGGCCTGTGGTAATGGAGATAATGAGGGCTGGCAAAAGAAGCTAAGGAGATGGACTTGCTGATTATAAATATGCAATAAGGGATTTATTATTTGTACCATATGGCAGAATTTACCAGATATGAAATCCCTGCAGGAACAGAAAAATACACCCAAAACTCAGCGTAAAAAATAATGTGAGAGTATTTCTACGCTTCTAAAGGCATGAAAAGCACCTATGGTCACAACACCACCAAATTACATGATCACACTCACAAGGTGGAAAAGTGTCTTGCTTAATTGCATTATAGTATGCTATTTCATGGCAGATTTTCCAAGGACTTTCATTTCCCAGACAATGAAGCACTACAATCACAGCCTTTGTAACTAGGCCTGTGACAATACCACATTTTGACGTACGGTATATTGCTGAAGAAAATATAGACGATAAATGATAGTATTGAAACTAATCTAAGCCACACAAGAACACAAAATTGAAAATATGGTTTAAAAACACAAATAGCATTAAATAAATAGCCAAATGAAACACTTAAGTAGTTATGTTTGTACTATAATGAGTCATAGAAGTTGTTTATTCAACCCTCCACAGCTCAAATCTAATTGTAGAACAGGAAAAATAACAAAAAGTTCCCAACTACTATAAAGAAAAAGTCCCTACGATAAATATTGACCCGCAAAAAATTATTGTCCCATCTGTCATGTATTGAACGATAAGTCGATATAGTCTTTATCTTGCCAGGCCTATTTGTAGCATATTTGTACATAACAAAGGTGACTCAAGTGTCTTGTTCTTGCCTTCCAAATCCAGATGATGATATCGGTCTATATTTTTATACAAATGGATATCAGTTTGGTCCCCACGCCCTCCTTCCTGATTCAAACCCGACTAAACATGATCATTTTATATATATGTAAATATATATGTGTAATATGTGTATGTGAAATGAAGGAGCTCATTTGTCACCTATCATTTAAACTAAATTATTTTATGTGATGTATATTTTTTCCTCATAAGCAGCCATATTTGTTTTGATATGGACAGACCAGGTGTGTCCCTGATTGGCTAATCCACCTGTCAATCACACATGAAGACAGGGAAATTCACTGTGACCAGACTCACATCTTTCAAAAGTATTAAGTTTGTATTCTGTATCCTAGGCAATGCGATGCTAGTATAAAGGATGAAACCTTCAACTTTCAGGTCAGTGAACAAATGTACATAAACAAACATAAGTAGCTTTTCTTCATGTTCCTCCAACCAAGTGCAATCTCAAGGTGCACTCTAGCCACCTGCTTGTCTCCATGGAGACAGATAAGTTTAATGCCATTTAATGCCATACTAACATCCCAGCCCAAGCAATAACATGTCCATGAAGATAAGCAAATGGCAGACTCTCCTTCCAAACACAGATGAACATTTAACAACCAACCAACATGACACAAACATGGAAAATTTTATGATAAAAGAATTAGATAGACATGATTATGACAAGATCTATGTTAATTGAACAAATGTACCATAGTCATTGCCAACAAATTTAGTTTCAAGTGTGTTATGTCTTTCCAATGCATTTTCATTTTTAATAATAAAATGTGACTGAAGTGGCAAAATAAAACAAAAATCTGCGCATTTGCACCAACATTTGAAATTACTCTGGAAAATGTGAAGACTTATCAGATGCCATTTACAGAGTCCAGACATTTCCTATTAGGCTATATTCAACCCAGTATAATAATGTTAATATAAAACACAAAGTCATTGCTTGCGAGTTTGATAGGCATTACGTATCATGAAGACTGCATTGCGCCATTGCAGTCCCTAACTTTTCCACTTAACACAGTCAAGTTGTTTTTTAGGGCAGCGAAGTTCCCTGAAGGCAGAGTTCATTTATATATACTTTTATACATTTTTCCTATAGCGCTTTGGGTGAACAGACAGCTAGGTCGGGGCTGACAAGGTGATGGTACAGAGTTTGTCAAAGGAAATTAGCTCAGACTAAATTGGGTTTCACTCGACTTGTACTACTGTCTATTAGATCTGTTAAGTGAGTGTTGCGGGAAGAAAGACGGATGAGGGCGGAGACAGTGGGTTTGAAAAGGTCAGAGAGGCACTTATAAACCCTGACTGCATGTTGTACATATGGAGACAGAGTGTGTTGTCTGGGTATAAAAGCATTTGAACTGATCCACAGAGTCCATATTCAGGGCTATCATGTGAAAACGATATGACATTACCATGACATTGTGTATGGATTTATTGTTATCATATCAACTAACATGAATAGCCAGATACAAGACCAGTACAACTGAATATGTAGCCTATGAAAGGGATAGGATTATTTACAATCATTCTACCAAGACCATATGTAAATACTTGCACTGTGCCTGTTTTTGAATAGTTGTACAATTATAGGGGCACTATATGTTTTTTGGTGGCGGATTCAAACCCTTCTATTGTTTAGTCTGGGGTGTTTCCATAGACTGTATAAAGAAGTGGACTAAATCAGTATGACGTCACCCATAGCTTTCGGCTCTAGTCAAATTAAGCTCATCGAAGCTACCAGTTATGGGGCGAATTTGGAGCAAAGTCGCATATTAGGAATTCCGACCGCTAGTATCATAGCAACCAAAAATCCGGCGCGAGGCCCGCACTACTGGTTTAGCAGGGAGCAGGCACTTAGCAACGCTGTCAATCAAACCAATTGCTAATTCTAGTAGGAGCGACCCCGAGGAAAGAAGGTGCCTGGTTTGTCTGTTCTTAATGTTCATATCTTGAGTTACGGACACAAGAGCGAAATAAAAAATACCAGGATCATGTAGAGCGGGTTAATATGAACATTTCAAGACCAAAATGACGAGCCTAACAGCAGCAGTTATGAGGAGAGGGGCGACAGTTTTCCAGTGTAAATTGAAAAGTGTAAAGCCGGTCAATGAAGTCGGAAGTGCGCCTGTAATCACTTCCTATTTGGAACACTAGCAGGTTAGCTATGTCAATTTATATATACAGTGTATGGGTGTTTCAGAAAATGGCATAATACTTAGCCGTCTCCAGGGAAAAAGCAGGTGACTCCACCAGACCTAAGTGTCCCCGGAAATGTAAAATCTCCTGAATAAATGAAAGATAGATGAGCTTACTGTATGGCAGAACATTCAAGGCAAAACAACATTTTCTTAGGACAAGAAGGTGACAGCCTCTCCACTAGAAAACCTTAGTGTACTTTTAATGAGCATTTTATTAGACACTTATTAGACACAGTTTTGTTACTGTTGCTTTTGTACAAATGGAACCTTTTTATAGTGAAGATCGGTTATTGAGTCTTGTCTGATCTGTGAAAGTTACTGACAATCAATACAGATACAGGCTGCCTCTTTTACAGTGCATGTGCAGAATTCAGCCCCTCGTTTTTCACATTTATATAACACTGCAGCACGAAAAACTGTTAGCACAAGTCAGCATTGGTGCTAAACATTTTTAGCCTGTTGACATTAGAACTAATGATTAAAGCAAGCGGACTTTTCATTTATTGCCAGCTCTTTCATCATTTGATTCAAAAGAAACATTTAATAATAAAACATCACTACGCCATTGAGAATTTAGATCTGTCAAAAAATTCAAAAGACCATTTGCCTCATGTGTACTGTATTGCACTTTCCAAAACTGATAAAGTAACGTGAATCAGTGTACAAACAAATACAAGGTGATAACAATGTACATTACAAAGTTAAGGAGTAAATGCTTATTGGGAATGATTATTTAAAGAAACAAAACCCTCATTAAGGAGGTACAGGTGGGAAGCAGAGGATTGCCTGTTTAATTCCTGGATGCTTACTGCTGTTGTGCCCTTGGACAATAACCTTAACTATTTCACCTTTAAAGCAGCATCATGCAGACCCCAGATCCTCCCTTCCCTTACCTGGCTGGAAGAGCTTAACCCTGGACGAGCCCCCCCTCTGTCCCTCTGTCTTAAGAGGGCTCTGGCTCTACAGACTTAAACTCTATCTGCACATGGACAGGCGTCACTTCTGGACACATCTATAGCCCATCTGTCCATTGGAGTGGATCTCTCCTTCGATGTGGTTCTCCTTGAGTGCTTTCTTTTTCCCACTGGGTCTTTTGAAGTCTGAGAGGAAGGTCTAAGGACAGGGGGCGCTCTGGGACAGCTATTCATTTCCTTCTTTCCTTCTGCTGTCTGTAATTGACTGATGACTGTTTCACGGTTTGATTTTCTAACTATTCTGTGTATGCAGCCAAACAAGTTTTGAGTTGAGGCTAAGAGCTTAAAATTAATTAATATTCATTTTCAAATGCTATTACTCAAGGGTACAGCAATATGGAAAAGTATCTACATCATCTAAATGCACCAACGCAACATGGTCTTTGCAATATTTTTGAAGCCCTGTGAGCAAACTGCTGTAATGACATTGGGCTATATAAAAATAAATTAGATTGAAAAGTATCACGGAGGCCATCTGACATAAAACTTAACCTTACTACCGCTAAGTCACTATGGCAACCCTGTAAAGAAAAATGACACGATACATTTTGTCCGGATAAATAGTTACATAATTGAGGCTAGTATCATCCATCACAATGAATCGTTCATCATTCTCACTTTGTCCTTGACTCATTGAGAACCTTGCCACAACATTTCATTCCAAAAATAAAAAGCTAAAATTTTATATTTATTAACCCCTTACCATTCCGGGTATTTTTGGTGAAATTGCCTACGTTCTGACCTCTCCAAATTAAAATGATTACTGTTATTGAACCATAAGTATTATTTACACAAGTTTGGGGTCTTTGTAAAGGTAACATCCTCTAGTTTTACCCTCAGGTGTCAGAATCACTGTAAGTTTGTCTGGTAAGTATTTATACACTTTGGAATACACATAAAAAATGATTTTTTCTCATCCTCGCGCCTAAATTTTTTTGTAAAAATTAAGGGGAAGAAAGCTGCAGTAGGTAGCTGGGGACAAAAATACACCATATTTCAATTGAAAATGTTGTTGACCTCTCACATTTCAGATTTGAGGTCAATCTATAAAAAAAATGAGATTTTTACACTTATTTTATTATGACTAAATCCAGGCGTTTTACGGAGGGACTTTTGATGTATCCAAGTTTATCCAAACCTCTCCAAATGGAGACATTTGGAGAACGTTGGAAAAACTGCAATAACTTTTGAATGCTTCAACCCACAGACATCAATGAGGGCTCTACTGAAAGCTCACACTTAGAGGAATCTGTATCTGCACACTGAGCTGCTCTATTACTTATGTAAATTTATATAGCATATCAAAACACAATATAAAATACATATTGTTTATGAAATATAGTCAAAACAAGGGGTATGGGTCAAAATAAATATATATTTACAAACTCCACACACTGCAAACAGTGAACAAACATACACTGTGAACAGCAGTGAAAAGCTCACTGTACATGATTATGGCTTGTCCAAAAAATGGTGAAAAAAATCTTTTGCCAAATGCCATTTCTTTGTTTTGTGCAAAACCTGGTAACAGCCGATGAGCGAATCTGATAACGTCCTCCATGTGCCTAAAGAAAAACACAAACACACAGTAACAAGAAAGTACAAAATTGAGAGAGGGTGAAGTAATATTATATCATATGCATATTATAATTTTTACTTACAATACTGTAAACTGCAGAATAAAACACCTTTCAATCAATAGACAAATGAAGTCTAATTCATACAGATAAACACAAATGTGCCTGAGCCCATGGTTCCAATGCCACTATGCACAGAAGTGATGCTAATAATTACACACGATATATTTTATCTACAATTATGTAAATAGCAGAATAAACTAGGCTTACCGACCCAGAACAGCATCCAGTCCATCAAAGAATATGCTCCTCCACTTCTGAGTCCACCGTGGAATCTGCCACGGACCGCTCCGGGTCCGAGATGCCTCTGGTATAACTTGTACAAACATCCACAGTGTCCTCGGTCGCGTACTGCCTTTGTTTTATCCGTTTCGTCGTGTTTAGAAGCAAAACTGTTGCAAAATCACAGTGCGTCATTTTACGCACACTTTACGCACGAAAAGCCGTGATTCATTTACTTTCGTTACGCACTGGGCCTGCTCCGTCTGTTTACAGAAAACCACGGCATGTCATACATCCTCGTGTTCAGCTGCTCATTGGCTGTGAGGAGAAAACGTCACTGAATGTGTGAGATGTGACTGGTTGATTCTACAAGGGAGAGAGTGGGGCGAACACTTTCAGTCACCTGTAGCACTGATTCGCTGTCTGAGGCTCCAGTGACCCACAACCCCCACCTTATGGGACAAACTTGGTGTCAATCAGAAGCTAGCATGTTTGTCTATCACTGAGAAACAAAGTTGGCGCTGTCTGAAGTTTGTTATGCCTGAAATTGACGAAAGAAATGCAAACAAATGACGGAGAAGATTTCACTTTCCTGCAGAGATTGGACATGGAGGATCAAAGTTATTTTGCGGACATAATTTCTTGACTGGATTATATTCTCTGGACGTCTACGGAAAGAATGAGACCGATATTGTGGAAATATGTTGATGTTTGACAGAACCAGAGCCCTCAAAGGTAAGTGAAGTCCAAATAGGCATTTTTTGGCTTTTCTGTAAAAATGGCTTTCCTGACAGCACTGTGGTGACTTTAGGTGAAAATGGTTTACATATTCGGAAAGATGAGATCCGTAGCTTCATTTGATGTGTATATTGTTTGTGTGGGTGACGCAGAAGTGAATGTACATTGCTGTAAAGTTGTAAATAAAAGGCGACGGCCCGCGGGCGGGCCGTCGGAACGGTAAGTGGTTAAAGCGCGCCTTCTTTGACCTCAGCCTGTCTGTCTTGTCAATGGCAAAGTGACCACCAGGGAGCAGCGGTGAATAGGAGAAGGCAGGTGTCGGCGCCGTTATCAAATGTAAGGTTAGATTTATCTTTGGAGGGTGTGCGTGGGACACCAGAGGAAAGCGAGAATTGAATGGAGAGAGTGAGACGGGCGTGAATTAGTTTGTGTGCTTCTTCAGACAGACCAGCACCGCATTTACACATCAGGCATGAGCTCATCCTTTAGCCTGCTGTATGTCTGTGGTGTTCAGGAGAGAGGGAGAGGTGGAGGAAGAGGAGGAGGTGGGGCGAAGAGGCTGACGGAGGGGGAAGATTACATCAGTCATAATGGAAGTTTAGCAGAGAAGAGAGTTGTCTATAGCATTAAGGGAAACACTGGATATGGAAACAACTATAAAAGCAACTATGTGACTTAAGCAGAGGAAAACCAATACATACTGTGAAATAAAATGATAAGCAATTGTTTCCTTAATCACTACGGGTCCGTTTTGAGTCACCATCTCAAATGAATCTTGTATTTTGTAAGGCTGGGCCATATCATATTTTAAATGTTACATCGATATATCTTGGAGGGCAATTTGAAATGTTCATAATAGAATATAAGTTGAAAACATAAAAAACACAAGATTTGTGGAGAGGAAGCAAATTGTAGTTTATAACAATAACTTGACTAAAAGAAGTTGGTACTAATAAGGTGAAGCTGATTTGTTTTAAACAGTCAAGAGTCTCAAAGAAAATGTTGAAAGATACGTTTAAATTGATGGACAAAGGGGATTTCTGGAAATATTTACAAATCAGAAGCAGTGTGAATTCCGTCTTTAACTTGAGCCATTTACAGAATGAGAATGCTCTACAGGTCAGGTTCAAACTGCATCATTGTATTATAAGATGCTTCGAAATAACCAGGGTGCAATATGTGAAGGCTTGAGATTAAGTTGGCAGAAAGATCTAAATATTAAGATAAGTGAAGATGTGTGGGATGGGGTTGTTTCAAATGTAGGCTGGGCTACAAAAGATGCTAGAAGTAAGTTCATTCATTATAAAATTATTCATCAATTTAACTTTATTCCATCAAAGCTACACAAAATGGGCCTGCTGCAGAACAATAACTGCTGGAAATATAAAACCGATAGTGGTACATCTCTTCACGCCTTCTAGGAATGTCCTATGATGTCTCCATTCTGGACTGATGTTATTAAAAACCTGGAAAAGTGGATTGGTCTACCTATCCCAGCATCGCCACAGATGTGTCTTCTTGGAGATAAGTCTCTCTTGTCCCCTGGATTCACAATGGACATGTACGAGTTGGCGGTGGCTGGATTTATTGTGGCTGCCGGACTAATTCTGAGGATCTGGAAAAGCCCCCACAGGCCACAGGGTGAGGACTGGCTTAGACTGATGACAGAGACTGCTGCAATCGAAAGACTGATCTCTAAAGTGAATAACACCTTGGACAAAACAAACAGGATATGGATTCACTTTTTGTCATTTGTGGGGAGTGGGGGTTCAGCTGAACAGAGGAAATAGACTGTTTGATTGATGTAATCAGTTGGTATATATTATGTTTGTGTTTTATGTGTCTTTTGTTCTTATGATGAAAATTAATAAAAAACTTTAATGACAAAAAAAAAGTCTCAAAGAAAGTCGCTTTACTGTAGACAAGAAACAGCTGCCACAAAGCACACTAGCTTTGTTAACTCACAACCTTTAGCTTGCAGTGTGCAGTCTCTTCGCTGCAGTCTTTCTGCTCTAAGCTCTTATATGATTCTTCTGATGTCTGTAGCCTGTGCTTTTGTCTCACGTTTAAAAATTGTTTAAGACTCTAAAATCCTGTAGTCTGTGGCAGTCTTAATACATTGTTTTCACTTATCTGATTATCATCTGGTAGTGGCACAAGGAGTAAAATAACATGAATGGCACTGAACTGATTCCAATGAACCAACTGAATGGAGAAGAGTTTTTCAGTTTGAGGCTTAAAACTTTACATTAGTCATAGTTTTATTTACAAATGCTATTCCACAAATGTGCAAAAAAATACGGCATAGTATATCCAGGGTCTAAATGTAACATGAAAAGCACATCTGCTCATTTGGTTTGCAGCTCTTTAAAGCACCAGCACAACCTGCCCTTTCTAAATGCTAGACACATTTCTTTCCTCCGGTCACTTTAAACTGGGTCTACAGCTGTTGCCTCAGGTAAGTTTCTCATTGGACCAAACCACAACAGCCCGGGCCACAGCACCTGGCAGCCCCAAGCTTCCATCAGGCCTTTAATACATGAGACTTTCAACTTTATCTGACCTCCTGTCCACATTCTATCTGCTTCTCAGCTCTGCAAACTTCAGTGGTTGAAAGTAAAGTTTTTGTTGTAGTTTTAGGACTATATAGGTTTCAGTATTTATCATAATCCGGTTCATAATTCATACAGATAAACTAAAGATGAAGCATCTCTTTAAAGAGAGACTTTTAACTCAAAAGCAGTAGCACAAATGGATCAACGTACAAATGCACAAATTACATTCAGTGTAAAACTTCTACAGTATACTTCAATTTTACATAGGTAAGTATTTTGTTTATGTCCCATTAATTTATATTCATATTATAGGGTTAGATTGTGTTATTAGTTTAGTTCTAATTGTGAAAAACATATCAGTTTGTTTTTTCATTTTGGGGTCTCGGTAAAAGTATGTGATATGGAGCAGAGTTCAGACTCCGGAGAAAGAAATTTGACCATTTTTTTGTGGTTTGTGTTTTTAACAAGACAAAATAAAATTTAACTTGAAATCATAATTGATAAGTAAAAGGACAAAATTATTTCATTTTCATATCGCCCAGCCCTATCTAAAGTGCCAAACTTTTACAGTGCATCACACCCTGACAACCTTCTCAAAGTGCTACACCAGGCCTTTATTCATTACTCTTGACACTGTTGGTGAGCTACATATGAAATACATCTTCCAATTCTGCTTTGCAACTTCATTATAATCTTATGTAAGTATTTACGTCAAGTACGCAAGTCATTTTTGCAGAAGCCCAGGTTTTGCACCATTGGAGATTATGTATTTTAAATATAGTCTGCCTAAGAAACAGTGACGTAATGGTTCACTCTGGAACACGATCTCCACTCCTCCCTGTGATATGGACTTTAAAGAGAATCTCAAATGTTGGAGGAGTTGTAGAAACACGGAGAAGAATGATGAAAGAAAAATACTTGAATTTAGAGGTGACCCTTCTGGTTTTGTCTGTGGGTCGAAAGCCAGTCTCCCACCTGCGAGCAACATCACGATAATGTTTTGATAAAATAATATGACGCAGTAGGGGAGAGTTATACTCAGCAACTGCAGCTCCCGGGGAGAAAAACTGATTTTGAAATGTGTGGATTTGAAGAAGCGTGCTCTTAGTCCCAGTGGGGGCTATGCATCAGCAGCAGAGGCACAGCACAACCTAGTGGCCAGAGAAGGAATGACCTCATAATCTGACTTGTAGTTCAATTGACATTAATGGAGTAGAAGTAAGCACACTCAACAACATTATGTGTTAAGTGTAAAGGTACGCTACATAACTTTCAACTTTTCAACTTTCATTAAATTAAAAGTGTTTTATGACAACAAAAATAGCTTGGAAAACATGCGTCCTTACAGTGAGTGGGCTTGCATCTCCGCAGATCTGACCTGTAACTTGAGGACATCACCTGCTTGTCCTCATTAAGTTTGATACGTTAAAAACCATATTGGAAAATTCTAGACAAGGCAATAACATCTCCCTGGAGACAAGCAGATGGTCTAGTCTCCAGTAAAAAGTTACATAGTGCACGTTTAAATTATGCATGTAGAGTAGTAAGCCATTTACTAGAAGAACTTCCTCCTGCTTCGATGGGCTGGGCTTTGACACTTTTTATGACCAAACTTTTTTTTTTTTTTCGGAAATGTAAAATGTTTTAGCTATCTCTCATCAGACAGCACTCATGAAAGTTGCAGAAGTGTCATTCATTTTCTATGCGCTCTTGTGTGCTAATGGGTCACGGTGGAGCAGCCATAAACAGGAGACAAAAAACTAACAATAAAACCCAATCTCTGCGGTCTTCTCCGGGCAACTGTTAATTTCACTTTATTGGGATCTAAAAGTGCCCAAGACACATTTGTAAAAAATAACAACTTTGTGTCTGTTAATATTTAAAGATATAGACACTTAAATGTGAGCTTTACAGAAAAATCTAATTAAGCTTATTTGATAAAGAGGCTACCTTAATATTAAGTAATGGGTACAGTATAATCTTCTATTAATCCTTATCCTCAGCAACTTTTAACTCCATTTGCTTCATGCCTTGTAGCAAAAAAAAAAAAATCATTCATCCATAAATCCCTTCGGTCTGCTCCTAGGTCTCCTGCCTAGCAACCCCATCATCTGAGTATGTGATATGAATGTAAGTGATCCTTTCTAATTTTAACCTCAACATATTTACCACCTCTTGTTCCATTAGAGTACTTCCGTTTCATACTTCCATTTCTATCTCTCGGACTCTAGTTTTTTTCCTCTCTCAACTACACAGCATTGCTGGACTTCATATTTATATCCATAGACAGATCATCTGGGCATAGGCCTGTCATGATAATTAATATATTGACTTATCGTTCAGTATATAAAAGTTGGATCAGTATTTATTGTGTGTGCATTTTCTTTGTACCACTGGAAATTTTTTGGTAATTTTTTGGCTATATGATCAGATTTAAGCCGTAAAAGGTTGAATTAATAACTCGTATGACTCATTACAGACGCAAACTAAGAACTAAAATGTTTTTTTCTGTTATTTATTTATTGCTCATGATTTTTTAACAACATTGTTTATTCAGAATGTTTTTTGTGGTTTAAATCTGCTCTTGGGTTATTGTGTCAGTGGCATAAATTACCATTTATGGTCTGTATTTACTTCAGCAATATATCGAACCTTACTCCAGACGAGGGGACGAAAGACTCACTCTTTTCAAACAGAGTGGTACGAAATGATAAGAAATTTAATGACTTCAATCCATTGAAAATTGGGGAACCAGAATAAGGATAAAAAAACGATACAAAACCAGCTTGCTTTTTATTTCATACTATTAGAGCTATTTCATACGGACTTCGGAACTTTTATTTTGAAATTCTTTTTTATTCTGGCCCCAAGTCACTGGGAGAGAAATTGACCCGGGGCCAAATGTACTGACACCTGGTTTATATGTTTGTAAATCTGATTGTGACGACATCAGTGCCTCACCAGCCACGAACCTCACCGCACGTCACTGCTCCAGACCCCATGTATGTATATAGGGTGTTAATGTGGGGGTGGTGGAGAGAGGGTGGTTGGTTGTGTGTGATGTGTAAAGCATGTTGCATTAAAATCTTTAGATGTTATAAATAAAGATTGATTGTCTTTTGAGAGTTTAAACTTTATTCACTTGAACTGACCAATCAATGGGTTTCAGAATAATGAAAAATTGGATTCGTTGCCATAGCTGTTAACAGTTTACAACAAAATATTATATCTTTTGAATGGGGGGAAAAAGTCCTCCACATATAAGCCTCTGCATATAACAGGAGCTGAAAACCATGAACAGGAAGAGTAGGTGAGGAAAAGAAGACGATATTTGAAAACTGCCGCAGTGTCGCAAGGTGAGATTACGATTCAATGTTGTCATTTTTCTCAGCCTTAGCCATAACTACCAAATGTGTCATTTTATAGACTTATATGTGATGTCTCAGTATGTATAGTACCTGTCTGATGGGCTCGGGCACCCTGTAGCGACAGCAGCAGTGGGTGAGCCTCACTGCTGTGTCCAAGCTGATCTTGTGTCCGATGGAAATGTACACTGGCTTGGAGCTCTTCTCACTGCTGCGTAATGCCTTCAGGAAACAGAGTGGACATAGTGTGCAGTCAGCAGCCTCTCTCCCACTCTTTAATATGTACCTTTGATTTGTTGTCCTTTGTTTTACCTTTCCAAGCACTTTGCCCGAGGAGGCTGTGAGGGGGAAGCTGTCTCCTCCTTTTTGCAGAGCAGTGATCTGAACAAGCAGAAAAGAAAAATATCAAAGTCAACCGAAGCAAAAACTAAAATCTATTAGCACTCAAAGGACACTTCAGAGGCTTTTGTTCTGGTCATTTATGTTTGGATACTGTTTCTTCATCAAAAACATCACGCTTTTTCTGATAATTACACAAGCAATTGGCTAGATTGCAACTAATAGAGTCCACCTAGTACTAAATGAATAAACAGAGATAGTGACAGTTATTGGAGGGATTAAATACTTGTAATGTAAAAAGTAGCATTCTTAATTTTGCTGATCTTATTACGATTTTACAATTATTCATGAATATATGTATTTTATTTAGTTATCATTGGATTTATAAAGCGCATTTCAGGACGTCCAAAGTGCTTTACAGAATATTATTCATTCACTCCACACTCCACATTCTATTGTAACCACAGCTGCCCTGGAACAGACTGATGAAAGCGAGACTGCCAATACGCACCATCGGCCCCTCCGACCACCTGCACCCATGCACACACCACATTCATACTAGGCAATGTGGGGGAAGTGCTTTGCCTAAGGACACAAAGGCAGTTTTTTGCCACTGGCGCCGCACTGTGGCACCCGGTATTCCCAGCAGTCCCCATCTAAGTCCTAACCAGGCCCGGCCTTGTTTAGCTTCTGAGATCTGACGAGATCAGGCCTGGACAAGTCGGTGTGGCCACGTATTGACAGTTAACACCATGACCAAGCAACACTGGAATCCTTAATTTACTTTCATTAATTTTTGCTTATTTCAGTAATCACAATTATGGATTAACCAAATCATCTTGACACCCCTTTAAATTATCTTTTATATTAGCTTTATATTACAATACCATTAGTGCTGGAATGATTTGATATGTACTTAAGATTATATAGTACATTTTAGCTGGGGAGTAAATATTGTATTATCTAGTACAAAGAGGAAAAATACGAGCAAGTCTTGTTTTAAATGAAGGAATGTGCAGAGTAATGATATAACAAGACAAACAAAATGTAATTAACATGCATTGCACCAAATGAGATTCACACCTTAATTAAGTTTATAAGACCCTGAACTAAACAAATGAGATAAGTGTTGACAGAGTTTAAAAAGCAAATGAAGGCCATGAATCCCCCTAAACAAAACCCTGTCCACTGTGTCCTGAAGGCGATTATAAACAGCAGCTTCTTGTTTGTCTGAATCAATCTGAGAGAAACAACAGTCCCTCTGCAATCATCCATCAGCCTCACCCCAAACTCAGTTAACACCCTTCCAAGCCAAAAATTGATTTCTCCATTTGTAATCTTTATAATGTTATGTTTGTGAAAAGTAGCAGTGGTCCTGTGAGGGCAAACTAACAAGGAATTAGCACATGTAGACTCTATACATGTCCAATTGCAGATAACAACACCAAACACGTATTTGGTTCATTTACTGTTTGAATCTAGATTATTTGCCTTTTTAAACATATCTTTGCACACAGCTCTGTAAAAACCAAAGTGCATCTGACATGTTAGTGCCATATGAACTGGCACTCTGGGGACTTCAGGAGTTAGGACAAAACATGGGGAATCAACATTTCAGTGTTATGCTGCTAAATCCTGGAACAGTCTTTCTGAAGAAGTGCTACTTTGACAATGTTTAAATCCAGACTCAAAACGGTTCTGTTTAGCTGTGCATTAAACCCACAGGTTTTTATTCTGCAGTGTGTTTAATCATAATTATATGATGATTATTTATGCTTTGATTTGTTTGTTTGTGATTTTAATGTCTTTCTTATTTTGTAAAGCACTTTAAATTACTTTGTGTAAGAATTGTGCAATACATATAAACTTGCCTTTCCTTGCCTTTTATTTATGGGGTTGCCTCATTATCATAAAACATAAATTAGTGAGCTCATGTGGATATTAACTTGTTGTTTAAGACAGGCATAAACAAGGACTATACAGGACTAAGTGCTAACCAACATTTCACAGCAATATCAAACTTTTAAACAGCTTAAAGTGCAAACTTCTGATTTCCAAGAAGCACACAGGACCACAGCTTGAGAACCAATCCTTCCACACATTTTGATCCATGTCTTTACTGTATTTTTTGTCTTAGTTCTGTTAAGTTTTGGTAAAGACAACACAAAGTCAGTGACGCTGTGACAGGTGCATTGTGGGTTATGGGGCAGAGTGGTGGAGAGAGGCTTAGCCCTGATGATGAATGGCTTGTCTGCTCCTCTGTGACGGATTACAGCTAAGAGCAGGGGAGACACAGAGGGGAGACAGTCCTAAAAAGTGTGAAGTACAACATAGAAGGACAAAAGACGTGGGAGAATGTGCAATTTAAATAAAGAAATTAACAGTGGGGAATACAACTTTGTATACTGGGTAACCATCCATGAGGGAAAGAAAGACAAGCCAGGAGCAAACTGGGTCTAAACCAGGACTAAACCAGGAGTAAACCAGGTCTAAACCAGGGCTAAGCCAGGAGTAAACCAGGTCTAAACCAGGACTAAACCAGGACTAAACCCAGATGAAAGCAGGACTACACCAAGATTAAACCTGTGGTCAAATGTTACCTGTTTATGTATGTCAACTAAAAAATCATATTCAAGCCAGGACCAAACTGGGTCTAAACCAGGAATAAACCAGGAACAAACCAGGACTAAACCAGGACTAAACCAGGACTGAACTAGGATAAAACCAAGACTAAATCTGCAGTCAAATGCTGGCTGTTTATGTACATCACAAAAACAATCATATTCAAGTGAGGACCAAACTGGGTTTAAAGCAGAACTAAATCAGGACTAAACCCAGACTAAACCTGCAATCAAATGTTCTGTTTACATATGTCAGCAAAAAAGTCATATCATTCTCATGTGCTTAATACAGGTGCACTATCTAACTTTTCTGCTGGAGGCATGTCTCCATAAATGTTATTACTTTGCCTTAAATATTCCACAGTATGACTTTAAACATGTCCAACTAGTATTTATTCCATGAAAGGTGATTTTATGGCCACAAAGTAAGTTGAAAAACATGCATTCTTGCTGTCAGTGGGGTCACCTCCCCTCAGATATGACCTGTAACTTGGCCTAATGGTGTCACTTGTCTCCGTGGAGATAGACAAGTTTAATGCCCTATTATGGATTATGGAGTGTGCCTTTAACACTTGTCATTTAACATCCAAGTTGTCAGAATATTATTACAGATGCTGAATTGGATAGCATTTATAGGCCAATGGAAAAAAATAAACATGCACACATGTTCACAGTCATATCTTGAGAACTTCTGCATTGTCCTGACTTTTTATTCATTTGCACTTTACACTTTGTCCTAACCTGCAGTGTTGAGTTAAAATATAGTGGTTTGGCTGGTGTGAAGGAACGAGCAGGACAAGAGCCAACACGGCAGAAAAGAAACCGACAGAGCAGGTCATCAATAACATCAGTTCATCAAACAGAAGAGGAGTAGAGACAGGAGCAGAGACGGGAGCAGAGACGGGAGCAGAGGGCAGGAGGGGCAGGTGCAGACAAGACACAGGGCAAATCCAGACTGTGAGGTTCTGTAATAGTGGAGATGTTGTTGAAAAATGTATTTTTCTATCTAGAATAAACTAGAAGTATGCACACTAGCTCTGTATAAAGGGTTATAAAATAATACATGTGATAATTATATGACATAATAATGTGATAAAACTCAAAATCCGATGTTATAAATATGTTTTTAAACAGTTTTAGTTGTCAAACACAGCCATGTTGATGTGGTTATGTGTGTGAATTTTGTTTATTATCTGAATAGCTGGAAGTTTTTATCTTATTGTAGTCCTGTTTTAGACCTCGCTAAATCCAGATTTAGTTTAGGTTTAATCCTGGAGGTGGACCCTGCAAAGCCAAATATTACATAATATGGTGCTTGGAGTGAAAACTTTTAATCACTGTATTATAGACTAGTAAACAATACAACATGAAAAATAAATGTACAGAAAATCATAAATTTGTGACATCAACAGGCACACTCACAGTAATTGAGGGAGATGGACACAGGGAATTAAATTATAATAATGGTATGTCAAAGGTTTGGGGTTATACAAGGAGAGGGCACCGGCAGAGATTTGAATAAGCCTGCAACTGCGAAATCTATTGAACCTCTTTCGTAACTTTGGCTTTAAACTTTGGATGAATCATCAGATTAAAAAGTTAATACAATAATGCAACAGTATGACATCTCCAGTTTGTCAGTTTCCTGTGGAATAATGAAGGCATCTGCAGCAAACTGTAGAAGAACAGTGTAACATCAGGTCTTCACAGTGATAAAGATTGGGACAGACTTGAAAGTTTTGTGCATATATATAAACTTAACTAAACTTAAACTTTGTGAGAAGAAAAAAATGATAATGGGGATGTCAAGATTATCTGGGTAATTGATTTTTAAGGTCATAATAAAACTGTAAGAACTACAAAATAATATGCATTCCAATTTTAGATGCAGAAATAAGCCATTAATTTTAATTCACTATGTCAATAATCGTAAAAATGGAGCTAGCATGAATTCATCCTCCTGCCATGAGTCTGCCCTGTTTATTGCAGATGCACGGCTGCTTCATTTCGTGCTGTGCCCCATCACCTCCCGAGCACCCCCCCGGCTTCTCATCATCTCATCGTCCCTTCACTCCCCTCAGCCTCACCTCGACCACCTCTAGTGTCCAGTCCCCCCTGGTCATTGAGCACCACAGACTCATTCAATAAAGCCTAATACTTTTCTTTCGTGTCTGTCTGTGTCTTTCCTGGTTGAAATGTAATGGCTCTTCTCACATTAATCAATACTTTTGATATTTCCCTTAGATTAAATTAATGGTTTCTTTCAGTGTCTTTTAGAACTACAATAGTTCAAACCTTGACATCTGTCTCCTTGTCTAGATCTGAAAACACAAACGAGATCTGGGGTTTTAAAGTTCACACACCATCACTACATTATTTCGCACTCAAAATACCTTTAATACAAAGCACGTCTTGCTAAAAGCCAGCGGCTATTGTTTTAGCCTTGTGTGGTAGGAGTATAAAACTTACACTTTGAACATTTTATGAGCAAACTGTGCCTTTTGACTTTTTGACCTCCAGGTTTCATAAGCTGTAATATTTATAAAACTTTGATATTAATCTTTCTGGTAGCTTGGTTGCATCATCAGCTCTAAAAGTAATACAAAAGTATGACAACATAAGCTGCAAACCTACGGCAGCACTTTACAGAGGACTTGCCTTTTGTTTGTAATCCGTCTGCCTCGTAGGGTGCAGTGATTGGAATACTGATTTTACTCCAGATGCCCTTCCAAGTATTTATATGGATTCGCAGTTCTAATATATCTGGTATTCAATGTTGATTTCTTACAATGAGGTGCTTGCAGTGAGGTGCTTGCTTGCTTAAACCATTAAATTCTTACTGCTTTGTAATAAAAACAACAAAGTAGTTTGAATTTTTTACTCCAACTTCAGTCAAAGGCTTGTTTACCCATTTCATTTTTATAGTTATCTGAAAAAAAACTGAAGGCATCTCTTTGTATGGCAGTGTCTTGACCTCTCCTGTATAAAGTCACATCTATTTTCTATTTTTGTCGCCTTCACCAAAACGTATGGCTCTGCATCCTCATTAAAGCTATACAAACATATTCTTTAACTACTTTTAACGCCTTCAAAACTAAAATATATATTATTCAAGACAGAATTCAGAAGTCTGTACATCACCAGCTACAGTTCTCCCTACCTTGTTTTCCTCTTACAGGTCACCGAGGCACTAAAAACAAAGTCAACATTTGCATATTAATGAAAGCCAAATCATTTTTCTGTGCTCCCAGAGGTGTGCTTTAACCAATAGCTTTTTTGTTTGTGGCTTATTTGTATTCAGAAAACCGCAAGATCATTAGTTACACCGGGAGGCCTTGGCTGCAGTAAAAGTCACAGAGTGAAAGCCGCCAGAGCAGCCCCACACAAAACAATATGTTCAGGGACTAAACACAATAACAAACAAGTGGAAATGTTGCCCTTTTTGCCCCTCTGCCATTGCTTTGTCATTAGCAGAAATTAAACCAGTGTAGTAAACCAGATAATTTGCATTAAAGGAGAAAATAGAAAGACATAGCCCTCACATCCCATAGCGTAACTTTAATTTGAGAATTTTGACGTACAGTATTTAATTGATGAACACCGATGGCTTGTTTCAGATTTTTTATGACTGGTTGGAGTACACTGCTCACTTACTTTGGCAGATTTCTTTTGTGAACAAGTAAAATACTGATGGTCAAACAATGAAATATTAATGTTCATCAAGTCATTCAAACCCATGCTAGATATTCCCTTTTTCAGAGTAACTGTGATGTAGAGGTGATATAATAGCCACCTGTGATTGGTGCTCCTCGTTCTTGTACACGCCCTCCACCTGCAGCAGGTTTTTGGCCACCCCCACACATGGTAACCCTGACAACACGCCCAGGTGACAAGCAAGACCGAACTCTGTTAAAGAAATTCAAAAGTTACCACACGCACAATGGTATGTCTCTGCTCAATGTTTGACAAATGACATGCAGGCATAATCCAGTGACTCAAGGCATTGACGAAGACTTGACGATACATTTGAAGCCCTAATTATGAGCATAACTAGAATTATGTTTAGTGTTTTTTTACAACTTAAACAACTATAGGAGCACTATGGAAATTCCACTCCATGTGCTGGACTGAGCTGGCAGTGAGAGCCTCAGTCCAGCACAGAAATGGAAATTCTGCAACAATTTTTCTAACAGTTGCCCCATACATAAATAATCCGCAGCAGTCAAAAATGTATAAGTCACAAAATAAATATGTACTTAAATACATAACTAAAAATACTAACCTCTGTAATGGAAAAGACCATTCCCATCCACAAACACCACCTAGACAGAAAAAAAATATATATATATTGTCATGGGGATAAGCTAGTGGCGATCCAAAATAAAGAATAAACTAACCTCCACCACAAACATTATGCACTGCACCTTTTACATCTACTGTATTATTATTACTACCCAAAAATTAGGGGTGGAAGAAGTATCACATGAAAAAAGCAAAAGCAGTAAAGTACCTGTTTAACAATGTACTTAAAGAGTAAAAAGTAAAAACATTTTGTGTGGATTTTGAGATGTAATGAAGCTTCAACTGTAGTGATTTTGATAAAGATTTGTGCTAAAGTTTGTTCAACAGAAACTACTCAATCAATTGTTTTTTTCCTCGCTGTTTTTCTTGGTATATTTTGTTTGCTCAAACTATGAACGAGTTAAAAATAAACCCTCAACCTTTTCAGCAGGTCTCAAACAATAATAAAATAATACCTCTTCAGTCCTGCTTAAAAATGCAGTGAAGTTGAAAGTACAGATACCTGCTCTCAAATGTAGTGAAGTAAAAGTAAAAAGTATCCACTTTAAAGGTTACTTAAGTAAAGTAGAGGTACTTAAAATTTGTACTGTACTTGACCACTTTTACTTTGTTACATCCCACCACTGCCTAAAATACAGTAGCCCATAACACATGAGATATTTCTAATATTATTGTATTACATGTTTCTAACCTGAGGCATGAGTTCTGGCTTGTTCTTTTCCAGCCTCTTCAGAGCCTCCAGTAAAAAAGGTGTTTCTCTAAAGGCCAGAAACCCAGCGATGTACGGAGCAGTGAGGGCCACCATCTGACTGTCCTCATACAAAACCTGCAAAGCACAACGCAACAGTGCCCTGGTGTAACAAGCATTTTTCAACAAGTTACCTCCTTGCCCTACGGTATTAACCGGCCAAATGTAGTAAATAATGTAATATAGTGGACAGCAAACAGCTACACAACCGGAGTATAGGTACAGGCCCATTTCGATGACAGAAAACCTTTATTTTTTCATTTCCAAAGTCATTCAAACACTACTCCACATTATGTTTGGACCATTATTGTGTCGAAAAGCCTGAGGTAGCAGCGTTGAGAGTAAATTGAACACAAGCGGGGAACATAATCATATTATTGGACAGCGGTTCCAAACATTTCATTAGCCTTGTTGGCGCATGTGTCGCCGCTGTGCCCTGACAAAAGCCATTTATTATGAGATATTACATAACAAGAGAGGCCAGGGGCTTTAATGTACAACTAAATAGAGGAAAAGATGAAGGTTTGTGAAGTCCAGCTACATGTGTTATAGAAATCGTGGACTTCTGGGGTTAGCGAAACAGGTAGTTTATTAAAATGAAACTTGACAGTACTTGATTGAATTAGGGCGCATATTTTGAAGGACACTAGAATATACAAATGGGCTACACAGAATAAAAATACTAAACTTGTGGACTACTCCAAGCATAATAAGAACAAGTGCAGTGCAGTGTCAGTGATATCAGAGGATGGTTTCATATTGGTATTGGTAAAATTTCCTATTATGGAAAATACTTGAAACTGGTAATCAGGTTAATTGGAAAAAAAAAACAAAAACATCCAGCCAGGGCTCCAAAGCATCAGACTATGGTCATATGTCTGACCAAATACTTTGACGGGGGTAAACATTATTCTGTAAAAGGATTCCAGGAAAATCCCACTAAGTAAGTAAATTTTTATAGCTGGGCAGGATTTGGCGCATTCCTTTGAAGTGTTTTGCTATTATAATTTCCATTTGATAGTATATCTTTAAATGATCTTTTCTAACTCTTTCTAAAACGGCAAAGCTCACCTCCAGTTGTGGGTAGCTGAGGACCACCAGCTGGGCACATGCGTTCACCTCATCTCCTTTGATAAAAGACAAGTCGACTCCGCCCACTCGCTCCAGTCCTGAGAAGTCCTGAGTCTTCTGCCACTGCTCCGTGTCCTGATCCACCACCAGCTGACGGAGGCGGTCCTGCTCACTGCATGTAACAACAGAAGCTATAATCATGGGCTCACAGGCGAGGATGTGAGGAGCAGTCTGGGTAAAAGGACTGTGATATTAGACCTTCCAAATCCATTTTATCTACTGTATGTAGGGGACGGACCATATGCCAAAAATGTACATCCCTATTTTCTTGAAGCTAGATCACAATTTAAATTTGACAGTTCGCTCTATATAAAAATCAGACCATCTACAATTTACCATGTGTCATTTATTGACCTCCTAAGACCTGAGCTTTTGCGTGACTTTGTTAATTTCTCTTTGTTATTTGGGCTGATTGGGATCTGATGAATGTAAAAACAAAGAATTATCTTTTTACATTATGTAGACTAAAGCGAGGAAAGTGATGTCCACATATGAGGACATTCGTTCTATGTTTGAATCATTTTGATAGGACATTTGAATAGCGATTTGCTGCAAAACACAACACAACAGTGCCCTGGTGTAACAAGCATTTGTCTCCTTTCTCCTTGCCTTATGATACTAACTGGCCAAATGTAGTAAATGCCTGAACACAGCAACATTTGTCCTGAGTGTAAAACAAAATGAGAAACAAGAATTGTGCCTCTTGGAACAATGTGGCTTGGCTCATGTGAAGTGCTGCCAACAGGTGCAAGAAGACATATGCCTTTACAAAAAAACCAAATATTCTGAACATTCTAAACTCTTAAAAATATTCTAAACTGAACATTTTTACATTGTTGCTGTTCTTGTATACTGTAGACCCAAATCTGTCCCAGGAGGTTAAAGACAGATTCAACTTGTGAATCATTAGTCTAACCTGCCTTTTCACATATAAATGCCAAAACATACCAGCTCTCCAGCTAACTCACTCACTAACACCTCCTTTCTGCTGTTGTCCCATCTAAATCCTTATAATCTAAATAAAATGATGACTCAGCTAATAACAATTTTGGTCAAATAAAACACCATCCCACACCAGCCCTGATGTAATAATTTTGCTATTTGGCAGCTCTCCTGGCTTTAAATCATGCTGTTGTAGTAAGTAACACCAATACAATATTTTGCTACATCTTAAAACTTTATTAGTTCCCTCTGTCAGCAGCACGTACACACATGGCAGTCAGCATACAGATGACAAGCAGCATATGGCCCATAATACAGAGTCATTGAGCTATAGCCGGCCTCTTCATCACAATCTCACAAATCAATAGTTTCTAGTGGCACCAGTCCAGAGCCACAGACAGAGTTACAGCAGCACTGGGTGAATGGAGAGGAGACATCTGCTATAACCGCATGCAGCTAAACAAGGACAGTGTCAAGGGCCGAAGAGGGCTACAATGTGGCTACACAGCATACAAATTATTAGCAACTTCAGTGATAACTTTGGTGGTCGGCAGATGCTCCTATTTAACATGGGCAGTCTGAGTTTCAGGCTATTTGTCAGATATTTGTTATGAAAATATTACTGTGTCAAAGTTCAAAGTTGTGTCCATTTATTCATGGATCTGAGCTTAAAATGTCTATAGGCAAAAACAAATATCTTACATTTACGTCTTATTTTAAAATCATCTTAAAACCTCAATTGGTGGCACGCCGAGCCATTTATTCAGGTAGAAGGAGGTTAACCTTCCTTCACATTCACACTGGTTACAGGATGTCATGTCCTGTCAGAAAAAATTTAATTTTCATTGAAACAAAATATCAACGTATTTGAAAAGACATGGGGCTGTTTCCTACAGTTGTACCCAGCTCTTTAAAAAGAACAAGCTGCAGTGTAGTTCCATGTGAATAAATACAGCACCTGGTGTAAATATTCTACCCGTGTGGTGACAGGGTGTTTTGTTTTTTTTGGGTTTTTTTTGTTCTTAGTTCTATTAGTTTTCAGTTGCCATTTTGCATGTGAACCTGTTCTGCTGGGGAACTTAAATTTTAAAAGTTTTTTTCTAAACATATCTTGATTAAAAAAAAAAAAAAAAAATCTCCATTAGGGTAACTGAAAATTCTATGAGGTATGATGGCAACATGACAGTGACCTTTTTAGGACTTTTCACTATTCTAAAGATATAATATTATGTTTAAAACTGTTAATTGCTATGGCAACCGTCCTAATTTTTGATCATTCTGAAAACCATGGATAGATGACAGATTGAGGATTTTTGCCCATTTGAAAGAATATAGGCTAATATTTAGTTTTAAATTGTTAACTGTAATGACAACGATGCTAGATTTCCAGCACTGTGAAACCCATGGATAAGAATACACAGAAAGTTATTAAAAATGGAATAATGTAGTACTACAGTATTATGTGGCATAATGCCTTTAAAGTAAAAGTAAAAAAGTTAAAGTAACTGAAGCGCCACTAAACACGGGTTAAATTGACTAACGTTAATGTACTTCGAGAGGGACTTTAATCGCACAAATCAGCGCACCTGTTCCACCTTCACTGCTCCCTAGTAAAATGTCAGATTACGAGTAGGCTAAATGGAGTAAATAACATAGTGAGTCGACATTACCTCTTCCATTTTTGCTCCAGTTCTTCTGTGGCAAGAGCAGACATCAGTGTCACTTTGTAAATCTACAGTTCTGTTAAAAATATAAATGTTTTAAATCCTAAAATCCACTGGAATATGAAAACCTGCAAGCATGTCAGTGTTGTCTTCCGGGTCATGACGTCACAAGAGGCGGGGTTTGGTGCAGTGTGGTGCAATGCTGCCCTCTGGTGGAAGAAAACAACAACAACAATTGAACAATTTAAAAAAAAAAAAAATTGAGTTGTTGTTTTTACAGTCATCTGAAATCTACAATAGCCTGAAACCAAGTCCATAAATTAAATTACATACATAGTCTACGGGCCCATATCACTGTATTCTCTGATATATGTTAGTCTATAATGTTGTTTCCTCATCAAAAACGTTCATAGTTGTGTTTAGTTTCATTCACTCATCACACACAGAATACTCATGTTCTGCTGTGATGTCATGTGGTAATACAGGAAGTGCCCATACACCTTTATTACAATCATTTGGATCATTTCAGCCCCGGAATTGCCAATCTCTAGTCCAAAAAAGGTAAAGGGTAAATGTTAACTTGAAAACTGCAGCTTCAAGACATCATAACCTGGAACAGCATTTTGAGCTTTGAAGATGTAGACAGATAAAAAATTAAGGATTACTCAAACATGTGAATGAAAAAAAACCACAACTCTGAGCATGTTTTTGAGGAGGTAACAACAATCTAGCACATCTTAAAGCTCACAAGAATCTATTTAGAGTAATATAAGGCCCTTTAAGGTCCCATGCCCTATTTGTCTGGTTGTTTGGTAGAGAACACATGATTTTGGATGAAAAACCAGATTTACTTATTGATCCATATCAGATATTTATCTATTGAGCTATTTTCTGCCCCATAAGATCTACAGTAGGATTAAACATACACAAAGCAAGTTATTTGTTTTTTATTAAGGAGATGACAAAGGGTTTATTTTTTCATAGTTCAAGTTTAATATTTTCAAAAATGTGAAGGCGCCATTTTGTTATTCATTTCAAACAAATACTTTTTACACAATTCCTCACATCAAGGTAAAGATATGCAAAGATGTCGAGAGAAGCAGAGACAAACAGTCAAAGACACCACAGTTATAGCCCTCATCTGAGATTGTAGTCCAATTGTCCACATGTAGACGCTTGAAATGTAAAAGTCCTTTAAATGAGAACAACAATTTAATCAATGCAATGTTTTTTGTATTGAAAATTGACCTCTTTTTATGAGAAAAATGTAACAAAAATGATAACTTGAAATCAAAGACAAATGTTGGAGATAAACTTTGAATGGAAGGTGAAACTAGTTACAGAAAGGTTTCTCCTGTATATTCAACCACGCTCCATAGACAGGAAATAATAATGCAACCCGTGTCACACACAAAATCTACAGGCTTTTCTCCGGCTGTTCACAACATTCAACTTTATAGACCATCACACACACACAGTAGCCCTCAAAATCATAATTTTAAATATAAAGCAATCTATATTTTAATTTCTTCAAAAGTTGTTTGTTTTTAATTAACTCAATTTATTTGGTAATTAACAACAGAAACATTTAAACTGTTAAACAGACAGGCATGTCAAAGCAAAAGGTGATTTACAAATACTACATCACTAAATTTGATCAGAAGTCTACTTCTTACGAAAACTTTCAAATGGTATTTCTCAAATTTATATTTAAGAATTGACAATTTATTGTTTTTAACAGTAATCCTGTAAATACATTTTGCAATTACTCTGTACGACTAGCCTAAATCAACACATTTTAATATTTGAATGGACTTTTCCTGAATATATTTTGCTTTGCTGATGTGCCTCTTTAAGTTGTGCCTGGTCTCCATAATCAATGAAATGTGTAACTGTAACTCTATTTGGTGCTTTAGAAATGAGCATGCTGTTCTGTCTAACCTCAGTCTGGACAGTGTTGAAAAAGCAAATTTCTAAGCTTTTTTTTTCTTAATTATTTTACAAAAGGCTAAAATGGTATAGACACATGGCTCTTAAATGGCTGCAAGTATTTCTAAAATCTTGCACATACTAACCGCACAAACCCCCACTCACTTCACCCGATCAAGTACTCCAAAAACAGTAACAAGACTGAAAGCATTACAGTATCAGTATATTACGACTGGTGCTCCCTCATGACAAAGTAACATTCTCTCCAAAAAGACAAATATAAGCTCTAATATCAATGTAAAAGTAATGTTCATCAGTGGCAGTCATCACAACTCTCCCATTTCAGGCAGTTCATATATTAGAAAATCCTAATCACTAAGCACATTCAAAATTCAACATTATCAAGGCATCTTTCTTGACCACTTTAGTTCCTCAACCTCACAAAAAGCTAATGCCTTCTGAAGGACGCAAGAGACAAAAGCAAGTAATGATAAATCTGGCTCAGTTTTACTCTCAAATAAACTCCAACCAAGCACCCATAAAGTATCCTACTTATATACTCTACAAATATTTTAATGATAAATAGATTTTTTTAACAATGTAGAAACGTATTGCTTCTAGTAGATTACAATGTTAAGAGTTAGAAGACATAGATGTTTATCTAAAGTTGACTAACAAGACAAAATGGCCTCTGGTAACCGTGAGGTTGTTTGAATGATTCTTATAAAATATACAGTTATCAACCCAAGTTTAAACACTAACTCTATGCTTACACTTGTACTAGAAACACTAGATAAGCAAAGATGGTGTGGAAATATATGGCAAATACACTGAATTTTTGCAGGGTCCATAAATGTAACAGCACGTCCAGTCTATTCAACGCATGTGGATGAGGTCAGCGTTGTCAAAAGTGCTGTGTGTCTGTACAAATGCATATACGTAACAGCGCCCTCCAGTGGTTTTCATCCAATCTTGAATGAAATATTGCTCTATACAGCTTTCTCACCTCACATAAACATTCTGCTTATGTTTGGGTTTAAAATGTGGCCTAACAATGACGCCAGGCACGAAAAATATATGACCTTTGTGCAAAAATGAGCCCTTGGAATCTGTACAGTATTTTTTTCTTCATCTCTGAATGAATTTGTTTTTTCTTTGTTTTGTGCAAGCATGCTTTAGTTCCCTTAGAGACTGGCTGTGCAATAAGGAACAGATGCAGGGTGATAGAACAGGCTGACAATTGAAGAATGGAGGATTATGGGAGTTGTAGTCCTCCTTAGGCCTGCTTCTACCTGGAGATCATGGAGCTGGATTGTGATTGGTTGGATGAGGTGGTAGCGGCGCTGAGCTGAGAGAAGCCGCTGTGGCTGGACTCCAAGCTGGTCATGGACCCCCTGAAAAGTGCAAAGAAAAATATAACGTTTTACAACTGTACAAAATTTATAATACACATCAAAACCACCAACCCCATAGCAACGCAAACACCAGCTAGTGACTAAATGTACTTGAATCTGTGCCCAGGATGCACACACCCAAAACATGCTTCCATCAAACCCTACAGGAGGCTCTGCCATAGGCTGCAGCACCCATCAGTGTTAAGGAAGACAACTTACCAAGCCAAGTCTTTTTTTTTTTTTTTTTTTTTTACTGAAGTTACTGATGTTTTTCTGTAGGTTTCATTGGTCATTCATATGTTTCATTTATTTACATACCAAGTAAAAAATAGCTGACTAGAATAATCATATAACCTAACAATTAGATCATCATGTTTTGTTACTATTGAAAAAGTTTAAGTATAAAACACATGTGTAGACTAAGCTTTACTGTATTGGCTTGTGGTGTGGTAACATGTGTACAGGCATTGCTGCCTATGGCAAAACATGACACAACTGGTTATTTTGAGTCAAACAAGGGTCATGTTTTCCACTGGGCATTCATCAAAATAGAGCCACATACATGTTAACTTATTTTGACAAAGCTTTCTGATAGCTCCACCACAACAAAATATGTACTACATTTTCAAATTCAACACATCTACAGGGTCAGATAAGTGATGAGCAATTGAAAAAAAATGATTTAAATTGTTGGATAATGCAAATGAATGGGTGTCAAAATGAAACATGATGGTGAATGAATACGTAAAATGTTAACTTTATGTGACTTCTCAGCTGAATACAACAGATTGTATTAGTCCTCATGCAAGCAGAATGAAGCCAGCCAGTAGGTGGTAGACAACGTCAGTGTTAATCTCTGTGATCAGCCAAAACAACTTGTTAGGCAGTGCTCAAAATCCATTAGCAAATTCAGATGCACAAAAAGCATCTCTTTGCTCTGAAGCAGGACTGCCGTAAAAAGCATTTGTTAAAAAAAGTCAGCTGCCAAAAGCAAAAATGGCTTCAACAAGGAGCTAAAAGGGAGAGGGGCAAACACGGTCCACTTACAAACTTCGCACATCACAGCAAGCCGTTCTTCAACAGGAAGAAGACAGAGCAGGAGGGGGTTGTAAGCAAATCGGACAGAAAAAGCTGATTAAAAGAAAACTCAACAGCATCTACAATTCAGCTCTAAAAAGAAGTTCTAAGGGAGCTGTTCAATTATTTAACATCACGGGTAAATCAAATAACGTACGGGGGCCAAAGTGAGAGATTGTAGAAAGAAAAACTGAAAGAATACAGCAGTGAAAATGAGCCTCTAAAAAGAAAGAGTGCTTAAAAACACTAACACTATGGTCACACGCCACTTTATGATATAATATGATTGAATTTACACATTTATATTGAATGAAATGTTCAGATATGTGTTAAATTATTAAAAAAGTACCAACCTGAAGTCCTCTGAGCCCAGTACTTCTGTGTAGTACATGACTTTACACTTGTGGGAGGAGACCTGCAGCGTGGCCAAAACGTCGTCCACTCGGGGCAGGTTGGTGGCGGAGCAAGCCGGCATGTTGTGGAACTTCCACTGCAAGATGTAGAATCCGGGCCACCGTGTGATATGTGAGCCCTGAGCAAAGGGGATAATAACAAAGATATCATGAGAAAAAAGTGTAGTATGGATTGATTTATTAACGTGGACATATTATTTAAAAAAGGTTTAACCATGTTCAACACAATCAATATGACAAGTTACAATGAACAAAATGTGTAACGTATCTATTATAGTTAAATTAAAAAGTAAGTTAAAAAAGCACGTCTTCTTTTACACAGTATCAAAGGTGCTACGACATTGGAGACTATGGCATGTTTTTCCCAATATATTCCACAATCATTACTTTCATTATACATAAATACTGTATGTAGAAAATGTTTATACTAGTTATGTTTATGGGCTCAGACCTGTACACTCTCGCCCTCCTTGCAGGTGAGGGGGGACTCCACCATGCTGTAGTCCTGACCCAGGGTCCAGGACTTGTCTATGAGCTGTACATTGTTTCCTCCAGGAGATGTAATCCCGTGGGGGTCCTTACGAGGGGCCTGGGGGGCGCGTTTGGAGTGGAAGATGTTAAAGACCACATCTCCTTTACACACGTCGAAGTCCCAGGTGATGACAGAGGAGGCATCGATGATCTCAATAAGGATCTAGTTCAGGGGAGAGAGTGAGGAATTATTGTTCACTTGGCTTTCTTTCTATAGATAAGAAATTAACAGTGTTTGCATCAGTGGGAAAACTTGATGGCATGTGTACAAGTACAATGAATTTTAAAATAACTCGCTCTTTTTTTTATGTCCTTGCCACATTTATTTAAATTTTTTTGCATAAATGTCCTTGTCAAAGCCTGCACAGGTGAGAACAATCAGAAATATATCACATTACTCACATTAGACGGAATTGTTTACATAAAATTGCCGTATTCTGATAACGCTAGAAATCAGATAATTATAATGAGAATGACCCTATTTAGTGTGCATGGAAACAGCAAGGGAATTCTAAGATGGCTAAAAACTAGAATACAAGGTTTCTTTGAGAAAGGATGTTTTTATAACACCATAAATGTTGTGAAAAGTGCAGGTGTGAAGTTGTTATTGGCATTCAGTGTTCTTATGCAGTGTCAATCACACTGCATTCACTCATGCACCACTAATACCACCACTAGATGGCAGGCTTTGCTTAAAAAGTTACATAGACACCTGATTCTGTTTCCCTGCTCAGTATTCCCATTTAAAGGTGCATTGTGTAGCATAATCTGGTGGAGAGTCAGTCACCTACTTGTCTTATGAAAATCTTCTGCAGTGTGGTATAAACATATTTATCTTTCAATCATTCAATTACAGATGTTTCCATTGGTGAGGTGAGTCCCTTGCTTGTTTCCATGGAGATTGACAAGTTTTATACCATATTGTGGAAAATTCAAGGCATAAAACTTACATATAGCACCTTTTTCTTTACATGGGAAGATACTATTTTGTAATGGTTGTTATTTAGTCTGACCTCATGTGGAGCTCCTTTGAAGATGCTGGAGCTCTGGTAGATGGTCTCTGTCCACAGCCGAACGTCCTCATTCTCCATATCCTCAGGTGTTCGGTACATGGACTTAGGAACCAGGCCTCCCTCAGGCACCTCACACTGGGAATGAACAAATGATTGAATGAAACAATAGTAACAAAACCAGTATATCAACATACCTAAAAGCTGACCGCACTTGTTGTAGAAGTAATAGTACATAATGTCCCATTATGTCTAAGTTTATAAATGTTTATGTGTTACTCAACATAATTTTGTTGTTGTTGTTGTTGTTATGTGTTTTTTTCCATTGTAAAAAATATAAATATTTGAATTGGAGAATACATACATCCATATTGTTATACTGTATTTAGAACACATTTTTATAAATTGTTGTAAAATGTCCTAATGTAATTGTAATTTCCCATTTTATTCCCAACATTTTATATGGCGGGCAGAGTTCTTTTTCTTACTTAGTGGTTCAAGAAGATACACTACATAAATATACTGATGATATATTTATATACACACCATACACTCTCCTCCAAGAAAGTCAGGGATAATTTCCTTGTCTATGTAGTCCACCAAGCCTCCGGGTCCCTGGTAGTCGTTGCCTGCATAGATGAGGAACTTCTTGCGTGTATTTTCATCAATGAATGGGCTGACCTAAAAAAATAAACCCAAAACATGTATACAAAGGTTTCATATTTTGTATATTCAGAGTATGAGAGCTCAAATGCTTGATTTGTTTTTTGATTAGTCCACTAAACGATTATTTACATTAACAACCAAATAAAGCTTCAAATATGCTGACTAAAGGCTTCTAAACAGAGAATATTCATGAATAAAGGGTATTATGGCTGTAAACCAGTTGTATCGATGAATCAAAATGTTAAACCGCCAGTTTAATTGATTACAAAATAACTGATAATTGCCTAGATTTGTGGACAAATCATTTCTCACCAGTGTCCAGAGCACAGGGAACACTCGTGGCGCTCTCAGGATAAGCAGGCGTCCCAGGGTCTCAGGGTAGTTGGCCTCCACCACTTCTATGATCCTCAGCAGCGCTTTGACCCCGGGCCTCCACAAGTGACGCATGTTCAGTCCCTCCAGGTCCACCAAACACGTCCAGCAGCTAGACACATAGAGATAGCAGAGTGCTGTAGAATGCCACAGACACATACCAACTGCACCACTCCGCAGCTGCCTTTCTGTAGTGGGACTTAAGTGGGCATAGTAACACTTGCTAAATTTGGACATCTTTCAGTGCCCTCCATAACTGCCCTCTCATCTGTTCAGTAATGTATTTGTGCCCATTCATAATTTGCTCCAAACTGGCTTGTATCCTAGCCACCTTCTGCCACTTGAGTAAGCTGACACTTGACAGATACCATCTCCGTTCCCTCCCTCTCTCTCTCTACCATCTCCAATTTGTGAATAAGGTCACAAAGAGAGGAGGGAAATACAGGATGGTAGCATTTTGTCCATGTTAAGCCATTTATAAATGGGGTATTTTAAAGAGTTTTAAAATACTTTTGAGAGCTCAATAAACCCTAATTTACTCCAGAAAAAGAGAATGATATAGGCACCACTTTAGATGCTTCTTCTAGTACAAGGAGACTGTTTAATTTATTTATTTTATACATGCATATTCATTATCACAGAAAAAATGTAAAATATAAACTGTATCCACGACTGTCATTTTATGTGTACCTGATTGGTCGGCCAAAGACTTTTGTGTTCTCTTCACAACGCCTCAGTCCTTCCTCATTGATAGAGAGAACCTAAAATAGAAAAAAAATAGAAAACATGCATCAATTCACTTTCTATAGGGTTAATTTTTATATAGAGGGTAAGTAATGGTGATCATAGATTAATAAATTATATTGCACCTCATTGTGTTAGCACTATAATCAGTAAGTGTGGGCCTTCATTATCCAACCTGTAAGCCAGCCACCATTGACCTATAAACTGCAGCGCGCACACAGACACAGACCTAGATTCAACAGGCAGATTAAGCTCTTGGTACATACGTGTCTCAGCAAGGACTCCTCTCCCAGGGCCCGCACCAGTCCTTTTGTGTCCATGTGACCCAGCCTCAGGATGTACAAGGGACGACCATCTATAGGAGAAGAAGCATTTAAACTAATAGCACTTTTCTTTTTTTATTTGCACAGTTCAGTAGGCTGATCTTATGTGATGTTTAAACGTTTTAAAGTGCTTATATTTTAAACTTAAGATGACAGATCAGAATTTTGGCAGAATTTTCCTTTCAATTGTCAAATTGCATTTTATTGTTCATATTTCACTAATTACAGTCAGCTTAAGTGAGATGATTTCATCACTATAGTATCGAAAAGCAGTACATTAATCATACAGGAATGCTTGGTGTTGTAAGAAGTGACAAAATGCTAATATGGCAAGCTGGAATAAAAATTTGTGTCATTTGTATTTTTCTTGTTGTAGATTTCACAAAAATCTATAATTAAAAGAAAAATATAGGCTCCCTTCTCCTAGCTAAAGATCACCAACACAGCCTAAACTGCCATGACAGTAGTACAATGCTGTACCTCGGTCGTGGTGATGCCAGCCCCCCGTGTAAAAGTCCTGCAGGACCTGCGGAGAGGTCCAGGTCTCCAGAAGGTAGTCCACCTGGTGCTGCTTCCTCCAGGTCAGAGACTGGCACAGAATCTCCCGCGCTTTGTCAATGTTAAAGTCCCGCGCTCGCAAGAAACGAAGGATGTGCTCATCTTTGGGAATCTAGACACAGATGAAAGTATTGTCTTTGTAGACTTGAGCTCAATCATAATCACGATTACAATTATAAACTTTAAAGAGAGCATGAACTTGATTGAATAAAAATGAAAATCACCTTTCCCTTGTGGGTTTCTTGCAGCCATTTCCGAAGTCTGATGAGACAACTCTCTTGCAGCGGTGTGAGGTCACCTAGGTAACGTTTGATATAATCTGCATCCAATTTATCTGCAACACAAAAAATAAAAACATTCATCTCTGAATTCTGAGAAAATTATTCACTTTAAGCTGCAGACCCGGGCAGCGCTAGGGCGGAGCCAGAGCTCAATTCCATGCCATGGACATGGCAAAGTCAAGACATTATTATTATTGTTGTTATTGTTATTATTATCATTATGACATACTTAGGCCGTTGTCTACTACTGTCAATACAGTGCTGCCAGAGCCAATTTGGGCGGAGGCCACTTAAACTCACGCTCCATCTCTTTTGGGATGTGCACACACATGTTTAAAACTCACTCGAGACGAGAGACTCCACCCTAAGTAATGGAGAATTATAGACCTAATAAACAATAAATTATCTTAAATCATAAAACAGGAAAATAATTTAATACAAACAAGGCACAATAAAAAAGCAGTATATTAACATTTTATATGATTAATATAAGATGCCGTAAAAGCCCTGTTTGGGCCCTATATAGTTCAGGTGCACATATGTGTGTATGTGTGTAAGATCTCTTTGTATTGTTTATTCGACAATATAATACATTCACACAAAATTCAGGAATTATCATATCATATCATCGTTGGGTAAAGTTGATTTTTTTTTTTAATATGAGGCTCCAACCTTCGGGAGTTCCAGCCAGCATCTCCAGCAGGCTCTCAGTCTGGAGCACCAGGCTGGTCTCCTGTTTGGTTTCTCCACTGGCTCCATCCTTGGTGTCAGCGAGGGTGGGGGTGGGGACTGTGGGGGACATTGGGAGAGCGGGGAGGGTACAGGGGGTGGTGGACAAACTGGTCGGTCTGGGTAGAGCTGTTCTCTGAGAGGAAGGCAGCCAGCGTGGTACATGAGTAATGCCCTCATCTTCAAGCTCCTTCAGGTAGAACTCAATGATCTCTTTTCCCTAGAAGAGATAAGAAGGAAACTGTTCAGTGCTTGTTTTTCCATCAACAAGTTATAAGTTGTTTTTTTACTTCTATACAGACTTAAAGATTTGTCCCCTTTTTGACACATTTTTGCTACTAGTATCATTTAGTTTTATTATTTATATATTTAGTTTGTTATTCCCCTTGTGGATCGATACAGTTTGCAAAAGTCAAAGTGTAATTTACAAGTTTCAACACAAGCTTTTCATGTTTCAGTCTTTTAATTGTTAATAGAATGTTTTTATTTGTATGTTGTATGTCAAGTTTTTTAACATATTTGAAGGTGGAGAGTTTAGAAATGTATGTAAATTAACGGTAGATTTATTCTATCTAGAAGATTCTGCATTTACATAATGCTATTGAGGTGACCAGTTCTGTTCACGCTACATGGCAGCCAGTGAGTCAGTGTTCACACCAAGTGACCCACTGCCCACATACAGTGATTACACAAGTCTATTTAAGCCATTACAGCCCCAGAAAACTGAGTCACTCGTCAAAAACCCCTTTGACAGTCCCACCACTCATTTCTCACAACATAATGTCCACTTCTCTCCAGACACTTACAAAACCCTCTATAACCGTTAGTAGGCTCTGACAGCCAAAGAGGAGAAAAAAAGAAAAACTGAGATATGAAATGTTAAGTTGACACCTTTTTGATGCTGCCGGCATACTGCTTCATAGCGATCTTCTCTACTGTGCTCTCAAAGCCAAAAAAGGACTTGATGTCCAGGCTGGCAGTCTGCTCGAAGCAGGTCCAGTCTTCATTCTCGGGATGAACCTGTAAACACATCATAAATATGCCAATTAGTACATTAAGGAAAAGCAAAATCATAATATTTAGTAAATGATTTATTTGTAGTCAACTGTATGACAAGTGATCAATCTTGCACATCTTACAAATATGCTTGGGACTACTGACTTGTGGGTAAGCAAAAATACATTAATACAGTATTTGATATGTATGTATGTATCAAACGCCGATGGCGGAAACAACTGGAAAGTCTTTACGAGGAACCTACAGAAACAATTTAAAAATATTTCAAGAGATTAAAATACCCTTGTTTTAGTGTGGGATCACTATAGTACCCATCAATAGTGTACATACTCTACAAAAAAGGAATTAGATGCCCGAGTTACTATGGAAACCACACATCCAGCTTCATCGAAGGCTGACGCACACGCGCCATGATTGCAGTGTGTGGGAGGCCATGTGTCAGCCTGGCCATTACAATACTACACAACCATAGGGCTTATGCACGTTCTTTTACACATTCGGACATTTATATTTAGTATGCGCCAATTGCCAGCTCCGAGCACAGGGCTGGTTGCTTCATTAGCCATGACTACCCAAGTATTTGAGCTTTAGCCAGTCCATTAGCTCAGTTTAATTGCACTGTCTACTCCATTTACTATTTGCACTGTATAAGTGTATGAAGCACAGGAGAAGAACACAGTGGCCAAAGACTAAAATTAGCATGGTTAGAGGCTACAGCAATGTGCCTGGTCTCATTTACTCAAGATGCATTCATCCATGGGGGTTGAACATGGAGTGGTTGTACAAAGATGTAGAAAGGGCATGTTAACTGGATAAAGAGCAATTAGACATGTTAGCTCAAAGTGAGACAAAGGCTAGACTCAGTGAAGGGAAAATGGGGTATGGCTGCAACACCTGGACATGGAGTCAGCAGCTTCACATATGCTAATCATTTGAAATTTAATATGGCAATTACTTTTTTTTTTTTTTTTTGCTGAGTAGTCACATGATAATTTCAAATTGAGGTTTTAAAATCAGATAAGTACATGTATTCTTCAGGTTACATATATGAATAACAATGTGCTTTTTCTGCAAGTTTGATTTATGGTAAGATATCGCTACCGTCTTCGTTACGAAACATCTTTTGGCATGTGTTTAGAGTATCTACTTCTTTTACTCAATGGTTCTTTTGACTAAACACTTTTGTAGTGAGGTAAAAATTTGACATATATTTAAAACTATTCTGTTAAGACAAGTGTTAGTTCTGACCGAGTAGCAGCAGGTCTCGTGGATGATAACTCTGTTGGAGAAGGTTTCATTGTGCGACTCGATGTGCAGTGTCCTCTCTTTACGGTTCAGGGTGTTTCTCTGGATGAAATAAACGTAGTCCACACCAGCAATCTGGAACAAAGATAATAAAACCACCATGCTGAATTAAAGAGAGATTTAATTGTTGCGTTTTAAGCCTCATTCAAATCATGCCAGAAGTAATGACACTGCATGCATCCAGCAAAAGACAATCTAAGAAGTTCATACAAGATTTTGAAAGTCCGTATAACTACCAGAGTGGTCTTGATAATAGAGCAGTTATAATCATTTCACTGTTCAAATTGGCTTCACAACAAGAAATAACGACACTTAAGTGCCCAAATTTCTGTGTTATATGTCTTAAATTATGCATTTTTCTATCATTTGACATCGAGTACTGACCCTTTTGAGAAGACGGGGGGCATCCACATCCAGAGCACAGCGGCGTTCGACCTTGTGGGTACTGTCGTCTTCATTGGTCTCTTCACTGACCACATCGCTGGCCACAAACATGGGGATGAGGTGACATGTGGGGAAGCGGCGCTCATAAGCCTGGGGGAGAGAAAGAATAAGAAAATATGAGAAAAGATAACTAGGAATACATTTAAATTTGTAATTGCACTAAAAGGTTGACAAATGAAAGAGAAGGTATTTTACTTCTAAAGGGTATTAATTGTTAACGCATAACATACTTTTGATCACCATGTTATCTTTTATCGTTTTGAAAATATTATATTTGGTTAAAACGTATTGGCATGTTTTATAAGTTTAAGTTTTGACACAACACAAACAGCGTGCATCACACTAATGAAACTACTGCACGTGGCATCAGGCATCAACTTTGTCTTTGTCGATTTATAGAGAATTGTCATGTGGGAGCATAGGGAACGTATATGCTTGTGGGGCTGAGCATTGGACAAAATCTCATAGCTAACCACAAGGGGGTTTGAATAGTGAGAGATTGCTAAAATACTTAACATAATAGCCCCTTTTATAGATGAGAAAAATGAATGAATGTGTAGTTATTAATGTGTTGAAAATGTGAAACTTAAAATTGCAGAATATTTTCTTGCTGAAATAATTCTGTGAATCCCTTTTTCATTTATTCAACAATGTATTTTGCAGCTGTAGAACCATCCATCACTCCATCACAGCCGTCAACAGAAAATAAATTTAAATAGGTGGGAAGAAAATAAAGGCAAAACAAAAGCCCCTTCAGCTCCTTTTGTGCCAAATCCACGCAGCAGAGAATGGCTCTTGACCAATTTTAGCACTTGACCACAAAAGCACTTAACACAAGAATGACCTGTGGCCAGGGGCAACAGTATTTCTCCAAACTGTTCTTAAAGGCACAGGACGCCGTCGCTTTCAAGCAGACAGTTGCAACTCGTTCATCAACGCAAGAGATGAAAAAGCAACAAAAATGTTACTTCATTGTGGTTTCATAACCAGTGTCCTCGCATCAGACAAGAAACTCACTGGTATGTAAGCAAAAACTGACCTTCAAAAGATACGTTTATGTAAAAACAATAAACTACGCAATGCACAGTGTTTCCTATTGCAATATAAACAAATAAATGTAATTTATGACATAGACTTACTTTTATTAATAATATTTATATAAAGATGAACTTGCCTTTTCAAAATAACACACATTTTTATGCATGTTATATTTGAATCATTACACATTGTTGAGATATTCTTTTATGCAACATAATTACATGTGCATTTGCAATAGAGAGTCAGATGAAGAAGGACTAAACGAAACAGCCCATGCCTATAGAAAGCAGTACAGCCGGAGGTGAACTTGTAAAGAGGACAGGGACCAAAGAGCATGAGCCTCACAAGACACTCAGGGTCAGACTCTGAGGACATCAGCTGAGAACTGCTGATAAAAGAGCTGTGTTCTGTGGAGCGTAGTACCAGCCATATGCTTCAAAGTTTCTCCAACAACTCTAAACAATCTGTTCTGTAATTTCACTTTGAAACAGCTGACAAGAACTTACGTCATGTTAACTTATGTGTAGACCACACAAAGCTTTCTTGGATAATTAATAATAACCAGGAGTTGTCAAAACTCTTTCACAATAAAGTAGCCAACAATGGAGTGTGGAGTAGTATGTGGGAAATTTTGGATATTTTTGTCCCATTTATTACACAGCAAATAAATAATTCAGTCTACACAACAGCAGCTAGGGCTTAAACTGTGTGCATTTATTGACTCCATACTCCATACTGTAAAGAGTCTGAAAGAAAAGACAAGACTAATGCATCATTATTATCATTTAAGGCTAACACAGAAATTAAGATTTCAACTTCATAGGTCTGCACAAAATATCGCAATCTGAGTTAATGCAAGTATGAAACATCAAAGTCCTCTGTAGAAAACAAAACATCAGGGAAATCGTGTTTGTATTTTAAACCTCTACATCAATGTTAATTTGTGAAATGCATGAGATCCTTGTAGTAGTTCATATTTCAGTCTTCAGTTTAAAAATAAGCTCACTGAAAATAATCCAAAACATAAAACATATGTGACAGTACTTGACCCATTTATTCAAGCCAGAACCAAAAAAAAAAAAAACACTCACTGGTTGTTGGCTAGTAGGTCATATGTTAATAAACGTATTTAAAAAAACACAACAAAAAACATTTTATGAGTAGGCAATATTGCAGACAATAGAACCGCAGAGATGCTGAATCACTTCTGTTCACTGTCCCAGAAAATGCTGAGTCCTGTTTTCTAGTACGATCCAATACAGGTTTTGCACTGCAGTCATCACAAAAGCCAACTGTAAACATCATTCACAGACATTAAAAACAACCAGGCAACAACAGCTGAGCCTAGCCAAAGAGGAGCTGCCAAAAACACCACTTAACCTCACAAACAAAGAGTGAATTCACGGTGCACAAACATTGATCGTGCAGAACATGTAAGAGACACCAAACCCACTTGGAGCTGCGTATGGCTTAAAATATCACAAAGCGGAACAAATAGATTCACCTGCCTATTGTCTGCTCAGAATAACTACCTACTGCAGAGCTAAAAAAAACAGGAAAAGAGGGGCAGGTCAGTTTCAAAGGGAAGTAACTGGGGAAAGCACCTTTAGACTATAGCAGGGATATTTTAAAACACAGTAATGGGTAAACATAAATGGACAAGATTTTTCTTCCTGGATCAAACATCAGATTTAGCTCCATTCAGGAAAACGAATCCGCCATAATGCCACTGTTTTGTGATGTGTCAATAAGATGACCTTTGATGTTTGATATTAGTGTTTGTGAATGAAAATACGGGAACACGAGAAGAAGATAACACACAGGTAAAACACCGTCTAGACACCTGCAATGGAAAAAGGGACACTAACTCACATTTTGGGTCCAGTAGTTCGGGGTTAAATGCCGTTTCCCCAGAGAACAATTACACACAGTAACAGTCACATTTATGAATAATTTTGACTTGCCAACATCTAACTTGGTAATGGTATATTTGACTTAAAATACATACAAATATAAAACAAACATAAAGATAACTTGACTATTAACACAAAAGCAATATTTGAATTTAAAAACAGTCCTCCTTGTATTATTTGAGAGCTTCATTATCACCTCAGGTATTTTCCTTCCCAGTCAGTCACAGTCACTATTTAGCTCTCAGTATTTAACCTCGGGTAAGGTTCTTGGAAGCACTGAAGTACTCTACGGGTCAATATTTACTTTCCCAAAAAGGAGTCACACCATATTAGTCATTTGTGGAATTATTTGTGCACTTGTTTGTACCTCTAAAACTCAATCCGCTCTTGAAAACCAACCAAAACTTAACAAAAGCATGTTACATAAGAAAGGCAATGCTTGATTTATGTTATATACTTAAAATGGTGTTTACAAAGTCTCATGAGGGAGTCAAATTAGTCAAACAGAATCCATTAATGACACGGTAGCCTAAACAATACAGTGTACACAACCCCGCTACTGCAAATAGACCTAAAAGTGCCCTTCACTTATTGGGACTGATAGAGTAAACTAAAAAGCTCCCTCCCTGGCCTTCAGGACATCTCCATGGTGACAGGTTATGTTGGTGCGGCACACCACAAACGGCTAAGCTATGAGTAATGTTTTCTGTGTATACTTTTAATGGGACCCAAGAGGAAAATATGAAAACAATACACAGTTACTCAATGGCTTCCTGAATCCCACAAAACATTTTCCTATTTTAGCAAACAAATGCACGGCGCAGAGTGCGTGCAAGGAAAAACAATATCTGGGCTATGAAGGATTTAACGGCTTTGTATGGGACACTTGATCCACAGAGCAGTTGAATAGGGCACAAGAACTGGGTGAAAACAAATTGTTCCTGTTGGAGGCGGTGAGGTCGTTGGCAGTTCTGAAAGCGTGCGATTTTCCCATTCAGATCATGTCATTGCTTGCTGCCTGGGCTGGCACAGAGTACAGAGGTGGTAAGCCTGCAGTGTTTAGTAATGCAGTACTACAATATTATTGGTGATCGCACTGAAATTATGTAACTATGCAATCATGAAGCAAGACCTTCTGAGCTTTTATTTTACTGCACAGCTCATGGGAATAGTTTTATGTGCGATATCAAATATATGATTATAAGCTGGGCTCAGTGAAATGTTCTGTTAACACTAAATCATAAACATACATATATATGTCCATTTAAATACAGGTTCACTTCCTATTTGCGTTCCAAAATAGAAAGCGAACATGGGCATGCTTATCGGTTCCATTGACTCCAATTCCAATTCACTTTTTATTGTTTAAATACTTTCCTCTCTCTAAGTAACTGCTGCTGTCAGGCTCATCATTTTGGTCTTTGTTCATATTAACCTGCTCTACATGATCCTGGTATTTTTATTTCACTATTGTGTCTGTAATTTAAGATATGAACATTAATAAAAGAAAAATCAGGCAAGTTCTTTCTTCGTGGTCACTCCCGCTAGAGTTGGCAAGAGATTTGATTGACAGCGTTGCTAAGGGCCTGCTCCCTGCTAAACCCGCGGTGCGAGCAGGATTGGCTCTTTGGTTGCTCTGATACTCGTGGTATATGCGACTTGGCTTCAAATTAGCCCCATAACTGCTAGCCTCGATGAGCTTCATTTGACAGGAGCCGAGCGCTGAATGACGTCACACTCACTTAGTCCACTTCTTTATACAGTCTGTGTACTAAATCAGCAGTGACAGCTTTTCATAATGTTGAGTAAGACTTACAGAAAGTCTTGTTTTGTCTTCATTAGTTGTACATTTGCTTATTCTATAACTTTCTTTTCATTTTCGAAGTGCAGTATGTAAATATTTTTGTGAAGGGTCTGCCATCTCACCTGTCTGTTTCTATGGAGATCCTATTACATTGTCCGAAAAGTTCCACAGTATGACAGATTTATTTCGATGGAGACAAGCAGGTATAGGGGTTTGTTTTTCAAGGCAGCTTTAATTGAATACATGATAGTTTAATTATGTCATAATAAGGAACATTCCAGGTAAAGCAATAACATACCCATGGAGACAAGAATGACTTCCCACCAGAAAAGTGTTTTTTTTTTTTTTTTTTTTTACTATTATTCTATTTTTGTTTAATAAATGCATAATGTATGGCTTATCTTTACTTATGGAATTATACAGCTTTCCTACAACGCAAACTTCAAGGACATTTGCAGCATTTTGCTTTTGTTATACTGCAGCACCACTGACCTTGTAACTTCTGTGCATTCAGTGACTGGTTCTTGGTGTCTGAAGGCTACTGAGAAAGGGGCCACGCTCACTAACAATAACACATCTCTAGAGCTTATGAAAACCGTTGTATAATAAAGATGACAGACGCACAGAGGTCAGTCTCTGCTATTTTTATCGGCTGGATTTTCTGGCAGCTGGGGGCCACGCTGGACTCATGTTTTAAGATTAGAACAAACATACTGGCGTCACGGTTGGAGATATACTGAATATTATAATTGCCGTGTTGGAGAAAATTTGAATATTGAGTATATCGTTGATAATTAGAAGTATTACAAATTTCTGCTATCGTGGCAGATTTTACGATCCATTAACGTTTTGTCCATCACTAGAACCTCAACAAAGACATTTTTAAGGGCACATTTTAGCATATTCCTCATGTACCATAAAGAAAAAAACAGAAAACCCTGAATATTCCACCCCTACTGCAAGGTCGGTTGCTAGGTTTCCCATGCAGAGTCATATACAGAACTGTCACAGTCAGTGCCGTTGGTTTCATAATGAATAATACAACACATTGCATTAACAGGATATTGTTTTACGGGGAAACAGTTGCTCAGGAGGAAGAGGAGTCATTGTATTGTTGGCACTTCCCTATACATTCCTGTTTGAATATGTAAGCATAAATGTATGATTCATGGTGGCCTGAGAGGTTGCAGTGGAGTTTGGCAGATTGTTTTTGTATGTCTCAGGGCAGCTGTGGCTTCAGCAGCTTATCACCAGTGAGTGTGACAGAAAAGTGAATGAACAAACTTGAAAGTAGCTAAAAAGGAAAAAGTGGTACCATCATCATTATCTACAATAAAATAAAGTTGTGATATCGAAGGACAATTACATGCAATCTAATAATTTCTTGAAACAATCCAACATAATTCAAAGTAGGCCTGTCATGATAATTACTATATCGACTTATCGCTCAATATATATTAAAAAAAATGAAGCAAGCATTTTTGGGGTCAATATTTATCGTGTGTACATTTTCTTGGCATTATTTGGGAATTTGTGGTTATTTTTTGGCTATATAATTATATTTAAGTCATAAAAAGGTTGAATTAATAACTTCTATGACTTGTTACAGATGCAAACTAAGTACTAAAGAGTTTCATTCTGCTGTTTATTTATTGCAGCTTAAGATTTTTTAACAATATTGAAGCTTTGTAATCTTTTTGTGGTTTAAATCTGCTCTTGGGTTTTCGTGTCAGTGGCATAAATTGGTTTCAATATTATCATTTATCGTCTATAAGCAATATATCGCACTTCGAAATGTGACATAACAGGACTAATTCAAAGTAAGCCGGTATAGAAGATACTAAAATGCCCAGCTTGTAGGAAATGCACAGCCATTCCTTTTAAAACAAGTTTGAATTTCAATAGCATCTAATGTCAAGCCGGTGAAAGATGATAATTGCTTCTAGGATTTCAAACACGCAATTCCTGGGGGAATTGTCCATTGTAAATAGCTAAACAAGGGCGTGTCTACAAAGCAGAGAATTCTCTGAACACTGATTTCCTCTGAAAGTCCGGTACAGCCACAACACCGCTGACGTCACCACCGAAACAGACCTATGAATGGGTTCTGCTCTCGGCAACATGATGTCAAAGTTTGAAAGAAAAATCACTATCTGCTCACAGGCTCTTGTTAGCGAGAGCTCGGTGCGTCATCTCAAACACGGGTTAGATCACAGGCTAGCCTTTATATGTTGGACTGCATAAAGAGATGCTAATGCTAATGGAATTAATTAGACTTATTGACCTGGACATCAGGGCTGGCCTAGCTTAGTAGAGTTCAAAGAGGAAGTCGTCTGGTCTGCACAGATGGGGTCAAACAGACATTTGGGAGATATTATGAATAAAAAAACGTCATAGATTACCATTTTTTATATATATATATATTTTTTTTATTTAACTATGGGTATGATAGCAAATTATAACCAAGAGCAATATGGCTTGCAAACTTTGATGATGGCAAAAAGAAAAAAAAAGGCTATCCTGCTAAAAAGCTTGAATCAAAAAGTAGGTCACTGCAGAGACAGAGCGAGACAAAAATGGTGAGGGAGAGGAAATGAACTTAAATGCCAAAGAAGACTACAAGACAAAAGGGAACTTTGATGTTTTGAATTTTCCAAAAAACTGATCAGGAACTCTTGATGAGGAAGGCAAAAGTGTCAGCCATATGTGTTTAGCCATAATGTTTTGATTCAGGTGTAGGTCTGAGTAGTTTGGATAATTTTATGTGGTAATGAAAAATGCGGGTTATGTAAAGAATGGATAGTGCCAACGAAATGACATACCATTTATATAATTAACGGCGCAACATATGGTTCTTGACTTAAACGCCGTGCTAGCATTCTCCCTCCAGATAATAAGTGCTTACAGTGTACTCTTACCTCAGCTGAACAAAATGTACATGCAAGTATGCTATGTGATGTTATGCAACGCCGGGGGACCTATACAAATGTTCTGAGCCAGTTTGATTTATTAGGATCTATTAAAAAATGATTCCATGTTGAAGGAATGTAAAGAGGAAGGGTTTAGCGCATGCAGAGTCTGGGGAAAAACTCTCTTCATAAACAGAAAGACATCCCTGTCCCAGTTCCAAGCAGCTGGATGGACCAGTCAGACTGCTTCAGACACCAAGGATATAGGCACTAATTCCTCCTTTAAGGTAAATACTATAGAACCAAAACCTCTAAGGGAGAAATGGTATTATATAATAAGTAATTAAAATGCAGTTTTTAAAAAGTTATACAACCTTGCAATGAAAAAATTATGATGGCATTAAAACTGCTAAAGTGTGCTACTGTTCAAATGACAGCAGAGTAGAACATGGGCAGTGTAGTTAAGGATATAATGTAGATCATTTGAATAAAATAAAATGCAAAAGCAAATGTAAGGGGCAATATAACAAGAGGTATTCCTTATATGTCAGATATTACAATTGTGTAAATAACTATTATTTTAGTAGTCGATTAGGCAGTGATTATTTCTATTGTACACCAAGACTTTGCAATACAGCACATTTTTAACCAAATAAAGGTTGAAATATGGTGATTGCAAGCTTCTAAATGGAGAATACTTACAAATAAAGTGTATTATTGATGAAACTACGACACGGCTTATTTTTCATAGGCCTGTCACATAACAAATTTGGAAGTTTTATATATCACTGAAGTAAATATAGACAATAAACGATAATACTGAAATTAATTTAAGCCACTGACACAATAACCCCAGAGCAGATTTAAAGATTCAAAAACTATTCTAAATCTATAATAATGTTAAAATGACACACTTAAGTGGTTAGTTTGCATCTGTAATGAGTCATAGAAGTTAATTAATTCAACCTTTTACAGATTAAATCTAAAAAATAACCACAAAATCTCAAAAAAATAACCACACATTTCTCACTAGTGCAAAGAAAAAGTACACACGATAAATTCTGACTCCAAAAATATTGTCACAGCTTTCAAATATCGAACGATAAGTTGATATCAATGATTTAATCACGCTTGTTATAAAAAGGTCTTTTCGTCTTTGTTTTCTTGCAACATTGTGAATCATGACAGTTAGGTGTGACTTCGCTCCTACATAAATGTTCGTGAAGTCCAGTGCTGTTCTTGGTCATAGGTGTGGACCAGTCTGAGGCGGTATAGAACAAAGCTGCTAATTGAAGACTTACAACAATAGAGCTTTTTAAGTGCATGCCTCACCTCCTACATCTTGAGCCCGCAATCTTGCAATCGCTCTGCAGTGGGCTTTGTAATGTAACCAGCTGACAATAAAATGTCCACAATCTTACATAATGTCCTGCATATTTGTTGAGGCATGAAAAACATTAAACTGCTCGGTTGTGTAGTGCACTGTATGCAGCATGGTTAAGTTAGCGAGTGGGTTTGATAATATGCTTACTCTCAAAAACACCATCTGCTGCCTATCAAAAAAAAACATCAAGTCAGGAGAAGAAATTTTAAACTATGTGCATTCTTGGCAGTATAAGCATCAACATAAATGTGCAATGTGTGAACAGTGAAAAGTATTTGGTAACTTGGTGAGGCTGCTCTGAAGCTTGTTCAAAGACTTTATAAAGAAGTGGACAAAGTGGACTAAAGAGTATGACGTAACCCATGGAATTTGGCTCCACTCCAAATTCGCCCCATAACTGCTCGTCTCGATGAGCTTTATTTGACTGGAGTTCCATATCTGAAATTCTGACTGCGAGTATCATAATCACATAAGCAAAATAAAAATATGATGATCATGTAGAGCGGCTTAATATGAACATTTTAAGACCAAAATGATGACTCACTGCAGCAGTTACAGAGAGAAGGGTGACAGTTTTTCAACGTGTGAGTGAATAGTGAAGTGAATAGGAGTTGATAAAGCCGGAAATGCACCCATGATCACTTGGCATTTGGAACGCAGTGGCTAGCAGCAGTTAGCTACGGCCATTTATATATACAGTTTATGAGCTTGATGTGCACAAACTATGTATGTGCAATTCATCAAATTTCAATCAAGATTCAATCGTTTCTAATTGTTATGTTGCTTTGCTCTTTTAAATTAATACGTCTACAGCCGATCATCTGTCAGTAAAGGCATGAGGTCTGGAGTAAGAACTTTTGTCATTTTGTCACTTTTGCTCTTTTGAACGGTTCCTTAAGGTGAATGTTTGGGACTGGATCAATTTTTTTAAAAGAACCGACTCATTTTCTTTATAATTTGTAAGCTAAATCAACACAAGATTTGGCATAGAAGCAGCGCAGGTGACACAAGAGATTTTTGCACAGAAAACATATTTCACATTGTACTAACAGTTTAGATTTTCAGAATTCCAAAGAGTAAACACCCTCACTCTTAGTCTGAACCATTTTAATTAAATCTTAGCCTTGGTCGTTTCTCTCTGTGATTAGATAATATGAGTTCTCATATTTGCTTCTGTTATATAAATGAATATTAAAAGGGCCATTTTCTTGAACAGCTCTTTGAAATGAACAGATCCAGAAGATTCGTATCCCATAAAAGAGCCGAAAGTCCCATCACTAAATGGGAATAATTACAAATCTTTATTGTTTATGTTCAGGAAATTAATATTGAGAGCAACACAATCAAATGAAGAATCTGTAACAATATGACGAAAAAAAACTTGATCTCTGATATCGCCAATCCCCGTGAAGACGATTACTATACAGCAAAAGTGAGATAAAAAAAAAAAAAATCGAGGAAATTTCATGTTACAAAATCATCATAGAGATATAATCAAATTCCGAGAAGTCAACACTGTTCGGGGAAATGAATTGTTGATACACGCTGCTTTGCGGTAAAAATGAAAATGACTGCCGTCTGCTGGCAAAGTACATGATCTGATGTCACAATCTTCTATTATTGAATTACTGTAATGCATTAGACTGGGAAAGGGAACACCTCAAATGGATGCCTTGAATTGGAACAAAATCAATCTGAAAAACAGTGAGAAAAAGGCAATTATTTTCCTATAGCAAAGGCTGCACAACGTCTTTAATTGGGTAATCTAATGTATAATATAAAGCTCTGTAATTTCACAAAACTGTGTAATTTTGGTACTTGGAAAGACTATAGTTTGTAATTTTATTTTTTAAATTATATTTATTGGTGCCTCTCTCTTTCTCATCCCTCAATTTTTACCAGCTTTATTAGGCTATTAAAACCTACAAAACATGGAAGAAATATTCAATAAATAATTTCATCTTATCACTTATTTTAAATGGCTGGATTTGTATGGGCAAAAGTGTATCCTTAATGGTTTTGCATTGACATGTAGATGCCATAGGGACCAGACAAACTGCACTTTGCCATAGACAGACCAAACCTGAGTATAAATAACACAAATCCTCTGCCTTCTGTTCTTGATTGATATTAAAAACTCTGCGTCATCAAGCTAATTAGCGTGATTGTTTAGCGCTAGGAAAGGCGCCTTTACGTAAACCGTATGTTCATTTACCACACATCAACGTCACTGCTGCCGCCGCATAGCCATGACTCACTGTACCATACTGTACGGTGTAAATGATGCAGAGTTAAGTGAGCCAGGGTCATTGTGGAAGTGCATTCATCTGTGCCCAGAGTGTGGGGAGCAGGGAGCTAGTTTGGGGGAGGGGCTCCGCGGTTGCAGCATCCCGACCTTGCAGCAGAGAGAAAGGGTGAATGAGCCTCCTGACTGTCCGTGAATGAAAGCGGCTGTGGAGTGCTCCGATTGGATGCTGCAAAGTCACATGATGAAGCTACAGTGATTTTCTTTTTTTTTTTTATGCAGCACCATGCAGCAAGCAGTCTCTGATAAGCTCTCCCTCCCTCTTTTCCTCCCTCCCCCTCTCCAAAGTGGGCCATAACTCTTCATTGGGGTTTGGCATTGAACAGAGCATGAATTAAAGAGGGGAAGCAGGATGGATCCATTCACAAGAGAGGAACAGGACCTGAATGAAAATGGCAGGGGGTGCAAATTTGGAGGCAAAGTGCTTTAAAACGGAACAAAATTAGCAATTTATCAGCGTAAACTAAACCTAAACTCAAAGGGCTCAATATAGCCGGTTCTGCTCACTCCTAAATAATTACATAAAAGTGCATATGACAGGTTTTCTAATTATGAATTTAATTTAGTGAAGTGGTAGTTTCTATAAAAATATTGAAAAAAGTACCCAAATACAAAATAAATACCTCTGCTTTTGTCATAAATGCCAAAAATTCCATCCAAAATGCAGTGATAATTTTCACACAATGATCACATTGTTCTTACACTTTAAACATTCATTAAACAAAAGGATGAGGTGTTGTCATTTATTTGTCTAATCATAACCACTGTGCAAATTAACCCTTGTAAACATAATTGTTAACATAATTGAATTACCTCTACTTATGTCACATCATTATAAACCATCCACCAAAATTAAACAACTAGAAAACAGATTAAAATACCATTTCTGATTTTATCCTGAATTATATCAAGGAAGGAAAGGAAGCAAGCATTGAGATCTAATAAACATGAAGTGATAAAGGCCAAAGCTGAACAGCAGGCAGTTCACAGACGAATCACAGCATAGGAACAGAGCTCAGGAGGATGCTACTGCGCCAAAAATGCTTGGCTCCAAAACCCTGAACACGACCTGTCCCAAAGTGGGTCAGCACACAGGAGAGAGCCCTCTCCCCAGGATCAGCCAAGTTTAGAACTACAGCCTCCGCAGTAAAAAGGTTCTATAGAACAATACAACACGATACAACACAAAAGAATATGTGGGAAGGGCAGGGTGTCAGAACGTGCCAGGGATGACCTACTTAAGTTTTTAGAGGAGGAGAAGTGGAGCAATGTGTGGAAGCAATAACTTCAGGAAAAGAATGATCTCTCAAGTTGCTATAGGAACATTCTTTTAATTATTATTTAAGCTGAACAATGTAGGGTTTGAATAGAAAATTGAGAATTACCAGAAAACACTGAGTACTATTTTCTTGGTAATAATTTGGCTTAAAATGCCTTTTTCAAGGGCTGGGTGTTATGATATACCCCCCAACAAAAGGAATCATGTTCTCATCCTTATACTGACTGATCAATTTTCCATTTGATTTTGTTTCTTTTGTTCCAACATTTCAACTCCAATCCACATGCTTTAACTGACTGTAGACCATCATTAACTCTTAGAAATTACTTTTCAACAAAAAATGGAAATGATACAGGTTTCATTTGGCTAATGGAGATGTGTTAGTTGTTCAGGCAATTAAAATCATTCTTCAGCATTTGAGGGCACTTTGATCTGTAGTCATTTTTGCCAGAAAATCTAAAATACTGGAAATTTTAACAGTCACTTGTTAATTCCCACATGAACCGTGAAGGGCATGCGGCTGTTCTTTGGACTGCAAGTGCAATTTCCTAGGAACCTGTATCTCAAACTTTTCACTTTTCAACCTCAGTGACCCCTGAAAAACAAACAGTAAAATGCCAAGAATCTCAAACACGCCGCACACTTCTGAACAGTGTTGCAATGATCAACAACATTTCTTCCTTTTTTAGCTTTAGCGAGAAGGGTCACGTTGCTAAACTCTGGTGCCATTTCCTTGTTATAGTTGCAAGACTTTTCTTAATAGTTATAAGGTGTATGAACAGTGCTTAGACCAGTTTAGTATTTCCCTGAAGAGTATAAAACTTTCAGAAAAAATTAAGTCAGTTTTCTATATTCTAGGGCTGTAGTCTAAGCTAAAATTCTTAGTCAACTAGAGATGCCCTATGCATCAGTTAAATGGCAAAAAGGGGGCAGGGCACTGGCAAAAGCTCTCAAAATTAGGAAGTAGCGCAAGTATGCATTCAGAGAAGTACAAACAGCATCTTTATAAGAGAAAAGGCAGATTAAATTGTCCAGTGACTCCAAAAATTCCAGCTAACTCACTCCATGCTTTGTCACTTTTTGCTGCTGTACATATAAATCCTTATAATCCAAATAAAATAATTTCTTAATAATTAGTAACTAAAACCTGGTCAATAACTTAAGTACTACATTTTGAGTGTGAACTTGGCACAATGTCCAAAGCACAGCAAGTACTTTTCCACTGAGGAAACTCTTCCTCAGTGGATCAGCTACAGACCTACATTTCAATGGAGTGTGTTGGGGGACATTATGACTCTTAACCGCTCTTTATAGCTGTGTATCGCATTGCAGGCAGGGTACAAATTGCGTGCATTGTCTTTCATCACTGACTCCTGTCACTTTTGGTTAGTGAGAGCTGTCCCTTATAGTCTGACACAGCAGCCACAGGACTTTAGTGTTGTTTGACATTCCACAGCGATCCCCCGAGGAAGGACCAGTGCTTCTGAGAGGACCCCACTGCGATAACAGCAACAACAGAATAAAATACATTTCCTGTTATTGCAATAAACTCCAGGGACTGCAGAGGCTGAGGGCTGCCTTTTCTTGGTCATTTTCAAATTTTAGACTGCGATGATTCATGGTTGGTCGTTTTCAGACGTTTTACACCAGGCATGTACCATTTAAAGCTGCACTAGAACTTTTCTTAGATTTTTATCCAACTAGACCAAAAAGTCCGTTTAAATGCTGCAATTCTGCCTTCCCCTTTCAATTGCCCACTACAAGAAAAGCTGTTATGCCATTTGACACATTGATAATAACAAGAGGAAGGAAAGAAAAGGGGTGGGTCCGGTGGTGCCAATCTGGTAGTCATGATCTATACAAGTTTCAAGTCAATACTAAGAACTGCTGCGGTGTGGTTTTCACTTCTTCCAAAGCTACTCAGTGCTTTTAAAAGACACGATATCCCTTTACAGCAGTGCTACAAATCACGCAGAAGGACGTTCAGCAAGCATCTTTAATTAAGAATCATGTCTGGTCTTGTCGAGTTCATTTTGTCAGTCTGTTGTCTTCTTCTTAAACAGTACAAAAACAAATTATGGTATGTGAGATATTCTTCTTAAATCTTCTTTAACTGTTGACAGGTTGGCTCCAGAATTCAACTGTGAAACTCCAAGTGTAAAATATTCAGAGAAACTGTCAACATACCAGGAATACCGCGTTCAGATGTGGGTACATGTATTACCTGGGAGGATATGCAAACTGCTGAAAGATGATTACAGATTCCAGTGATTCCAGATTATGAAACATTCAATAATTTGGGGACACCAAGCACCTGTCGCCGTGTTGAGTGATTTATGGTTATATATGCGTCGTGTCTGATCCAATCCTTGTTACATAAATTAAACAGGTGTGTCAAGAAGGGAAAGTCAAAGGGAGAGAAAGCACCAAATTCCTCAGCGCAAACTGTCAAACATAATCCTCGAGACCAAAGGCAGCGGAGGCTATAAGTCAGGTTGAGACGCTGCAGGAAATATTTCACATATCTGCTTTAAAGAGCTGCAGGCAAAAACAAAGTTGAGCAGTTTATGGTTAATGCATCTTATGTCAAAACTATTTCTACACAAACAGCTAATAAATAAAAAAAATGTAAACAGAAATTTTTTTTAAATTTATTCATGTGTTAACGATAAATCAGACAGAATGTGCACCATGACTTGAGTAGGTTTTCTCTCACTGATAAAGAATTGTTGCATTCTTAGCTTTTGATCTGTATTTAACATTGCATTGTTTCCAAATAAATCCTGTCACTTGATTAGTGTCTATGTAGGCATTTACTACCAATCTATTGTACTTTAAAAATGGCTGTTTTACACAATATTACTGCGTGAAAATATGAAAAAACAGCAGCATCTTCTATGACGCACCATTAGGTCGACTCTGCAGTGTGTGGAAAACACTGACTGCAGAGAGAAGTTACCAGAACAGTCGGGATTAAAGACAAGCTCTGACACAGATACTGTCAAATCCCCAGGACCAAAATGTGTACAAGCACAAAAGATGCTTCGGAAAAGACAACTTTGCGAATCACAGTGTTTACCATAGATTTTGTTCAGACTATAGTCTCGCAAATAATATTTATAATTTTCTTTTGTACAATTTTTTCAGGTGTATACTGTTCTTAATGACGCTACAAAAAATAGCTACGCCAAGTGGTTTTAAACTACTGAAGGGGGCAATACAGTTTATGAATAAGAAAACATTGAAACCAAGGAGGAACATTTGTCATTGAGCAGAGAAACATTTCTACCATGAACCTTATCGAACTCTGTCCTAGTTTGTGAACCACCCAAGGCTACAGCAGAAGAGTCTCATTTACACAGAGCTGGGTCACCTCCAGCTCACAAATCATGCCTCTCTCTCCCATTACTGTCCTTAGCCCGGAGCTCCTCGTTTAGACCCAGGTGGAGGTACCAACTCCCTATTTATAGCCATGTGTTAGCCACGTGCTACCAGCCAAAGCTAAGGAGATTTACTGTTCCCACATCCTGGTAGCTGCCTGGTTAGGAAAGGCTATTTCCATTTAAAGAAAGCAGCACCTGCGTTAAAAGTGGTGGCTTAAACACATCATTAACTAAAAAAGGTGTGCCAGTTCACCTCCTGCATGTGAAATGCAAATAGAAAATGCTAAAGATGTACCTAATGGATGATACTACCTTAAAAGACACTGTACCTGATTTCTTAAAAATGTGAAAAAACAGAACTAATTCATTTTTAATGGTTTACAGTGGTCCAAAGTTATGTCTCACTTTCCTTAGGCATTAACAACATCCTAATTATTCACTGCAATGAGTTTATAAGCACCTTTCATTCTTTACTTTCAGAGTGAAGTTTTGCCATCTCGGTAATGCTAATAACAACTAGCATGCTAATCATGCACTTCCTGATTATTTCACAATATTTGAAATAAAATTCTAATTAAATGCAGACACAGCTGACTAATTTTGAGGAACAAGCCCTTCAGGGTTCTAGTTATATTCAAAACAACACAACTTTGCATTCATGGCCTCCAGCTTTCGGTTTTATGTGGCATGTTGAGGACTTTTCACCATTCAAACAATATAATATTTAGTTTTAAATTGTTACTTGCCGCGGCCTATTTTTCACCACTCTGTCCTATTTTTCATCCCGCAGATAGAAAATTTTATCTTGAAAGTGGTTGTCACTGACACAAACTATGTATAGGAAGGAGGGAAAAAAAGTATTTAAAAAGCCTTAGCATAGGCTGAGGCACATAGGAAAATCTACAGTCTCTACTCTTAGCCCAGACCTTTCTTAAAGTGACTGAGAATCCACAGACCGACAGCTTCTTGCTAACGGCTAAAACACTAAATATTTAACATGGCAAATGCACTTACGCTACATTCCAGAGGGAAACATCGATTTTACATAAAAACAGTGTTAGCTACAGGTAAAGCCTTCGTGCCTACTCAAAGAATCTGATTAAAAGTGCAATACGTAGCTTTTCTGGTGGCAGGTCTGCCACCTGCTTGACTCCATGGAGATGTTATTGCTTTGCCTGGCATATCTACAGAGGTTTTATTAATGAAATTCCTTGAAAAACATTTGTTCTTACTGTGCATAGACACCACAGATATGACCTGTAACTTGGTCTGGTGGCATCACTTGCTTGTCTCCATGGTTATAGATAGACGTTTAATGTGATACTGTGCCAAGCCAAGTCAATCCAATTTATTAACAATAGACACATACTAGGCAAGAAATTACACAATTTATACACATAAATAGATCATTTTAATTAATTTAGTCTGAGTTAAAAGCCGTATTACAAAGTGTGACATTTAAAAAGGTCCTAATGTGCATGTGAGCACACTCCAAATCGCATTATCATCTGTTTTTGAGGCGAGTGTCGGGGACAGAGAGGATGTGCAGAGTTTGACCTGAGGGGGCGTGGGCTAGTGTAGGGTGTTAGTAGATCTGTGATGTATGCGGGCGCAATGCCTTGAAGTGCTTTAAAAACAAAGAAGTATAAAATTTCAAACCTTGCAACTGCATTTTGAACCATCTGAATCGTCTATTCAGTGAGGACTCTACCAGTCCAAAATAGTAATAAAAGCATGGATTACAATTTCTAGATTTTTTTTTTAGATAAAATGTATTTTCATTTTGCAATGGCTTGAAGTTGGAAATGGCTTCCTTTCACCGCATCGAGGTCTGTTTAAAAATTAAAATTGGAATCAATGAGAACACCAAGGTTTTTCACTGAACTGTGCAAATTTGCAGACAGGGGGACCACAGCTCCAATTAAGTCATCAGTATTGGGGCCAAAAACACCAGAATCACGTCAGACTTTTTGTCATTCAATTGTAGAAAGTTACTGGACATCCATGATTTTACTTCAGCAAGTAGGGAGCCCATTTCTCTGCGGAATATTAAAGACAGAACCATAATATATTCATGGGGACAAGCAGGGGGTGAGCCCGTCACTAGTTGTCTACAGACATAGTTAATGTCTATAAGTCAGAAAAATGTTGCCTTTTTAACTTCATTATTCGTTGATGCAGGTTTGGCATTTGTTGAATGTTTTGAAACTTGGATCTAGGGCAATGCAAATCAAAATTACAATCCAATATCGTCAAGGTGGTGCAATTTTGTGATGAAGCCAGAAACGTGTCAGAACACTTTTAGAAATGAACTGCTTTGCTGCTACAAAGATGTTCTGGCCTGATTATTGCCTAATTGCTTTGCTCCAAAAATCCCCTTTTTGGTGCAATAAAAAGTCATGCTTAATATTGTCTATAGTCGGGCTGAACAATGTTAAGGAAATATTTATAACAAAGTGCATGTTGTTGCTTGTTTGTTTTTTAAAGCTCTACTGCTCTACTTTTTTTTTGCCAAAAATGTATTTTAAAAAAAGCAAAAGAAAAATTTGTACAACTGTATTAAATTGTATTTTTTTCTTTTACTATGGATCATACTATGAGGGATTACATAGAATTCCATTAACATTTTAGAGATTGAAATAATAACGTTTGTAGAGGTATAAATATCAAGGTTGGCAGGTTTTATACATATTAAGACCCTATACATGTTGCCTAAATACATTCATATTAAGTGAAAGTTTGCTTGCAATTTATCATGTTTACCCACGTTTACTAAAACAACATTAAAACACACAAAACACCAAAACTCAAACAAGCTGAGGCCAATGCAAACAGTGTGTGAGCCCATAGCTTTGCCTACATCATTTCTGGAAGCCATTTACAAACTGCATGGAAAGGTGTGTGCTCAATGTGATTCGATGATTGCCTGCTGAGGGTGACCTCTGGAGCACGCCCACCTCCACACAGTATTACATAACACCACATCTATACAATGCAATATTTATAAGCTTTACAAACCCCAGGCTAAAATGACAGATTAAAACACTCACCGCCATCACCAGCTCAAAGGGGTACTTGTACACCCGCACAGGTGACTGGTATTTCTGCACCATGGTGGAGGGAATGCTGACTCCAACAACCTGAGGACAGTAAAATATATGTTTTAACATAGATCATAATAAAGTTATTATTTCACCACTATAATAAGGGAGGTAAAAAGAACTTCAAGTTGTAATTTGATGTTTTGATACTATTTATTTTATTTATTATTTTTATCCATTTACCCTATTTAGTAAATGTGTGTTGTTTTTTTTTAAGATAAAGAATAATCATGTTGAATAATAATGCATTAGATTTATATTATTGTATTAATAAAACAGCACAATAATTATAACTCATCCTTGATTTGAAATTGTATCTCAATTATTTCTATAGCTGGATCTTTGCAGAAGTGAGAATGAAGGCTCCAAATATAAGTCTTTAAACTTGGCGAACAGTGTTTGGATTCTAATACACAGTAACATGAGTATTGGCTTGGGGTCCCAGAGATAGTATCTGTGTGCTAGTAAAATAAATGTCATGAGTCAAAATCTTGGACACATAATCCCTTCTGAACTGAATAATCCCAATGAACTGTGAAGGTATTTTTGAATTTTATTTATTTCTTACTACAGATCATTTGACAGCACACACTTAAACACAGTGTAATGAAAATGGTAGAAAGGTAGAATTTGTTTTATGCAAATTCATTACTAACCTAAACCAATTTTGTAATATAAACCTAGAGTCGTAAATCAGTCTATTAAAAAGATATATATTCTTATACTGTTTGTCTCTTTAAGCAAATGAATCCTTCAAGAGACATTGAACTGTACAGAATGTAATGCTTTAGGCCTACCATATACTGCACATTTAGGCATGTATGATCTCCAAACTGCTATACACCCCATGTAAAAAAAAAAAAAAAAAAAAAGCTTTTATTTGACATTATCCAAACCAACCCTATTCTACCTTTTTGTAAACTATGCCACTTAGGAGCAGACAAGGTGAGTTGAAGGACTACTCATTCTTGGCAGTATTTCAGTAACACATTGCCTGCCAACATTACTGTATGATAGATGCATCTGGCCCACAGTCGGGACTCAGTGTGGATTCAAAGCGTGAGGTTGTGTCCATTGGCTGACTGCATGCTTCATAGAGGTGCGGTGTGCAGGCGTGCATAAAAAGAGCATATAGAGCAGTATATTATATAGGGATGTCTTATATAGTAAAAGACCAGTGAATTGTTAAGGACTCCAGATGGAAGTCTCTAGAGCAGTGACCCGAGTTCCCACAGATCAGTGGATGCAGCATTCCTAACTCATTTATCAAAGACAGTACTACTGCAGTGACATTTCTCTGCAAACTATTGGGGATACGACTAAACTAGCACATATACTCACATAGTAGGCATATTTTAGCCCCGTGAGGATGATATGTATGGCACAATTATTCATGAGCACCAGTCATAAGCAAGCAACTTTAAGTGCTAGTAATAGTAATACAATTGTCGATTTCTCTATTATGTACCACTAATATTTAAAATCAGTCAATCATCAATCAGAAATAACAAATGAAAATCACATTGTCTTTTATCTCTCAAGCAATACAAAAAGTGACAATTCTGGTTCATTGTTATGTTTATTGACACTTGAACTGGAGCCAAGATCAACAGAATTTAACATTTATTTTAATCAGATTAGTAAAATATTATCTGTCTATTGTTATCAGAGTATATACAAATTAAACCTTCGTTACTGCTGAATATTGGTCACCCCTAGTCCAAATACAGATTGAAATAAGACCAAAATTGACATATCCTACCCTAAACCTACTAAAATTTACATAAATCTGCCTTCACTTTACATTTGATTGCAAGCTACATAATGTCTAGGTGGGAGCATAGCTACAAGGAGGGATTGTGTGAACTACCTATATTCTACTAACTTAAAACAGGGATCAGGGAGGCAAACTAATACTACCAAGGCAATGGATAGGTCGCCACTATAATCCACTTTAAACAACACGTTTCTAGCACAAACTAGTACACATAATAATAATTACCGTCATGCTTTAAGATGTGGAAACTGCAAAGGCGAGTCACAACAACACAATCACAGAATTAGTTCGGCATAGCAAGTTATTACGCTGTTGCTAAGACAGTGTAATTAAGAAAAATATTATGAGAACAGCCAGAGTTTAGGAGATGCTTGTTATGGTCTGTGCGTTTCTCAATGTTGTGACTGAGGCGAGACAAGAGATCAAAGACACAATTGTTAGACTTGTGACGATGATCAAATTGTTTACACATCAGAAAGGGATAGAAGAGGCTTATATGAGCAGTACGGCACGAAAAAATAAATATGTTGCGGGTTTTAAAGACGTTTTATGAGGCTATAGCTCAACGTTTTCCTGAAACGAGTCTACCGCAAGCTAACTTTGCACTATAGTTTATCAGTGAATTAATATGATCTACCTTACTTACTTGCCTTATTTGTGAATGAACAGTAACAAAACCGGGCTAATCCTGGGTGTTTAGTTGTTGTTTCGTTTTAATTGATCCTTTGTGGGGTGTCTTGCCATTCCCTTGTCGCTTTCCAGTTCGCCGGTGAAAGAGCTAGCGCTGGTTAGCTTCGATGCTAACTGGAGCTCCCCATGTCGCCAGAGTTAGTTTTAACGGCAACACTCCGTCAAAAATCAAATAAGAAAAGCATTGTGAGGTCTGTCAGCAAGATTTCCGACCCGGGCTGTTGCTGTGAGGCTGCTCGTAGCCGGAGTGCTGGTGGAGGAGGACGGTATGTGCTGTAGACCTGCCCGCCCGTCTTGGTCATGCCTCCGCGATGCCCCTCCTCCCCGGTTAAATCCTGGAGGAGGCTCGTTTGGGTTTTTCCACAGGCTCCGCGGTGCTGGAGCGCGCAGTGCCGCGGCGGAGACTGGCATAACACCGTTCACACCTGTCTTATCTTTTGTCGCTCTGAAGGACAAAACGGTACAGTAGTGATGGATGAGCAAAGCAGACATGCAAGTACCAGCAGTTTAGCACAATCACATTACAACATTTTGTCTTAACTAGTTCTAAATATTAAAAACTAAAACAAATGCGGAGTTAGCTTTAGCCGAATGCGAAGTTAGCTTTAGCCTAGCCTAGTGAATTAGCCTCGTGAGAATGTGTTTCCACTCGCAACTACAAATGGTTTTAATTTTAGATTTTTTGTTTTTTAATAAGTCAAACTGTTAACTGCTAAACTTCTCAAGTTCAATCATATTTTATTGTACATTCTTTAAAAAAAAAAAAAAAAAAAAAAAAAAAATATATATATATATATATATATATATATATATATATATATATATATATGTGTCCAGGATGAAATATCCAAGATCCACAAGTACATCCATACAAGGCCCCAACAGATGACGTATCAAAACAGTGTCTCAGACAGTGGAGTGCACTGGAAGAGTTTTTGGAGGCACTCTTCTCTTTGGAAGGACAAGCCCCTGCATGGGATGTGTGACCGGAACATTTTGATTTGGCTGATATTAAATGTCCTATCAAAGCACTGAGAACTACCTTGTGTCCTGAAGGACAGCACAGAGGCACTCATCCCCATAGTACAGGATCAGGCCTTGAGACAAGATATTTATACATAGCCCAGACGCACACTACAGGAAAAACCTGATAGTGGTTTGCAAGAGAGACCCCTCAATACAATCTCCTCACAAAACAGCTTTGTAAAGGCTTAATGCAAAGCATACACTGTGGCATCACCAATGTGAATCACCTGACAGAAACATCACAGTAAAGAACCACCCACTCCAAACCCAGGAGGAACCTGTTAGGCCTAGACCTCCATTATGTAGTGGAGAATGATCGAGCCAGGAAACAGCCTCATAACTTCCAGATACAGACTGACAGAATGGTGATGGCGAACCAACATGAGAAGTTTAGTGTTTTAGTGATCAGTTTAGTGGGTGGTGGATATTTACTAATAGGTCAGAAAATGTATGGTACATCATATGTTCTCATAGATTTGCTGCAGGTGTTTTCCATCAGAAAACAGCACAGGAAGTGTTTTTTTGGGTCCACTTAGGGATCAATTTATGAAATATTTTAAACTAAATGCTGGGCTGACACAACATTTTGGCCCTTGTGAATATGAGAGTGACTGTAACTTTAATATCTGTTTTTTTCTTTTGTGATTGTAATTGTCTACTCTAAATGTGCTACAACAGGCCCAATCTGAAGGTATTGGACTGAGAAGCAAGACATTCTCAGGAAACAGCTGTGGTCATATCTTGCATCACATCATATGTTGTTTAAACTTGTAGGTTCTATTGAATTGTTGATTCTCAAGATCACATCAGAAGATGTGCTTTTGGCATTACATAAAATTTGTATTATTAGCACAAACTTGAAAGTAAACATACCAATCTCTTAAGTGAGCTACAAAGCTAGATCTTATTTTTTTTGCATGAGGTCAAACTAAGCAGTTGTGACCCATATTTCCTGCCGAACTGAAGCACGTCTAGCCCGATCTGAACTCGGCTCTGAGCTTGTGAATGGAGCCAACTGGGACCATTAGGACTCAGGTAATCAATGCTGTTGTGGGAATTCAATAGCCTATTTTATTACTTACTTGTAAAGGGAGCTTTGTAAACAAGCAATGGTCTATTTCAGAGAAAGACGTGTAAGTGATTAAGTACTGTTATGAGTTATGTCATCATGCACATTCAAAGTCTGTTTTTTACACCAACACTAATAACAAATTCAATCACTGTTGTGGTTGGCCCAGAGGATATGAGGTTAGATGATGATAGATGATCCACTGTGGTCAAAATAAAAAGAAGCATTTAAGGTTAAATAGTTTATATTTTGAAAATTCTTGGTATTTGCTTAAATCTCCCTTTGGCTTTTAGGATGTTCAGTATGCAGCCGAGAAGACAAGATTAAAAATACTCTATCTTCAGGGGTGTACAGACAATTATCACCACACATAATATATTATTTTGAGTTACATTAAGCAAAATATTTTGCTCTCAATACCCTTATATAATCAGCCACATTATACTCTTTGGTACAACTTCTTTTGTTTAAAATATGTTATACAAATAAACTGGCTTGGCTAAACATTGTCGTGCCATCGTACTAATACAAGACCTGAGGAAAGTCAGAGGGACCAAAACGTTATACTAAGAAAAGTGAATCAAGAGTGAGACAATGTGCAAGACTCTTCTTAAAAACCTTTCAACCAAGTGCCTCTCCTCCAACACTCCTGTCGCCCAATCAGGTGGGCAGAGTCTACACAGAAATGAGAATCGTAATACTAAAATTTCAAATTAGATTTTGACACTAAAGAAAATGTTTGATACCATGAAGATAATGAAAAAATATTACTTTTATGGACAATAGAACGTAATTCTCAACACAAAATATTACTTTCTCTATCTTTAATATCTTTAATATTACCAAGTGGCCTTATACTAGTTCTGATACAGATCAAGACATTTCTAAAAAAAAAACTACCCAGAAAAGGACACCCTTTTCCTATTTATGTGACATTTTCATTATCAATATTTGTTAAAATGAGTATCTAGTTTTGATACTAGTTTTTGAATATTAGGTAAGGCAAGGCAAGTTTATTTGTAGCACAATGCATACATTAAGTGATTTACAGAATGAGAAAGACATTAAAATCACAATACAAACAAATCAAAACATAAATAATCATCATATAATTAACATTAAAAGAGAAGAATGCAGAATAAAAACCTTTATGGATTTGCACATTGTCAAAGTAGAGACCTGTCTCTGGATAATTCTTTTGACAACCCTAAATCATTGGCTCCCAATATGTTATCACATATTTCACCCACAATCTTTTGCATTTAAAAATACCTGCACCTCGCCATGGCCAGTATGTTGCAGGTATTTTTAAATGCAATAGACTGTGGGTCCTTAGTTGCCACACTTGCTTCCTAATTATGTAAGGGGCTTAGTGGCGATGGAGGAGGATGATAGCAGTAAGGCGATTGAGTCTCAAAGGCCAGAGCTGCAGTTCACACCAGCATTAACTGTTGACTGACCGCTGAAGCATGTCTGCTATTGTGAACTCATTACAAAGGCATAAACCACATTCATAATCACAGGATGTACCAGCAAATATCACAGTTCTAGCTCAAAAGGTCAGAGCTGTTGACATTGTGTACAGTGGCAGGCGGGGCATTGAGTTTAGAAGGATAAAGAAAAATGCAATGTAATGCATAATATGAGCCTGTTCAACAATGTGGAACTATGAGTACTGGGTCAACTGCCAAACAGAGGGAACAGTGGTTGTTAAGTTGTAGATTTGTAATAAAGTACAGTATGTGATTACAAAATAAAAAAAAAATAGCTTAATAATCCAAAGGTTGGCCATTCAAATCCATCCCTGATCATATTTACAGTTGTTTCACATGAATCTTCCATTGTCTTTTTACTGAATAGTTATACTTGCATAATGATTATTTTTAGGATTCATTTTTTTTTTTTTATATGATTAGTCTTCTTGTAATCAATAATAGCTAGTTAACCAACATCTTATATTGTTCTTATAAAGGATCAGTGCTGTTCCTCCTGAATATTTTTAGCGTCCTCTACTGGAAATGGCTTCTACTTACAACTACAACATTTTCCAGTTGTTTGCTGTGACTCTGCAACCAGGTGGCGCCAATGACAAAGCAACAGTGGAAATCTTAAGATCCAGGCTAACAAAAATGTGTTTCAGAATAGTCAACAGTCATCTTCTCCTACCAAATGTAGGTATGACATGCATTCATTTGTTTATTGTCCAATGCTATGTCATGTTATATATCCAGATTTTGCAGTTCTAATTAACCCTATCTTTGAAAATTAACCCTACCTTTAAAAGTTCACTAACAGATTAGAAAATGTAGATCATCTTTTTCATAGATTTGCTGCAGGTGTTTGCCATGAGAAAACAGCACTAGATCAGGAAGTGGTTTTCAGGTCCGGAAGTGCCGCTTCGACAGGAAACTCATAACAGTCAACAGACAGGTAGCATCAGCAAGCAATATTTAAAAAGGACTGTGTGACAATTATATGGACACTTGCATTTTAATGTAGATGTTTTAAATGTTTTCTAGTATGGAAACTACATATTATTTATGCTTCCCTTTAAACATGTTAAAAATAACACAATTGCAACTATGATGGAGAATACAAGAAGTTACTAACTGTACAAAAGGCCACCATTTTATTTCAGTGTGAAAATCATCTGCTACATTGATCTGTTCTGTTGTCAGTGATACTGCATAAGACATCAACAGCTTTAAAAGGGGTGGGAGAGGAAGTACTTTTAAACATGAGTTGAAAAAGAGAGTGTGATTCTGCTGAAAAGGTGAACTTGAACAATGAGGAAGCAGAGAGAGAGAGAGGCTGCAGCACAGCTAACCACAGACACAACGGTTTTACGAGCAATCTGAATGACAGGAAATACAAACACCGAAGAGTCAAAACTAGTAGAGGTATGACTTGTCTATTGCTCTGAATCTTAAAATTACTTAAAGACGCTTGGAAGTTGATGAAGAAATTTTGTGATATTTGCCAGCTGTAATGGTGTACAATGGGCACTGAAGAGGCAGAATCAGAAGTTACAACACATCCAACAATGAAGGAGCCTGGACCAGTGGAAAAAGAGACTGAATCTTCCACAGATTCCCCACAAACTCCTGAAAACACAGACCCTCTCAACACTTACAAATGGCACACTGGGTCGAAAGGAGGGTCTGAGGAGTTGAAGGAAGCAGGTGCAGCGTCCTCTCCATCTTCTACACTCGATAAACTCCACAAGGCATCCACAAACAAATGGAAAACTATGCAGAACTGGAGAAAAGCGCTGAGCGAGGACCCAGGAGACAAGGCGGCAAGTAGCAAAGGAGCAGAAGGGTCTAAGGATCCATCCAAATCTCATGGTATGGTATTATCATGTTATTAGCCATATGATTATGCTCACAATCACATGCTACTTATCTATGCAAAAATGCATTATAAGCCTATACTGTACATTAGTCTGCATGACTAAACCCCATTTTCAGTTATGTTACAGGCAAACATTTTTCCCTAACAGTTTTATTTTAGGATTTACATTGTAGTTTTTAGTACTTTTGAATGTCTTTTTGTCATGATAGCTATACTGGAAACTAGCAAAGGATCATGGTCAATGTAGTTGTCTATATGTTTTCATTGCTGCTGCAATAAACTATGCATTTACGTCAGGGTATTTGCAGAGTAAAAGTGCAGAAAAATATTGTGAGACATGTGGCAAAAAGCTGGACTAGAACAGGACCCAACCAAGTCTCAGTTTAAGACCAAATAACAACAAGTGTGAACGCACCCTTGTGTTGTTCATCTTCATAGGGATATAAAACTGATGAATAGAAATCTTTACATTTCCCAAAGAAAAATGTGCTTAAGAATGTAAATTGATAAATATGTTTGTAAATCTACAGGGGGAGGGAGAAAGAATCCATTCAGAAGAGCCTTGTCTGAGCCTCCTGGAGCGCTGTTCTCAACCCAGTCTGGCAGCTCTTCTCAGGCTGCCCCTGCGTCATCCTTCTCTGGTGCTGACACTGAGGCCTCTGGGGGGTCACCCAGCACTGACCCTGGCCAGAAGGGAGCAGCAGGAGGTGGGGCACTGTTAAAGAAGTACCTGCGCACAGTGTCCCAGAAACTCAAGAGGCCTAGACTGCAAAGCCGGAGCAGCAACCCTGCCATACGCACAGGTCAGGACCCCGGTGGCTGTAAAATATTATGTTAGAAAAAAGTGAATACATTCATGTACTAATATCAAGATATTAGCTTTATTAATAAGTTCCATATGTAAATGCAATTTGGTGGAGTGGTCTTATAGACTCTCTTACCCCAGGCTTCAACTATTTCCTTGCGGTTCTTTGTCAGAGATTTCTTTTACAAGTAATATTGAGGCATTAGATTGATGTAGTATGCTCAGGAGGATTTTCTGTGATTGGTCATTTGAAGTGATGAAGTTTAGGATTTATGATTCATTGGAGAAAACAGGTTAGGTCATGTTTAGGGGAAATGGTTAAGATTAGTTTTGATAAGTTTAGATGAGGAACAGGGTTAAATAGTCAGAGCGACTACCCAATGCACATGGCACAGTGGCTGGCGTAAGGGTTTCCGGACAAGTGTTCCATTTTAGTCGCTCAAACCTTTACCAAAGACACAAAATATTTTATCACACATTAGTGAAAAATCTACATTTACAGTGAATGATAGTCACTAGAACTCACCTTTAGTTTTTCATTTTAAAGAGGTTGAATATTTGGTATAAGTTCGCAGGATGGGTGTCTACATCCTGAGCAGGAATGTGTTGAAAAGATTATTATCCCCTCATAATGATTGCAGTGAGTTTGGTGGTAACACATTAATAATATGTCTAACAACACAATATATAAAACATTAATTAACCCAGAAAGTAATACCAAGTAATAGTTCAACAACATATGTCACAGTTAGTACTGTTATTAATGTTTTTATTCATTTTAAAAATCTGTTGTTGTAGGTCTCTGTATACATTTTTCTAACTTGTGCAAAAACAAGAAACGCGTGCAAAGGATATGATGTAATACAAGGAAATTTCCTGAATCTAAAGCAACATACCACTGCTGCACAAGGGCAATTTGTAGGTTATGATTTATTTTGTGTTGAAGGCCGACCATTACAGATTTATGAATACGATACTGCTTCAAATATGTATGAATTTGCTACACATTTTGACATTTCAATTGTCCATATATGGTTGTACTGGTGTATCTATTATAATACTAATACAATCCTATGCAGTGACATCATGACAACAATTTAAGTGATAATGAGACTTATTGCACTTTTAATGTCACATAAATATTTACCTTTAAACCTTTAGCTGTCAAGGAACCATTGCTAAAACTCAAAAATACTGAACGCATTAAGATGTGCAGGGTTAATTCTGGATTCTGTGCATAGTAGGTAAATATATTCTACATTATTCCGACATAAGCACTGTATGAAAATGGAAATTAAGTGAAAAAAAATCACACTCCTTGCACAGGATGTACGCAGCTCATCCTGACTCGCCGTGATAGCATCAGTCACCGTGGTAACAAAAACAGGAGTGGTCACTGTGAGATAAAGGGGATCACTAAATAAACAATATGATGATAAACATATTTTTGGGTAAGATGTAGTGTATTAAGTACTGCTGTATACTGCTGCTGTGTTTCATTTAGTTAAATATGAATTTGTCATTATTGTATTGGGATTATAAAGGATTAATATGCACAACATCAGACAGGAGAAGGCATGGAGGGAGATAGTGAATGAATTGTGAATTTATTCTACAATTTTACATACAAATACACAACTTGCTAGTACTTTTCTTGTCTTGTCAGCACACTTTGGGTCAAATATGGTCAACTTATCGAGACAGCTAAGAAAGTTTTTTCCATACCCCATTTAGTCAACTAATCAATTCACAGGACTTAAGGTAGCCTGTAAGAAGTATTTTTTTTACTATTTAGTGCCCATGTATCAATCTTATAGTAATATAGTATGTTCTCTTTCCTTCTGTGGATGGGACAGATGTGATAGAGGTGGAGCCAGCCCTCTCAGAGCTGCCATGGATGCCTCATCAGGAGGTGCCACTCTGGGACATCAGCAACTGTGTCCTGGAACATGGACAAATCCTCATTGCACAAGAGGAGGAGGTACTCAACATCACCAGCCAATAATATTTAATACAGATGGGGTCAGCTAAAATATAAACATAATTAAAATGCACATTTTTGTTGAACTATAGCAAGCTTTATAATTTAGTCACTAATAGAAATGATTAGGTTCAGCAATTCTTTTCAAAGTACATCACATTGTAGAATATGAAAAAATACTGTGCATGGTAGTTTTATAAACCAATTTTACAGTGATCATTTTGCCCATTGTAAAATGAAAAATACAATAATGATTTGCAATTCCTAAAACAACCTTGCACCAACTTTCTAGATGTATTTGAATGTTATTAGCAACTTTGGACTCAATACGTAGGGTTCAAGTGACAATCCCAAGGTTCACCATTTGTGCATCATTAAAGTTTGGATATTTCTCTCAAGAACAGTGAATCTCCCTTAAATTGCCCCCTGCCCTCCATCTGACATTATGATATCAAATTCTAAAATGTGAACACAGCCTACTAACTTGACATTTATTATTATTTGTATCATGTTTTTATCTCTTGTTTTTAGCCGACGATGTGGACCCGCAATCGTGTCAGCAGCTGCCTGTCCAACCTCAGTATGCAGAACCTGGTTGATATGGAAAACGGTTACTATTTCACAACCCTAATTTAAAGATCCACCATGTAACTTTTCTGATGGAGAGTCTGCCACCTGCTTTGAGATGCTATTGACTTTTCTAGAATGTTCCAGATTATGGCATTAAAGCTGTCTGTCTTCACCAGGCCAAGTTACAGGTCAGATCTGTGGAGAGGTTTTATGTTTATCAATGTATTTTTTGAAGCAATAAAAAAACTTTTAAAAAATCTGTGCAAGAAGGACAAAATCTGCAAGGAAACAAGCAGGCTGCGTAGATAAGATAGATAGAAAAAAACTTTATTAATCTCTATCTATCTATCTTATCTCGCATCGTATCGCGTACTCTCCTCCAGAAAAGTTACATGGTGTATCTGAACTTTTTTATATACAGTAAATACTACATCCGCCTTAGAAGAGCCAATAGGTATGTACCGTCGTCTGCCATTACAGTGAGGCTTACACAGGAAATGACTTGATGTTTATGCGTGCGTCAAATTGCTTCCTATTTGATACCATCATGTTACTGTCCAATCAAATTAGGGAAGGAAAAGCAATGTGTCTACAGCTTTCTAGCGTTTTACTCATTAGGTTTTATTGTGACGTTTGGTCAGTAAAAGGTTGGAAGAAACATTAGCTAGTAAGTTAATTACTGTTTTCGAGATCCAAGTAAAGGGACTACAACTCTCCGCTCGACTAAATGATGGGATTTAGACGCTGGATTGTTTGTGGTGGGGCTTTGGGTAAGACTTTTTTTTTCTGTTTTGCATTGTGATTTTTGAATGCAAAGTAACTGCCAGTGTATTTTTGCATTTTCAAGATATCACAACATGAGCTCTTGAATGTGTTCATTTTATTTTCATGATAAATACTGTAAACAGAGTTCATATGTTTGCTCGTATTATAAACAGAATAAATGCACTTTCCTTTCAAATATATAAAACATGTAGCATATTCAAAAACTATTTTGAAGTCAATAAATTAGAGGAACTTAACTTTTCTAACCCTCAGAATGCAGCCCTGACCATGTGGTTGGACCTCGACCCAAGAACCAAGATGGGGGTGTACGGGTATGAGTTGCATGTAGGAGAGTTCTCATTTATTTATCTTCAAATCACTATGACGTCACTGTCATTCTGTAGGCCCTGATTAAGAGACGTCTGGAGCATAAAGCTAAGAGGAACAGTGCAACACAGTCTCTGGGGCTGGTCAAAGGAAACAGGTAAATGTAGATATTTATAAATGGACAAGCACACTTCAATTTGCTGCCGTGTTGTCAAAGGTAAACTATGTAATTTTTCTGGTGGGAGTCCGTTACCTGCTGGTCTCCCTGGAAATGTCATTTTTCTCATTATGGGTGTTTTAATGCTCAAAAATCCCTTGAAAAACATGATCCCAGGAATGGTGGTGACCCTCCTTGTTCACCATGGAGATAGATAAATTAAATGCCTTACTGTCAGACAATTTGAATCAAAGCAATCTCCATGGATGCAATCAGGTGGTGTACTCTCCATCAGAAAAGTTACATAGTGCACATTTAAATTTCTAATCAATTGTTTCTGTGTTAAAGGCTCTATGGCTCCAGTAACTCCATCTCCATCTCAGTACTGCCCAGTCTGGACCTTAGTACAGACACCAGTACAGTGATCAGACCTGTCCATAGCTCTATACTGGGGGAGAAGTACTGTTTTGAGGTGGACTTCTGTTTGTAATGTTAAGCACATCATATCACCATTATTTAATAAAAAATAATAATTGGGTTTTGATTCTCAGGTGATAAACTCTGAAAATACCCACTGCTTTGGATGCACTTCATTATCTGAACGTGACCGCTGGATTGAAGAGCTTCGACGGGCCGCACAGCCAAATAAGGTTTGCACATGACACAATACAAAATATGAAGTAATTCTAAGTAAGAATTACCCACAAGGCAGGGCCGGCCCTAGTTTTCAGGGGGCCCTAAACTGAATTTGTCTCTGGGGCCCCCGACAGTGGATGTCTCCTGATTCAGCAATTGGTGATTTGCATTTGACAACATTATGACTCTGCTCTCATCATCTTGACCAATATATTGTATTTATGTGACCAACATCAGACTGAAAACAGAGTACCATAGTCACAATAACGGTAGACAAACATATAAGGAGGGTCAAGATTTTTGAAATTCTAGACATGTTTTCTTCATTTCTGGTGGATTTTAATGAGTGTGGGTATTTAAGCTGCTGCAAACACACAAGCCCTGTGTCCAATAAAATTTGATATATTATTTTCAATATAAATGTATGGGCACTTGGGGCCTCTCTGGTGGCCTTGGGGCCCTAAGCAGCTGCTTAGTCTGCTTGTAGGCTGGGCCGACCCTGCCACAAGGAGAAGTGTAGCCAATCCAGCCAGCAGCAAAAGAGTTATATTTAAAAAAAATTTAAATTTAAAATTAACAATTAGAGGTTTTACTATAGGTCAGCAATGGATTTAAATTTGAGATGTTAATAATTCCTGTAAATTAATTTAGTGATATACATAAAAAATAATTGTGAGCCCAGTTAATAGAGAAAATAGCAGTTGCATTTCTTTAAACACAGTATACTTAACGCAATCAACACATTGTCACTCTTACGATAACATGCAATATGATTTGTATACTGGTTGAGTGCATTACCTGAGCAGTCAGGTGACATTCTTACAGAACTAATTCTTTACTTATCATTATGTATGCAAGTTGTACAAGTAGCTTACTAAATGTTCATATCATAATCATATAAATAACAAACTTTTTAATTATTGCCAGGACAACATTGAGCGCATAGAGAACTCCCTCAGTCTGTGGGTGAATGAGGCTAAGGATCTGCTCCCAAAGAAGCGTTACTACTGTGAGGTGCACCTGGACGGGACCCTCTTTGCCCGCACCAGTAGCCGCGCTGTTGGAAAGCCCTCGAATCGTTCCAGTCTGGCAGGAGATGGCGCTACGGGATCCACAAGTGTCCTTAACTCCAGTGGAGGCGTGACCGCAGGATGTCAAATATTCTGGGGTGAATTTTTTGAGCTTGACAACCTCCCTTCTATCTCCCAAATCACGCTGCACCTTTTCCGTGACGAAGACCCTAAAAAGAAGCGTCATTCCCGAGATGAGTTCACCATACAGCCCCTGGGCAGTGTCAACATAGCTTTGGCTGAGATTCGAGGCAGGAACTATCAGGAAAAGTGGTATCCCATAGTGCCGTATAAACCATCCGGGACAGCTAAAGAAGTGTTGGGATCACAAGCTTCACTGAGAATTAAGGCGCGTTTCCAGAATCTGAAGGTGTTGCCAATGGAAAAGTATAAAGAGTTTGCGGAGTATGTGACTCTGGACTATGTGGAGATGTGCACCAAACTGGAGCCTCTGCTGAATGTGAAGGAGAAAGAGGAGCTGGCAGGAGCACTGGTCCATGTGCTGCAAAGTATTGGGAAAGCAAAGGTAAATGTCAAAATTTAAATTGTTCAAATTCACTGGGGCTATGCAGTTCAAATAATAAAATTCTGATTAAGATTCAGTCATTTCTCGTAATGTATGTGGGTTGGAGTTTAGGCTTGGAACAATCCAATTTTGCTGTAAAAAGGTAAAAAAAAAAACATGTCTTGAGGTATTTCTGTGGTATTAATGCCATACTGTGGAACATTTCAGGCAAAGCAATAACATCTCCATAAAACAAGTAGGCCAGATACCCCATCAGAAACATAGTGCACCTTTAACCACAATCTCTCCCTCTGAAATATTAGAAGTTCCTGATTGACCTGGGCTGTGCTGAGGTGGAGCGACTCGGAGAGAATGAAGCACTGATCTTCAGAGAAAATACTCTGGCCACTAAAGCCATCGATGAATACATGAAGCTGGTCGGGCAAAAGTACCTCATTGACACATTAGGTAAGATAAAGAATTCATAAAATAATCGCTCAAATAATGTTGGTGTTTTCATCATTTCTGTTTTATAATATTCAGGGGACTTCATCATGCGTCTGTATTCTTCCGTGGAAAACTGTGAAGTTGACCCTAAGAAATGCCCCGCATCTGATTTAGCAAACAACCAGAAGCAGCTAAAAAACACATGTGAGGAGGTGGTGCAGAAGATCTTTGGGACTCATGGGTAAGAAAATATGGCATGAGCAACCCTACTAATGGGATATTGTTTGTTATAATTAAAATTTAAACCCGTGCATAGAAATCAGCATCACAACTTGCCTGTACCTAATAATTAAGTTATAACTGACCATCTTTCACTAAGTGAAGTGAGGTTTGGTTGTAACACACGAGCCACTTACAAAAGTTTGCTTGTCTCTAACCACTCTTCAACCCAATTTCATACATTTTATTATCATGTTGTGCAGCAAAAATATAAAACATTAAGATTGATGGTATTACAACCACCATGTCAATTATTTTTCTTGTCCTATTTTTGTAACATATTTTTGTACTTTTGCTTTTGAAACCAAATCAATTTATTCAGGCTTGGAACTGGCACAAGAGCTACATTACCTGAATCCCTCCACAGCTGCAATAAGATATGATAGAAAAAATATATAATACAAAACGTTATTGATCTCAGTGGATAATTTCACTGGTCATGGCAGCTTTTAATACATATGTGTAAGAGGGAAGAGCTATTATTGCTTTAACAAAAAATTTACATTTGGTGCCTTGTTGAAAGGGTTTTGCTTTATACTGATGAATGAAAAATGTTTTCTAGTGTATGGTATTTTGTCATGAATGAATATGTTTATGTATGCTTTATACCATGGATATGGTCATAAGCAAATTAATAGAATGAAATGAAAATGAATATTATATAGATCAATTTTACCCATATAGCTGATCTTTGCTCCACTTTTCCTTAGACCTTTTCCTGAAGAATTGAACAAGATCTTCTCAAGTTGGATGGAGTTGTGTGAGGACCAGGGCAAACCAGAGATTGGACAAAGGCTGATCTCTGCCTCTCTGTTCCTGCGGTTCCTCTGTCCCGCCGTCCTCAGCCCCTCTCTGTTCAATCTGGCACAACCTTACCCAGAAGCAAGCACCCTACGAACTCTCACCCTAACAGCCAAAGTCATCCAGAACCTTGCTAACTTTACTCTGTAAGTCATTTGTGTAGTACATGCTATTTGGTAAACAGGTGCAAAATGGCCAGAAGCTTTAGTCAAGTGTGTGCATTGTTACATCAAACATCCACCAAGTAGTAGTAATAGTGCATACACAAATTAGAAGACAAAATGTGTTAAGTAGGTTAAGTGATTCTGGAAAAAAAAAAATGATTGGTTTTGAATTTTCAGGTGAAGTTAAGTCAGATTTCTAAGTGGCATTTTCACTGTTATATTCTGCTATTACTACCACTAATGGTATTGTGGTTATTACTAGTGGTAATGAGGGCGGTGAAATTTTAATTAAATCAAGATCCAGTTGTTTGAAATCATCAGTGATCTTTTTTTTTTTTTTATTGAAGTGTCAGCAGCCAATCTTCAGTAAAAGCATGTAGTTTGGAGAGTTGAGGCATTGGAGGAATAAATTGGTCTGTTTTTTGAGTGAAATCCTACCTTGTTTATGTATGAAAAAATATTTAAAGAAATTTTTATTTGTTTTTATTATTATGTTGTAGATTTGGAGAGAAGGAGGAGTACATGCTTTTTATGAATGACTTCTTAGAACAGCACTGGGATGGTATGAGAGGCTTTTTGAAAACCGTCTCTAACCCAGACACTGAAATAACCATGACTTCATTTGACGGTTATGTGGACCTACCCCTTCGCCTGGCTGTGTTGCACGGTTTGCTGGTCGACATCATCATTCAGAGGGACCAGGTAGGGTTCCTCATAAATTCAAAACACAGTACATGCCTAACATTACATACCACTATCATATCCCATTGTGCTATAATCTCTATATTGTACATTTTCTATTTTTTTAAGCCGCATTAATATGAACAACCACTAAATCTCTTAATTGAAAAATGGTGATCATATTAATAATCAAAACTGTATACACAAACTGCATTTTACAATTGAACCTAAAACACACCAATTACTTACTTAACAAATTTAGATTTTGATTTCTGAAAATCAAAATACAAATACCACACCAGTGTATTTAGTTAACGGTTTCAATACTGATATATTAAAATTGTTTATACACAGTCCATAACAATATGACTTTTCAAATTATTTGTTGATTGATAGAAGAACAGTTCTTATACTGAATACATTGCACCTCAATATAAACAAAAGTACACAATTTTAAAGCTTTTTTTTTTTCCCAGGAAACTACAGACAAACTCCACCCACTGCCTTCAATCCTCAACCAGATCACAGAGTCTCTGGGACCTGAAGCCCCTCGCATCATGGTCAGCAGGTAGGTGCAATCAAATGGGATACTGTAATTAACTAAACCACCTGTATGATACAGGTACATGTATTATAATAAATACAAATAATAGATTTAAATATTTATATATATAATTATATATAATGCATTTATTGTATTCTGTAGCCAAGCAGGTCAAATAAAGCCAACTTATGTGCCACCGAAGGACTTGGCTAAATACAGCCCTCTTCAGCCGTCAATGCAGCAGCTTCCATTTGAGACCAAAGGCACAAGAGATGGGTAAGACAGGTTCTATTCATGGGTAAATGAATCCTTATGAATGAATCCTTATGGATTTGAAGGCTATTGTGAGGACCTTTGCTCATTCAAAGAATATCATATTTAGAATTTAATTATATAATTAATTGCTATAAGAATGGAGGACTGCTGTCATGTCAAATCTTTCAAATTAGGAAGGAATCCTTATGTCTGAAACCCACTGATATACTAAATAAATGATCAGGAAAAGAATATGTGAAAATAGACAAACTGTAGCGTTTTCATTGTGTCAGTCCCAGATCTGTATAAATAGTACAGTGTTGCCACTAGTGTCGAATCTGTATGTATATATTGGTATGAAATGGTTGTTTGATTATGTGAAATATTTGGCCAATTTCTTGTCTCCATGGAGATGTTTTTGCTTTGCCTGGAATGTTCCACAGGCCAAGTTACAGGTCAGATCTGTGGAGAAGTGTGGTCTGTAATTAAATAAATACAGGATAGAGAGGTTTAATGCTTTTGTGTCCAACATTCCATCCAAATCATTGAATCTGGTAGACTCCAGAAAGATTAAATAGTGCACATTTAAATCTGAAATTTCAAGAAATCATAAATTATTAGTACTTAACATCCTTTACATTAAGGTCAATGTTAAGATTCACTTTATACTATAGTCTGTACTATTAGTGTTTTGTTTTAGTGTTCATTCTGAAATGATAACAGGGCCGGGAGGAGTTTTAAAGAGAGAGAGCGGAAACCAGTCCATCGAACCCAGAGTGCCCCACACCGACCTGCGGGACACAAAAAGTACGTCATGAAGAGGCAGACCAGCTCCGAAAACCTTCCTACTGCCGATAACCACCAGGAAGGCAGCAGAGCCAACAAGCAACCAACCACACATCACTTTGCCACAAACTGTAAGTGCAAAGAGGAACAAGAGGTATTTATGACACTGAAACGCATGACTAAAGCATGTTCCTATTTTTAACAGAATGAAAGTATCAGACGGACACCTGCGCCCGTCCCTTGGATCAAAGTTAACCAAAACAGAGAGTCGAGTGAGATCAAGACAGAAACTGAAGAATTCAATGTGTTGGACAGGGTACTGTGGTTAATATTTGACACAACTCAGTACAGTGAAGGGAAGAATTATTGAAGCACTCACATATAGCTTTAAATATAGATATACAGTATACACACTGACACTAAGAAGATTAGGTGTAATTGTAAAGGCTAGTCAAGTATAGTGCTTGCTCTAAATATTCTATATTCTGAACATAAAATATTATATATGTTAAAAATTAAAGGTGCATTTTGTATCTTTTCTGGTTGGAGGTCTGCTACCTGCTTGTTTCCATGGTGACGTAATTGCTTTGCCTGGTATGTTCCAAGGAATGGCATTATCCTTCTGTCTTACAGGTGAAACAAAGACCTTGAAAATTATGCCTCTTCACATATCTAACCTATAACTTGATCTAGTGTCATCCACTTTTCTCTATGGGTTAAGATCAATATAATGCCACAGTGTGGAACATTACAGGTAAAGCTGCCACAAAAGTTACATAGTGCACCTTACAGAAACCAAACTTCTAATAAATGTTAATCTGCCATTATCGGTTCTCTGAGAAACCATCTTCATGTTTCTACCAATAATGAGATACATAATAATTTGAGTTAAACTATTCTGTTATAATTGATGGTTGAATATAGATCATAATACATTTGATTTAACATATGTGCAGCACACACAGGAGCTGTCAGAGCTGCGTCTTGGGATTGAACAAGTGACAGAGAGAGAGCTGGACATGGCCAAACGATTAGAGGACTTCATCAATCAGAACCAGGACCAGAATGTACTGCTGCAAGAACAAAACGCAGTGCTCCAGGCAGAAGTCAACGAGCTGCGCAATCTCCTGGCAATGACAGAGGAGCAGCTTGCCAGTGCCACCTTCAGGTAAGAATCAGACATTGCAAGAAGATATTTTGAACCACTATGCAATACTATAGTGCACAAAAATACAAATGTATGTAAGCATAAAATAAATGTATATTATGAAAAATGTGTTTGTATGTAAAGATAGATCAAGTTTACACGGTACTGTATTAAAGTTAAGTTTTTGGTATAGTGAAACTGCTAAGCTGATTTACTGTGAAATGAAAGTCAAATATCTGATGACTTTATGATAGTCTAGTATTTTGCGACAAATGAGCTTTGGATAAGATATTTGCTTATTTTTTTGTCATGCCATTTTTACACTATCAAAGTTCCAAAACACAGAACTTTGTGTAAATAAAATTACTATTGTTTTCAGGTTGGGTGTGATTGAAGAGGAGAGGGAGGAGGATGAGAGGAGGCTCAGTGTGGCTATGGCAGCAGCTGAACGAGTGAATGTATTGGTAAGACAAATACATCATAATTCATAATTCAGACCAGAGGTTTTCCCCCAAAATTTGCCTTGTCTAACTTTAATTTGAGAACCTTCAATCAATGGATGGCTTTTATATACAGACTATATTTTAATTTTTAATTTATCATGGTCACATGGTCCTTTTTTTGTATTTCCAGGAGGAGCAGGTTGCAGGGCTCCAGAAGCATCTGAATGAAGCCTACAGCAATCAGAACAACATCCAGAGACCACATGTCCACAACAACTGAATTCAAATAGAGAAACATTAAGAGTTATAACCCGTGTTGAATGTCAATATATATTTTTACTATTTTGAATTTAAATCAGATACAAGACTTTCTACTACCGATTTCCTACTTGTGAGTTTGTACTTAAAGGATCACAATAAAAAGGAAATGGAAATCATTTTGTCTTTTGAACTATGCATTTCTAGCAGTCACCCCTTCGAGATGGGGTGAGAAGCTCAGTCACATAGGAAGAGTTCAGAGTAGAGCCACTGCTCCTTCATGTAGAGAGGAAGCAGATGAGGTGGCTCAGGCATCTGTTTTGCATGCCTCCTGGTCACCTCCCTGGGGAGGTGTTCTGGGCATGTCCCACTGGGAGGATAACCTTGTACAGCAAGATTAATTCTTGAGATATTTGCAAGTTCACAAATTCACGATAAATGTGTAGAACTCAATTCAGAGTGAGACACATATTAATCGGCCGTGAGCTAGGTAACCAGGAGGAGCCGCCGAGAAAGACCCACGACACGCTGGAGGACCTATGTCTAGAGCCAGGGGACATGTCTGGGGTCTTTATACTTTTTATTATCACACCAGGCATTTATAAATGACTAGTTTCTGGGTCACCTTAGGTGAGTAGTTTTCTAGTGTTATCAGTTGAGAGATCAGGACAAAAGGTAGACAGTATAAAGATATTTTTGTTTGTTTGTTGGGTTTTGTCTTAATAGTATTTAATCTACTTCATAAATCACCCAGTTGGTTGTAGTATTTGTATGAATTAAACTTGCCAAATCATGGATTTATTATAAAATCCTAATTGATCTGTTTGAACTAAAATTACATATGACAAGGCCAACTCAGTTTGATTCAAAAGCAAATCAGTTGATATAGTGAAATGCTTTTTTACTTTGCATTTATGCATCTATACAACATAGCCTAATTATAATTAATTTGAACCAACAGTACGCCATTCAGTCTTACAATAAAAATAATCTGTTTATGATTATATATGTTTGATAGTGTGTTATTTTGTAAAAAATTTGAGACTGTGTTATTTTGTAATTTGTGTATTTGTATCAATGTATCAATCGATCGGGCTACACATTATGTACAAAGTAAATCAAAAGTTTTATTTCTAAAGAATCAAAACAGTGGAAGGATGATGAACATTTCAACATGACAGAGTTTGTGTTTGTTCCGCGTGCGTCACCAGTGCTGCGCGAGGCAGAGGGCGGCGCGTGCTCAGGGCTCAAGGCTCAACACGAAACTTAAACTTTACCTCCACCTTCAGCAAAAGGTACACACTGGATCACGACTCTAATAAAGCAGGTAATATGAGCAGCTTCATTCCTTGCAAAAATTTCACTTGCTTTTTTTGGAAGTTGTATATTTATTCAAGCCAATGATAATAGCAGCACCAGGAAGCTAGCTCACTGAACTTACCAAAATATTATAACCTATGTTAGACCTGTCATTTTTCATGTTTTTAATACAATACAGGTATGTTTGTTTCATAAATGCCAAAATACTAAGTTGGAACAGCGGTGTTTACATTTTAGTTGCTTTACATAACGTGACTTACACTGTACTTTCGTTTTCGTTAGGTTTCGTTTTGCCTCCTCAGCGTCAGCATGGCCACACTGGAGGACCCCCCGTTTTCCCTGCTCAGTTTGGAGGATGAGTTGAGCTGCAGTATTTGTCTCAGTCCCTTTGATTGTCCAGTGACCATCCCCTGTGGACACAACTTCTGCCAGACCTGCCTCCTGGCCACATGGGGGGACGATGCGCCGTTCAGCTGCCCACAATGCCGCACGCACTTCGCCACCAAACCCGAGCTCAAGAAAAACACAGTGCTCAATAATGTAGTGGCTACTTTTAAGGTGAGAGCGAGCAACCCCGAGCCTGCTGTGACAGTGGAGGCGAAAAAAGAGATGCCTACCCCGATTGTCCCGTCTACACCTGCTGTTAAATGTGACACGTGTATGGAGGCGCGAGCGTCCAAAACGTGCCTCACCTGCATGGCGTCTTATTGTGAGGCCCACCTGCGCCCCCACTTGGAGAACCCGGTGTTTAGGCTGCACCAGCTGACCGAACCGGTGGGGGACCTCACGGAAAGGATCTGCTCAGAGCATCACAAACTCATGGAGCTCTTCTGTCGTGAGCACAGCCAACCGATCTGCAGCTTCTGTCTGCAACAAAAGCACAAGGGGTGTACTTTTGTGTCCCCTGAAGAGCAAAGGAACATGAAAGAGGTGTGGGTTTGTTTTAATATTACTTAATCTCGTACTTAATCATTCTGAGGTACATTACTTCTGGTTGTCCACTTCTAAAAGTGATAATAATGGGACAGGTCAAGGGATAGGGAGGGACAAAGTTGATACAATAATAAGCCGAGAATAACAGTGAAAAAAGCAGAGGCTGGGGCCACCACCATACAGTGAAGATTTCAAATCTGTGTTATTATTACTGTTATCATTATTATTATTATTATTATTATTATTAGACTGAACCACTAGACCTTTATTCATGCTAACATTCTCAGTGGGACACATTAAATATTTGAGATGGGCTTGTTAAAGTAGACTTTCAGAAATATACAGTAAAAAGCCAATTCACCTGGAAGCTTGAGGGCCAAGAAAAAATGGTCTGAGGGCCACATTTGGCCCCTGAGCCACAGTTTGGGCATGCCTGGGATACAGACTGTTTCCTTAGATGGGAAATGATGCTACTTGTGTTTTCAGTCGGCAACTTCTTTTAAATAGCAATATGGTATAAATAAGAGCATTACAATAATTGCAAGGTTCCCTGGTGTAAATGAGGCTAGAAGTGATTAGTGATAGTTGAGAAGTGTGGTAGACCTACAGTTTTAGGTAAATTTGTATCCTTGTCTAGTATTTTCCAGCATTGGCGGTGACCTCCCCTCACACCCCTCTTACAGAACAAGTTCAATGTTCAATGTTCAGTGTTTACCCAGGGATGAGTGTTAATTTCACATGGTCCATTTCGTCATCGACACACACACTTCTCAATCAATAATTTAACAATTTGCATGTCTCTTTTTAGACTGATCTCCGAAGCAAGTTGTCATTTTTGGATGGGAAGATAATGAAAAATGCCACTGTCCTTTCTCAAATGAAGAATCAGCAATTTACTCTCAAGGTACACTACTACAGCAATACCCCGGCTACCATGTACCATGACTGTCATTCATTGGCTTTTTTGGGTCCACAACAATGTGTGTGTGTGTAATGGTGGCTACTGTTGCTGTGTGGTTCTGTTGCAATAGGATAATGTGTAACAATTGCAAAGTAGTAGAGTAAAGTTTGACGTACAGACCTATAGCAACCAATTTATTGCCTACATTGCTTAGATGCAACTTGTTTATCATTGGTACAGCATTAAATTGAACACCTTTTATTTATCCCCAAGGGGAATTTTAATAGTGCAAAAAGTTGCTTATAACCACAAACATAAATGCTGAGTAGTGCCAAACTATGTTGAAATAGATGATACTATGAAGTTAACACAAACCGTGTACAGGAAGATTTAGATAAAATTACATATTTAAGAGACTAAATTAGCCTAAAGTACATCAAAATTGGGATTTAACCTGGAATTAAAGCAGGACTTGAACACGATGAAACCAGAACCAAGTCCACATCAGGACCACACCAGAAACACTGACAAGAGGCAGTAATGTCAGTCCTGTTTACTTTTCTTTTTTTTTCCTACAGGACTCTGCAACCAACAGAAAGAAGGCCATGTCAATGGAGTTTCAGCAGATGCGTGAGATGTTGACTTTGGCGGAGAACGAGGCTCTGATAGTGGTGGACCGTGAGCTGGAGACGGGACAATCCAAACTGGAGGGACTCATGAAGAAGTTTAATGAAAATGTGGACAGCATGAGCAAAACCAAAGAGCAGATCTACACACTGCTGGGACAGTCGCAAACCCAAGCCTTCCTCCAGGTGATCTCATTACAGTTCAGTGATCAGGAATTATTTAAAGGTGCAATATGTAACATTTTCTCCATGAAGGTTATTCCTTTGCCTAGAATGTTCCACACTCTGGTATTTTACTTATGGCACCACCTGATTGTCTCATGGAGATACATAAGGTCAGATCTGTGAAGAGGCAAGCCCTCTCATTGTAAGAATGCATGTTTTTCCGAAGTATATTTGAGCAATAAAACCACATGTAATTGAAAAAATAAGCAAGATTGAGCATTCCAGGTGAAGAAATAACCTTCACAGAGACAAGCAGCACCAGCTAAATTTTTAAAAGAAAATCAATTTTGTACATATATAAGCCGCACCTGAATATAAGCCGCAGGGTTTCATGTTGTGACATGAAATATTTACACAGAAAGACGGTACACGGATTTTTTTTTTTAAATTTAAGACACACTTTTTTTTTTTTTTTAAACTGTGCTTGAAAATCAGCATCAACGCGCCATCAACACACCATCAACACTGCAGGTTTAGAAAATAAAACAGTACTAACACGGCATCAACATAGCACCAACATGTCTCTTTTACATTAACTAAGTTCTTCCCACTCCCGCCTCCAACATCGCGCCATCGATTCATTTATGCCAAACGTACGTGCAGCTTCTTTGACACCAGATGCATTGCCTTTAACTTAAAAGCTGCATCATTTGCATTTCTTCGTGTTGTTGTGAGGTGTGTGTCTAGCTCCTATGTGCTTTAGTTCAGTGTGGTGCGTGAGCGTGAGAGGTGACGTGCGCGTGCATGTGGCGCATGGGGTGCTTGAGCCCGAGAAGGAGTGGCGGGTATGTGTGAGTCTACAGTGGTACCGGGGGAAAAAATGTGTTATTACAGTGCAGTACAGATAATAAAGCGACCGACTCTTGAGCAACAGACTGGGGTGGTTTCTGAGCTAGCACCACACTCTAAACAACATTGAGGTTAAGAACAGGGAGTTAAACCCCGGAGGAAGAGCGACCCTTCGGCCCTGGAGAAGACGGATCTCCCCTGTGTCATTCCGACCACGGTCAGGCGACCGAAGCAGGAAAAGGTTTAACAGTGTGTTTTCCATGATTAGGGTGTGTACATGATGCGCAAAACAAGTGTATTCTTCAGCACATAATCTTTCCCCACGTCTGTTTCACTTTTGCATTTACAGCTAGAGAGTGCCCCCCCCTGGTGGCCGTTAGCCAGTAAAAATCTTTAAATTAGCCACACCGCTGTATAAGCCGCAGGGTTCAAAGCGTGTGAAAAAAGTCACGACTTATAGTCCGAAATTTACGGTAATTACTGATTATGTAAGAATGGGACCATTAAAAAGATACTGAGAGTACAGTTGATAAAACATGTTGATAAAACATGCACATACAAACAGAATAGTGCATCTTAAGACTATATATAGGCCAATACTTTATTGCTCTACTTTGTACGCAAATGTCGCAATGCCAAAGCCTGGAAATTATAAACTGAATGCACAATTCAAGATCTTATTAAAGTAAGTATTTTTATTTTTTGCAGACTACGGTTAACATTCCCCAGGCGGCTAATTTTGACCCATACACCCCTCGCATCAACCTGGACTCTAGAAGGGTTCTGGCCTCTCAGGCTTTTGCCACTGCCCTGAAGGATTACCTGAGGGAGATCTTCAGACAGCCTGTAGAGGCCAGAATTTCAATGATTAAACAAGGTAAGTGAAATTAATAATTGCTGTAATTGTATATTGGGGGAGAAAAGAAAAGTTAATATTTTGTGTATTTTAGATGTTGTGATTGAAGGTAATCGATCTGGTGAGTAAATGCTCAAGCTAAGAAGGGACATAATCAAAACAACACAAGCTGATTTGATTTTTAAATTTCCAGAAAGGGCTGCACAATGTTAATGACGTACATAGATACTTCATCAATCTGAATATTCTCACTCATTCTGAAACATTTAAATAGAATCTGATCTTAACACTGCATACGTCAGCAGTATTGTGCAGCCCTAGATGGTGAAAGTGGGTTTTCTATTAATACAGAAGTACTGATAACATAATAATTAACAGGTATCCACCACTGCCATTTGCTTGTCTCCATGGAGATGTTATTGCTTGCTGTTTATTGCTTGCATGTTCAACCGTATGGCACTGAACTTCTATATCTTACATTTTGTCAGGTGCAGGTGTTTTTATTGTTTAGAAACATGCATTAATTCATGCCACAGATGTGGCAAGCAGTGCTGACACGTGCTTGCCGTTATTAATATACCTACATTTAATGCCATACCAGAACATTCCAGGCAAACCAATAACATTGCCGTGGTGACACACAAGTGACATACCTTAACTTTCCATAATCTTCATCAGAAAATTTGTATAATGCAGCTTTTAATAAGGGAGTAGAGAGAAAGAAGTTGGTATACTAGGTGGGATATATTGGCGTTGATTTGAAGCCTGAAATAAACATGAAGCTAAAATATTTTTTTATCAACTGAACCAATTCTTTCTCAGAGACACTCCTTCATGGTCTTGACCAACAGGCTGGATTACATTTTGCTTTGATGACTGAGACTGAAACAGTGCAATTTATTCATAAAACACTACATACTGTAATTGTATTACAGTAACCCAGAGGGAACTGACAGCTGTACTGACTTTAATTACATTATTTAGCTGATGTGTAGTGTTTTAAAAATGTGTCTCTTCTCTTTATATCAATAATTTGTGTCTTTTATACGTTAGGCGAAAGACCTCCACCAGGACCCTTTTCTGGGCCTTCAGGTCCAGTACCACTATTAGGTTTGTGCATTTATCATTTGCGCTATTAAGACATACTGGTGCAATGTATAATTCTTGGGTTTTTCTTAAACACATTTTAGAACCAGGATTCAAAAAGTTCCCAAGGTCTCACAGCCCAGGCCCTGGTTACTCCAAAGTGGCACCAAAGAAGAAGCCACCAAGTGAGTAGAATCACAACTGTACAACTGGTTCAAATAAGCGTTGTAGGCTCACCACAACAATTCATCTACCTTCTTCTGCACAGGAATATGTGTTAAAACATTATTATTTATAACCCTTGTTACAATCTTCATTTATCAAAGTTTGGGGTCTATACAACAAGTTTTTGTTTTTTTTCTCTCTCAGAGCAAAAGTCGTCAGAAATCAATTTGGACGCCCCCGGAAAAGACAAACCCAAAGTCCGTCCTCCTGCCCCTGAACAAAAGGAGAAGCCCAGCAGACCACAGCCAGCAGATAACAATGGTACTGCGAGGAATGGTTGTTTTAAAGTTTTCTTTTCATCATACTGGTACATGGTTCATTTGTCATTTGTCTCTTTGCAGACGATGCTGAGATACCTCTGAACATCACAATTGGTGAAAAAAGAAATGATCTTCTGAAATGTGAGTGTACATGTACAAAAAAATTTAGTTTTTTAATGTCCTAATCCTTTAGATCATTTTCACAAAATTTGAAGTCATTTGTACAAATGCCCAAAGAGGAGTTTGTATAAGTGTCATTTGTTAAATAACACAGCTTCTGTGAAATTTAGTGATTTTACCATTGGAATATGATGGGGAGTTTTTGTCTTCACTTCTGCAAAATCATAACAAATACGACATGCATTTCAGTGACTTTGATTGGAATGTCAAAACTAAATTTGATGCAACATTTCAGAATTTTTTTCAACAAAATGTTTTTCTCCGCTTATGTAAGTTTGTTTCAGTCTGTAGGAGGTGCTGATGCGCCCAATTCCATTCTTTTGCATTGGGTAGATTCAGGGCAGGTAGTTTAACAAATTTTGGGCAAATTTTGCAGCTACGCCAAACCAAGACCATAAAACATTTACAAAAGAATTGTAAAACTTTTGATGCCCCTCTGCTCTAGATCATTTTCACAAAATTTTAGACTATTCCAACAAACATCCAAAGAGGAGTTCATCAACATATCATGTGTGAGAAACATATTTGTGAGATTTGGTGATTTTACCATTGGAATAACATGGAGAGTTTGTCATTACCATGCTTATGCTTTAAAGAATATGGCATGCCAAAATTAAATTTTTGTAAAATTTATGAATTTTGTTAAAAACAATTTTTTTTTCCTCTCATATTCAATTTAATTTCAGTCTGTAGGAAGTACATTTAGAAGTATTGTAATTTTACATACCTCAATTTTAGGCCTCCAGACTTTAAAATGATCTAAACTTTTTACCAGATTGCACCGTTCTGACTCTGGACCCAAAGACGGCCCACAAGCGCATCCTCCTGACCGATAACTTCACCAGAGCTGTAGTGTCCGACGAGCACATAAACTACCCCGACTGTCCTGAACGCTTCGCCGTCTGCTCCCAAGTCCTCGCCTCAAAGGGCTTCTCTGCAGGACGCCACTACTGGGAAATCAAGATGACCAGCAACAACTTCATAGGCATCGGATTGGCTTATGACTCCATCGATCGTAAGGGGCCCAATAGTCGCTTGGGTAGAAACAAGCAGTCATGGTGTGTAGAGTGGTTCAATGTGAAACTATCAGCGTGGCATAACAGCACTGAGTCTGTGTTGGCTAATCCTAATCCCAAACGTGTGGGCGTGCTGTTAGATTATGAGGGGGGCACTGCAACCTTTTACACTGTGGCAGACCGGGCCTATCCCTTCCACACTTTTGTTTTCCCTTTTGCTAAACCGGTGTACCCGGCATTCTGGATCTTCTCAAGTGGGTCGTCTGTAAGTCTGTGCAAGCTGGTACCATAAAATGCAAAGATACAGATGCCTACCAATAGATAACAATAGAGGAAAAATTACATTTATTCCAATTTATTGGTTCCAAAATTCACAATATGTGGCTCTAAATCAAAATAATATAATGTTTCAATATGTGTAACCTGCATAATAAATTAATCAAGAAAACATTTAACTTCTATATAGAATTCTATTTAGTTTTTAAGTGTCGGCACATGTCAACCAAAGTTGTTTTCAATATGTAATAGCCATTATAATAACATGTCAATGCTAACTTTGCTAATGAAGAAAAAATGCATGAAAAGTACTCAGGTGGGCTCACTCATCTCACTCACTGTAAAACATCAAATGTAAATGGTTGCAGTTTGCTTACAGTTACTTTTGGAACAAGAGTGAAAATACTACATCTGGTTGTATAGGCATTAATAATACGGATTAGAAAAGTTTGTTGTAATTCTGTTGGGCTGTGAACTGGTCAAACAGAATTCCAGTGTCTGGCACAATAAATGTGCCAGTGTCTTGTCTGTTATTAAATGCCAAGTTATTCATAAGAGCATACACATTACCTATTGTCCATTTACACATGGTGCAGAGGGGTCGTGTACTTTGTGCTGTATGAATCTGATGTGGTGACTATGGCCTGGTAAAGTCTTGCTTGCATTTTGGCATGTGATTTTCTGTATCCAGGGAGATGGTCGTCTTTTAGCTGTGCGATTATTAACAAAGTGTCAGCATGATTCCACGCAAAATACCATAAAGGTGCCCTGCGCAACTTTTCTGGGTAACACTACTGCATGTTATTACTGTACTTATTACCTGGGTTAGGATGGCCAGGAAGGTTCCATGGTGTGGCATTATACTTATCTATCAAATTCCATCAAACATGTGTTTTTATTGCTCAAAAATAGATAGAAAAACATGCATTCTTTCTTGAGGGTGTACTTGCCTCTCCACACTTAGGCAAAGTAATAACATATTTATCATAGAGACAAGCAGGTGGCAGACCCTCCACCAGAAAAGTTACGCAGTGCACCTTTATCACTATATTCTTTTCAACATTATAGTGAATATCATTGTTACTGTTAAAGGCCATGTTAAATGTATCATCCACCTACTAGATTTAGTACACAGCATGATTATGATTCAGTTTGAATAATAGAATTTAGTATATCACGCTGTATATTATACACCATCTAGTGATAAGAAAAATAAAATAGAATTAAGTATTGAAATTCATGTACTTTGTTATTGCTATGCTTTGAGCAATGCAACAGAATATTGTGAAAAAAGTTATAGTTAAACTAGTTTGTTATAATTTAACAACAAACAGACGGATTCTCCACCAGAGAACTTGCATCAAGCGATTCAAAAACAGAATGTATTGAATCTAAAGTTTCACAGGGTTTACTTCCGTGATCCCACATGTGAGATGATTTTGCAGACATTGCGGACCAATTAAACTTTCTTGGCCGTGATTATTGTGTAAATGCATATAGCAGTATCACACAAGCAGTTTTGTCTTGCATGTGCCCAATGGTGTGAAACAAACAGTAAGACATACAGATCTCGGAGAGTCCCACAGCAACTCTATGCATCTTTACTCTGCAAGTTAAAAGCACGTAAACCAAAAGTGTATCTGCAAAAATATTTAAAATTAAGAAAAATACTATGACAACATCTTTATTCAAAATGTTGCATATAACAGGAAGCTGAAACCCATTAAGACTGTGTTCCCTTTAGAGGTATATTATTTTGTTTTAAATTGTTAATCACTAGGGCAACGGGCTTGATTTCAAATTTATCTGAAACCTGTGGATTGGAAGGAAAGTGCACTTACCTAAGGTCCCCAAATAAAAATAAAGTTGCATATTGTTGCTTTACTCTTTGCTCCTTCTTAAGCCTGTGTTTCTCCAGGCTTTATGGAGACACTGGGGGTGAAAGTTCAAACTTGGTGGTTTGACAGTCTTCATATTATATCTGTCCTTAACCTGGTGTTTGCTACTTTCACTTAATTGAATGTTTTCGAACAGGGCTAGATTGTAAACGCAGTGGAAAAATGGATGGCTTAAACACGATAAAGGTGATGCTAATATTATGTTGCTCTGTGGCAATAGTGTATGTGGCTTTTGCATTTTATTGGCAGCATTTGACACCAACAAAATGACACATGCAAATGAAGTTATTCAAATGATGCATTTAGGTACATGTAGTAAGAAGAGGAGAGTTTTTTTGTATGGTGAAGTTTCAGTGTATTTTTAAAATTAAAAACTCTTAACCATGTAACTTATTTGTTGAGGATCCCCCACCTGCCTGTCTTGATGGAGATGTTATTGGAGAGATGGAAAGAGTTATTGCTTTTCCTGGAATGTTCCATAGTATGGCATTAAACCAATCTATCTTGCATTTATTAAAATTGCTTAAACATACCTTGAATAACATGAAACCTTACTATGAGCAGGTTGCTTCTGTAAAGACATGACCTGCATTATGGCCTGTTGTCATCACCTGCTTGTCTCCCACAAGCTTAATGCCGTACTGTGGAACATTCCAGATAAAGTAATAAAATCTATGGAGACAAGCAGGCGGCAGACTCTACTCAAATGTTTATAGTGCACCTTTCAGAGTTTGTATAAACCACATACTTACTGTCATTTGAAATGTTTTTAATTAATCGACTTTTGTCCAACAGTTTATACAGCGCAACATTCATTTAAGTATTACCGGAGCAACATGATATTTTCTTCACTTCAAAATCTGAAAAGGGTTCGTTTTGGTTGATGGTTGGAATAAGATTGTGTTGTCCAAATGATTTGAGTTTATGTTGCTATGCATTTTGATGCAACAACTGAACTTAAATATTTAAATTTGTACAGTTTTCTTGTGCATTAGAGCCAACATTGGTGGTGGTGGTGGTGGTGGTTAATCTTTTTGAGTTCATGTTTCTCTATAATAGAAGACATTATTTGTTTTTGATTGTATAAAAGGTTTCATTCTTCATATTGTCAGCTACTTGTGAGCAATATCTATGTGTGTAATTATTCTTTTCTTAAGTATACTTAAAAAATCTTCCTATGGACCAAACCCATTTTTGGCTGCATCTTGTCTTAAATCATATTGTTACATTGCATTCATTAAAAAAAAAAACAACTTGTTCATATGTTCACTTGCACCGAATGTTTCAATATTTTTGCTTTTTGGTAACTATAAATGCCATGTATGTGTTGCTTTGGCATTGTTAGATACGTGGGTGGGTCCATGCTACATGCAATGTTGTATTATTTTAAGACACAGAAACAACACCCAGTTACTCTGACAAAGCAAACAGTGGAGTTATGATTGATTGTATAAAATGTGCACACAGGGATAATATGACGTCTAAACTCAAATCAACATGGGTGTGGACATTGAGAAACACATTTAATGGATGTTGTTTTTATACCATGGATCTCTACTACACCCTAAAAAATAATGAGACTTATGGAAAACAATAATTTACGTTTCAACAGTTTCTAGTTTCTTGTCTGGCATTTTAGTGAACAGCTTTGAGTGGGATCTCTTCATTTGATCAGAACCAACAGTGGGCTACTCTGTCACTCTCATATCTGACAGACAGTGGACTGCTCTTTTGAGTTTGATCTCAAAATTAACGCACCTGTATTAAGTGTTTTGTGAATAGGGGTGTGCAAAAATATCTATATATATTGTATTATTTAACTCGATGATGCAGTATATCAATATCATGGGCTGCTGCATCAACATACTGACAAGAGCATTTTTTGTATATTTTACTAAATTGTTTTGTGACGGTGCTACAATTTTGTTACTTGTTTACAGAAAAGAAACTCTTAGAAACTTTATGCAACACTTTTGACACATTCTTTGTTTTGATGATTCACACATAGTGATTTAACTGCACATGTCCATTTGGTAAAAGTACATGTTGAGCTCTTTATAAGTTATGCATAAATAATCAATGACCAATGTAACAGTTTGAGTATCATGCACTAAACAAAATGCATGTTTTTTGTGAAAATGGGGTTTATCATTAAGGAGCAGAAAGCCTTTATTTTTTACAGAACCGTATCCAATCGATTTGAAATATATTGCATCGAACTGTATTGGATCTAAAGTGCACTGGCCTATGTATAGAGATAGGTATCATGTGCAATTTCTTGATGATACCCTGCCCTAATTGTGAAGGTATGCAAGCTGCTATGAAGAGGTTCAATCCTATTGTGTCACGAGGGTATGATTTTTAGAAAGTTTAAAGATGGAATAGGTTTGCCACTTGAGGAAATGCCCACGAGACTAACCACAATTTTAGCTGTAATGCCACACAAGTTATGGACATTGGAGAGGGATGCGAGACGGTATTACAAATGCACAAAGTTATTTATTTTTATCACGATCTTTAAAACTCTAGGAGTCCTAAAGTGCACAGGTTCGTTTTACATTGATGAAGCAAGAAATGTCATTTTTTAGTAATTTAAGAGTTAGTTTCAACTTCATTATCTTCATTAGTCACAGCTGTTAAAATATCAGTTTGGTGGCCAGCAGCACAGTCCAAAAAACACTGTAATGTAACGGCTTAGAATTGCTCATGTGAGTCCAAATGTCATGTTCAAACTGATTACACAATTATAAAAAAGAAAAGTTTGAAATTTGATACATTCTGTTAAAAGAGCAGAGTCAAGATTCAAAACATCTGAATTTTCCGACCTGTTATTTTATGGGTGAGGCCATACAGGGTTAAGAGACAAAGGTATCCTGACAAAACAAGAAACACGACTCAGTTTATTTAGGAAAATATTTATGGGAATGTCAAATTGAAAGATTGTTTCATTACATTCAGCTCAATCCACTTTGACACTTCAGTGCACTCTTCTTGTAAACACACGCAATGATTGTAAGCAATTAACCTCTAAATTAATCACACTTTTAAATTATTTTGGGCTCACACAATACAGATAAATGAAAAATATACTAAATACATCATTTGAATAATACTTTTCCTTATTCACAACAACACAGTGAACTGAAGCAGCAGATTGATCAAAACCCAGCATTTAGACACGGCATCGCACATCTGTGAAATCTAAAATGTACAAAAATACTGTTGAACACCTGCTTCACACCCGTCGCCTACAAAATGTAAATAGGACAGAAATGCACTCTCTATAAGTTATTATTAGTCAAACTACAACACTTTCTGAGAGGGATAAAGAAACGTGTGTACATATGGTTATGTCTAAGTACAAAAGTAACAAAAGTATGGAGAGATAACTGTAATCACCGATCAAACATGTTTCTATTTATAGCTTATAGTCAATTTTGTGTGAAAGACTCGTAAAGGACCCTGTATTCTTACAACGTGTCAAATATAATTAAAGAATTTCAGGGGTTATGTCATCTTAATGAACAGGAGAATAGCTACTTTTATCAGGAAAACAATAGTCAGACATGTAAGGACCAGTGAAGCTCTAAGAATCTCCTTAAACATTATATATCAAAGTATCTATATCTCCATATGGCATTTATCAACATCCAAAATACATAAAGTGCCCCCTGAAGGTCCCATTTTGTGGTATAACAATGGACAATGACTAAAGAAGCCCAATTTAAATAAGCATTCACACTTCTGTTTTATCAGCAAACTCAATAGAGAACAAACAATGGTACATTTAAGAGGGAAACAAAGTCAGGGCTATGCAGGTAACCAGGCAACAAAGGAAAAATTAAATACCGTAATTTAAGTAACTTCAGACTGAGTTCAGTGCAAGACAGAATAAACAAAGAATAAATGCATTCACAAGCAGGTTAAGTGCAGTATGGGATTGCAGCTTGTAATTTTAAGATCTCAGCCCTAAAGCATAAGGGCCATATTCAGCATTAAGTAAAACGTTTAAACTTCCCAGGTCAACTAACATTCAAAAGTCTAGTCAGATATGGCTATAATCAACACACTTTCTCACACAGAAAGTCACATTGCAACCACTCTAGAAAGAAGATCAAACTAGAGCCGTTTTACCAGTGGACGAACACTGCTTGTATACTACCATCTAGTAGTAGTAGAGATTTGGAAATGCTTTCAAACCCAAACATATAATATGGCAATAAAATAAAAATATAAATGAGTATAACGAATAATATAAGTGCTAAAAGGTGCAACACACATCTTGATAGCAAGGCAAATGAAAACAAAAGTCAAAATCTGCGTGAACAGCAGTTTTTGGCAGTAGTTACACAACATAAAAAGTCAGTCTCATGACATAAAACATAAATATGCAAAGGTAAGGTAAAGTACAGTGCTGAGGTTCAAGATTTCACTTAGAACGAGGTCATAAGTAGTTGTAACAGCATCTATATGAAACCTCACAAATGTTTTACTTTGTTTGTGCTCAGTAAGGAATTAAATCTTTCCTCGAGGCCATGGCTTTGTTGAATCAATATTCACAAGTAAAAATGTATCATTTATAGATTATATAGAGACCTATATAAAGACTATGGCACAAGAGGTCAGAGCAAACAAAGCAAGATACAAATGAAGGTAAATAAACTAGGATATTTTAACAAAAGTTATTTCAATAGTGAAGTAAAACAACGTACTTTCAGTTTGTGTTGGGGTTTTTTTTTGGGCCAAATTGAACATAAATAAAAATATAAATATTTTCCACTGTTCATGTACGTTTAAGAATTTAGCAGTTAATTATGAACATTATAGTGGTAATTGCCGCTGTAAACACAATTTGAAATGACTCACATATTCCCTGCACCGGTGATTGTGTAGTGATTGTGTAACGTCATGGCCACTACACTGTGCACAAAGGCAACATTGTTTGAAAACTTTATAAAGACCAAGAAAGAAACACTGAGGTCCACTACCCTCTACTGTTGTAAAGAGGAACATGTTCTTAATAACTTACCTGGGTGAATAAAAGTTAGATAAAAGGTGCACTGTGCAATTTTTCTAGAGGGTCCGCCATCTGCTCGTCTCCATGGAGATGTTACTGAGCCTGGCATGTTCCACAGTATGATATTAAACCTGTCTATCTCCATGGAGACAAGCAGAGAGATGACCCAGCTCACAGTAAGAATACATGGTTTTCAATGTTTTAAAACACATGTAACTGAATAAATGCAAGATAAGATTATTAAATGCAATACCACGGAACGTTCCAGGCAAAGTAATAACACCTCCATGCAAAAAAAGAGGTCTTATACCGTTCACCAGAAAACTTACATAGTGCACCTTTAAATTCAATCAAAAGCAGAGAGCATGGATGAACACAGTTTACAGGTGGTTTTGGGGTCATGCTCGGGCGGAGGCGGACCCTGGTGGCCTGGGGGAGTCATGGGGCGTGTTGCTCTCCGTCTCCGAGTCACTGCTGTCGTCGTCGTCCGTCTGCTCCGAGCTGTGGTACAACATCAGAGCCTGCGTCTTATGAGTGATGGTGATGGTGCAGGGACCCTGGGCCCACGGCTCCCCGTCCACCTGCATGGGCATTTTGGAGCTCTTCAGGACGAGCTGCAGAGAGAGACATTTTATTCACCGTGTATATTTGTGTGTTACAGCAACTCAAATATTTAAACTTATAGAGATTGAACTCACTTATACATAATTCAGTTCCCCAAATTGAAATACAAGGATCAAAATTCAAGGTTAGGATAAGGTACAATTTATTGTCCCTGTAGGTAAATTTGCTCTCTACATTTGACCCATCCTTCAATACCGCTGGATCAACCTGTCAGGAGCAGATCTAGAGCTGGACTTAATCAGGAGGACAACCTCAGCTGGAGGATTTTATTTATGTTGGTGTTTTGGGTTGATTTTAGTAGCAGCACGATAAATAACTGCATTTTTTTTGTGGGTAAAACACATAATATAGTATCATGACAACATCAGTTTATTCAAATTTTTTTTTTAATTAGTGTCTAGTTTTGATACTAGTCTTAATTTGTGTCTGGGAACAAACCAACCTACCCGTTATTACGTCTTATTATTTATTTTTTACTTATTTGATCATCTTTAAATGACAAGTCACAAAAACGTGCCTTTAACTTGAACATGACTACTTAAAAAAAAGGAAAAAAAGAGCTAAGATCTAAGATGACTTGCCGTGCTATTATCTTTCCTGAAGCTGAATGAGCTGCTATCATTTCCTGCAGATTCTCTGTTATAAATGATGATTCAAATGTGTCATGAGAGTAAACAGCAGCTGCGGCTCTGCTCTTCTGTCTCTGTGTCTTGTCTGATTTGATTGAAGAAAATGTACCAGTAAATGGTTTTGAAAACTAATTTGCTCCTTTCATGATCTTTCTTCAAATGTAATCAACAGCATCACACAGGAAGTTAGTGTCGTAGCGTGTTAGCATAAGTATTAGTCGCATCTGTGTCTTACCCGGACAGTGTGGGCTTGTCCCAGTCTCACAGGATTGGCCAGTTTCACTTGGATCTGAGCGCAGTGAAAAGACCCATACACCCCAACCACCTCCAGCAGACCATCGTCCAGTCTGCAGGAAAAGACGTCATGGTAACGCAAGGCAATGATTTTGATTTTGTTGCTTTGGGTATTAAACTATATCATATGTAGATCATTATTTTACATCTTGGTCATTGTAAACTGCAATATTGCTCTAAACAAAAATGGGTGCACTGACTTTTGCTTAAAACTGAGAAGCCCCCGCCTCTTTATAGTAGAATTTCACTGTAGTAAACACTTTTTTTTTATGGCTGTGTGTTATTTTGACCCCAACACGTAACCCCAAGTCTGAATATTTCTATAATTGTAAGTACAGATCAGTGGGCGGAGATAGGGGGTAGGTGAAAATAGGATTATTCTGAGTACTCCAGCCTCATAAATACGACAATGCAGGATTACTCCAACAAATTTGAGTAGGTTTATAATAAATTAAGATTATAACAATGTAAGAAGCTCATAAAAGTTTACATAATAACTTAACTCAGAGCCAATAAAAAAAGAGATTTATCAGTAAAGGGATTACGGACGCAAATAATATTAAAAAGGCAACAGCTATTTAGGCAGTATAATGCCCACTGCAAACAACAACATATTCAGATTTCGAGTTTGCTATGTAGCTGAACATCAACTGCACTGTAACTAGACGGGACACTAGTGAGTACAATCTATACCAGGGGTGGCTAAACTTTTTGACACACGCCACAAGGGGCGCGCTAAAAAATTTGACAGAAGGGCCGGGCCAGGTTATATATATATATTACATTAGAGATTGGGCCTGTAACATGTAGCAAAACATGAATATGTTGTTGTACAAATTGTTTTCCAAATGCATCTTTATTTCAGAGAAAGGCTAGCTTTTGCTAATTTGAATGCCAGCAAAAAACTTGCTTTGGTACTTTGATCAGACTTCGGTAAAAAAATATTTTGTTGTCCACTCCGTATTAAACACTCAGCACTCACTATCCACTTTTCTTTTCTTTGATAAACTCATTTTTGCAGAAGGGCTTTAAGAGAATAAGAGAGTAATACGAGGTTGATGTAGCTGAAGTGCACCATTATTTGGTCATGTTCGGCAGGCCGGATTACCATAATAAGCAAAACAGACTGTATGTGGCCGATGGGCCGTAGTTTGCCCACCCCTGGTCTATAATTTAATAGTTCATATCTTTGCCACTTGTTCTTCAGTACATTACCTGGTAGGTGGATAAGGCTCGTCTCCCATCCCTTCCCACAGTCTGCAACCTCCGCCCCAGTACCCGATGTTACACACAATAATACCCTCTAGACTGGGCAGGGCAATTCTTTCTCCATCCAACTCAACCTATGGTCAACACAAGAGAAACAAAGAGACAATAATTCATACATGAAAAGTTTGTAAGTTTCATGCTGAAGAGGCCACTGCAACTACTTATTATTGATTCATACTTTTGCTATTTTAAGAGGGACCATGTAACTTTAACTCTCATGTCTTAATTGTTTTTTTTACTGCTTTGCCTTTAATGCACCATAGTACGCCACCAGGCCAAGTTACAGATCAGATCTTGAGAAGAGACAACCTTACTCACAGTAAGAATGTAAGTTTTTCTAGACTTAAGTTAGTGAAACATGCTAAATTAAATAAATGCAAGGCAAATATAAGAAGTATCCAAACAGCTGCCCCACACCAGAAAAGTTACATCGTACATCTTTAAATAAAGGCAGGTTGAATGATCTTTTCTTTCTTTTCTTTTTTTTTTTTTTTTTTAAACCTAGCTTTACCTCAATCCTCTTATCCAGATCTTTGCATTCCTGGACTAAGCAATCTTTGGTGCCATACAGGAAATACACAGCCTGGAGAAAGAGATGTCATTTTAAAAAAAATTAAAATACAGACCATATTTGCACCATAAAATTACTTCAAATCGAACGGTTGAAATCTACTGACCTTATTGATAATGCGACTGGAGAAAAATGAAGGAGTTTTCTCTCGATGAGTGTGGAAATTAAGGGCCATGAGTGCATCCGGTCCAACAGAGAAATAATTATTCATGGACAGAACCTGCGATGAGTTATTGCAGATTTAAATGAATCCGGTTTATGATCATGAATGACATACTCATGTATTTTCTAGTCTATGTTATAGCTTTGACTATGTTCTCTTTTCAAATCCATCTCCCAGTGAGTAGTGATTCACAAGATTTTATTGGATGGCCATAATAATGACTCTACCCAATTCATTTATCAGGGCTTCTAATCAGCTTGTAGGCCATTGTGAAAGAAAGAGTTCCACTGTGTTTTTAACTCAATACAATATAGGACCTTTACGCCTATCCTATGCCCAGCGCAGTGAATATTCTAACACTTACCTTTGGTTTGCGAAAATATGCACCTTTTGATGCCACCTGCACTTTCCATCTGTAAATTTGAAGTCTAGTTAAAATCAAAGTACAATATCATTCAATATGTCAATTTAATTTATGTTTTGAGATCTCACCTGTCCATTTTGACCACTTCAGCGTCCACTACATTCCGCAGGACCTGCTCCACGGGGATCTCTCCAGCGTAGCCCGCGCCCCAGCCCAAAGTGTTCGACAGGTCGTTACCAGTCCCCAAGGGCAGGATGGTCACTCGAGGCATAAATTGGTCCTGGCCCTGGCCGGAGCAGCAGGTTTATAATTAAAGTGGCAATAACACAGTAACAGATGGTGGAGCAGAAGGGAAAGCTACAAAAAATATACTTCTTGTCTGTCTTTGCCAAAAACAACGTACCTTTAGTTTCATTGTGTCTATTGCGTCCAGTACCCAGCCCACAGTGCCGTCTCCTCCACACACCAGAACACGTACACTGCCCGGGGGGAGCAGAGTGCAGAGCTGCAGTGCTTTAGAGGGGTTCAGCTGAGACAAGTCAAAAACCTGCAGGAAGCAATCACATACCCAGTGAAAATAGTGTTATGAAGATAGTGCTTTTTAACCCTGGCCACACACTGACCTGCACTGGATTGAGGAGGCTTCGAAACTCCCCGAGCAGCACCTCTCCCATGTTGTTACCACTGCGCGTGTTCGCCAAAACCAACACAGGAGTCCAGCTGCTCCCACAGGACTCAGCCAGCTACAAAATACAACACACAACCCGTTTAGTTGTGTAGCAAAAAGCAAGTAACTTGGGTGACCCGGAGTTCAGCGCACCTTGCTGTACTCATCTGGATGCCTGCGCCTGAGTTTGTTGACATGATAGAGGTAGTGAGGGGGGATGATGAGGCTGTGAAACTCCCCAAAGTCACACTTGTCTAGTACATCACCCAAACAGTCGTCATGAACTGTCCTCTGGCACCACACACACCTGTGAACAGAGACAATCATGTAAAGAAGAGTCTTTAAAAGCCTGACATTCAGTTATTTTTGATCCTCACACCAGAGAAAAGAGACAAGGACATGACATCATCATGAGAGCAGCCATTAGGGCACATTAAAGCAGGATTAATCCTGGTGAGCTGTTATATTAATATCACAGGACACATGACTTTCTCTCGCCCTTTTGGCTCTGACAGGTGAGTCCTGACACCTGTGCACCTCTCTCTTTACCTGAAGTCACAGAGTTTGGGCTGGGTGCCACACTGTTGTTTACACATGACGCAGTAACTGGCGAGAGGCACGTTGCCCCGGACCCAGCGGTGCTCGATGCCCCCGTCAGCCTGTGAGGGGGCCATGATGTCCTTACAGGGCAGGCTGCGGTCCGCGGGGCGCAGGCACTCGTCGTCCGCGCACACCCCGCAGCAGTCGCAGAAGGCGCCCTGGAGGATGTGCTGGGAGCACACGCAGCAGTACGTGGGCTTGTTGAACAGATCCGTGTAGTGCCAGCCGTGTTTGCTTTTACGGAAGAATTCCTTCATGTGCGTCTTCCGCTTTGAGCGCTGTACGCTGCACCATAACGTGATAATGACAGGGACCACCACGGCCAGAGACGTCCACAACAAGAGAGACCACTCGTCCCCCGCCTCCGCGGCCATCGCTGCGGGCTGTGGCCGCGAGAGAGCGGCGTGAAGAGCGGAAACCGGCGAACAGGAGCTACGTTAACACTACAGACCAAAAACACAAAGCAGACGTCCTCCGCACGCAGCCCATGATCAGGGCACAGATTCAACGCTGGCAGATGACAGAATAACTAATTAAATGAATTTCAGAGATTTCATCCACAGCTGTGGGACGCACAGCAGCTCCAGCGCTAACTTAGCTTCAACAAAGATCATCAGAGCAAGATGCAGGCGGTCCTCACTCTGTGCGTCAGTCTGTGCGTCCGCGCGCACAGCGGCACCACGCGGCAGTCCGCTGCACAGGCTCGAGAGGATACATTTTAATGTTTCTAATGTTAACTAAATGACCATGGCAATCATCACTCAGCAGATCACGGCGTCTGCAAAGGCATTACAAAATAACTATACTGAAAATGTGCCATCAATCCACGTCGCAGGATTGAAAATACGATTTCGTTCCAATAATTTTAACAAAACAGGAAGTGCAGAGCACACAGTTTGTGGTCTGCAGTCGAGACGCACGCATGCGCTGTGAACAGAGCTGCTGTCAACCCCTGTCCTATAATCGCATTGGATATCCGCTCTCTTTTATTCAAAGTGTTGAGACACGAATACTGCCCACTTTGTTATTTTGGAAAAACACAACTTTTAGACAGACGTTGTCTAATAAACAGTTATTGACTTTAATCTGTTTATGTCTTCTTATTACCTAAAGCATTGACCTGCTGTTATTTTCATTTGATATGCTACTCACTGTGTTTTCCTGAGCATGTTTCTTCTAATAAAAATGTACTGCCATCTAGTGGACACCTGCAGCCATTGCTCAATGAATAAAACACTAATGTTGATTAACTACTATTAAAGTGTATTATTACACATAAAGGTAAGTACATACACAATTGAATATAGCCTAATTCTGATTCTGTTAAGTCACTGTAGCAGTTCTGCCCTCTGCTGACAGTTGAGTATATAGGTCTAAGAGCAGCAGGGGAGGAGACCCTGGACCTCCTCTTGGTTCAGTCAGGACCCCCAGACCAGTCTGTACTGAAGCAGTGAAGCAGTAACTAACCAGGTGGACAAGATGGAGAAGCTTGCTGTGTTTTTGCTTTGCATGGTCCTGCTGACCACCTATACAGGTAGGAATTTATCTAAGATCAATTTATATAGGCTACATCATTAATACATTTTCTATATTTAGAGTATAAGTAGCTTTTGCATCACAAATTTTTGCAGCAGCCTCATGAATCCCAATTTCCACACATCAAACATAAAGTGAGTTTGTTGAGTTCAAATGTGTTGTAAAAAACATTCGGCACGTCTAACATTCCTCCTTTGTAATGCGTTTGTTTATTATGTTTCGCACACAGGCTCATTATTATTTAGCCCTATGCACAATGACCTCAGTGCATTTGAAGCTGTGTTACTGAGGTTCATATTTTATAAATCTAATAATCCTTACACTATGCCACGTTGCTGCATCAAATCTGCAACTTTCCTTGTATTGACAGAGGCTGGTATTTCGACAGCAGCCTCCTCCATTAGTGTTGAGGAGGGGTGCAGGTCTGTTTGCCATCTGGGGTCACGTGATGCATGGACCCCCAAGAGACAGACCATGAATGGACACTTTGTTAGTTTCCTCCAAAAACTGGACTTGTCAAAGCTGAGGGAGAGTTTGCGTGTTTGTGAGGGTCAGAAAGGAGGAGGGCATGTCCCAGTGGAGTATGTTAGGTTGAAAAGCAGACTGAAACACGTGCTGGGTAAACAAATAAGGGCAACCGCAGAAAGTGGTGAGAGAGTTATTCATGGAGTTAAACACAAGTCTCAGTATAAGCAGTGTTTTTACATTAGCCAATACCCAGCTGTTACTTAGCCTGCAAAAATAACACAACTATGTCTGAGATTAGATAAGAGGGAGTGCACAGAGGAAATCAGCAACATGAGTGAGAGTTACCTTAGAGAGTCTAGTCAGGTCATTTGCATATTTTAAGTATTGTGTTTTGTTTGAGTTTGTGCATAGGTCTTTGGTTGATATTTTTAAGCATTCTAAATAAAGGTGGATCGGATGAACAGTGTTACAAACATGTGAACCTTTATAACTTTCAAAATGTCTGTTCTCGTCTCCTAATCTTTTGTCAATCTGTATTTTCAGAGGCCAACCCTATCATCAAGGAGAGCTTTGCTAAGCAGCTCCTTCGCAGTAAGAGGCAGAAACCTGGTCACCCCGATGAGCCAATGAGGGTAAAGACAACAAACATACTGTATATATGTTGCCATGGAAATTTATGGAAATATTATTAGCATGTTATAAATTTACCTCAGAAATGCGTGAGCTAATTGACATTTTGCTCTTGACATTTATTAACAAACTGTAATACCATTATTGTCATTGTATAGACTGCAACAAAAAATGTAGAAAGAATATAGAAAACATTACAACAGCCAAAGAATGAAATCGAAATTATAAATGCCATAAGTGTGTTAGATCACCAAAAATGTATTCTCTGTATCTGTAAACTGCCCTTAAACTCTCAAAAACAAATTAATGAGTTATGTCAGCAAGTAAATGCAGTTAAGTATTAAAATCCTGCGTTTTTTTTTTCAGGAGCACCTGCTGTACATGCAGGTCCTGGATCAGAGAGCCCAGGAAACCACCAGGGAGAACTGGCTCAACCCCCACTGCTACCCCCGGTGCAACAGCAACTACGGATATCCAGTGTGAGGAGGGCTTGTCTGAGGAAGGTCCTGTCTGAGGAGGCTCTCTTTGGGAAATGGGTAATCGCACTAAATTTATAATCTCTCTGAATGTGTTACAATCAGGGAGTTCAAGGTTTTATATGGTTTTGTTTGGTCTTTTAATCTGTGTTTATCTTTTACAGAAAAAAAAGGTGACTGGAGCTGATGCCAGAGAAACAAAGAAATACTGTATATGTACTTAATGTTGAATGATATCTGCAGTAGATGGACAGGTAATCCCATTGTAAACACTGTAGTTAGATCAAATGTTTCTTATACACATATCGTAATAAAACAACACAGAGATGATGATTTTGTGCTTGATCAGTTTTGTTTCCTGTGTGTGTGTGTGTGTGTGTGTGTGTGTGTGTGTGTGTGTGTGTGTGTGTGTGTGTGTGTGTGTGTGTGTGTGTGTGTGTGTGTGTGTGTGTGTGTGTGTGTTTGTTTGTTTGTTTGTTTTTTTTTTCTACTTCCAATGCCACACGACACAAATTAAAATCTGTAAATCCATTCAAATCCTTCAACGCGCAAAGAGATCAACTATTAAATGAGAACCCAGAGCGCACGCACATCACCGTGATTCATTCTACATTCATTTGGCCTGTTAGTTGTTCAAATTGGGCCTTCTCATGGCAAATCTATAAACTATTGAAAGTTATTAATAATTCTATAGTCCTGTGGTGTGGCGCGCGCTGTTGGAACAACTGGTTCAAATAATAAACAAATAAACTAATTAAAATAGGCTTAGCCAGGTTAAAAAGTGAAACCGCTTAACAAGTCCAGGCTTATCCTGAAATCTTGAGCTGAAACTGGCTGTGTCTTAAGCCTTGAGCTGTTCCACGAAAGAAATAAACGTGGGTCTAACCAAAGCTGATTCAGGCCTCAAGTTTAAGCTGTGCTCTGTGCGCGCTCCCGGTGACTCTGAGGAGGCCAGATCAATGGAGCAACGCCATCAGTGAAAATGAGCTCAAAGTGTGATGTTTTTATGATCTGACTAAAGGAGATTCAGAGCGCGCATGGATAATAGTTTGATTTGGGGCATAAGTCATTTTTAAAGTGTATTCAGACATAGACAAGTGGATTCAGATGGGTGAGTGCATGTGCTGAAACTCTTGAGTGTTTCTTCAGAGATTCTTGGAGACAAAGCTAAAATAATCTTGCCAGTTAACCTGTTCCCGACCAGGTTTGTCCCTGGGTGCTTGTTACTACAGCAAATCAGCGCCAAGGATCTGACAAGCCTGGAGTGCTCAAATAAACCAGGCTTTGGCTTCAGCTTCATGGAAACCCCCTGTGTTTAATTCAAACAACGGGCTCAGTGAAAGACTTTCATTTATCTGGACTAAATCTAAATGTCGTTGACTTTCTCTAAAGGCCCACGAACTCTAAATCAGGCCTCGACTTAATCCGAGTATAAAACATTAAAGGTCGGTTTTGATTCTTCAAGGAGCGGAATCGAGTCTTTCTTATGAAATGATTCACATGATTAAAGCGGCCTGCGTGTGTACGTCTGCCCTCTCCAGAGCGCACGAGGCGGAGAAATGACACTAAAAACACATGGAAGTTATATTTTATTTATTATTTTTTAAAAGCGACGCATTAAAGGCATTTTTTTACACATTATTGGGATTTTTAAGAAATTGCAAAATATTTCTGAAACAAGCTATTGGAAAATATGCGTTTATTTAGAAACTTACACAGCAGTTGCTGTCATCAGCTGAGTCAAAGCAAATAAAATGTAATTATTTTCTTTATCAAAGTGCTTATGCATTTAAATACAACCCTTAAAGGGAACAAAGTTCAGTCAAATACGTTCAAATTAGAATTATTCAGCCTCAAAGGCTGGAGGAAAAACATGACAAAAATACATATTTCATTTGCAAAATAGATTTACAAAGTCTTAACAGAAATAGCAAACTGCTGTAGACAACATATTGAAATAAATTTCATTTGTTAAATACATTAAATACTAGTTCTATACAGTATTTTACATGTGCTCATATGTATTTGATACATACAACGCAAGAGAGTGCAGACGATCATCTCTTGTCTCTGAAGAAGCCTTTGGAGGTTCTGCTCTCTTTGATTGTGACCGTCAGGAAGTTTGTGGTCACGTCTGTCACCAGTACATTCTCCATGGTAACCAGAGAGGGTCTCCATGACACAGCAGAGTCCTCGTGGAGACAAACTGGGGACGAGCGGTCCAACAAGCATGGCTTCTCTGATTGAGGTCTCTCACAGGCAGGCCCTGGACTCAGGCCCAGTCTGGACTGTTGCTTAAAGGGGCTCAGGTGGTCTTTGGCCTTGAGTGAGCCTGTGTGTGAGTCCATGTGTGTGCGGTGAGAAAGCACACTGTGGGGGGAATACACATGATGGAAGCCTCCTCCAGACCTGGCTCTGTTTGAGCTGTTTGAATGACGGTGATGTGTATGACTCTCTGAGTGCTGATGTGCGGATTTGGCAACTCTTATTTCCCCTGAACCCTGAAGTTTGGGCATTTTGTAAGTCTCCTGCTCCATGTCTGCCTCTGCTCTCCTCTTGAGGGACTCGGACACAATAGAATCACCATCTTGATAGAGTGACTTAGGTTTAGGGCCTTTCTTTTTCGGCACTCTTAAATCAGAGCTTGCTTGTGGAGAGAAATGCTGCAGGGCCAGCTCCTGAACGAGGAAGCTCTCTCCTCGGTTGACGGTGCTGGGAGGAAAAATGGTCGGAACTACCGCCCTGAGGCCTTCTCTGGCCCTGGGAGTGACCACCGGCTCTGCACAAGGGTAAGACACTCCTCTGACAGCTTCACTTCTAAACTCGTAAGATCTAGCTTTGTCTTTAGCCTGGGCCTGTAAAGAAATGCAGATGGATAAAATTAAATGGTTACAATTTCACAGAATTTTAAACTAAAACAATGACAATCACAATTTTATAAATAAAATTATTAATCCAGGAACTGAGCGTTATTGGTGTCAAACAGCTAATAATTCAGAAGCAACAAACAAAAAACATGGACAACTTATTTAATTTTGTGATAAGCAATTTTACCTAGGCTATAACCATGGATTAATGGAAAGGAAATAGGAAAACTGTGCGGTCACTTTAACAAATTTTAAACAAATGCCCCGACGGCTACGGTATTTAGAGCAAGATAAACTTTGGTCCATTTGGCAATTTTCAGCTTGATTGTCATTAAAATAGAAAATAAATAAATAGAAAAGGAACAATTGTCTTGTGAACTATACAGCTACAGGTTTCATTTAGCGGCACAATGAAAGACCGGCGGTGATCACAGAGTTTAGATGCATTTAAGTGACGGCAATTACAAATGACAATTAACACTCCATTAGCGAATACACACAGCTAATACACTGCACTTAAAAGGTGCAAAGTCAACCGCATTAACATATTTAATGGTAATTCGACGGAAAGGAGAAAGGGACATGGGCCTATAGGTTTAAACAAACGCGCAACAAACCGAATGAAAGAAAAAAACTAAATAACCTTAAGGAGAAAAGTCTTGGGTTTCGGTCCCCTCTTCTTAGGCCCGTACAGCTCCCTCTCACGCTCCCTGAGAACATAACACGGACGGCAGCAGGTTTGAGTGTCACGGAGCAAAGTGCACCACAGGGACACCGTACGTTAATTAGACACACTGACGGCCCTCGCGCGCAGAGGCCAGAGGAGACAGCTCACCTTTGCTCGAACGCGGCCAGCAGTCGAGAGTCCAAGATATTCTCCTCGGGTTCCCACGTACTGTATCTGCCAAATAAAACATTTGGTTAATCCGAGGAAGCGGGCGCAGCGCTGCTTGTGTGTGGATGATAGCGGCGTTAGCCTGGAAGCTAAACTCTTCAGCGCGCGACACATTTCACTCGCGTTAGCTTGGGAGACAACCGCCACAGCAGCGTAAACAAACCTCATTGCACGCGCTAGACACAGTGCAGCGGGACTTACTTGGGAGACCAGCCTTTCCATTTCACGAGGTATTCAATCCGACCCTGCGTGCCATCAGAAACAAAACCACTTGGTTAGCAGCTTGCAAGACAACTGCACTCTTTATGCGTGATAACAGTGGGAGAAAAGAGACAAGATTACAGCTACCTTTCTGATCCTCCGTTTAATTATAGACTCCGCTGCGAACACCCTCTCCCCGACGGCAGACAGCTCCATGTTTATCCCAGTGCTGCCCACGTATCTACCGCTAGCTGGCTGCGCGCTAACCCGATATTTTTCTCCTCTACTCCGAGCCACTCTGAATTCCCGACAGACCATAATACTCGAGAACGGCAGGGACGTACGCGCAGTTTTTTTTACGTCGTTGCCGGGGAAACACAGTTGGTGGAACCTCGAGCTGAGCGCTGATTGGCTGAGGCGTTGCTACGAGGTGGGAGGAGAGTTCATTGAGGGGGAAATGATCGGAGGCGGCTTGTCCCTTTGAGATCAATGAATCATATTTGTGTTTTGTATGGCACAATTAAAACGTAGCGAGTATGAAATGGTACCTAAAGAAATACGCGCGCAAAAGTGTCAAACGGGAGATACAAGTTGGTTTTGTGAAAGAGAAGAAACAAAGGAGGAACAGACGTTTCGTGCGCTCTCTGGCTTTGGCGCATGTCACTTAAAAAGAAGTTCCCTTCTAGAGTTACTTTGAAATGAGTTATAAACATACGTCCTCCTACACAAGAAATCCTGTCGTCGACTGCAGCCACATTATAGACCAACAATAGCCTATTCCAGATTGCTAAAGATGCTGGTATTTAAGACGAGGAAGTGTTTTTTTTCAGCTGCGTGGCCCATCTCGTGCGGTTCAACATGGCACATCAGGGTGGACCCACAGCCGCCTGCACACTGATCCTCAGCACGCGCACTCATTTAAACACTAGTATTTAGGAAAGAAAAAGAGAAAATCTGAACTCTCGCAGCCCATGGTTTCCAGTGGAAACGTAGCTATTGTTTTTTCCAAGACAGGATTATTTCTTAAATAAAAAAAGACAGATTCTTCTAATTCCTTGTGCAATAAAAATGCAAAAAATACGTGACTTCATGTCTCACGACTATGCGTCATTTTTAAGAAAAAAAAAACCAAACCCGTCTTTAACGTGCGCCTGTGCCCCTCCAAAATCCCACAAGTCAAGGAAAGAAAACCGTGCGATCCGTCCAATTTAGCCCCAAACGAAGGAGGCCTTTGATGACAATTGTTGAAATGAATTAAATCGGCTTTTGTTTCCAGTGTACCAGAACAACCAGGCTTAATGTTAAATTACTTTTATTTTGTGGTTATTCTCGTGCTCGTAAAGACATTTTATTTTTTTGAAATTTTAAGGTAAAAATAAAATAGAAAGGCAATTTCTGGAAATTATCCAAAGATAAGTGAACCTGGTTTAAACTATTGACGTGACGGTCATCTCTTGGCTTCAGTATGGCACAGGCCTCATCTTTTTCTTTCTTTTTTTTTTTTTTCTTTTGCAAAATGACACTACTGCAGATCTTTTATATTTTTATAGTTGATCAGCTGACATATGACGAAAACTTGAGATGCCGATTGGGAAGGGAAACGTCCCTTTTTGGGTCGTCAGGCCAACTTAAAAAGGGGCGCACTTTGAATTAGTTCTACTCCAAAACATCGTATTCAATTGGATTACAATGAACAAATGTGTATTTTATTTTTATTTTAAAGCTCAACTCGCCACGGCACCGAAAAACCGATGATTTCAGGGTTTTCTTTAAAACTTTCAGAGGAGCTGACCGTAAAGCATTTTGGGGCGTTTGATGCATCAAATGCTTTGTGTGTAATGTGCAAATAATTGAGATAAATACAAAAACAATGGCCGGAAAATTATAGGAAAATCGTATAATTTGATTGCAGTTGCACATCTGCTTACATCCTCATCTTTTATTGTGAACAATTTACAGCAAACATAATTAAGGGTGCCATTACGCGCGGGGCGCGGGTACCTTTACTAGGGATGAAATTTAGATCATAATCAACTATCCACTTTCAAAGATTCACGCGCGCTCTTAACCTCAGGGGCAAATGACAGAGGTGCGCACTCTAAAACACCATTTAATTTGAATAGAAAATGTGCACATTTCACTTGCGCGGTGAAAGCCCGCGCTCTAATGATGTTTGTGGAACATGAACAAAGCCGCGTCCGCTGTGTTTGCTGTGGGCAGGAGGCGCACAGAAAAGCGCTGCGTTCGTGCATTTCGTGTTTGAGATAATTCCGTGCGTGCTAATAACCTTGAGCAGAGCAGACAGAGGGAGATGGGCGCTGCCGCGCGCTGGATGCTATTGGTCTTCGTGCGCTGCACTGCAGCACGCGGCCGCGGCAGACTCCATTGGTTGGCTTGTATCTGGGCAAGAAGCGAGTTCTCGCTTTCATGTGAGGGCAGCCCTGGCACAAAGACTACATTTCTCTTGAGCGAGAATGGCAGGGTGTGTTTAAGTCAAATGTTTACGCATCAAAGCACGACGCACAGGCGGGAGCGATCATAGACAAAGGATAGATTCGTCGTTAAATTTCGATTTTAGCCGTTTAATGTATGGCTACGGTGCGTGCTCCTAGAGATGGGTCTGTGCGTTTGGCCAGGCTCAGGCCTGTCCTTCTCATGTCCTGCAGCTCGTCTTGTTTTATATGATCTCACTGAAGAGATCGAGAAGCCCTAGATCCAGTCATCGAGACATCGGGGTTTCGCAGTTTGGCCTGAAGACCATCATCTGCGTAGGCCATGAGTCAATCACGGAATATAATGAACGCGCTCGGTCTCATGCGCTTCTCTCTCCTGTGGATGAAGCAGTGCCTCTCGGTCTCTGTCTGTATCGCACCAGCCCTGGCTCACGTTTCGGCTGATATTGGTCTTAATTATTAGGAGAATGAAAATGACCAAAGCGTGCTGGGTTTGCAGTCATAGCGCACCAGTCCCATGTTCATGCACAGCCTGGATCTGTACATCTCCAGAGGGCCATGGCTGGATTCTCGTGAGATGTTCACACGTTAATAGGCCTACCTCTTGTTTTGCAATCGCTCTATTTGTCATCTCCTTTATTCTACCTCGACTCAGTAAATGAACCTTTGATGAAGCTTTGTAAGAAGCCGTGGTCCTGAACACCTGAACACCTCAGACAGGACTGGCCTGTGGGACAGTGTTGGAGTTTTCACCTTGTGGTTGTTGCAGGACGCCACGTGCCTCTGAGTTTCTCCTGGACGCTGTACTTCTGAAATCTGGTTGATAACGATTTTGTTTATCGAGACAGGTTCAAATAAAAACCGAGACAAAAGCTGGTTTCCGTGAGTTCCTCACAGGGCAATTTATTTAGTCTCTGTAATGCCTGAAAATGCATTTTTCTGATCCATACGCCTGTATGAAAGTGTGTAGAATCGCTCTGCAGTGGCGAGATGTGTCTGTGCTCAAAACAGACGCGGACTGAGCCACTTGTGACTGGACAAAGTTCTCTTTCTTGTCGGGTCTTGTCTTGGGATTTACTCCAGAGCGGGTTTGACACGAACAGCTGCTCACGGTGACTGATATCAATTTCAAAGAAAGTTTAACCAGAATGCCACTCTGCCATTATAAAACCATTTTTACTTGACTTACTTTTTAAGGACGTTTTAGTTTGTTTCTCATAAAAATGGATCCTGCCAAATGACTGAGCTGGTGTGTTTGTGATGAGCGACACAGAGGGGCAGATTTACGCTCATTTAACCGGTGATATATAAAGACAGTCTGGCGGACACACGCTCTCTTTTTTTTTTTTTTTTTTTAAGCTAGGTTGCATTTCCCTTATCTTGTACTTTAACAGTCTTATAACTACAGCAGTGTTTCTCAAACTGTGGTAGGCGCACGTGTAGTGACGCGGGCCTCCTCTGTAGTTTGGTCTCAAATAAAATAAATACTACACAATCCATTCAATCTGTTCATCTGTTAAGACGTGATCAAGTCTAATTTTAGACAGTATTTAGCCCAAATTGAATTAGACTTGATGTAGTCCTGGTTTAGATCTGATGGTAATGGAAAGCCAAACATTATTTTAGGTGGTACTTGGTGATACATTCAACTGCAACACTGTGTCAGAGACCTTATTTTATTAGCCTACATAATGTCAGAGGAAGTAGCCTACTCTGTGACAAAAATCTTATAAGAATATGACATGGGCCTGGACAGTTTAGCAGATTTCACAGGCTGTCATGTTTTGAGGCCTCTGTGATGCATGTAGGCCTACAAACACCACGGCCAGATTTATGTTGAAGGTCTGATCATCTCATTAGTTTACCTGCTGTATAGAAGAATACCCATCTCTATGGAGTCTATTGTGATTAGTGCACTTCTCACGTTGGCTAGAGTTGCTCTCCACACGAAACATTGGTGTGACCTGGCTGTCAGTACAGCCCACACGTACAAATAGCAGGTCTGAAAATAGCCATGAGAGGCTCTGTAATAATCCTCACCGCCTCCACTGCCACAAATAGTGTCTCACTCTCACCGCTCCAAACCAGGCGAGACTTTTAGCTACTTTACAAACTTTTATGTCATGGATCTTACAACCCTACAAATATCTTAAATATGATGTGACTAAAAATGAAAACCGAGCACAGGCAAGTACATTAGGCCTACAGAACTGAAAAGCAAAATGATTTTCAAACTAACTTTTAAGAACTAAACAGGCCTTATATGAGTCCAATCATGTGGTGCATATGGTAGGCCTACAACAGTGATGTAGGACAACAATTCAAACACTAAACCAGTATGATTGTAATGGCTAAAGCATCATGGAGACTCCACTGGACATTTAGTCTATGTAGATTTTCCAGATCACCTTTTAACACCATTTAACACAAACCAATCAAACTCAATATAATACACAAACACAGACAAATACTTGCAAAGAACTTTTATTATTGCAAAATGCCTTCAAATAGCAGTACTGGTTCATTCTGGTAGAGCAAGTTAGAACAACAGTGAACGCTTTTCAGAAGAAATCAACAAACTGAAGAGGAAGTATGACACAAGGTTGCAAAGCTGATGGCATCAAAAGAACCATTTGAAATCACAGGTCGAAGAGTTAAAGGGGAACTATATCATCAGTTAGGTGCTATTATTTTGCCTGGAATGTTTCACAAAATGGCACAAAACATAACAGCTGATATGGAGACAAGCTGGTGACACCCCCAAAAGTATATGCTGTATGTTTTTTGGCAATAAAACCACATATAACTGAATAAACAAAAGACAGATTTGTTTATACACTACTGTGGAACATTCCAGACAAAGCAAAAGTTTTCATGAGACTAGCAGATGATAACCACTCACCAGAAAAGTTACATGGTACACCTTTAAATAAGGCATGGCCGTCACTGTATCTGCAGACTTGGGTTTGGTTTGAATGTCCAGGGTATTCTTGATGATTTTATTGTACAAATTTGATTGTTACACACTTATATATATATATGTATATGTGGAAAAAAAAAAGAAAAAGTTGTGAAGAAGTTTTTTTTCATTTTGACAACAGAACCTAAGGAAAGTGACTCATTAACGGAAGGACTTTTTCATGAGATGGCTTTCAAAACGGCCCACTATTACTGTTACTTACTGTTTTATTAAATTATGACAAATAAACCTCATATATTTAAGTTGTAATGTATTTCAAGTCATGATTTAAACAAAAGTAAATAGAATAAATAGTACGTTTGGAAGTGACTTGTGCTATAAGAATCAGACTTAAAGATTCAAACTACACCTGCAGATGTAAATTTAAACAGATTTTTTTTTTTTTTTTTTTTAGAGAAAACTAGACTTTGCCATCCACCAACATTGCAAATTAACATTAACATTTACTTACACAGCAGCATCCAAGCTTTCGTATTTCACACTATAACACAGTGTCATTTACCATGTTTCAATAGATTTAATTTTTTCTTTTACAAAATTGACATCTGAGAGGAATATATAAACCAAACATAGAAAAGTTAAAGTATGTACAGGAATAAGTGCAACTTTGTCTAAGATTCTGTACTTTTAAGTTAGTTGAGCTTCATTTGTAGGAGTTGAAATGTGATACTGCATGTGATAGACCTCCAGAAATAACACCCGGCAGAGCTTATGAGAAATACTATGGAAATTATACTAAAACAAAGAGTTTAGTCTTGTATCCAAACTTTACAAAAAAGTTCATTTGTACATTCAAGCATCAATATGCAAGTACTGTGCCAGGAAAGATATTTGCCTTCTTTACAATTTCTTATATTTTTGCATTGATTGAGAGAAATTAAAAGCAAATAGAAATACTTAGAGGTGCCTATATTATTAACATTACATTTATTATTTGATTAGGTTAGTATACAATGGGAAAAAGCTATCATTATCTACTTTTGGTCTATGTGCAGAAGTAATCTTTCTCCATATTAAAACAGCAAAGCAATACTTAATAGGAAAACTAAGCAATTGTTAAGTTTGGGACACCAAAAAGCTATACTGATACACATCTGAAAATGTGGTACTTCTCAGGAGACCAAAAATCAACTTAACTCCATTCAGGGGGATGATAGAACAAATATGCAAAAATACAAGAAACCCAGAAGGCTGCAAATACTTTTCCCTTCACTCTAGAACTACACAGTACGGAGTTGGCATGGTCAGCTATGCCGTCACATACTCCTTAAACGTCACAGTGAGGCAGTTTGTCGTTATATCTGTGATAACAATGTTTCCGAGAAAGGGCTGAAAAGAGGGAAAGTGCACGTCTTTCCTTTTGTTGTGATCGCTCAGAGATAAAGGCCTGATATTCTCCTCCTCTGTTTGCTGTGCGATGCTTTGGAATTGGGTTTCCGTCTCTGTCGGCGATTGTGTTTCAGTTAACTCTACGCCCTCGGGTTGTGCTGCCTCAACAAGGTCCACTGTTGATAGTCTAGACTTCGATCTGTCCATACTCAAGTCCATTGGTTCATCTTGGTATCCGCAGTCGGGTAATAACTGACTGTCAGGGAGAGTCGGGGTTGTAACTGGGGGAGACGGGGAGCGGGAGGGGATAAGAGTCCTCAGATATCTCTTTCTAGGTCCATTTTGTTCTGTGTCCGTTTCAGAAAGATGGCGTTTCAATGTAGTAGGTGCGCTTTGGGTGACTTCTTTCTCTGCCGTATCTGAAGGCGAGGAGACCGGATTAGTTGTGGTTGTCAACCCTAAAGCCTCATCCGCAAGAAGCTGGCCGTGACCTTTGACCCCGACATGTTTATCCTGCTCCGTCACAGTTGGCTCCATTTTGGAAATCTCCTTTTTCCCTTTTAGGCAGTCCCCGTTGTCAAGTCCTAAAGTCGATTTGTCTTTGGATAATTTTGTAAATCCATTCATGAGTCCGAGTTTTTTCACAAGTTTCATTTTCTCGATATGGTTCTCCGTGCTGCTGTCCGGGACTTGCTTTTCCGAGTCGCCTTTCATTTTATCTGATTTGATGCCGTTTTCTATATATTTGCTCATAACGATCACGATCCTTCCATTTTTATTTTTATTTTTGACAATTTTTAGTTTCCCATTGCGGACGTCGTTGCTCTGCGTTACAACATCCTCCTTTGGTTTCACCTTTTCAATGTCTTTGTGCCCATTTAAATCCGCTGGAAGCTTTTTTAACTCCATTGTAATATCCTTTATTTTAGTTAAGCATCCAGAGTCTTTATCTCGCACCCATTTTTGTTGCAGGACGGGGGGAGATTGTACCCCTTATTGGATAAATCCGGGACTTTCACTTCTTTGGGCTTGACAAAAACAGTCTCGTGATTTTTGATTTCCGGCTGGTAGTGGTGGTGCTTCTTGCTGTTGAGTTGATAGTAAAATTTCTTGCCAGTTGATTGGTCGGTCTCGCGGTCCTGGGACAGTGGCTGGTATGGGTGGTGCTTTTTGCCGTTTAGCTGGTACTGCATCTGGATAGAGTTGGACTTCTGTTGGCTCTCCTCCTCGCAGATATCAGCCAAAATGTTGGATCTCCGGGCGAATGAGGGGACCTATGAAAACGAAAGAAGGAATAATTTACGATCTTGACAGACTGGCAAACAAAAGCACATCTACAGAAAATTGGTAAATATGAAATAACGTTATAAAAGTGTAAAACTGTGATATGAGTGTTACTAGTGGTAGAATGAACAGTGAGGTGGTATTCTGAAGTTCTGGGTTAAGTCTTGATTTAACTTTTCAGATGGAATGTTCCACAGTCGAGCAGTAAACTTGCATTTTAAGGTGTTTGTATTGCTCAGAAACCTCTCGGAAAAGCACATTCTTACTGTGAGTGCGCTCGCCTATCCACAGATCTGGCCAGTAATTGCTTGTCTCCATGGATATAGATTAGTTTAATGCCATACTGTCAATTTCTATACAGACAAGCACCAAAAAAACTTGCATATTGCCCTAGTTTAGTAGTATTTTATTTAATAATGGCAGTACGGCTTGAATAACTTTGTTTTAGAAAACTATTTTAATTTCTTTCTTGATTAATTACAATCATTGTTAATGTCTGGCTAGCAATGCATTTGAAGACACACAAATAAAAGCTACTCTTGTAAATCTGAAGATACTTTTTGGTGGTTTAAGGTTCATATAAAAGCTATACCACACGTAGACCATTTGAAAACAGAACTAAAATGTTTCAAATAAAGGCCCACACTCCCATTAGAATACACTATGAATCATTTCAATAGTGCAAAAGGTACAGTACAAAGGGTGAGCCATGAAAAATGAACAGATTTGTCTTGTGATTGAGTCGGGCTGTCGGGGGCTGTAAAGATGTGTCTAGACAACAACAAAACGCCATGTTTCAAATGAGGCCCACGAGGATGTGCTCAGAAATCGTGTGCGGAATGTATGAAGAACTTTGTCTCCACTGTCCTCTTACTGACACCAGGGGAAGTCCAGGTTTTGAGAAGTACCACAAAGAGATTTTAACACATTGTCAGATTCTACAATATGTTTTCAGAAAACGCATGCACAGTTGGCAAAAATAGATTGTGACATCACATTATAAAGCGTTACGGGGATATCCCTTAGACAAAACAAAAGCAAAGCAGTTATGTCCTCCTCCAAAACAGCCTCCTCATGTCCAATTCTAACACCACGTAACATTAACTTTTTTCATATGCAATTTAGGGTTACACAATTTATGTTAGTCCTTTTTATCCAACCCAAATGTAAATACGTGGAATTTTCCCAATACGAGTACAATCTATGGCAAATATATCTTGTAAGATCTTGTTGTGCAAGAACTTACCCTATGTAAGACCAATATGAAAGTATTATATCTATTCTTCAATCATATATATTTTTGATCATCATATCGGCTGGCCTTATCATTTTGCATTTGATTTGAGTTTTTGACAAATGTATTACCTCGATAAACCAAATCGATGACCTGCTCTATTTAGTAGCAAGATCTGGGGCCACACCGCTCGTGGTCCCGGGACTCTCTCTGTGCCCAAACCTATAGCGCAACATTTCAAAGTGTCTCCTGCTGCTCTGACCTCAGCTCAGAGGAATGTCACTGTGGCTTTGTGTCCCCTCACTGACTTTATCCCATGTGTTACACAAACACCCTCCTGAGGGGAACAAACAGAGCACTCTGGGGTTCCCCTTGCCTTTCAACACTGGATGGATACGTTTATATTTGGCAACTGCAAGATCTGAGATAAACCCCATCCGTTTTCAGTATATGTCATATTATGAGCAATTAATGACTGAACTGTTCCATGTTGGCTGCATCTTCAGTTATCAAAACAAAGTATTGTAATTCGTCCATTATTATTTAAATATAGATTTAACATCAGATGCTGATTTCGGATTGAATTGCCCTTTATAGTTTTCACACATAAGATCTTTCACTTTGCACAATGCAACCTTTGGCTAATTAAAATGTATCTGATGCTTCACAATATGGCTTTAAACTTATCTGTCCCCATAGAGACAAGCAGAAGATGCCACCAGAGCCATGTTACAGGTCAGGTCTGTGGAATGGTGACCTTTGCTCACAATAAGAATAGATGATTTTTAAATCGAATTTTGAGCCATTAAAAAACCTAAAATGTAATAAATGCAAATTAAAGAGAATACCATACTGTGGAACATTACAGCTGAGGCAACAACATACCCCTCAGTTACATATCCCCTTAAAATCTCTTTTAAATATCCCTAAACCTGGCAAATATGTACAATGATGACTTAAATGCTTCTGAAATGTGAAATCCTTATTTTACATTTCTAGTTTTAGTAATATCTTTGAATCCTAACCCTCACCTGAACCAGGAGGTGCTTGGGCTTGGGTCCTCTCTTGCGGTAGCCCATGAGCTGCTCCTGTCGCTCCCTGTGGGAAAAGAAAACAGCAGCCAATTAGTGCAGTGTCTCCAGAGATGAGTGTACGTCGCCTGGCAACAACACGTCACGGGTGTCCTCCTCTGGTGCAGGCGCAGACTTCAACAGCTCAGAGGGAGGAGAGGGGGAAGAGGGGAGCAAGGGTAATCCAAAATTTGAAGATACCTGTCCTTTTAGGTTCACTCTAAATACTGCTAGGTTTAAATCTGCAATATGCACTTTTCATATGGACAACATGTCATATGGGCCCGCCAAAATGATTTATACCCAGGGCCCAGAATTTTGTGCAACACTCCTGTTTCAACAAGTACATACATATATATACACATATACATACATATTAGATACTCTTGCTTACATTACAGACTTAAGACCTAATTACACTCCACTTCAAATCCAAGTTGGAGATTATTTCTAAAATCCAAGTAATTTCCTGAATCTCATCATATCTAATCATGATCAAAAAGGTTACATTAACATTTCTCCTAGTCACACCTTTTCTATTAAAGTGCAGATGAAAGGAATTTTGGATGGACTATTTTCGTTGATGCCATAGGCAGAGATAGTCAAGTTTAAGAACTCACTGCTGCTTCTACGTTTTTGTTCTGTTCACCTGTTTTTTCCCCCACAAACTACAGCTTAACTGATGTAAAACTATGATAAATATTTAGCTCAGGTATTACCTCACCAAACCAACAAACCAAACCAGAATAAGAAAAACATAAAAACCTTTCATAAGCACTTTAACTTTCGGTCTTGTTGTTCATTTACAGTCCCACTGATACTGCGTGTTTTTTATACCAGAGGTTCCCAAATTTTTCAAGCTGGGACCCCAAAATAGCCTTGTAACCAACTTGATGTTTTTTATTTGAATAGTTTATTCTGTTATTTTACCTAATTTCATTAAAAGATACTTGTTTTAATCAAAAAAGATCATCTCGTGACCCACTGGGAGATCCAATGTTTTACACTACTCACATTTTTAGTAATCTTTCTCATGCCAGATTAAAGTCTCACTCTGAACTGAGTTCACCACATTATAAATCTGGGATGGCTTTCGCTGAAAGCGATCAAAAAACACAGAAAATCATGATGATTATTTGAATCGATCGGTGAAAATGTAACAACAGCGGAACAAGCCAAAAAAAGCAGACATCTGCCCTGTCAAATGCGCAAAGCTTTTACCTTCTGCACATTTTTCATAAACAGAATACTCTGTATTGATGCTAAAATAGGCTGAAGTACATCTGTGGCGTTGCCATGTTTGTTTTGGTTTGCTTGAGTGCTTCACATTTGGCTTCTGTACAAACCTCAATGCTGCTCTGGGATTTGGTCACCAACCACCAGTCGGGCCCTATTGCACAGCGGGGGCACGCCAACATGGCGAACTCACAATTATCGCGAGAATGCATCTTGCTGTGCAAGGTTAAATTTTATGCAACTCATGACTTTTCTCAGCTGTGTTGGCTCTGAGCAGGTCTGACTATAGCAGTAACTCAATACTACAGACAGAATTATGTCAAAGCCCCTCCCCCTCCTCCCTTCTCTCACATCTAACTCCTCCCTTCTCTCACATCTAATTACAATGACGACTTGGTGTATTTTCATAGCCTGGCATTCAGACAATTTGGTTCCCCAGAGAGACTGGCAATTAGTTTCAATAAAGTCACCCCTTCGGAGAGCAAGGCAACAGCTGAAACAGACACAGGCCTGTGTGGATGTTTTGGTTAGCTGTGTGGTTTATTTACTTTGAGGAGAGAGTGACAGAGGACAGAAGCATGTTCATGACAAGTGGGGATGTCTACAGACTATAGATCTGGTTAACTAATAAATAATAATGACAACAAAGGTGCACTGTGTAACTTTTCTGGTGGAGGGTCCTTCACCTGCTAGCCTCAGTGGAGATGCTATTGTTCTGATCTGAACGTTTCACAGTATCCAATCCAATCCACTTTATTTATATAGCACATTTCATAAACAAATTGTTTCCAAAGTGCTGCACAGAGACAAAGTGACAAAAAAATAAAGATCAAAATAAATAGATGCTCATTTAATTTGACAAATTTTATTCAAATTAAGTACTCTTACTGAGGTCGCTTCTCCACACATCTGACCTAGTTAAGCCTGGTGGCATCACATGTCTCCATGGGGGACAGATAAGTTTATTGCCATACAGTGAAACCTTCCTAGAAAAGCAAAGAGTCTCCATGGAGACAAAGCAGTTAGGTGAACCCTCCACCAGAAAAGTTACCAAGTGCACCTTTAAAAGCAAAAATAAGTAATTTAAGTTTAATCTACGCTCCAAAAAAGTAAACCTAATTGTAAAATGTTTTTTTATGAGTGGTCATTTATGTGACTTATCTTCACTTTATCATTCAGTTCAGTTGATTTTATACAGCTGTTCAGATACTAGAGAGAGCTTCCACGGTTGTTTGGCTAAGGTGTCAATCACTGAATGATCATAAAACTGCGATGTTTCTTTTCACAATAATCGCTAGAAACATGCAAAAACTCACACATTTTTGTACAATTTTGAAGAACGAGTACATTAGGTCACTTCATAGTAATAACACATTACGTTCAATATGAATGCTTGCATGCGTCTAAAAGGTTGGTTGGCAAACTTAATGGGGTCATTCAAATTTACAGGCTGCGAGTTTGACAAGGATGTTTAAAAGTCCTGCCCCATAATTAAATACTGGGATGACTGTAGCATAAAGATAATGGGTTACAGACAGCTTAATATCAAAATCGTTCCATCAGTCTTACTCTAACACTGGAAAAGAAAACGCCCAAAGATGTCTCAAACCAGCAGACTAACAACAATAATTCAATAAGGCATATTTTAAACCAATTAAACGTCTGTGTACGTATGTATGAATCTTCAAACATTGTGTTGTTCTTAATAGGCCAAATTACTACATAAAAGCGACTGACTGCTACTCCCCAAGTTTAGTATTTCATGGCACATAATTGTCTATAATGGGTTCATAATTGGTACACCCAATGGCCAATTAGCCAAACAAGCGCTTGGGTGGGCATTCAGGCAGAGAGAGGTGTCACAGGTAGATAACACAGGTGCATCATGTGACGAACACCTGATCACTCTGCATTGACAAATACCAGATCGTATGACCCGGAGGAGACAGCAGAAACCGAAGAGAGGGAGTTTACGTTGATGACAGCGACCCAAGTTTAACCTGAACCAACAACAACAGCCTTGATCCCAAAGAGTCACTGTGAGATTAGACAGACACTCAGTCAATGGGTCTTAAGTTTAACCCAAGCCAAGATGTTGTCAGGTTAGTATCAACTGACTGAATGAAGTGAAAAGGTCATCTCCTCCAAGGTCTAACGTATGTTGGTTTAGAAAGTTCAAGGTGTGAATGACATGTTCAGTGCATGGGTTTCGGATTGGTGAGAAGTTAGGACTGATGCCATAGAGATTAACAAATTGAACTTGTATATTTGGAATGGGGAAAAAGTCCTCTAAATGTTTCAAATCATAGGAGTTAGGATAGGAGTTATGCAGACATGAAAATTAATTAGAGAAAATATGTGGGCTAGATAAATAGATGACAGGTTACTCAATGTTATAAGTGTAAAACAGGTCTTAGGTGAGTTTTAAAAATAGCTTGTAAACAATGTTTGTCTTTTATGTTGTGGATGTTGCAGACAGGTATCACAACAAAACAAAAAAATGTATAAAATATGTGTTAACCATTTTGTCCCAATCAGGAAGCACGTTCTCTCAACTACAGATCAAGTATTTGAAGCATGTGAAGCAGTTTACCTATACTAGGACATGTTTCTACCAGTTTGGTGAGTTATTATATTCCATTTACTGTAAAAGTAGACACTTGATATGTTTTATTACCGGTCTTGAAACGCGTCCAAGAGTCTTGGGTCCAGAATGTTTTCTTCCGGCTCCCACGTGTTGTATCTGAAACATGAACAATCCAAAATAAGGACAGGGTGACCTACCACACGCAGACTGTTACATTTGTACCCATGTTCGACAGAGCTGGTAAGTTTAGCCACTCTAAAACTCATATTTGCCTTTAATGTTAAGTAAACATAACGCTAGGGCACTTGCTGTCCCCGGGGGCGCACGTGTAATGTATGTAACAACTTTTACGCACGGCTGTGGATCGTTCCCCGTTCATACGTGCGCATTTCTACTACACCGTCTTCAATTATGGCCGTGTCTGTTTCTTAATTGGCACACTGGGGATTGCATACATCGTAAAACTACATCCATCATCGCGTAACCGCCCATAAGCGCAGCCACGCGTGCACAAACAAACCCCACTGTTTTGAATAATAACGAGTTGCCATATTATTTATTTATTTTGTGTTTTTATTATTATTCATGAGCAGACTTACTTTGGAGACCATCCTCGCCACTTGACCAGATACTCAATCCTCCCCTGTGAACGCACACAAACGGATAATGAGCAAAACACGAGGAGAAGATACTTTACGCAGCAATTTTCACACAGCACTGCACAGTCAGCATAGAGATATTGTCGCTAAAAATGCACATATAATCCATTGGAGCAGAGGCAGCCAAAGCGCGCTGGTTTCGTCCCCCTCCTCTCCGTTACAAATGCCCTTCACAGCTCTAGAGACGAACCTTTCTGCTGCGCTTCTTCTCGATGCTCTCCACCGCAAAGACGTGCTCTCCCGCGGCGGGCAGCTCCATCTTCCCCGTAAGAAAGAAACCCACACTTCAGAATAATCCTTAATGGTATCCGTATGTCCGTCTCCCGTTTATATTGTACTCCTTTAGGTTTTCCCAGTTTAGAAAGCAAGCCTGGCACTCTTCTCTCCTCGAGTTTCCAGCGCGCCTCTTCCCTCGCTTTACCCTCGGAGTCTGCAGGCGACTTGAGCTGCAGCAGAAAACACTTCATGCAAATCGCAGTGGCCGTGACGTAGAGGGGGCGGTGTCCGGGCGGGGGGTAGTTCCCTGTGACGCTTTCAAGGACCGTGGGATTAAAGGCGATCATGACTTCTCTGCAATTCCAAAGACAAACAACATAAAAAGTAACTTGGTTGGAACGGAAAACGTAATTAAGCGTGCTCTTTGTGCAACTCCAAAGCCACAACAGCATTTAAAGTGGACTAACAATGAGACAAAGGCCATTAGGTCATACTAATTAGTAATATACTTTTTCACTTAGAAGTACAAAACAGGAAAAGACAAAACTAAGTGGAAAGAAAACAAATGAATTGATGAATTAGCTCAATTTCTTATTCTTTGGGTACTTTGGGTTATTAGTGTTAGTATAGTAGACTACAAAAGTCCAGAACACTCACCAGTGAGGGTTGTAATTTATGCCATTAACCCTTTAGCCTATTATCTTGGTTTAAACAACAGAAAGGACATAATAACAAAATAAATAAATAAATAAATAAAAACTAAAATAAACCAAATGAATAAATAATAAATAAATAAATACATATAATAATAGCAAACTATTGTTATTGGCTTAATCTTTTATACTGACTAGTTACATTTAACAGAACATAAGCTCTACTAAAGTTATACAGTTAACCATGAAAGACAATCCCAGAAGCTTCGGGCCTTAAACAGGGTCCACTTAGTACAAAGGCGAGTGGTTAACATTTACAGAGCTTTCTCGTGGACACAGAGACACCTTACAGCCCACGACCAATTAAAATCTATCTATACTTTGATAAGAATCCACACACACACCTACATTTACCCTCGTTTTAAAGCTGAACACTAAAATATCCGCGTTTCCCTCCATCCCCTGAACGCAACTCCTTCCTCCGATCAAAAAGAGCGATGTCAATGGTGCTGTGCCTGTGAAAGAGTGCTGTGATTCACAGTACAACACAATCGGCCCTCGGACCCACTCCAGTCACGCGCGCACGGCTCTGACGGGCAGCTCGCGGGCCTGTGAGTCACTGTCACCACGTTAACAAGTCCACAATGACAACACGCACGGCCACCCTGAGACCCAAACGTGTAAATCCCACGTTTGGACGCAAGCTCGTTATCTCGTTATTAGTCTATAAGCTTGGAGGAGGAGGAGGGGGGTTTCCCAAGGCCAGTAGACAGATAGTGGTCCGTGGTGTCCGTGTATCAATGCAAGGACGCGCGTATTTCCTGTCCACACATGCACATATACGCTCTTTATGGCGCGCTCTTGAGGTATACGAGATGATAATGTGGGGTCAATTTCATCCTATTGCGCTGAATCGCCGCTGTTGTGCGAATCTCAATGAATAGATTTCCATATGTTCTTCGCCAAGGTCAGACAAAAGAGGATGACATTTCGGGTATAGCAGCGTGGAGTGGAAATGTTCAGGTGGATTTGCGCTGCGTAAAAAGAGAGCTCCAGGTTGGATAGGTCAACATCACACATTGGCACTGTAGGCTTTAGCTCCAGCTGGGTGACTTCAGAAAAGACAGGCTCAGACCGGATCACTATCACTTGGCAAAGCATTCATGGATAAAGAAATGGAGTTACTGGCACGGAATGGTAGTGTGGGAGACGAGAAAACTTCTGGGCATATAGGCCTAGTTTAGTTTTAAAAGATCAAGTTTATATTTTGTAGCCTTTATGATGTAGCCCTTATGTATCCATGCCTATTCCTATTATCATATATAGTTTAGGCTTAATCAGACTGCGCCACGATCACCTATTTTAATACTGAGTTTGCCTGTTATTTACACCAGTTTGGTCCAGTTTCACTCTAACCCTCATCCCACTTCTTAGTTTTTAAGTTCAGTGAATTCTTAGGTAGCAAAAAATGTGTAGATCTTCTTTAATTCAATTCAGTTTAAGCTTTAAAACAGCCTAATATATGTTGATTGATTTTTTCCCTCTTTGGAATAGATTAAAGATTGAGTAGCTGAGTTCATTTTAAGCCTTATGGTTCAGGGCTTCAGGCACATGAGTTATTTTTTCCCCAGTTAAAACGGCAATTTCCCAAAACTTGTAGTTGGCAAATTTATTTAGATTACTTTTTTTTCAACCTTCAAACTGATGTGTAGGCTATTTGCCAGATTTAGTGTAAATGTATCAGCTTCATCTTGTGTGATCCTGCGTTAGTCCTGGATTATGAGGCTTCGGACTTGTTAAGATTTAGCCAACTGATCCCAACCAATGCTGATTAAACAAAATGTAGGCCCATAAGTCCCATCCGCGTTAGAGTAGTATTTATGTGTGAACAGTTGGGTTTATTGAGATGGGAGTGTGAGGCAGTCAGTGGAAGGAAAATAACGTTAAATCTGTCTATGTGTCCATTCAAACATTCTCTTTTATAATTAATTTCACCCTTTACGAACATTTCTACTGTTTAAAGCCTTTTCTGTGGCTCTAGCGTCAAACCAGGACGTTCAATGGTTTCGTTTGCTCTCGTTGCATTGTTTCAGGCGACGGGACCAAATTAAATTCAGCAGCGCAGGGGTTAAAGCAGGCTCCCGCAGGCTCGCGCAGGCTGCTGCTCGGCCTATTGCACAAAGGCACGACTGTCTTTCCTTATAAGGCAGTCCGCGTGAATTCACAGCACAATATTTCACATGTGGACAGAAAAGCACACTCCCCACGCTACATTTGCCTTATATCACTTTGCATACAGACATTAAAAGTCCGAACGTTTCTATTTCTGCCTCGTCTGAGCGCGCGCGTGGCCGTGCCACACACGAGCCATGTCTTTAATTTTCAGCTGCGTCATTCCCAAATTAAGAGCACGGCGCACCACAAAGAGGGACGCACGTTCAGCACACACTGCGTTTTCCGATTGTGATAGTGTTCGTGTGGGTCTAGAGCGGGGAGCTGTGAGAGCGGTGTACCGGACCGGGTACCGGACAGGACTGACCTGCCTGCAGCCGCAGACACTCGCTCCGCTCCCTGAAATAAGCAATCATTGGCGAATTATCCCGGGTCTGTTTACAGGAGGGCACGGTCCTTTATACGCACACGCACGCGCGCGCACTGTTGTCTCCGTGCGCTGCTGTGAGACGCTGCACGTGCTCCACGGGCGGGAGGAATGTGACGCACGTGCGCGTGATATTAATGGTCACCTCTGAAGTTCACCTGAAGCAGCGCGAGGCTTCACACACGCTGCACTTTAGACCGAGAGGCAGCGGGCATTACCATGATTTATGATTGTGCTATAATCTGTCAAATCAAATCAAAAGACTCCATTCAAACACACGTACAGACAACGTGACAAACAGGTTCGATGTGTCCCGAATCTCCACAGGTTAAACACTATTCATCTTCCTTCAAGTCATTTTCCACAGCGGCTTTTTCAAGGCAATTCAGAGTCACCATAAACCTTTATGGAAAAAAACATCTGATAACGAATTTACGAGATGCAATACGCACCCAAGTTCACCAGCGATTAAAGCTATTTTACCTTTTAAACTAAATCACTTCAACACCACCAGAACAAGCCCTGTCCAGCCTTGTAAAGTCAGGATAAAAAGTCAGACAGCTGTTGTTTTGTTTTGGACTTTACTTGTTTTAGCCAATGAGTTTTAAAACATGACTTTTAATCAATTAGCTGTACATAATTTCATTCTCAGTTTTTTGAAATTTCAGCCAGTCTATAGTGTTCAATCGTTTTAGCTGCTAAATTCTCAGTAAATCTTCTAATTGTGTGGTCTCCAAACTGTATAAATTGGTTAGAAAAATTCAAGTTCATTACATTATAACACCTTTTAAGAAAACTTGAGCATAACTTGAGCCACTTTTTACATTTCAATAACCTCCCATCTTCATCAAGTCTGACAAATGACTAAAAACATTGGAACATTCAAACAAACTAGCCCCTTGCATTCATTTTTCCACCACATAATTTTACAATATGAAGATGGTCGTTAGAAAGCCAACGCTCTCGTTCCATAGACATACACATCTCATGATAAATGAACACAATAAATGCAGTTTGGTTTACTTAATATTGTACCCTCACAGCCAACCAAAACATTCAAATGAACTTAACCACTGTGCCAAATTTCCATAGCGTCCTATTTGATCACATTATGACAACACAGGAACACGAGGTTCTTAGTTCATTATATTCAAACACATGTTACTAAAACTTGACATTTAAAATAAGCGAACCACTGTCTACAGCTTTCCACAGCCTTCATGTTTCTCGGAGCACTTGCTTTCTGTTTGGAGGTGGGGACTGAGGAAGAGTTGCGTACAGCAGGTGAGGCAGATGACGGTGATGCTTGTGGACGTCCGGATGCGCTGGCTCCTTTGCTCTTTCCTCTGATGAAGATGACATTTGTACAACTTGCTCCTCTCCTTCCTGCGTCACCGCTCCGAGCTGCAGATCGGGTGACAGGCGTGGAAAAACAGGAGCCTAAGCAGACCTGGGCTTACAAACCTGGCTAGTGACAGAAAGAGAGGAAGCTAAATTAATAGGTAACACTGTATAACTACTCCTTAGTCTTAATAAAATGTGGAGAGACTTGGTGCATAATGTTTATTAAAGGTCCTATGATATGCAAAAGTAACTCTAGTCCTTTAAGATATGTTATAATGCTGTTACCTCATCAAAAACATAACTGGAGTTGTGTTTGTTTCATTCACACATGTTTGAGTAATCCTTTATCGTTAGGGTGTCTACATTTCAAAGCTCAAAATCCTCTGTTCCACCTTGTGATGTCATGAAGTGGTAGTTTTCAAGTTAACAGCTACCATTTACATTTCATTTAGTAGAGATTGGCAATTCCAGGCCTGAAACGATCCGACTGAAGTAGTGAAGGCGCATGGAGTTTAAAAACACAGCGGAGCACTTCCTGTATAACCACGTGACATCACAAGGTGGAACAGAGTGTTTTCTGTTTCATAAAGTGTTACCAATGAATGGACTTGTACTATGACTTATTTGTATTCATTAGCTCATGTCAAGATCTTAGCAGTTCATTGTAGGGCAAACTAAAGGAACACAAGGTAAATATTATATAACAGACGGGTTATATAATATTAGACAGTCAAAACCAAATTCCAATGGTCAGAGAAGTCGGACAGAACTCAGTTTACGTGAATTCACTGTAGAAAGTTCAGTGTGTCTTTTGACTCTGCCTGCTTTGTATACAGTCGCAAATACTACTTAATTACTTTCATTGCATAACTGAGCTACATACTGTACATTTCCCTTGTGGATCAACACAGTTTAAGTTGTTAAGACTGATATTTCACGCTGTTGCTGTCCATTAAAACATTCAATGGAGATATGGGCATGGGTTTGAATAATTAGCTCATTTCTGCTCGATTTGAGTATCCATGAGAAGGCATCTGCATAAGTTGTCAGCTTTTGTTCGTGCACGGTCAAAGGTGATGTTTTTGCGGTGACCCTTGTAAAATCAACTCCGTCGGCATTCACTGATAACAGCTCGGCTATCACACCGTATTTGTTGAGTTCAAAAGAGTGGTAAACTGTTCAATAAAGCCAACGAACGGGTCATGAAGTTGGAACAAGAGCTGATTTAGTTAAAGAAAAGTGCAGTTAAAAGAAATATGTTTTAGCACTCCAACACTAAAATATTGGAAAGTTTCAGAAAAATATTCACTGACCCAAACTGACATTTAAGAAGCTTTTTTAAAATACTGCATAGACAATAATAAGAAACATGGGTATTAATATACATTTCAAACACTTGAGCTAGCTGTGGTTTCCATGAGTGTCGTCAGAGAGATGAGATGAGTCACCACTGGTGTAATTGACTGAAACAGCTCAGCCTGGTATTGACAGGCATGTAGTGAGACAAAGCAGATAAGCGCTGTAAGAAAAGAGCCTTTATAAACACTGAATTTTAGCCTTAATAAAGCATGAACAAAGACTTCATTCATACAAACAAATATACAAACAAACATATGACTCAAGCTTATAGTAGCTACTCAATTAATACCATAACCGCTAACTCTAACTCCTCCCACTGAGCCTGAGTCATTCTTGTTTGTTCATTATGAAGTCTTTCGTGGTCACACACATTTTTATATAGCGCTTTTCCACCTTCAAGACATTCAAAGCGCTTTACATCAAGGAACCACTCACCCATTCACACACACATTCATACACCTGAGGGCGAGGTGGGTTAAGTGTCTTGCCCAAGGACACAAAGGCAGTGTGATGAAAAATGTACAGATCTGGCAGAAGTAGTAAGAAAACCTGCCAGATTAGATTTAGGTTATACGTTTTTTATTTGGCATTTATCACGGAAGAGGAAAGAGCGCTGAAAAGAAAATAGTTTTTGCAGCACAAGAATCTGATTTGGGCCGTGTGTCGGCTTATGACAAATGTTTTTAACCTGCTAAGGTGACAAGTTGAGTGTGGAGCGTTCAGGCAGTCATCGTCATTATCTCCCCTTTCGAGGCACACAAAGGAACCCAGGCTCAATTAGAATCAACCACAATCTAATGACAAGATTGAGGTTATTTTTATCTGGATCTGGTGACGCAGATGTCAATGGGCTCCTATGACTCACTGTGGGTATGAAAGGTTGTCCCGGGGATATGTGTATGAGGTAAGAAAGATGGGCTAAAATCACATAAAAGTTAATAACGAAATAATGAAAAGCTGCACTATGTAAATTTTCTGGTGCAAAGCCTGCCACCTGCACGCCTAGAATGTTTCGCAGTATGGCATTAAACATATCTATCTTGCATTGATTCAATTTCAGATGTTTTTATTGCTAAACATCACACTGAAAAACATGTATGGTTACTATAAGCGGGGTCGCCTTTCCACAGAGGTTCAATTCAATTTGTTTTTGTAAAGCCCAAAATCACAAGATCGTTGCTTTAACCATCAGAAAGTTAGAAAAAAAAACAGTGAAACAGACATTGGGCAATAACAGATAAGCAGATTAACCAACATTCATAGAAAACAAGCACACGGATAACTGTCCCAGAGCGCCCCCTGTCTTTAGACCCTCAGTGGGGAGAAGAGAGCTGACCCATAACTTTACCTGGTAGCATTTTTATATTATACTGTGAAACATTCTAAGCGAAGCAAATACATCCCAGACAAGGTTGTATATCCTCTGCAAAAAGTTACAGAGTGCACCTTTAAGTCATATATATGATTCTTTCTATGATTGGCCAATTGGGTTTATGTCACAGGGGATATGCTGACTTGGTTCTGATATTTTACTTTTATTCTAACTACTGTCCAACCAAACAGAAGCTATGAGCCAAAAACATCTTTAAACAAGCTGTGTATATTTAATGTCACTGTTTTGGATTCTTCCTCTCCCTTTGAGTCACTGGATAAACATTAAAAACCTATCGAGCCAGCTCACGTCAATCGTCTGTAATAATTAAACTGGAAAAAATATAAAAATCTCACTTTTGTCCTTGGCGCAGTCGCGGTAGTCAGTTTGACCCAGTTCATAATTAGGGAAGTCACTTTAACCTTTTCACACTCTACTCTCAGTATGAGGCTGTCTGGCTGAAGTAGAGTGGGCTTCGGCAGAACAAAAAGTTGCATATTCATTCTCTGGCTGACAGCCTCAAAATGGAGCATGAAAAAAGAAAAAAAATCATTACTTCTACAATTACCTTTCCCACTGTTACTACTCGGATATACCCGTTCAACAGCACACACTACATCTGCTACTCCTTGGCCACTGCATACTGGTGGTGGTGGTGAGACAATGTAATAGCCAGATTTGTCGAGGAAATAGGGCGGTTGCTACGATATTCAAGATGACACCAAAAGTTCCACTAAAGACACTAAAGACTGATTAAAATGCTAAGGAAAATGTTGTCTGTCTTTGCCAATAGGGAGACGATTACCTTGGAGCAAAAGCCAGCAGCGTGAATACGAAATTGGACTTGACAATTCAAAGCTCACACAGATAACTGGAAAATATAAGCAGTTAGTCTGTAAGGGTGAACATCTGTGGTCTTTCAAACATAACTCCCTTTGAAACTTTTTAATTAGAATGGCCAAATAATGATATATTTTATTGTGCCTCTGGGTAATCTTGTGGTGTTTGGACCTATACTTCAATGCCACCAGTGGACCACCGCAGTGCAGCACCCGCACTGAGCTATAGTTTCATGTCCAGTAATTAGGTGCACTATGTAATTTTTTGCTTGTCTCCATAGAGATGCTATTGCTGTAACTGGAATGCTCCACAATACGACAGTAAACATATCCATATTTCATTTATTCAATTACAAGTGTTATCTTGCTAGAAAAAAAAAAAAAGAAAAAACGTGAGAGTGTGAGTGAGGATACCTTTCCATAGAGCTGGCTTGTAACTTCACCTGCTTGTCTCCATGGAGATGATGGAAGTTAAAAGCTATACAGAATATAACGGGCAACGCAAGATTATCTTCATGGAAACAACCAAGTTTTAAGGCTTGACAGAGATAAAGAGCAAATTTAGAAATGCCATCTTAGCTAAAGATCCATTTTTATTATACTTTGTCTTTTTTTTTATTTGTTGAAGCCTTTGCTGTTACTTAAATGATGAATTTTAATATTTGTATTCCTTTAGTGACTCGTAGTGGACTTAATAGAGCTTTATTTTCTATCTGTGTTGTATTTCATATTTGAATTGCGCAACACTTGCTTCTGAAATGTGACATATAGAAATACCAACTATATAATGACGATGATATGCAAGTTATTTTTATCTCGGTGACGCAGAAGTCTTTGGGATCAGATGACTCACTGTGGGAAATGTCTCGGGGGAGGATTTGTACAGGATCCGTGTTGTACATCATCTGCGCTCACGACAAAACCACTTAGCATCTCGAGTAGGTTTGGAGAGAAGCGGAGCCGTCAGATGTGCACTATAGCGTCAGAGTGAATCAGCCGTCTCTAAAGGTGTGCAATTGATGAAGGCGAGGGAGGTGTATGGACGTCATGGGCAGGTAGCGGTCACAACGGAGGCCGGTGACTCACCACAGCAGGCGGTGACATCAGGCTGAGCTCAGAGCACCACTGTAAACAAAAGACAGGCGGACAAGTATGCACAAGGGATTATACTAAAAAGACAATGCTACTTCGAAGTATTATTTATGTCCCTGTAGTACAAGTAGGGCTGGGAGACATGCTGAAAAATGTTCTCCTCATGTTGAATAAGCTCTACTATTCGGTATTTTATTTTTGTGAAATAAAGATGGCTTTCATTATTGATTTTCTGAACATAAACCTTTCAGACTCGTTGCCAAGTCTGAACTCCAAATCACATGCTTTTACTGATAGAAGATTGGCCAAGCTGATCATTGACAATTTGAAATAAAACTCTGATTAACTGCAGGCTTACGAGTTAAATATAAGTCTTAGTAGAAATCACATTGTGTCACAGTCAGAGCTGTGAGCTGTGGAACCGAACCCACAGAAAACACCACATCAAATTTGCAAATAAACCCGGGTTGGACCTAAACCTGGACTAAACAAGGATTAGAACATGAAAAAGTCTTCATAAAGAGCTAAAATGGGCATGTGGTCGGGATAAGAGTTTACAATGTTCACCTCTATGACCCGCAAAGGTTGGTTGTTCAAGAGATACTTAAGATTAACTGAAATAGCATGGTTACTACAGCTTTAGACACTGGAAATACTACAGTTACACAATTTTATTCGTTGTAGCCAACCACAGCCACACCAACATATTATAGTTTAATTATGGTTTAATTAATGGGCCGTACCTGGATGACTGAGGGATTACACAAACGTTTTTGAAGTATCTGAGTTTGCTATTACACATACATCTACAATATTACAGCACAGCCCTGAGCGCCTTCTCACGATAAGCTCAGAGGATAATGAGTCTTCATGCATGTAGGAAAGTTGGAGATGTGCCAAGTTTCCTTTCATTTCAGTAAATCAGGCCTGGGAGATGGAGCTACAACAACATCTGTGAGAGAAAATACATGACTCCTTTATTACATAAGATTAGAGGCAGTGAAGTACTTTGGCACTGTATTCGAGGCTTACATTCTCTTTTATTGCTTTTGTTTGTGATCTCAGTTTACCCTGTTTGATTCAGCTGGATCTGTCACAAGCTATTTATAAAGAATCGGACTAAACAAGGTCGAGCATTTGACATGTTCTGTATACTTCTTTCCAATTTCTTTTGATTATGTTGATTTTAAAAGAGTAGTCAGAGTAGGCCTGTCATGATAACAAAATGTGATATATTGCTCAAGTAAATATAGACGATAAACGATAATGGGGAAACTAAAACATCAAGCAGAATTATTCACAAAAAAGTATTCTAATTGTACAAAATTGTAAAATATTGTTGAGCTGTATAAATGAATAGCACATGGCAACAAAAGTAATTTGTTTGTGTAATTTTAGTTCAGTTAATTCAACTTTCTACAGCTCAAATCTTATATTGCAGAAAAAAACAAAAAAATCCCCACTACTACAATGAAAAGTCCCCACGATAAATATTGACCCCCCAAAATTATTGTTCAATCTAACATATACTGAATGATAAGGTGATATAGCAATTATCATGACAGGTATGGGAAATTAGTTCACTGTATTTGACCCATTGTTCAATGACGTTGGGGCAACCTGTCAGGAGCAGTGGGTGATCACAGCGTACCGCCCGGGGACCTGTCTCCAGATAATGACTTAGGTTCATGATCAGGAGTACTCAGGGGTACCTTAGCTGGAGGATTAGCCTGTTGGTTGGTGGTCGATTGTAAGCCCCCAAGGGACGGTTATGATTAAGGTTAGAGTTAGGAGAATTGACTCTTGTGCGCTTGTTATAATGCAGCTATGTTATAATGCAGTTACCTCCTCAAAAACATACCTGGAGTTGTGTTTTGTTTCATTCACACATGTATCCACCTCCACCTATTGAGCACCTACTTGGTCTGTTGTGCATGTTTTAGATTGACTTGTGAAGCTACACCTGAAGGAAAAAGGGGAAATTGAATATTAGACCTTCTCACTGTGAGGCAGAAACCATCAAAACTAATTTCTATAACAACGCTATAAATCCTGACCAATGACAAAGTCCAGCAGAAGTCACATAACATCACATGACCTGCACTTCGTTATCTTTACCACAACACAACAGTTTTATCAGGTACAGAGGTACAAGACACATAATACAAGATAAAACATATGAGGCTGATTATATGTACTGAAAAATACCTTTAAGGGATCACCTCATGCAGCACAAAACCTAATACACCAGGTTGTGTTTATAGTATCATATCTTGTGTCAGTGCATCCTCACCCACATCGATCGGCCATGTTGTCATTGTCTCATCTGTATTGATCTGTGTTTGTCACTGCTCACAACTCTAAACACTGTTGTCCCTCTGGTGCCATCACCTCTGGCATTTACTGCTGCGATTTATCTTTTAGAAACATAACCGACAACGCTAGGTATTCTCTTAATTGTCCAAAAGCCTGACAAAGGTAGATCTGACACATATTGATTTTTAGACACAAATATTTCAAAGATTTAGATACTTAAAAGGGACAGTGTGACCGCTATTATCTTGAGAATACGGCGTTTGGTTTCAGAATAAACATAATAAGTAGCTTGGGAGGCAAAATGTTATATATGCATATGTTTGAATCTTAATTTGAGAAAACATACATTACTGAGCCTTTCAAAACGTAATTCACTTGAATACTTAAAGGGCCCATGTTACGCGATTTTCTGATCTATGCTATAATGTTGTTTCCTCATGATAAATATACCTGGAGTTGTGTTGTGTTTCATTTAAGACCTTTAAGAATGTGCTAGAATGCGTTTATTGCTTGGTTGTATTGTGACCTAATGTGGTTTAGGGCTGAGGCGTGTGTGCTGTCACGCTGAATAAATATGTAATATAGCTGTAGTATAGCTGGGTTGCCTGGTTCAGCATAAAATATCTGATTAGTAACAGTTATTTTTGTCATTGTACTAGTACCAGTATAGAGACATCAGGATTATGCTAATGTAATACTGATTTATTTGCATTTGATAGAAAAAGCTTTGAATGAGAAGGATTCAGACCCTCCAGTGGATCGTTTGAGCTGATAAAACAGATGCAGTTGGCTGGAAATGCAACAAAAGGGGTAGATTGGCAAAAACTTGTGGAAATTCCTGTTACCAAACAATAAAAGAGACCCATACCAAAACTGCTGTAATGTAGGTCAGTGCAATATATGTAATAAGTGTCAGCCAAAATGTGTTTGAGTGAACTTGCAGTAATTAACTCATGCCAGCCACTAAAATAATCCTTTTAAATGGTTCAAGTTGTGCCAAGTTCTACCCACTGTGTTTAAATATGCTTCCCTCTGAGCTCCCCGAAAGCCTCCCTTACAGCAATCCTATGAGAGGAGCAGATAGGAGCCCTTTCCCGCGGAGAGGCTTTAGTCAGCGCCTGGAGATAGCGTCAGGAAGGACCACTCACGGTTCTGTCCCCCCGGGTCCAGTGAATCCGTCCAGAATGACAGAGGAGGGCTGATGTGTGTGGGGGGCCCTGGGCAGCGCTTAGGATGGAGCAGAGAGGGAGGGGAAATAGAACCAAGAATGAGGCATAAGCTGTGCACATGGGTTAAAGTTAGCACAAATAGCCAAAGTACATTTTTACTTTGGTTTGTCTCCTTTTACATATGTTTCTTAGGTTGCAATGGTCATGGATTTTTGTAGGGCACACTTTCTATGATTATATGGATAAAAATTACAGCAAAATTCAGGGTAAAAAAAAAAAAAAAAAAGCACATTTATTAGGCAAAAATGTATTTCCTGTTATTTTGTGCTACTACAAAATGGCTCATATTATGAAAAATGTACTCTTCTGAGGTTTTGGCCATGTTATAATGCCGTTACCTCCTCAAAAACATACCTGGAGTCCTGTTTTGTTTCATTCACACATTTTTGAGTAATCCTTTATTATTAGTCTGTCTACATTTCCAAAGCTCAAAATGCTCTGTTCCACCTTGTGATGTCATGAAGTGGTAGTTTTCAAATTAACAGCTCCTTTTACCTTTAGTTCAGTTAAGATTAGCAATTCTAGGGCTGAAACTGTTGAATATCAGTCCCACCACTCGACTGGCTCAAACGTGTATCGGGAACCTGACAGAGATCTTTCAAGATCTTGAAAATCCACCTTGCAACTCTGGGTTAGTTCAGTACAAATCAAAAACACCTGAAGCAAACCCAACTTTTTCTGCCACAAACTTTGACATTCCATCAGTCATTTTAATGCACATTTTTGACAAGAGGTGACAGAGAGCTGTGAACAGTTTGTGTGTGTGATTGTGGGGTGTAAATGTTACCGGTCGCCTGCAGACATGCTCACGGTGCACTGCAGGGGGCGATTACAAATGTCCCATCCATCCACCAGTCTCATTATGCCACTAGCAGAGAGAGGGAGACAGAGGGAGGCGGAAGGAGAGAGAGACAGAGGAAAGAGAGGGTGAGACAGACACGCAGAGAGTTTGAGAAGAGAGAGGTGTAGAGAGACAGAGAGCGAGAAAGAAAAAAGAGGGAGAGAAAGAGAAACAGAGAAAGTGAGAGGAGAGAGAGGTGGAGAGAGAAACAGAGTAAGAGGGACGGAGAGAGAGAAAAAGAGGGAGATAACGAGAGAGAAAGATAAACAGAAGCAGAGAGAGAAAGTGAGATGAAAGAGAGGGAGAGACGGATACTGAGACTAAGAGAGGTGAAGAGAGAGGCAGAGTAAAAGAAGAAGACAGAGAGAGAGAAAGAGAAAGTGAGAGGATGAAACAGACAAGCAGAGACTGAGAAGAGAGAGGTGTATAGAGACAGAGAGCGAGAAAGAAAAAAGAAAGAGAGAAAGCAGAAAGAGAGAGAGAGAGAGTGAGAGAGAGAGAGGTAGAGAGAGAGAAAAAAGAGAGTAAGAGGAGGGACGGAGAGAGAAAAAAAGAGAGGAGAAAAAGAGAGAGAAAAAGAGAAAGAGAAGAGAGAAGAGAGAGAAAGTGAGAGGAAGTGAGAGGGAGAGAGGACCGATACTGAGACTGAGAAGAGAGAGGTGAAAAGAGAGACAAGGTAAAAGAAGAAGACAGAGAGAGAGAAAGAGAAAGTGAGAGCACGAGACAGACACGCAGAGAGACTGAGAAGAGAGAGGTGTAGAGAGACAGAGAGCGAGAAAGAAAAACGAAGGAGAGAAAGAGAGAAAGTGAGAGGAGAGAGAGGTGGACAGAGAAACGGAGAGTAAGAGGAGGGACGGAAAGAGAAAAAAAGAGGGAGAGAAAGAGAAACAGAAGCAGAGAGAGAAAGTAAGATGAGAGAGAGGGAGAGACAGATACTCAGACTGAGAAGAGAGAGGTGAAAAGAGAGACAGGGTAAAAGAAGAAGACAGAGAGAGAGAAAGAGAAAGTGAGAGGATGAGACAGACATGCAGAGAGACTGAGAAGAAAGGTGTAGAGAGACAGAGAGCGAGAGAGAAAACAGAAAGAGAGAAAGAGCGAAAGAGAGAGAGAAAGTGAGAGGAGAGAGAGGTGGACAGAGAAACGGAGAGTAAAGAGGGACAGAGAGAGAAAGAAAAAAGAGGGAAAAAAGAGACAGACAGAAAGAGAAGCAGAGAGAGAAAGTGAGATGAAAGAGGGAGAGACATACACAGAGAAACTGAGAAGAGAGGTGAAGGGAGAGAGAGTAGAAGAAGACGGAGAGAGAGTGAGAAAGAAAAAAAAGGGAGAGACGGACAAAAAAAGAGAGGGAAGGGGACAGAGAGTTGGAAAGAGTGAGAGAAAGAAAGAGAGAGAGAGGGAGCGAGTGACTGAAAAAGACAGAGAGAAAATAGAGAGAGGAGAGAGGGGGTCTGTTTGGAAGACAAGACGGAAAAAAGCAAAGGATTACTCGCCAGCGCTGATTAGCTGGCAGCTTAACAACATGCTGTGTTTTCCATCACATCCTATGACCCCAGGCAAAGGAGGCAAATGAAACGGTATTTTTGTGATTATTTGAAGAGAGGAGTGAGAGAGAGAGAGAGGGGAGAGAGAGAGAGAGAGAGAGAGAGGAGAGAGAGAGGGAGGGAAGAAGGGCTGGTAGCGATGACATGAATATTCAATTTAAGCAATTACAAGCTGTCCTACTTGGGGAGGCATGAGGATGTGACAAGCAGCGTGAAGTCATCTCTGCCGATTGGGAAAAGTCAAAACATGCCAAATGGGAATGTTTAAGGGAAGCATCCTATAGAAAGTTGTTAACATAGTTTTTCAAAATGGATTAGAAAGCATGAAAAAATTACTGCGGCCTAGATCGTGCCTACAACCAATGTATCAGGCAAATAATAGGGTCCGTAACACTTTATTAAGGCCAATTAAGCTGTAGTTATTATAAAGCATGAAGTAACAAACAAAAACGTAATTCATAATGGACAATATTATATTTATATTAAGAACAATTCAGGTTTTGTAACTACTTAAAAGTCCTATTATACAAAAAAGTGACTCCTTTAAGCTTTACACTGTGTTATAATGCTGTTACCTCATCAAAAACATATACTGGAGTTGTGTTTTGTTTCATCCACACATTTTTGAGTAACTCTTTATTATTAGTCTGTCTACATCTCCAAAGCTCAAAAATGCTCTGTTCCACCTTGTGATGTCATGAAGTGGTAGTTTGGAAGTTAACAGCTATCATTTAACTTTAGTTGAGTAGAGATTGGCAATTTGAGGGCTGAAATCATCCATGATTCTAATAAAGTTGTATGGAGTTTAAAAACACACTGGAGCACTTGTTATATTACCACATGACATCACAAAGTGGAACGGAGTGTTTTCTGTTTGAGAGAAGAACCCGAGCTTTTATGTTAAACATGTGTGCATGTGTACTAAACATGTGACAGTGAAACAAAGCACAACTCCAGGGATGTTTGTGATGAGGAAACAACATTATAACATGGATTAGAAAATAGTGTAACATGGGCCCTTCAATTAATGCTTAAATACCAAACCTAATAACCTAAATAATACCTTAGCCCCTGAATTAAGTAGTTACTAAGCTCGCCCCATTCATAATAAACTATTTATTCATTATAGTCTATCTTCATGCTTTATTAAGGCTAATTAAGGTCTAGTCATTACAAAGTGTAACTAGAATGGCAAAGGTCCCATATTATGCTAAATTAACTTTTTGCTGTGTTCTTTTCTCATTAAAAACATACCCAGAGGTGTGCTTTGTTTCATGCACACATAATGCTGCTTTTTAAGTCAGCTTCCTTCAAGAGTTCAAAAGATTCTCTTCTACCAAACTGATCATTTTATTTGAACCCAATTGAGGACGTTAATATAATGGTCTAATAGTTAATAAAACATGAAAAAGAGAAGAAGAGCTGTTATGATCATGGGTAGGGACAGGATGTTTCTTGCTAGCACATGTGGTTTTCTGTGCAGTTATTATCATTGTTTATGAAGTTACTAGTTTACTTCTGTCATTTCCACCCCTTATTCCTACTATTTTGGCTTCTTTGGGTGTAAAGAAACATAACTGCTAGATGAAAGGCACCGTGGCTGAGTGGACAACACTGCGGCCTCACGTTAAGAAGGTTCCATGTTTGAGTAGTCGTCCCTGTGATGTTTAAGGGGACAAGAAAGCAAGACACACAACAGGACCAAAATGCATATTTCCTGTTTGTCTATAATGAGTCCTTTTACTGGCTCTATACATGACAGATTTTCAGTTTATATTAGAACCAATTACAAACCAAAATGTGTTTAGTTCCACTGTCGCACTTTTCAAATATTTTGTCCTATATCAGCGTTAGATTCATAGATCTCATACAAATTGTGGGTATATGGTAAATAGTCACATTTTTATAAAACATTTTTCCACCTTCTTGGCATTCAAAGCCCTTTACATCAAGGAACCACTCACTCATTCTCACACACAGTCATACACCAGTGTACACAGATACTGGGTGGGTTAAGTGTCTTGCCCAAGGGAACAATGGCAGCGTTCATCTGTGGGAGCTGGAATAGCGCCACCAACCTGTGGGTCAGCGGATTTCACTGTTCAACCAATGAAGTTTACGTTGAGAGCGGGATTCAAACCGCCAATCTTTTGGATCAGTGGACAAAACTCATCTACAGTGGGCGGAAAAGTGTGATTTTGTGATGGTTATTATTAGACTATAATAGAGAATTCTGACTATAGAGGGCCACCATAGTCTCATCCATTAATGGGAAATACTGCTATATAAAATCTACAGTAATCTGCCATTACATTTTTGGTAGCTCCCCGCCATTTGAAAACCATAGTAAAAACAAACAAAAGATGGCGTTATTTGAATAATTGCACAGCCCTGTTAAGACCTATTTAAATCAAGCCTGTGTGAGTTGTCGAGCCGAGCCTATCACACAATCCCATTTCCCTTTTATTATTACTGAGTAAAACGACTCTGCACGTGTTCTAAAGGCCTTTTATAATGAAATCTTTCTGACGTACATTTTATTAAGCGTCCACTGCTATTCTATATGTGGGCTAGATGTGATTGTGTGGTGGCAGTGACGGAGTACCGTGCTTAGGGGGATGAATGGCGTTTTCTGGCTCATTGCTTTCAAATGACTAGCCTGGTGTCATTGTCAAAGCTGAGAGAGAGAGAGAATCTTTAGATATATTTTCGATTGCCTTTTGCGCTCACTGGGAAGTCATAGATATTAGTTAATACATATGTTGTATTTTGAGCTTTGGTTCGTTTAATTTTGTAATAGTGGTACGATGGTCATTTTATCAGCCCTATATTGATAATAATCTAGGTAAAGCTGATGAACAGCCTGTTTAGCCAAGCCCAGACAATAAACAAAGCATGATACATTTTGCACTATTTGGGGCATATTACATTTTAAAATAATTTAACAACATTACATATTGATGAAATAATCTAGGCATAGTTGTTTGTGTAGTCAGATATACAAAGCATCAATGAGATCATCTGGCTTAAAAAAGGGTCTCATAGCACAACATAAAATTGTAGTTGTGTTGTAAAATTTGGTACACAAAATATAAAAAATATATAAATAATAATATAATAATTATTTCAGTTTGTAGTGCTATTTTGATATTTTTATACCTCAAATTTAACATTAGCATTAGGATTGACAGGCACCCTTAAGTCACTGTCCACGGCCTTATCTTTAAATATGCATTCATTTTAGTGTGAGTTCGCAAAAACCTGATAGAGATTGAATTGGACAGGAAGTAGTGATGCTAACTGTTGTGCACAGAGCCTATTTTGAATTTATTTTAAATATTATGACAATCCAGCCTTAGTAGATTAACAGCGTGTGTATGTTGATGCCAATATATACAAAGCATCAGGGAGGGCATCTGGCTCAAAAATGTGTCTCCTTGCACAAAAATATCACATGATCTGCTGTGAATAAAAAAATAAAAAATAAGATGTAGGTATATATGAACTCAAATCAGTAACATAATAAATTGAGCATTGCACATTGATAAATCACGTCAGGATTGTGTCACTCCCAAACAGCAAAAAATATACGCTGAAAACATACTCAGCGCATTCTCTTCTTTCTGAGGCATTTTTCCGAGAGCATGGCGCCCCCAACGTCACGGTTTTCCTTCCCTGGAGCTGGATCTGCCCGAAACTGAGTGGGGGATGGGACTGGGATGAGAAGAGGAGAGAGAAAGAGAGAGAGGAAGAGGAGGAGGGGGGACGGAGGGTAGAGTGTGCCAGGCTTTTGAAGGAGGCGGAATTCTGCAGGTTGCCACGGAGAAGCAGTCGATAACGCGTCAAGCCACTTAGCTGCCGCAAACTAACGCCAAAAATCCCCTCTCTGCCTTTGCACCTGCGAGACAGAGCGGAGACGGACGTCACACTGTAGGAAAACTGCACTGTTTGTAAGACCACGCCCCTTAGTTACTGTTGCTATTGGTCCTTATCTTTAAAATAACTACATTTCTCATGGACATGTTAGGCTTATACGATGTGTTCATAGTTTATAGTGTCACAATACTAAAATATATCAGTTTGAATGCCATTTTCAACACACAATAATAGTGCGTTTTTTAATATCACCATGTGCTTTTAGGACAACTGTATTACAATTCAACATCTTTCTGAAACAGGAAAGGTCAAATTTCTGTGTGTTTTTTTTCAATATCAATAATAGCTACTAATTAATGGTTTTGGTATCTGGGTATTGATGGTCTACTTTTATAATTTTGACCAGAGCAGACAGATCCTAAGTATAAAACCATATTAGTGCATGCTCTTTCAAACATTTTTAAATATCACGTTTTTGCTTTGAATTATTTTGGACATTTTAAACCAGATCTACACCACAGCCTGAGTCAAGCCAATTATAAGACGCCACTTCATGGAAAAATACACAAGGAAGAAGAAGCGCATATCTCAGGATACATTTAGTAAACATACCGTACCACACTTAGAAATCAATCCTTGTTGTTACTGTAGCACTCTAAAATCTCTTAAAATCTATTATTAATAAGTAAAAAATGTAATGGCTCAACAAAAATCTTATATATTGAAATTTCCATCTGCATTTCATTCAAATAAACACTTGTAAACTGAATTCTTGTTCCACACTGAGTCTAAAGAGCCATATTTTCTAAACTAGGAATATACTTTGCATACATTAAGCCCACAGTTTCAAATACATGACGCTAAAGGCACTAATAGCTCACCACAACTGGGCCAGCGCGGTGAACGGTGTTGTTCATCTGTGTGTGTACATTTCAGGGTGGATTTAGCAAACAGTCAATTATGCGGCAGCCCATATAAACAAATGGAGCAGACAGCGCCCCAGTGTTCCCCACCCACCTCCTCCACAGCCCAGAGCCCAGCAGACAGGAACCAGAGCCCCTCCAGAACACCACCACCGCTGCTGCTGCTGCTGCTGCCGTGAGAGTGGAAACTACTCATCAACAAGCTGTAAATACAACCTGTCTACATGTTTTCCTCTGCACGTCTTTGGCCCATTTACATAAATCATGTGATCAGATATTATGGTTTTAATAAATAAGTTGTAAACTGCAAACGACACTAGTAAGAAATAGCCTTATACAAAGAATATTATGCACCGCTTCATAATAACTACACCTGAATAACACATGAATATTAAATTAGCAGTCATTTAAAGGACTCATATTACTCGATTTTTGATCTTTGTTATAATACCTGGAGTTTTGTTTCATTCACACATGTTTAACATCACAAACCCTGCATATTTAGGCTGAGTTCTTCTCTCAGACTGAAAACACCCTGTTGCACCTCGTGATGTCATGTGGTAATACAGGAAGTGCTCCACTGTGTTTTTAAACTTCATACACCTTCACTATCATCAGTCATTTGGACAATTTCAGTGCTGGAATTGCCAATCTCTCCTGAACAAAAGCTAAATGATAGCTGTGAACTTGAAAACTACCACTTCGTGACATCACAAGGTGGAGCGGAGCAGTTGGAGCTTTGGAGATGTAGACAGACTAATAATAAAGAGTTACTCAAACATGTATGAATTAAAAAAAAACACAACAAAACATGTGTGAATGAGACAAAACATAACTCGGGGTATATTTTTGAGGAGGTATTTTACGTAATATAGGATCTTTAATAAACATTACTAATGAAGTAACAATATACATGTTTATCTTTCTAATAGACTACTGCCAAGCTCAGTAGTTTATATTTATACGCAAATATTTCCACTGTTAACTCTTTAAATGTTTAAGGAAAAGTACAGTTATTGGAGAGGAAATGACACTACACTTTCAAATGTCTAGTTACAGCACAACTTACTCCTGAATCATACAGAAAAAGTGAACATTTAAATGAATACAACCTACTTTATTATTATTTCCTATTTAGTTTTATCTTATGAAAAGGCTACTGCCACCAGCTCCCTCTGAAAGAGCCGCTGTTATTGTGGTTAAGTGGAAACTTCACATCAACGTGCTCTAAATACAACCTGCCTCGTTGTTTTTCTGCTCTCCTCCCTCCCCTCGCCCTCCCTCCTGGATGCTTACAAGTGTGCAAGAGTGTCTAAATGTCCTTGTGTATTGTCTCCTCTCAAGTATGTGTTCATAATCTGAATGCATTTGGGTTTGAGGGTGTGTTTGCTGCCCAGAGAGCGAAAGAGAGAGAGAGAGACGGTGGGGGAAAGGAGAGGTGTGAGAGAGGCAGAGGGAAAAATGAGAGAGAGGGGGAGAGAATGGGAGACAGAGGGAAGGAAAGACAGGTGGAGACAGAAAGAAAGAAGAAGAGAGGGGAAGCAGGGGGAGAAAGAAAGACAGAGAAAGAGGCAAAAAGAGAGAAAAGAGAGAGAAATAAAGGGAGAAAGAGAGGGAGAGAAAAAAAAAAAGAGAGAGGGTCCAGGGACGCAATCTACCGACTCGTCCAATGTCATGCAAATTGCGAGCTGCGGGCCAATGTGGCAGGAACAAGGCCACTGATTGGAGTAGCAGCGCGCGCCTCTCAATGATGTCCTGTGGGGGAGCAAATTTGCTTATTGTGATTGAATTCTAATTTTTGTGGAGAGGGTTAGACGAGGTGTGGTGGAACAAGGCTGCAAAGGGCCACAACATCACAGGAATGAGGATAGCAAAACGAAGAGAAGATGGCTGATAGTTTTAACAGTGAATTTGGGAGATGGTTTTGTGTAATAGTTTATGTTCAAATGTATGTGAAATGTTTTTATGAAAAGCAGGCATTAAATACTTCAGGTGTTATCACAATATTACAATTTCAAACTTGCTTTTGCGATACCACATTGATAATACAAAACACACTGTAGAAAGGAATTTTCTACACAAAATATATTATTTTAATAGTAGTTATAATAAAGTTCAAGACCATTCAAAAGCTAGGTCAGATTTTCTTATATTTATGTATTTTTATCAGTATCATTATTTGTTCTAATGAGTATCTGGTATTTTTGACTATTCAAAAAAACAGTATATGTTGTATAGAATTGTCAATTACTATGGCAACAGTCCAGAGTTTTCATCACTCTATATCTAATATCTAATAATCTTCAAATTATTACATCTAAAAATAAACCATAGAAGAAAAAAAGGGAATCCAGTCTTTCCCATGCAGCGCCTTTCCTCTTCTTTTAATCAGGACTCGGCCCTTGTCCCACTCTCCTCTCTCTCCCCTCTCTTCTCTCTTCCACCTCTATCTACTCTCTTTTCCTCTCCTCCCCTTTTCTCTCTCTCGTCTCTATCTATCTACTCTCTCTCTTCTCTCTCCCACCTCTTTCTATCTACTCTCTCTTTCCTCTCTTTCCCCCCCTCTCTTCTCTCTCCCCTCTCTCTCTCTCTCTCTCTCCTCGCTGTATTCAACTTGACCTTTCCTTCCGCGGGCTGCCTGCACTCACGGCCCGGGAGCCTTTTGATATGTGGGAACATTTTCTTTGTCCAGGCACCTCTCACCCGGGATACACAGGAGCAGAGGAGGGAGAGGGAGGGGAAGGAGAGAGGGGAGAGAGAGAGGGGAAGTGGGGAAGAGGGGGAGGGTGATGGATGAAGAGACCAAAAAGACTGTGGAGGTAGAAAAAATGTGGAGAAATGGTAAAAATGTAAGTGGTACAGGTGTAGGGCTCGGTGTTACATTCTGGACTGCAATAAAGTGTATAGGTAATTATTTAAAAACATGTGGGGTGACAGAAGAAATTAGACATCTCCCTCAAGGTGAAAAGTCAGTTTAAAACTACTGTCTACAAATTTTTATATCAACAACAAATCCTTTTTACCATAAAAATGTGATAAAAGAGCCATAACAAGCTGTCCCAGGATTCCTAAAGACCAAAGAACATTGAATGTAAGTTTCTGGGGGACATTTAATACAAAACAAAAGTAACAGGTGTTGTAACATTGATTCTAAGACGACATTAAAGGCACAGTAACGGTAAGGTAAAAGTAACTGAGTTTTAAATGCTTTGTAGTGGTCCACAGTTATTGAAACTTATGCGTTCCAAGCATCCTAATTATTCACTGCAATGAGTTTATGAGCGGTTTTGCCATCATAGTAAAGCTAACAACAACTAGCATGCTTATAATTAGATGCAGACAGCACGCAGCGGACTTTTTAAATCTCGAGAGTTGCTTATACAATATACAGTTGAAACCAGAAGTTTACATACACTATCTAAAAAGTGTGCTTTTCCTCACTGTCTAACTAAATGCCAGAATAATTAGAGAAGGATTTTTTTAGATGAATTAATACATTTTTCATTACTTTGTTCAAAGTCAGAAGAAAGTAATGAAAAAATAAATTGTATCAGTATTTGGTACCATTGTCTTTAAATTGTATGACTTGGGTCAAATGTTTTGGATATCCTTTCACAAGCTTATCACAATAGTTCACAGGAATTTTGGCCCTTTCCTCCTGACAGAACTGGTGTAACTGAGACAAGTTTGTATGCCACCTTCCTTGCACAAGTCTTTTCAGGTCTGCCCATTCATTTTCAATATGACTTCATTGACTTTGTTATCCTTAAGCCACTTTGTAACCAGTTTGGCAGTACGCTTCAGGTCATTGTCCATTTGGAAGACCCATTTGTGACCAAGCTTTAATTTCCTGGCTGATTTCTTGAGATGTTGCTTCAGTATTTCCACATAATGTTCTTTCCTCAAGATGCCATCTATTTTGTAAAGTCCCTTCTGCAGCAAAACAACCCCACAACATGATGCTGCCACCCCTGTATTTCACAGTTGGGATGATATTCTCAGACGTGCAAGTTTCCCCCTTTTTCCTCCAAACATAACATTGCTCATTATGGCCAAACAGTTCAATTTTCGTTTTGTCAGACCACAGGACATGACATGTCTCAAAAAAATCAGGTCTTTGTCCCTGTGTGCACCTGCAAACTGCAATCTGGCTTTTTGATGTTCCTTTTGTAGTAATGGCTTCTTCCTGCAGACTGGCTTTTCAACCCATGTCGGTACAGTCCTCGTTTCACTGTGGGTGATGACAGACTCTTACCAGCTTCAGTCAGCATCGTCACAAGGTCTTTTGCTTTTGTTCTTGGGTTGATATGCGCATTTCGGACCAAAGCACATTCATCTCTGGGACACAAAACCCATCTCTTTCCTGAGTGGTATGATGGCTAGACATTCCCATAGTGTTTATACTTGTGTAGAATTGTTTGAACAGATGAACGTGGCACCTTCAGGCATCTGGAAATTGCACCCAAGGATGGACATCATCATCTGGGTTTTTCCAAATTGTATAAAGTTATAGTAATCTTACTGTATGTAAACTTCTGACTTTGAAGAAAGTAATGAACAATTGTCTAAAAAAAATCTTTTCTCTCATTATTCTGGCATTTAGCAAATAGAAATAATTTTGGTCAATCATAATTGACCTAAAACAGGAAAAGTTTAGTTTGAGTTCATGTCAGACAGTGTCTTTTTATATAGTGTATGTAAACTTCTGGTTTCAACTGCATCAACTGCATCTGTACAAGACAAATTTTGCTTGAGTGAAAATCTGCTACAGGGCTTTGAGCCACACCCCTCACAGAAAGTAGAGAAATTCTGCATATATCATATTTTGATTATTCATATTCTCATGATTAATGTTCTATTTATACTTATCCCACATAGTAAACACAATTGGCATGTTGTTACCAGAAGATCTTAATTTAGTGGAGTAAAAAAATAAAACTAAAAATAACATATGAAAAAAACAACACAAATTATTGCTGTCTATCACTGAATGTTTAAATTCGATATGAATCGGTTTCAAAATTGCCTGACTCCATTTCATTGCATCTGGTATAGTAAAAATTATCTATTGACAAAGAAGCTCTAGATTGTCCTAAATCCACAATCGAGAGAGAGGAAAATTTGATTTGATTCAGTGGGAAATTTCAAAATTACCTTCAAATTTAATTTTGGGGAAAAGTGCTGCTGAGAGGAGCTGCAGAACAGGAGACGAAGGGAAAGAGGACGAAACATCAGCGACAAATTAGCCAAAGTAGATCTCAAGGAATTAGATTTGATTCAAGTGACACTGGAATAAGAAATGGAAATCATCTTTGGAAATGGAAAGACATGTGCAAAGGAGGAGTCAATCAGACAAAACCAGGAAGAAAAATTCATATGTGATTACTACATGGCTAAATGGTTAAATATTGCAAGACTGATTTTGATTTCTAAAGGAAATCAGTATCATCCAACTATTTGTAAGAGTGGGCTGTGTAATACTTTCATTTAGGATGTCCTTTTGTTATTGTCATTCATCTGCTTGTTATATTGTGTGTTCATGGGAAATTGCAGCCTCCAGGTGCATGTATGTAAATATCACCACTATTTTAAAAGACAGATTTATTTTAGTTAGCAAAGTACATTTTTTTCCCTGTTGGTGCGTTCTCCTTCTCATAGTGCTCTTAGTGAATTCAAGATCTTGTAAAAACATGAGACTCCATCCAGTTTCACAAAGGACAACACTGCACACATTTGAATTCAATGCTGGTGTCCTGTGTAGTCAGTTAGAGCTTGAAAGCAGTCATTAAAATCCCATGGCGCCCTTTTGAAGCACTCTCCATGAGCTGGCCTTGACACAGTGTTAATAACAGCAGAGCCTGACCCAGAGCAGGTGGCTGTTCAGGGATGAGCCTCATTGGGATCAAAAGCTTGTGAAAAGAGAGCTGGTGTAGCACATCAGTACAAAGATATTTGAAGAGGTAAACACACTCAAATCGAGAACAATGGCATCTCCCACATGGTCACCGCATCTAAGAAAAAGAGCTTCTTCTTCTTCTGCTGTAAATCACTAAATAACAATAACAATTGACTGCGGTGCTAAGCGTCTACTCCCTGCGAAACCAGCTGTGTGGGTGGGAAGGGGCTTTACCTTCAACAGCCTCGCTCCACATTAGCTCTTTTGTTACTATAATACTCATGGTCAGAATTAAAAATATGGAAGTCGGGCTCCAAATTTGGCCTATAGCTACTAAACTTGATGAGCTTCATGTGACTGGACCCGAACAATATGGGTGACAACTAACAACTTAGTCCAATTATTTATACAGTCTATGGTCTGTACGTGATTTATTTATTCTTGTCAAGTTAAATGCTCTTTACAGCTTATATTGTATGGTAAAAGCTGCTAAAATTTAGACATATAATCATTTCACATAGCATTCTCAAGTAATAATGAATACAGACGAATACCTTTTTCATTCAATCAGGCACACTGTTACTAAGAATCATGGGAAACCGACTGATGCTATCCCAGACACTTAATTCTCTGTCATTGTGAAATATCACAGTGAGAAAACGGACAAAGTGGGCGAGGCTAAACTAAAACATGTTCCTGTGTCATGGTTTTAAATCACGTACAGGCCCTTTTAAGTATTCTACTCTCTAATTTTTCAGCCGTTGAGATGGGGATGCGGCTATCCTTCATCCCCCATCTCAAACATTGTATTTTTCCTAATTAAAACAAACTGATAAGCCTGTATTGCATTAATTTTGTAGTTGTATTTTTTTCATTCGCACATGTTTAAACACAAAGCCTGCATATTTAGGCTGAGTTCTTCTCTCAAACTGAAAATGTTCCTTTTCAGTTTGAGAGAAGAGTGTCATACAGAACACCCTTTCACTGTGTTTTTACACTCCACACACCTTCACCAGAATAATTTGGATCATTTCAACCCTGGATTTGAAAAACTTTGAAGTTACAGCTATTATTTTAGCCTCATTAAACCTGCTTCACTCCTCCGCCCACCAGCAGATATTTGAGACTTTCTATTGACAATCTCAAATGTACAAAAGGTAAAACAAAAATATCCAAAAATAAAAGCGACACCTTAAGGTTATTCTAATGTAATGGCAAGTAAGTAGTTCAATTGAAGTTACAAATAGCTGTTAACTTTAAGACTACCACTAAATGACATCACGAGGCGAAACACAGCATTTTGAGTGTTGTAGATGCAGACAACCTAATAATCCAGGATTACTCAAATATCTGTGAAACAAAACACAACTCCAGTAATGTTTTTGAGGAGGTGACAGTGTTATAACATGGCTAAACACTCACAAAAGTAAATTTTGCATAATATAGGACCTTTAAGAAATAGTTCCATTTCACACACACACAAACTTATTCTTTCAAAATCTGAACTCTTATGACGACCAAATAAAATGCCAAGCTGATCATCCCAATCTGATCAATTTGATCATAGTTCAGATCATATAAACTGCACAATATAGAGTCTTTCACAGCAGTGTCTCAGTCTGCCCAAACCTCTATCAAATACTATAAGTCAACTGTCAAATATGAGACACATTTGTACAACATTTATAATACGTAACGCTGCAGAGTGCGTGCAACTGTCCAAAAGGAACTAGCATTTCATTTTGTTTAGTATTACTGAGAGACCGCAGCAGCCCTGGTTTCAGACAGACATGAATATTTCCACTCACTGTATGATTCACACCTGTTTCAGAGCAGAGCAGAAACTGAGGAGGAGACACAGAGCAGCACATCTGAAACTAATGAGTGTCAAACAGGAATTGCTAGTTCAGTTTTTTCGTTGGTAACGCTTAATAATAGCTACAATTTAATTAGCCTTAATACAACATCAACAAAGACTTAATTTATAACAAACAAATTGTTTATTAAGAATGCTTCAGGCTTAGGTACTAGTAAATTAAGGGGTCTGGGAAGAAGTCGATACTAAGGCTGAACTATTCTTTATAAACTATGTGTTCATTATTAATTAAGTCTTTGTTCCTGCTTCATTAAGCTTAATTAAGGTGCATTTTTATTATATGATTTTTTTTTTTTTTTTTTAAACAAAACGTATGCGTGCAGATTTCTAAGTTATGGATGTGACTGAAAAGGCAAATCGAATTGTTCTGTCAGGACCCAGGAGGCTGGTTCTAATGGTTTCCAAAATGTACAATTACTGCTGTTACATCAGTAAGTATCACTGTGCAATATGCCATCCATCCTCATGTAGACTGATCCAGATTTTCCATTTCTGAGCATTAACAAGATGCACTTGATACACACTGACATTTAAAGGTGCTAAACTTGACTCTTGTGAGCTTTAACCTGTGTTATTATGCCGTTACCAACTCAAAATCATACCTGGAGTTTTGTTTCATTCACATGTTTGAGTAACCCTTTATTATTAGTCCGTCTACATCTCCAAAGCTTAAAATGCTCTGTTCCCACCTTGAAGCGGTAGTTTTCAAGTTAACATCTACCTTTTACCTTTAGTTCAGTAGAGACAAAATGATTCCAGCGGTGAAATAATCCAAATGATTCTAGTGAAGGTGTGTGGAGTTGAAAAACACAGTGAAGCACTTCCTGTATCAGCCTATCACAAGATGGAAATTTTCTGTCTGAGATAAGAACTAACAAACAAAACACAACTCCAGGTCTGTTTGTGATGAGGAAACAACATCATAACATAGATCAGAAAATAGCACAACCTGGTGTTATGGCCCAAGGTGTTAAGTTCTTTTCATTGTTTGTATTTGTCTATTGTTTCGTGTGTGTGTGTCTTTAATCTGTCCTCTTTCCCCATGAAATCCTGGCTGTGTGAGCCCTTGCCTGTGATTGGAGGATGGTTTCACAGCCTGTGACTTACGTGCAGCCGCCTCTCCCACATTTAAGAAGATTCGGGACACCTGTTCGGGGCTGTTGGCCTTGGTTGCCAGTATGTCACTTTTGTGTGTCTCTTATGTCATGTCGCTCCATGTGGAAGTGACTCTGTTTTGAGACACTCGACTGTTAGTACTGACTCAAAATCTTGTTATGTTATTGCAAAGTTTGTTTCTTAGTTAAACTTGGCCTTTGTTACCCTTTTGTTTAAAACCCTGCATGTTACCTTTTATTTCAATATTTTAGATCCCTTTTTTGTAGTTTACGCGTTTACAACCTTGTTCATTAAAATACTTCTTACTTTATCATTTTTCCATGCTGTTTTTTGTCACTTCCCTTATGCTAAACTAGCTGGGTCATAACACACAGGCCCTTTAAAACAAAAATAGTCAAATTTCTTCTTCCAAAGTCAAAACTCCAAACCACATGCCAAACCACATAACTGAAGATTGGCTGTGGACCTCTCGATTAGTCATGGACTCAGAAAATATACATAAGTTATTCTGCACTAGCAATAAGCTTACTTACAATACCTCAAGTTGTATCAGTTGCTCTGAATCTAATAGACAGTAGAAGTATAGCTAGAGTGAGGCACTGAGGTTGGTGGGAGGAGAGCTTGGGTCAGCAAGTCTTGGCCCGGTTTACTCCACGTGCTGGTGCTATCCTTGGGTTTCCGCTCTTTGCAAAGCAGTGTCTGATTTATGCCACAACCACCGCTGCGTGCATGTGGGGAAGCAAGAGTCAAGTAGATTTAGTGTCTATAAAAACAGGTAGAACACAGGAATACTTTAAGAGCTCAGTTTAGAATGATTTAGATGTAAAAATATACAGACGAGTGTCCAAAGTCAACGGAGGCATTTTAACACCTCAACCGCAAAGTCTGATGGGTTGCGTAACACAGCAGCAGCTAATCTAAAATATTTAAGTCAATAAGAGGCAAAAACTGAAGAAAAAAGCACACGTGGTTAAGTAATTATAGAAATAAATGTATAATTTTTGTAAGAGACATCCATGTTTTTGTAGAATGAATTTTTTTGTGCAATAAAAAGGTAAATAGAATCAATATAAGATGTTAAATGCCATAGAGTGGAACATTTCTATGGAAGCGGGCAGTTGGCAGGCGCTCCAGTTACATACTAAAGTTACATAATGCACCCACAAAACTATTCCACTTTTGCGGAAGAAAGACAAATTAAAATAAATAATTGTGTGGATATTCCCAGTAAGTGAAGTGCCAAACCCAACAAAGTAAATTCCACAGTTGTATTAGACTTTACATCTGCCAGTACACGACCACCATAAACACCCATCACATAGGCCTACAGCCTCCAGTCATGTGACCCAGATGTAGCTCATAAAGTGGTAGTTTGCGTTTGTGTATGGTTAGCGCTGCTCTAATTAGCCACATAAATACAGCTGCAGAGTTGTTAAGGTTAGCATTAGCACCTGTGTCTCAGCTCCTTAACATGTCACAGTCATTTTATCGCCTTAAAAACATGCAGTTACCACGGGCAACGGTGTCATGTGGTTTCATTCTTGTTCTAGTAATCTGTTGTCAAAATCTCAGCTGGAGAGCAGAAGGCTGTGTAAATATATTTGAAAAATACTATTTTTAACAGGAGTATTCTAATAGAAAAGGCAAATACTGAATGTTTATTGATGATTGGGTCCATAACTTCAGATTATTGCTAAATGCTTAGTCTGCTCTTTATCATGTGAACACCTCCTAAACTGTTAGCAATTAACAATTTAAAACAAAATATTATCTCTTTTGGATTTGGAAAAAGTCCAAAATGTTGCATTTAACAGGAAACTGAGACCCACGAATATAAAAGGCACAGAATCCCTTTTTAAACTAATGTTCTTTCAAGTATGTACCAGGCCTGATACACATATACATTACTGTTTGATGTACTTCTTTCATTATTGGCAGATCTCACACTTGCTTAAGGGAAACATCACATTTGCATAAAAAGTCATGCATATACTTAAAGGTGCTTTTGAAAAACATGTTTTGGTTTGAATCATTAGCACCTCCCACATAGTCCCTCCTCTCACCTCATATTCCACCCTAACAAACAAATGTCTGTCCCAGTCCCTGGCAGTGGTTTGTACTAGAGATAGACCGATATATCGGGCCAATATTTACACTTTGTCGTATCGGCTATTGTCCTTAAATCGTCAGCACAGGACAATATTTTGTTTAAAGTCTTGGTCACAATGACCTGTGTGAACGGCTGTGAATCATCTTTGTTCATTTCCTACGGCGTTCTTGAGGCTGCCTTAAGAAAACACAGTGTTTGTGGAGCATTCATAAGTTTGTAGCCAGGCTGATGATCGTGTGAGATTTTCTATGACTATCATAGAAAATCCTATGAACACCTTAGAAACTGCCTAAGAACAACGCACAGAGAGGCCTGTCATGATAAATACGATATCAACATATTGTTCGATACATGACAGATGGAACAATCATTTTTGGGAGTCAATATTTGTCATGGGTACTTTTCTTTTTATACTACGATTAGATTTCAGCTGGTTGAATGAATTTCTTTTCATTTACAAATGCCCTACTTAAGTGTTTATTCTGCTATTTATTTCAGCTGTACATTATAACAATAATACACATTTAGAATAGTTTTTGGGGATGATTCTACTTTAGAGTTGTCGTGTCAGTGGCCTAGAATAGTTTCTATTATCATTTATTGTCTATATTTTCTTGAGCACTATATCAAAATGTGTTCTTGTGACAGGCCTACGCACAGAGGCATAACTCATAAACTCATATTTTCCATATTTTGGGCCATCTGGCCACACATTCAGTTTTTACTTCATAAAATTGAGATTTTTAAACTCTTCAAGACGTGTAGACTGAAAATCTGCATATTTTTATATTCACGCTGCCCTGTCAGCTGTGGAGCGGGTTTGGAACATCACTGCTGCTGCAGGTGGTGTAATGTGGAAAGTAAACTCTGCTGTTTTTCCTTTAAGCTGCTACCTGTTCTGTCTGTAGGTCGCTCTACCCAGAGCTTTAATAACCATGCATGAGCGTTAAACCATCGGATACTTTAAATTATACCACAGCAGCTGGATGCTCATGTCCTCTTTGAAGCGCTTGGTGCATGGAGTCCGGACTGTTTGAGATCACACACAGAGCTGTGTGAACTCTGGACTATGGCCTGTCAGGATTTAAGGGAGAAATATTGAACTTTTCCTCAGAGAGGAGCCAAAGAGTGAAATGGCCGTGACTTCTGACGGGAGGCGCATGTGTGCGTGCTTAAAAGTGAGTTTGTTGGGGTGTTACAACACAGTAAAGCTTCTGGATTTATCAGTAAAGTTATCAAAGTTGTTTTGAACACAGATGTGTAATGTAGTGTATGAAGCACTTGTGACAGCTGTGTGCCATTACTCGTGTCGCTTATGCACAGACGTCCCCTGTCTGCTCATTTATTTAAACTTTCCCTTGTTATTTTCTGTTTTGTTTGGTCCATGTAGCCACTAAAAGTGTCTCTAAATCCCATTCATGCAGAAGCTGTATTAAGGGCAAAAGGTGTATAAAGTCATGATCTTGAAAATGACAACTTCTGCACTTAACAGAATTCACCTGCATGAGGCCGCACGACTTATAAGGACGACCTGACAGCACCTTGAGTTGCAGATAAAGTGGACATACAGCGGCCAGACAATTAAAAGTATCTGTAGGATTTCCGTAATGATGCATTAGGAAAGCCAGTGTCAGAACTCCACGACCACGACTTTGTTTTCTCAAGAACGCCTTAAGTTGTTATTGAGAATAGAAACGCAGCAGTGAAGATGTCTTACGAAGGCTGTAAGAAACTTTGCCCTTCTCTACGAACATCTATGAGCTGCAGAGTTCATATGACCTGGGAGATTCGTGCGAGTCATTGTGACAGAGGCTTAACTTTAGCTCAACCAGCTGCTGAAATATACATAAAGAATATATGCATTAAGCCATATTTGAACACGTAAGTCCAAAGAGGGAATTGCAAAAATATGATTACGCTGCTCTCTTATCCAAGTTTGTAGTAAAACAAGGTCGTAGATGAGTGTGTACTAATTTCAAACTAGAGAAAATTGCCAAAATTGCCCTTCTGTATTCCCCCCCCAAAAAAATATCACCAGATCTTATCGGCTAAAAAAGCTAAGTAGATCACCTTTAATAACATATTTTGTATTGTTTTAAGGGGCATCTGTTCATTTCTAAACATCAGATATTTGTAGACTATTTTTACATGACAAAAGGCTATCCTCTAGGTCTCTGATTTATAAATGTGGTGAAAACATGTAATTAAAAGATATAGGGAGGTATAGACATGAGAATAAGCGGCTAATTTAACATATACCAGAATGACAAGGCTAGTTAAAAATTCAAGAAGGAATGTTAATATATCACACGGGGCTGGTGGAATGGAAAAATACTAATTACAGATTTTATCATTAGCAACTTCACATTCTTCACAGTGAGAATATAATTAAGTAAAAGCGACACAAATCCTAATTGAATCAACACAATGAAACATTTTTATAGCATAATGTGGAACGGTACATGGGAACATTGTAAAGCGGAACGCCAGGTGAATTTTAAGCATAACAAAGAAAAGAAAAAACTGGGCCAACACTGGCTTTTTCATGGGGAATTTGTTCACTTTACAAACCATAAAGGTACACTGTGTCACTTATAATACGGAATATCCACCAACAGCTTGTTTCCATGGAGATGTTGCTTGGAGGCATGTGTGTGTGTCCACTTGGTCGTTACTGATCAAGTTTGTGGACAGGCAAGCCATGTTTTTTGTATTTTTGAGCTATAAAACCACGTTTTTTTTTTGTATTTTTGAGCTATAAAACCACTTGTACATGCATTTAATGCATTCCAAGCAATCTGTCTCCATGAAGACAAGCAGGTGGAGGACCATAAAAAACGTCCCATAGTGTATCTTTAAACGTCACATGGGCATACGTTTATTTAAGCCACAGTTTGTTCAGTTTTACAAAGGCAGATAAATATATAGCTTTGGTTGAATGTGTGTGTGAGTAGTTTTACACACAGCGAGGCCTGGGGAGGGAGAAAGTGTATTGGATGAATGCAGTGTGCTGAGCAGTGGAGCGTGAATTATAGATTTTGAAGGTTTTCCCATTGCTGTGAAGTGTTGATGTACAGAAAGCGGCAGGCAGGTTAAGCTTCAGATTTAGAGAGAAAAAAAAGCTCTATAAAAACAACCTTAATGTCTAGGTAGTTCAAGCCAAAAAACAAGCAAAGACCAAAACAAGTGGGTGTTTGTTTTGCTTTACTCCAGAGGCGGGTATATGAACCATTACGCCTGGACAATCTGATTTTTCCACAAGTTTCACTCCCCCTGAGGCTGCAGTCAGTGTGAACTCCATCAGGTGTTAAATGCATAGCCACGTGTAACCGCCATCAAAACACTTAGTCCGGTTCAAGTGCTGTACCACGGGCCATGACAAACACTGATAAGCTCCTAATGCACACACACTCGCACGCACATGCTCACACACAATGTAGATAGGCTACTGTGAGAATAGTAAGAGGGATCTTTACTACAGTTATATGGTCATGCTTTGCCAAAGACTACACTTGATTGTAACTCCTTATTAAGTACCATGTAACACACGGTAACAACCTGTAAAAAGGACTAATGGGGCTGACCAGAGACTGCCCACCCACTTTGAGGTTCTGCAAGTACATTTCTCATTCATTTTCCAACCAACAAATAAGTAAAAAAAAAAAAAAGTTTGACATCTGGCTGAGGTCTGACTAGCAATGTATTAATATGTATACAAGTCATAAATATCATCATAATGTAATAATAATAGTTAAATCTGTTTCTGAAATGCTGTTATTAGAACCTTTTGTACAATTTTAGATTTTAAATGTCATTTTGGACTGAAAACAACAGCATTATGGATATACTGCATAGGATGGTAAGCTAAAAACTTAATATTTCGATTTTTTGAGCCTGAAAACTTGGTGTACTTGTGGACGAGACGAGAGAAGATCCCTAGTACCTGTAGTTAGTTTTCAGAATTAAGTCATAATTCATACATTTTGATTGCTTTTCTCTATTAAAACCTGAATATTTAGATTTGAATTGCAATGTTAGCTGCTATAGAGCTCATAGATACGTCAAAGGCATAATAGCACTTTTTGATCCCCTTAAACTTTTGGTATTTGAATTCAGCCAACAGAATAACAGAAGTCAAAAGATCTGTGCAGATAACTAAGCTCTAATATTTGCATTTTCTAAAAATAACATCTGTAACAAAAAAAGTGAATAACTTATCTTATGTCTCTTGAGGCTTCTTGTCGTTTTAAACAGATAATTATTTTAAAATATGCACCGGCGTGGTTTTATGTAATGATTTTATGGTTTTATGTAATGTTTGTGTTGCCTGAGTGCAGTCTTTAGCCTCGTTTCCATAGAGGTGCTATGGGGCGGAGCGGTGCTGGTCCTGGGTGTTTCCACAGCGTAAATAGCAAGAGGCTTTTGTCTATATATTATATCATGCTACCATCAAATGTCTTCTTATTAAAGCATTTATCAGATTTAAATTGTTCATTGCTAGAACAACTGTGCTAATATTTCACCACTCTGCAGCCCATGGATACATCACAGTAAAGAGGGATAATGACACAAGCAAACTTCTTATCGTGTTGTTTCAAGGTCCTATATTACACAAAACTGAGCTCTAAGCCATGTTATAATGTTGTCAGCTCCAGAAAAATATACCTGGAGTTGTGTTTTGTTTCATGCACACATGTCTGAGTAATCCTGCATTATCAGTCTGTCTGCATCTCCAAATCTCAAAATGGTTTGAAATGTTTGCCTTACTTCCTGAATGGATTTTGATTATTTATTGTACCTTAATATCAAAAGTCATCATATTCTCTCCTCTTCACAATAAAAATGAGGAGGTTATTCATCTATATTTGCTTTGTCAAAAAAATTGTTGTGAATATGCTTTGGGTGCTCAAAAAAAAAAAAAAAACCACCCATATTTGTGTGTCACCAGTTCTTGAAGTTGTAGTCGAGTACATTTTTCTTCCTCTTCCCACCTGTGCATATAAAGGTCATATCTAGTGCTCGCTCTGCTCCAATCCAAGCACATTCTTTTCCACTCTGCTGGTCCCATCGACCTTCTATAATTTTTTGGGAAAGACACCCTCCCCTCCTTTCTTCACAGTCACGCTCCTGTGCTGGCAATACATCAGGGTGCTGTCAGAGCTCCCAGGACGATCGCACAAGTCTCTATGAAGAAAACAGCTGTCTACAGCACTATAGCTGCTAACATGAAAACCACAGGCTGCTTTGAGATCACTATCTGCTAATTAAATGACTTCTGTTTTAACTAAAATTGGTGAAATGATAATGTAATAATGTTAAAAGGAGCCCACTGGGTGCCAATTGTAATTACAGATGGTATCTTTAATCACTTTGTTTTCACCTAAAAACAGAAGAAATTAAGTGCAAATTAAAAACAACTCTTATGATCGCCTAATTAAAAGATCAGGGTAAAAATGTTTCTCTCCTATATATTATAATTGTAAAAAAAAAAAAAAAGGTGAAAGCCCATTTATTAGTTAATATAATACATTAATGTAGACAGAGACTTCGCACTGTTTGGAGCCTCTGAATCCTCCGCTGATATGTGATCAGCCATGTTATTGGGCTCCATCATTGTAAAAAGACTAATATTAAAAGACTGGAAAGCACCAACAGGGACAGAGCTGGAAAGTGGCTTAATGAACTGATTTTTTTCTCGGAAAAACTAAGCTTTATGAACAAGACGGAAGACAGATGGAAACAAATCTGGAAACCCTTACTTATCCAGTTCAATGCAGCATGGACAAACAAAACAAGCTTAATTCTAATCAAGTTTATAATTATAAGTTATAATTATTTTGTTTTTCTCACAAAGTTTGGCATTAAACTCCTATCTCCATGGAGACATGCAGGAGGCATCACAAGTTACAGATCAAAGGAGACCCCACTCATTCCAGGGTACTCTTAGCAAAAAAAGTCCTGCAATCAAAGAAATGTCGCAACTGATAAGTTAAATGCCATACTGTGGAACATTCCAGGCAGAGCAATAACATCTCCACGGATCGATGTTGTCACACTTTGTTGACTGCCAAAAACCCATGTCTACAAACACTGCTGGTGTCAACATTACTGATCTCCAAACTGAAACAGCCTCTGAGTGCTATTTATAGACAGTACATCGTTTATGTGTATGTAGTGTGTGAAATGTTTTCTCTAAATTATTGGAATCAGCTGTGGATGGATGGATAGAATAACGTGTCAAAAATCATTTTTTTTAAAACTTAAAGTTTTATTCTAACTGCAGGTGCTTTGCTCTTAATTCATGTTTATTATAACAAAATACAGTAACCGGTACTGCACAAACTTAGCCAACACTTCTTACAGTAACAGAGGCTTTGTGGGAGAGTCAAATAAGGTTGGCCTGAAAACAAATAATCAAAAGAAAAGAAATACACAATACATATGGATATTGAAAAAAAGCCTTGTTTTGTATACTAATTTGATCATAGGAGCAAAACTGCCCTGCATCTGCTTTAGTGTGTGTTGGGTTTTTCCTCCACTTTTAGCGTACTGTTTAGCATGTAAGCACAAGCTTGACACTAGGCCTCAATGGCCTTATCTGGAGCTTTAGCAAAGCAATAATATCTTCATGAGACAAGAAGGTGGTGAAAAGTTACACAGCGCACCTTTACCATAGTGTGTGTTCTCCAGTACACAGCATTCTGCCTGTAGTTCCTGTTTGGGTAGAGAGCAGTGGAGTGTAATAATAACAGCCTATAGATCCACTTCAGAGCAGTTAAACGTGACTCCTCACAGTCAAAGGCATGTCCCAGAGCACGTGAGCTAAACAACATGGGACACATATATGGACTTTTATATTATACATGCATGTGATTATAATTCACATTTTTGTTCACTGTTTAGAAATGCAATCTAAGACGAAGTTTAGAAATGCAATCTAAGACGAGCACGACTATCACTAGTACTAAGAATTATTAGAAGATTCCATCTCACAGACAACATGCATTGCTGAGAGTAAATATTTTTCTACACTCTCCAGTCCCAGGCTGGCCATGTGACGCTAGTGTTACATAAGTCCCTTATTATCAGTCTGTGGTGGTAAAACTTTTATCTTTTATCTGTTTGGGTCCCTGCCCTGTCCTGATGGCGGAGTGCACAGATCTGCTGACGCTGTGCTCCGTGTTGTGGGTCTAAAGGTGAAAAGAGGGAAACAGGGAGAGGAAGTGCACGTCTAAACAGACTCTGGTCTAAAAACATGGAGGCAGGAAGTAGAAGGGACAGAGCAGGTACAGTATGTTTTCTACAAAGTAACTGGAGTACACAGGTAATAGTGTGCATTACAAGACAATAAATATAATGTTTGTTCTGCCAGATTAGAACACATTTTTTCTGTTATTAAATTTAAAGCTACACAATGTAATTTTTTTCTGATGGACGTTACCACGGAGACAAAGAACCTTGCAACCGTGCTTAAAGTAAGAATGCACATTTTTTAAGGTACTTTTTAGCAACAAAAACACACATCTATGTTTCATTTATTCATTTACAAGATAAATACGTTTAATGCCATATTGTGGAACATCTCAGGCAAAGAACATCTCCATGAACGCAACCAGACGGTGGACTTCAGAGCAGGAAAGTTATACAAGGCCACTTTAAATGAACGTAATGGGTGAAGAAGTATAAAATGTTATCGCAATACAAAACTGTTATCAAGTATTGCATATTTTTCTGTCCCTATAAAACGCCTCTCCACACGGACATGGGTTGTAAATATGTTGTGCTTTAGAGACATGTGTTTGAAGGACATAGCTCTCTGCAAACAAACAGTGTGGGCTCAGTGGGACTGGCTCTTTAACACAGGCTGGATATGGAGATGGGAGCAGAGTCACACGTGCCCGCTCTCTCTCTCCTCTGGTTTCGCCCACAGCAGCAGAACGGAGGGCACAGAGCAGACATGCTAACACTGTGTTCCCTCTGTCTTACATTTACTATTTTTGTACAACTCCACAACAATCCATCAAATCTTTGTTTATTGCAGATGAAGATTTAAAGGGTTGCACAATTGCGGTTCCCTCTAGAAGCTAAAAAAAAGAAAACGAGAAAAAGCATATGGTGGTATGAATGAACACTATTAAAACTAGATACTATTTATCAATACTGAAAACAGTCTAAAATGCTTTTGTATGGTTTTGATATCTGATACACATTGTAATATTAAATAACATTTTAATATTTTGTGTGGAAAATTACACTGTACAGTTAGAAAAAAAGAGTGTTTTTCATTGTCTAAATTGTCTTAGTATTTTTTCCTTAGTATCAAAATAGATGTTATATCCTGGGCCAGGTCGTGGGGACAGCAGTCTAAGTAGGTACTCCCAGACCTCCCTCACCCCAGACACTTTCCTCCAGCTCCTCCAGTGGGACCTCAAGGTGTTCCCAGGCCAGCCGAGAGACATAGTCACTCCAGTGTGTCCTGGGTCTTAGAAGGGCGCACCTCCCAGTGGGACATGCTCGGACCACCTCCCCAGGGAGGCGTCTAGGAGGCATCTGGAACTGATGCTCCTCCTCTTGACACGGAGGAGCAGCAACTCTACTGCGAGCTCCTCCCGTGTGACTGTGCTCCTCACCTTGTCTCTAAGGGAACACTCAGCCACTCTGCAGAGGAAACTCAACTCAACCACTTGTATCCTCAAACTTGTCCTTTCGGTCATTACCCAAAGCTCATAACCATAGATCGGGGTAGGAACGTAGATTGACCAGTAAATCGAGAGCTTTGCCTTTTGACTCAGCGCCTTCTTTACCACAACAGTCCGATACAACGACCACATGACTGCAGACGCTGCACCGATCCATCTGTCAGTCTCACGCTTCATCCGTCCCTCACTCGTGAACAAGACCCCGAGATACTTGTACTCCTCCACTTGATGTTTTTGGCTTTTTAATATTTATTTTCAATAAAAGGAGAGGAAAAATAAGCTTTTCAGAAAAGAGTGGGAGTAACTATAAGTCATAAGTCTAATCATGGAAAGCAAAGTCATTCATTATAAACCCATTTTTATTAGGTGAGCAGCTAAAAATATCCAAGTTCCAAACCCAAATAAAGCCAAACTCTAATTCAATGCTCATAAGGTGGTTGATTTCCTGACAGCTTTGTAACCAAAATCTCATAGTAAACAAAGCTCATTACAGCTCTGGGCAGGTTCCTTTTTTCATTTGGAAATATTTAGTTTTTCCTTCCTCTGTCGTGAGGTTGTCTTCGTGCGAGCAATACTGTTTGTAGATAATTTAAGTTGGAATAAGAGATCTGAAGGGGAGAAAGAGAGAGAAAGAGAAGAAAGAAATAAACAGGGGAAAAAGAGAACGATACAGTGAGATGAGAGAGGGAGAGAGAGGGGGGAGAGAGAGAGAGGAGAGAGAGAGGAGAGAGAGAGAGAGAGAGAGAGAGAGAGAGAGAGAGAGAGAGAGAGAGAGAGAGAGAGAGAGAGAGAGAGAGATAAAGAGAGGTTTTTTAACAGACATTTATTGTGTCTGTCAAAAAACATTCTGCATAAAAATTCATCCACACCTCGTGATATTTACAAAGAAACAAACTGAAGAGAAGAGAGGGAGGGAGAGGGAGAGTGCTGCCAATGGACTGTGCATAAGGTAAACAGGGCGAGACAGTCACATGCAGCCGGAGCCTGGACACGAGCAGAGGAGTGGACTGAAGCATGCTGCTCCACGTGGGTTCACTCACAGGACAACACACTGTGTGATAATGTGGCTATTTCAACTATGGGCTTCAGAGCATTGGTTTGGAAAGGACTGGGCTATAGTTTGGGTTCACATGACCACACATTCTGAACTACCCACATTTAAACATTAAGTTAAAAAGCAGGACATTTATCTTTACGGTACATGTAGTCATGGTTACCATGGTTTCTGGCTGATAACTCCACATGAAACAAAAACTGAAACAAAGTTTATCATAAACAGTGAATTGTCCATTGAGTTGTAAACGCAATCAGCCTCCCTTGAAATTATTACATCAAATTCTGAACTGTTGTTAATACAACCCATTTTGATGTATTTATATTTTATAAGAGCCACAATGTGTGAAATATTTGTTTGTTTAAATGTAAGCTTCTCACGTCTGTGTTTCTTTTTGGTAAAACGCGTGCCTTCTAGCATTTTATGCTGCCACTAAATGAATGTTGACAAGCACGATTAGATGAATTATACCCCCCTTCAGGAGAATTTAATTGGCCATGGTTGTCACAGGAATCTTTTATCAAAAGTGCAATGATGGGGTTTCCAGATATATTCTCTTATATTCATATACCGTACATTTCAGTTTTGCGCCGCGTTAGTGATATAAACTGTACATGGAATACATTACATAGAGAAATGCTAATAGCCATTAGATCTGCCCTCTATACACTCCTTATGTCATCAGCACACTATATCAACTTTCCTCTGCAGTAAGAAATACACTTTTCATTTATCTTCCCTCCTATAGTAGCTCCATCCACCTATTTAATTCTGATGTTTTGGCATAAAAGCTAAGATTAATTCTCAGTGAAAACCACATGATAGCTTGAACGGGCGATTTAGCGGAGGGAAACCACTCTGACCGTGAACGCCAAGCAACCATCCACACTCCCCATGAGACTGAGGCAGTTTAGCCACAAACCTCAGAAATGTTTGGGGAAATCAGAACCTGCAAATCATTTTAAGAAGCCAAACCACAGGGATCAGAGCCACGGCTGGAACAAGACCTCTGTATTTAAGAAAAGTAACTGGCTAATAAACCAGTAGAGCTATTGTAAGACGTATTAGAGTATAACATAAATAAACTGAAAAAAAAAGCACAGAATCTTATGTCTAATGTTTATAGTGACTCCCACCACCATTAATGTCACCATTATCACTTCCATCTTGTCTATCAGTGCTACAGCCATATGTTTAACCACTTTTACCACTAAAACTAAAATAATACTCTGAGGTAAAATAATATTTTATCAAGAGCCTGATTACAGACCAATGATTACACCAGGTGCCCTTCCAGCCAAAACCAGCCACATGACCAGGACTGGAATGGGGATTGTGGGCGTGTCTTATACAGGGGCAGTTTGACAAAAAATGGTCAGAGCAGGTGCCAAACCACTGATCCTCTAGTTCCTTAACAGATGCTTAACCCACTACTGCAGCCCCACAATAAAAAGTAAAAGCATATTGAACAGTCAAGGACATTCGATCCAAATTACACAGCACATATTAAGTTAGCTTTACAGTGAAGAAAATAGCAGGATTTAATTTTGTATTTTTTTTTTTTTACGTAGTTACCACAGTTTTTGACCTAGTTGTTCAGAAAAAAAACAAAAAAACAAACCCAAAACATTTATTGTTTGGACATATTTCAAGTTTCTTTCATACTTTTGACCTGGCAGCTGTTGAAGTGACTGTACAGTGTTGTGATCCTAAGACTGTCTGATGGTATATCTGAAATGAAATCTTAATTCCTGAAGAATACTGCAGATGGATTGGCTCGGTCGCACTCAGAAATCCCCTTCTCAAATGTCTCCTCTCTGTGTTTGCGCTCTGATTTCCGAGTGGCCCTGAAGGCTTCACAGCTCTCTACGTGTGAGGAGCAGGTCTAGATTATGTATTCAGGCCTTACTAGTGAGCTCCATGCAAATCCCTGCTTGCTGCTTTATCTCTCCGATCTCACATCAGCCATAGCAACACAAATGAACCATAGCCGGGAAGAAATGCAGGTAATGCTGTGTTTAAGCTTGATTAAAGCTGAATTATTTCAAGAATTTTGGCAATGTAAAGAGAAAAAAATTGATCTTTAACATTACAAATATCTTTAAAAAGTCACTTTACACATGAATGTCAATGTACAGTTATTAGTAACACTTGAAAAGCCTGTCAGGTCCTCTCAGACTAGACCAAAAACCCATCTCTTCTCCCTGGCATTTAATACTAGCTAGACAGGATATCTTGCTTTATAGTTTTATTGTTATTTTGTATGTGTTGTATTATCTGTATATCAGTTTTGTGAAGCACTTTGGGCAGCTTAAGTTGTATTGTAAATGTGCTGTATTAATAAAATTGAATTGAATGTAAAGGTTTTTTTTAATGTTTGACTTTGTGTCCCATTTAATTCATACAGTTTTTTTTGTCCCACAGATTTTAAGTGCAAACGTAGTGCACCTTTAATAAGAACGGCTAAACTAATTCACGTGGACAGAATGAGTTGAAATACTTAATAGGCTAACCAGGTTTAAGTCCCAGGACACATAGATTTGATAAGGCTGGTTGGTTTGAGAATAACACATTCACACTTGGCGACCCTGTCTGTTTTACTTGACGATACAGGACTCATTTGGATTTATGAGAGCATTAGTGCCATTACCGAACACAAGTGGAGCCGCCGCTTCTCTAAAGAGGCAGGAGTCACGTCTGGCTGCACTTACAAATGCCACCAACAACACGCACTGCACTGGGAGGCACAGGGCAATGGGCTTTTTATTCAAATAGAGAGCAGACTGTGTAGAGCTGTTTAGAGCTGAAGGTTTTAAGATGTATTTTAATGTGGTTTCTCTGATACTACCGCAATTATATATGAAATGCTGTTTTGAGTCAAGATTTAGCTCACAGTGTACTTAATAAGCATGTCCAGGACCATTAGGATTAAATAAAAGACAGTAGCTCAGTTGGCCCACAATGCATATCATGAATAGAATGGCCACATCGACTGACCTACAGATTGGCATATGCGATTCCAGCTCCCACAGACGAATGCTGTTGTTGTGTCCATGGGCAAGACAATTAAATCCAGGCTCAAAACGGTTCTGTTTAGCTGTGCATATGGCTGAAAAGTTAATTTTATGGTAATTATTTATGTATTGTTTGTATTTAGATTTGTCTGTATTGTGATTTCAAAGTCTTTTTCATTCTGTAAAGCACTTTGAATAACTTTGTGTATGAATTGTGCTATACAAATAAACTGGCCTTGCCTTGTCTAACCCACCTACACCGATGATGTATGAATGCGTGTGTGTGTGTGTGTGTGTGTGTGTGTGTGTGCGAGTGGTTCTTTGATGTAAAGCTCTTTGAGTGTCTTGAAGATGGAAAAAGGTTATATAAAATGTGACCATTTACCATTTACCAAGACAATATGAAGCGCTAAACTAACAGAAGAATCACATGCATTTCAGAACATGCTGAAATGATGAAAACTACCATGTTAGCATGTATAATTTTTACACAATAACGCTGAGAATGAATACTTTGTCGTTTGCAGAAGAATAGTGATGTTATTCAGCTAAAAAAACAAACAAAAAACACAATTTTAGAAATACATTTAGGTAATTTAAATTCAACCTATAGTCCAAAAACTAAAATAAAAAATGTAAATGTATTTTTTTTTATTTTATGTATCATTACCTTTGTTTATCATTCAGGAATATTGATTCCATAAAGAAACTCAGGAATGTTTGTGTATTAGACAAGGTACCGTCTAAGCTAATCGTGAATAATTGTAAAAAAAAAAAAAATCATTAGTGCTTCCTCTCACAATAATTATAATGTGATATGACAGCAGAGCAGAACACAAGTGCAGATTGTCTACACTTGCAACCAGGTGATTTCTATTGGACTGTGGTTATTCTTGCATAGTCAACAATCTACAATCTACAAACTAAATATTCGACCTACTTTCAAAGCATTTGTTTGTGTGCAGTTAGTCGGCAAAAATCAATATAAATATGGTGTTTGTGTAGCCTCACTTTGTAATGTTAAGTGTCTGTGTCAGCGGTGGTATCATTAGAGCATCTACAGTGTGCTATGTGCTCATTATCAGTGTCTCCAGTGATACCCACATCCATTTGTCAGTGTCAGTCTACATTGATTAACCTAATTAGGACGTAAGGAAACTAGGCTATACTCAACTAATGATCATTTTTAAAAAGGATATTGAAAAACTGACTGTATTTTCGTTTCGACAACTTTGTTAAAATAAAAACAAATTGCTAATGTTTGGAGATGGTAAAAAGATTCATCAGGAAGAGCAAAAATGGATAGATAGTGGCAAGCATGGAATTCAAAGAGGAGAGGTAACTGAACTCAGATACATTTTCATGGGTGTCAGTTTCTATCCTGCCATTTTGAGATCTTCTGGTGGACTTGTTAATTGCAGTGGAAATGGTCCTGAAAGCATTGGATATAAATTAGAGTGAACATGTCTTCAACAACAGATTTTTACATACATTTCCTATTGTTAATTCAGATTTAGTTTAGGTAAGGTCTGAGTTGTGATTAGGTTTCTCATATCATCAGACGTAAATGAATAAAACAAATATAAAAATTAAACTTAACGGAGCACATCATGTAAACATACTTTCTCCAAGATAGGATTGAGCCAAGCACCACGTCAGGGATTGTGAAAAGAGATGAAATACATACACCTCTGTAGGATCCATACACAGCAACACATCACATATATTGAGGTATTCTATAGAAACACGAGCAGAGTAGAAATAAAGGATGTACTGTCAATAGGCAGATCCCTCACAGCAGCACGGCTCTATAGGGCTCTGTCCCCACGTATGCACTGGGAGAAGAGCATTACATTTAATCTGATAACAAAAGATGAAACTGAACTGAAGCTAAACATTAAATGAGTGGCTAATCTTGCAATAAAAAGATAGTATTGGAAGAAATGAAGCAGAGAATATAGACTCAATAAACACTGCTGTAATAAGCCATCATAAAGTGGAAGACCAAATAGTTTAAATTCACAATCATTGGTTAATAACGTAATAAACATGGTTGATAGTCATATCAACCAGTGTAAATATAATGATAGAAGATAATTCTACTTATTGAAAAAAAAAAGAAAAAAGTATGAGCCTAGATGTCCATCGCCAACATCATTCTTTTCAAATTGTCCTTTTTGACAGTTGAGAATTAGCAGAACATATGCTTTCCTCGATAATGTTCTACTTTGCTACTCATTACTGTGCCTTTACAAAGCAAATAGAAAACAAGCCACACACTACCCTCTCTCACACTGAGCCCATGCAGTCTGCTGTGTCCACAATCCATTATTTCCAATTAATGCAGAAGGAAACCCATCGCCCGTTTGATCACAAGACTAATTTAAGTGACATTTAACCAGCACACAATGTACCATCGCAGGCGTGACACGGGACGAGTTTAAAACAACAGCCGCGCATTTCTGTCGACCACCATCACGGTGATAATGTGGGTGTCTTGCACTGGCCTGGGGCGGTCCCTCCGGAGGGGGAGAAGAGGAGGAGCAGGAGGGGGGTGTGTGAGGGCGGCTCGTGCGTGGGGATGCATCACTGGTATCATTTAATTCATACCATAAACGTGACAGGGTTAATGAGTGGCAAAGAGGGCCTAGGGACCGCAGAGGGTGGGGGAGAGAGGAGAGAGATGAGGTTTGTGTTTGCAAACATAACACTGCCACGGAACACAATGTATAGCCTGCATAAGAAGGGATTAGCATTAGCCGCTAAATGATGGTAAGTATGGTGATTTGCCTCTGCTTTTCATAAATGTGCGATGTAGATACTTATGCTGATGTGGTCAGATCCTCGCAGTCTTAAGACTAAGCTGAAAACCGACCTCTTCTCCCTGGCATTTAATACTAGCTAGACAGGATATCTTGGGGTTTTATTGTTTTTTTTTTCCTGTTTTGAATTATCTATATATTTGGGTTTTTTTTTACTTTCTTATGGGAAGCTCTTTGGACAGCTGAAGTTGTATTTAAATGTGCTATATAAATAAAATTGAAATAAATGATCAGTTACAGTCATTTCATATATTCTTGCAGGTTTAAACTCAGAATATTTCCACTGATGAAGCAATATGTAACTAATAAACAACATCTATATCTCTTTTGTTATGGCCAAATGTAAAACGGGTCTCAGTTTTTAATTTTAATCATCAAAAATATAAATGATGAGTCTAAATAAGTCTAAATAAGCTGACCTTGTGAGGCTGTGAGAGTGGTTTCTACAGAACATGGTGGTGCGGGTCCATGGAGCAGTGCCCTTCAGTCATAACTAATGCGTTTTCACTCAGGGCCGGGTGTTTTGGCTCATTTACAGTGGTCTAGGAGCCAGCCAAGGAGCAGCGTGCGCTATGTGACCCGGAGGAAGAGAGAGAGCGGGAGAGAGGGAGGAAGACAGAGGTAGAGAGGGGGAAAGGGGAGAGAAAAATAGCTGTAGAGAGACAAAGGAGAGGAAGAGTGAGAGAGAAGAAGGATGGGAGAGAGGGATTGAAGGAGAGAAGCGTAGGGGGGACGGAGGAAAAGACAGGTGTAGAGGAGGTGCAGGTTTAGAGAGAGAGAGAGGTGTACAGAAAGAAAAAAAGTGAGGTGTAGATAGAGAGAAAGCGAGAAATGGGTGTAGAGAGGCACAGAAGAGAAGAAGAGGAAGAGTAGGGAGGAGAGACAGAAAGGGAGAGAGGGTTAAAGAAGAGAAGGGTAGAAAGAGACAAAGGAAGATAAAAGGTGTAGGGAAAGAGAGAGAAAGAAAAAAAGAGGTGTAGAGGGGGGTGGGCAGGTGTAGACAGAGAGAAAGTTTAGACAGGGGACAGACAGAGTCGATGGGGGACAGACAGGTGTCGATGGAGGGAGAGACAGGTGTAGAGAGAGAGAGAGAGAGAGATGGAGAGACAGAGAGAAAGCAAGGGAGAGAGAGAGAGCACAGTGGAAGGAAACGGTGTTGCAGCAGGATCAGGTTTAGGGGCAAACAGATGGTGAAGCCTGGGATTTTTTAGACAGAACAGGCTCTAATTACCATGAATATGTTTGGGTTTAGTGACTAAACATATGCTGAAATACAGGACATACTGCACCACTTTTAACACTACACATTCTGTTCTTTTACAAGTCACTTTCTCAAATGATTATTGATTTACTATTAGGCATCGTCTAAAGGTCACTGTACACTCCATTTGATCCACACAAGCTGCTTTTCAGGATAAGAGCATAAACAAACATGAAAAGTTGCTATATTAAACAGAAAAAGGATTGAAAAAGTTGTTTAATTTCATGTTTATTTGTATTTGTAGGTTTACAGATCATGATTAATTATTAGTATTTTTTATATAAAGTCCAAAGAAAATTATTTAAGTTACCAGTTAAGTATGAAGACCTTTACGATTTGCAACAAACAAAAATTTTCAGTTTAGACGATTAAAAGAGGTACAGATACTTACACTGTTATTTTAGCTCTTGTAAGAATATTTTAAACAGAAATTTGAGATGTGCAAATTGGTGCAATGCTAGTATACTGACTACAGATAAACTTTGACGCATAGACCTCAGCAGGTAGAGGTTAATGGTGTAACATAGGGAAAATACTATATATTTCTCAGTGGTTTATATAATGGCACTGGTGATGGTGAAGACAGGCTGACGGAAATTGACGGGCTGACGTTTGTACTGCTGCAGAAAAGAAACAGAAATAGGATGCCACTTTGGAGCAAACCATAGCTAAACTAAAACATATGTAGCGTTTGATAAATACAAGCACAATTTTCACAACATCCATCCACAATATATTGCGTTTTTCTCCTTTGTGTGTCCTCAATGTCTCTGTTACCTGCCAAGGACTTTCACCTGAATGCATTGGAGCTTACACAATGAAATCTCAATTCATTTCATAGTGTGAATAAAGCACCAATCGTATCAAAGGAGTCTAGACAAAACCAGTGCTTTGTCTGGGCTTGTGTGTGGGAGAATAGCCTTTTCCACTACGGCAGCTCAAATTTTGTGATCATCAGCAGCAGCAGCAACAGCAGCAGTAGGCGAGGACAGAGGACAAAAGCGCTGCGCCACGGAGGAGAGAGAAAAATGAACGAGGGATAAATTGGCTGGGAGGAGTGATGGAAGACGGAGAGGAGAGAGAGACAGAGAGGATGGTGATGGATGGGCAAATGGTGGGCGTGCGACAGGGGGGAGAGAGAGAGAGAGTGCGCTTCGGGCACGACGCGGGGAGACGAGATGCGTTCGAGGGTCGCAAGAAAAAAAAATTGTCTGTCTCTTTCCCTGCACCTCCCCTTTTTTCTATTAACACGTTTTGCCGCTTGGTATCGTAGTGGTTATTGTCTACAAGGCTGGCAGTTTACACTCGCCTCTGCCCCTCACAATTAAATCTGCAGTCAACAAAAACAAAATGGCTTTCACATGCAATAAAGCTTTTCTGCTCCGAACGCTCCTGTCACGTCTGCGGAGGATAATGTATTGATCAAAGCAAGGAGACAAAATGATGAGTAGTAATTATGGAAAACAAAGCATAATGGGGGCAATTTAAGTGGATGTTTTGAAGGCTAAACATGGAGAGATTCAGGACGTCACAAGCAACCCAGAATTAAACTAAACCTTATAACTGGGTCTAAATAGGACTATACCAGTACTACAACACAGAGTGCGGTGACTTTTATGGGTAGGAGCAGACTTGGAGTGGACATCAATATTTAGTCAATAGCAATTTAATAACTCCACTTTTTATACAAATTACATTACAAATTAGTGTATTTATTTTTACTTACATATTTAATACATAATGAGCCATTTGGAGTCAATTTAGAGAAGCCTAGACCTACATAGTATTAATATTTGTATATATTGGTCTGTATTTAACCCTGTTTGTGGGGGTAAGCCAGTGGGCCATTTGTTTCTTCAGAGATTTGTTGTACACCTTATTTATGGAGCTTCAGTGCTATTGTTGTATTGTAGACAGCTGTAAAGATGAAACTTACTACACAAAATGTACATTCATGAAGAGATACTAACAGCAACAGTGCAGTGGTCAGACAGGTGCAGTGATCAGACAGGTCACAGGTGCACAGTGCAGACAGGTCCACAGTGCACTGGTCACCTCCCACAGATGCAAATCAAAGCCATGTCTTTCCTGTATTTCCCTGAAGGGGAGCAGGTCCAGAACAGCCACATGTTCCTCCACACATGTGTAACAGCCCTGTTATTCCACTATCGCTGTCATTTCATAAACACACAGGTCACAGACCAGACAGACTCCTCTGCAGCCACTATCACTCCACTGCTCCATCTGGACCATCCATTCACACAAACTAGCCCTGGAACTAGCTCACTGTTTGATTAAATGACTGTATTTCTACCTAATATCTAATCACTAGAAGCGTAAAGCTAAAAGAGATTTATTTCAGTCTCTTGTGTTGCTGCACATGCACACTTAAAGAAATCTCCTCACATGTGGGGTTCCTCCATGGCTTTATCATGGGGTTGCAATTGTTCAATTACAGGTGGTGTTATCGCTAAAAAATACAGTGAAATAAGCACTCTTACTGCAAGTGTGGTTACCTCTAAACAGATCTTGTATATAGTATTTGAGTTGATCAGTATGTAAAAAATCTGCTAATATACATTTAAATTGTATTGAATTGTAACAGCCACCAAAAGCCTTAAACTTATTACAGAAGAGTCTCATAGCCTAATAAAAAAATCTAATATAAAAAAAACCCCAAAAAGTCAAACTTTGCTAATACCATAAAAACAAACAAGAAACATATCGTGAGTCCATATTTTCAAGTTCACATAAGAGGCATTAAACAGCTCGTAGTTCATCAAAGCAGTGGAGAGATCAAAGCCTGAGAAAGGAAAACAAACCCCGCCTCCTCCCCCCTTTGCACCCGCATTCGCCCCGTCCCACACTGTCCCACGGGACGCTATCAGGACATGGAGAGGTCAAGGGTCAGGTAGCACCACGGTAACCACAATAAACACACGCACATATAGAATGTCAGTCCGGGTACCTGCCACACCAGCACCTGCAGACAGCACAATCAATTACACGGGATTAACTTAAATGCAGAATAATGAATGAGACGCAAGAATATGTCAGAATGACCTTCACAAGTGTTTTGGTTTAGTCTGCTCAGGGCCAATATGTTGATAAATTAAAACATACAAAATAGAAATGGAGTAGTTCTGCTTATTTAAAGTAGTAGTAGTAGTATGTTTTTTAGGTGAGGGGTCCAAGGGTTTTTCCATGGATGCATTATTATGTCTGCAATGTCCCGCAACATGGCATAAACCTAGCAATCACCATGGAGACAAGTAGGTGACTCCGCCAAACCAGGATTTGTTGCCAATAAAAATGCCTGGAATTGAATAAATGAAAGATAAGACAGATAAGTTCAATACATCGTGGAACAATACAGGAAATCATATATATTACACCGTATATTCTCATGAGAGCTGGTACTGGCCCTCCACCAGACAAAACTTGCACAGTACACTTTTAACAATGATGACTCGTGCTGTGTAATTAATCACATTTAATCACACAATCGTTATTTATAGTCGTTAGTGACATTTATGGCTTTTAAATTCTGCCACATTAAGCTGTAAGAAGTTGTGATTTAAAGTTGATAATTAAAACTAATGTGGAACCAGGCGCTGCTTCTGTCCTGACCCCAAATAGGCCCAGTACTGCTTTATATTTCAAAGTGCTCTCTGTTACAACAGTGTCAAAAACATAATTAATACCAAATCTGATAATAAATATTGCATTATGACCAATGTTTCTGTGTTTTATGGGAGTTGCCCACGGTCACAAATCACTTTTACTCTTGTGTCTAATGAAATGCTCATTACAAAATCTATTTCCGCTGTTTTCTTGTATTAACGACAACGAGCTCGAGCTAATAGGATGCGAGTGTGCAGGAACAGGTCTTTTGTCCCTGATACAGTATCTGCTTAAATAACACATCTCATTAAGTGTGCTGACTAATGAGGTGATTAGCCCCAGCTACCAGTAACTAGCGCTAGCCTAGCGTAGCCTCTCCAAGGGTTTAAACACAGTGATTCAGATGGAATGGTTAATATGGCTGGTGGTTCAGGCTTTTAATTGCCCAAAAGCTATTAGAAGTAATGTGCAGATATGTGGAGGACAAATGACTTTAATTAGCCTGTGTTAATGTGTTTGCTCGCAGAAATATTAGCACATTACAAGGAAACAGCAGTGAAGACGGAAAGCTTGCCCTGCCCCGGATTATGGCTGGAGAGCGTGTGTGTGGATGAGTTTTTATCACATTATGAGGACTAAGACATGCATACACACTCACATTATGGGGACCTGCCTATCATATGGGGACAAAAATCAGGTCCTCATAATGTAAACTTTATTATTAGATAAGCAGAATGGTAAATATGGGTTAAAATAGGTGAAGGCTGGAGAGCGTGTGTGTGGGCGAGTATTTATCATATTATGAGGACTAACATACGTATGCACACTCACATTATGGGGACCTGCCTATCGTATGGGGGCAAAAATCAGGTCCTCATAATGTAAACTTCATTATAAGATCAGCAAAATGGTAGATATGGGTTAAAATAGGTGAAGGCTGGAGAGTGTGTGTGTGGACGAGTATTTATCGCATTTTGGAGACTAAGATATGCATACACACTCACATTATGGGGACCTGCCTATCGCATGGGCACAAAAATCTGGTCCTCATAAGGTAAACTTTATTATTAGATTAGAGCAACATGGTAGATATGGGTTAAAAAGGGTGAAGGTTAGATGTTAGGTTAGGATCAGTCTTCAGGAAATTAATATAAGTCAATGTAATGTCCCCAAGAAGCATGGAAACCCTACGTGTGTGTGTCTGGAAAGAGAGAGACACTTTGGGAAGGGCAGGGGGCCTCTGCAGCAGTGAAGTGTGCCACAGCTATTTATAGGCCCAGTTGATTGCAGATTTATTCTCCAGGGAGGGCCATGCTGGTGCGGAGAGAGCCATGCTGGTGCAGGGAGGGTAGGGAGCGCGAGTAAGGAGGGAGGGGGGAGGCTCGGTGGGAGTAACAGCTGTCTGTCAGGAGGAATCTGCTGCTTAATTTCCTTTGGGGAAGAGGCAGAGATGAAGGCTCTTGCCAGACAGTGCAGGGTATACACCAGGTTGTTTGGATCATCTTAGCAGTTCAAAGATTTTTGTTTAACTAATTATATCACGTGAATCCCAATTACTGTCAGAATGCAATACAATGAAGATAGTGTTGCCAACAGGAGGGGTTCTGGTTTACGTCACCGCTCTGACTGGCCATGGTCCATCTCCGTTAACTGCTATGTACTATGCAATGGAATAAATGACTGCAGATTTCTGTCTTTCTATTGTATATTTTGTGAGTTTTAATGTAAGCACATGCAGTGTTATGTGTCCAGGCCAAAGACACATTTCTACCCTTTGTATTAGTGTAACTGGAAGACGTTAAAGCTATTGTATTCACTTTAATTTGGATTTGAGACTGGTCGAAGCGTCTGAAAAGTATGAAATCACTTGACAAGAGGTTTTACAATATCTGCACTGTTTATCTGTGTCACCAATGCCACAAGCACAGTGTATGTAGCCTTTTAAACCTTTATTGTGACGTTGGTGCTATTGTGCTCGATGGGGAAATACACAATGGATACATACCATATCCTTTGTTACCGCTGCCTTTTTACCCTGGAGGGCTGCGTGACTCACTGACAAGCAAGTTCATGACCACATATTGTACCAATACCAGTGTGAAGGCCTGGAATTGTCCCTGTTTTAAGTAAAGATAATGTTTTATTTTGTGTTTTTTAGTCCACGCAACAATAATATGGTAACGGTTATGCCTCATTTTACCCCAGTAGCCTGATTATTTGACCCATTATTTGTCTTATAATTTTTGTTGAGGTTACACACAAGGCCCAAAGTGTATTATTTTTTGTGCCAACACTTTATAATGTTAATAAAACATAATTCATGTTTCAGTTAACTACACTTAAAGATTAGCTTCCCTCTCATAAGACATAGTTTTGTCTGTTTTAAAATTGCAATAGCTTTTTTTAAATTGCCACTACTACAAAATAATACTGTAGGTTTCAAAAGGCTGTAACGCTTTGCTTTTGGACGGTTTGAGTCTCTGTGGTTAATGTTTAGGCAGGAGAATGTGAATAAAGACGATGTATATGGCTCTGTGTTGAGTAGGATGGGAAATACTGGGAAATACTGTGACCAGTGCTGGGAATTTGATGAATTCCTTATTGTAATCAAATCTGATATAAACAGCTATGGGCAAGAAGTAAGAGAGGAGCAGGAGATAGGTTATGTTGACAGGGCAAATTACATTCAGCGATGCTAAAGCAATGATACAGTCAGCATCATGTGAGTCGTCTATTGACAATATGTCTGCGATCTGGACAGGCAGGTCTCTATAAGAGCACAGATACAAACCTGATTTAATAGAGTTAGGTTTAACACAAAAAACAAAAAGGACATTTTTTTTGGATGGAATTCAACTTATCTGAATGAATGGACAGGGGTCTTAACAGAAAGAATCATCAAATATACCTCATTTATCTGTCTTTTTATCTGCCTATATAGCTCACTAAGAAAAAAGTAAACATTTATATACAATTCAAACCATCTTTTTACAAAGGTACTCAAACAAACATTATTACCAAAAATCCATACATTTATGTAAGGATGCTTTTGATTTCAGTGCTTTCAAGTTTAGTGTTAAGCATCTTTACCTTAAAATTCTACACAATCCTGATCTCTATCCATGGGTTTCACAATAATAAAAAAATGTGATGATTGCTATAGTGATTGACCATTAAAAGAAAACAATATATGTTTTAAATGTAAAAAAACGTCCTCAAAAGTTGCATTTAACAAAAAGCTGAAACCCATAAATACATTATGGCTAAATTCCTCCAAAACACTGAGAGAAAACTATGCAGCACATATATGGTACGCAAACAACCCTATAGCAACTTGAAAAACACACACACCATTTCATTATTGCCCCATTGTCCACGCACATCCAGAGCTCCACTGCAGGCCTCCTCTGTCCCTCTCCCAACCCCACCGAAAGGCACTGGATGTGGGCTCATGTGTTGCCGGGGCCTGGCACTGCTTCTGGTGATGGATCATGTACCTCGCCTGGGCCCTTCTCCACAGAGCAGAGCCATTTGCCAAACAACCTCTGCCAAGAAAAGACAGCGTTACAAATATCGCACATTAGGGGAATTACGTCTTTATGCTGAATCCGAACAGGGGCGCAGAGACCAGACAATAGTGAGAGCGAGATGCTGTTTCGGTTACAATTAGCTGCATACTAATCGCTTTTTCCTCATCTTTTACTTCTGTGTCTAGCTGCCTCAGGGCGGGCTGAAAACAACAACAGCGGAGGACACTGTGCCTCCGCAAACATGGCAAAAACAAAAGGCTTTCTGTGCAATACAAGACAAATGAGCGCTCGAGGATGACTTCAGGGACAGATGAGGCGATACTGAGCAGAGGGAGCATTCTACTGCATGAGAAATGTCTGGAGATGTTATCTTTCAAAGGGCCCATATTACGCTATTTTCTGATCTATGTTGTAACGTTGTTTCTGCGTCGGAAACATACCCAGAGTTGTGTTTTGTGTCATTCCCACATGTTTAACACAGTGGTCCGTGAGTTTATAAGTGCAACTCACAGAGACCAGAGTTTTGACTTCATAGTAAAGCTGCCAACAACTAACATGCTAACACACACTTCCTGATTACTCAAGAGCTGCTTATACAATATATCTGCACTGGGGCAAGACAAATACTCAAATACATGGAAAAGAATCAAGTGCAGGGCAACAATTAAGAATAAATCAGAAATGTGATAAATATAAATCATATAATTAGCCACAAAAGGGCAGAAATCCATCTTTATCCCCTTGTTTGGAAGACTACACTACACAGTTTGGTCTGTTTTTGAAGCCATTTTAATAGTTTTAATTATAGGTGATATGAGCAATATTCTAATTTGGCATATCTCCAAAACAACAATAGCAATATCAAGTTTATCTTGTCCCACCTCTATTCTGCAGCATGAGAAATGTGTGGAGATGGTATCTGTGAACGCCTTTCGCAACCTGAGGAACTGACATGTAATAACACACGTAGGATTTCCCAAAAATAATAAACAAGTGCAGGTGAAGTGTTCTCGCTCAAGCCGGTAGAAAAAACCCATCACTCGTAAAGATGCAATTTCCTGAAACAAGACACACAGAGACAATTGGGAGAGTTGTTTTGCTGCACTGTCTGCCCATTACGTTTGTGGAGAAGCGCTGCGAAAAAGGGCCAGGCTTTCCGCAGGCACTTTAAAGGCATGAACAGCCAGACGATTTTTCTGGGATACAGAGGAGGGGGAGGGGAGCTGGTGTTTTTGTCTGAGCTCCGAGTAAGCGGGAAAAAGGGGAGAAAAAGGAGGATGTGTGAAGAGGCCTCAAGTAAACTAAAATATTGCATTCAGCTTAGGACTGGGCGATTTTGCCTGAAAATAAAATGTATGATTTTTTTTTAAATTATGATTTTTGATTTGATTTTCAATTTTTTCCCCCTCTCTACTAAAAATGTTCAGCAATCTACAGAAAATTGTCAAAACAAAAAGATGTATAATTGATTAAATTATAGTAGTGTAAATAAATAGTAAGCTCCTTTTACCTAAAAACAACTGAAGAATGTGATGTTACATTGTATTGAGAAGTGGTAATATTAACTCATTGGCCATTGGGGAAAATCCATCTCCATTTTATGAATAGACAGTGTTGTTATGTTAAACTCGTAGCTGATGTGGGAAAAAGACGTGATTTACACTTTTCACAACATTTAATTTGACGTCACTGATTTCACTGAAATTTGATTATTCGATTTAAAGGATTTTTGCCAAGTCCTAACTCAGCCACAGAATTGCAACGGATAAAAGGTATTTGTGTATAAAAACATCTTCTTTTTTTTTTTTTTATCTTAAAAGGCCCATATAGCACTGTTTTCTGACCTATGTTATGTTTCCTCATCAAAAGCATAACTGGAGTTTTGTTTTGTTTCATACAGATTTTTAAAACACAAACCATGCATATTTAGGCTGAGTTCATCTCTCTGTTCCACCTTGTGATGTCATGAGGTAATATAGGCAGTGCTCCACAGTGTTATAAATGCCATACACCTTCACTAGATCCATTTGCATAATTTCAGCCAAGAATTCCCAATCTCTATGGAAGTAAAAATAAAAAGTAGCTAAGGTAACTTGAAAAGTACCACTTCATGACATCACAAGGTGGAATAATAAAGGAGACGTGTGAATGAAACAAAACACAACTCCAGGTACAACATGGCCAACACTTCACATCAACACATCAATATAACTGGTAAGGTGCAGGTGTAGTCAACAAGCTAAACTAGTAACACAAGTACTGCAAGTATTTTATAGTCAATATGGTAACGGCTCACCTGGTAGAGCAAAAACTCCATAGTCCTATGCCAACAGACTCCATAAAACAAACGACTGAACATAACATTCGTGTGCTTCTATGGACAGTTAAATCCAGGGACAGCAGGTATGTTTCATGTATATTTCATTGTACAGTTTAAAATGTTTTCACTGTGTATATGACAATAAATCTCTTTGAATGATTCATCCGGTGGTCCATGTTAGAGATTGTTTCAGGTCATTTGGACACTATTTTTTTAAACAAGACCCCTGAAACCTGTTCTACCACTTTGCCGTAACCTGGCACAAATATTTTACTCTTTTTTTAAGTCAATAGTTTTATGTGCATTAATGAATAAGTATTAAAAAACAAAATACTTTCTTACACTTGCAATGCTCTTTTACAGGCTTGCCCAAAGTCTCTTGAAGACTGTCGGACACAAGGCTGCTAATCTGCGCCATCCAGTCTTTCAAACACACACACATACAACACATTCATATGAGGTGGGTGAAGTGTCTTGCTTAAGGACACAACAACACAACTTGACAACTGTACAATTTTGCCTGTTCAAATGCCCTCACCACTGTACCCCAATAAATAGACTTCAACTGTACAATCATTGACCTAATTAGATCTATTGACACAATTGCCATAAGATTATATACTGATTATAAACAGACAACACATGATGATGTTCAAATGTGTAATGCAGAGGAAGAAGAGCAGAGATAGAGGTGTAGGGACAGGCGGGTGGTTGATTACAGAAGAGACACACAAACAGTTAATCAGGATGGAGAGAAGCGGGGGGCTGACAGATGTGGAGCCATGCACAGCTGGTCTGGGCTTGCATGGCGCACACATGGCACTACTCTCCATATGCACCCATGTCCTCTGGCCTCTCCCACTGGGCGACCCCACACACGGTACACCCCTCTGATGGCCTCCTGTCTGGGGCCCGCAGGGGGATTTTGGACCATGCTAAACTGGGACATTCTCCATGTAATAAGACCCAAAACATGAACTCCCTTTGGGGATTGCAGGAGTAGGGTGAAGGGGTTGGGGGGTTTGCAGGGCTGATAATGCGATAGGAATTACAATTGATTTATACACTTTATTCATATTTCACACAGGTTGCAGGTGGCGATATTCAGTTCCAGCAAATATTGTGAAAATGGCGACTGACAGACAAGCTACAGCCATTTAGGTAATCAAATCACCCATATGTTTTTGGGCAGGGAAATAAGTATATAATAAAATAATATAATATTGGGAAAAATAAAAAACATATTGATCTTTAGATTGTTGGATTCTGAGGATAACTACATAAATGAATGGCATTTTTGCAATCCATAAGAAATGTGGTATAAAGCTCTTGTTCTAGTATCATGCAACTGTCTGTGGGTCTTAATAATTTTACTAGAAATTTGAAAATGCATATATCAGGCTAGTTCATTTGTACTGTTCTGTATTCACTGCAAACTTACACAGATTTTTTTTTATATCTGTATGGACTGTAGGAAACATACTGTGTTGGAAATGGTGACATTTTATTGTATTTTACTCTAATAATTAACTAATGTTAATGATGAACTGCAGTAGCTAAATCTGGTACAAATCATCTTTTCTTTTGTAGGATTAATTAATGTCTGAATGGTCCTTGATAAATAAAGAATAAAGAAAGAAAGAAAGAGAGACACAAAAAAGTCATAAATTATACAAAAAGAGAAAAAAACAGAAATATTACCACTAAAGGAAGACCAGTCTGTAGCTTGAAATTACAATCTCTTTGGGGAAAAAGGACAAATTTATCTATGGTTCTAGGTTTATATGAACATCACATTTTACTGTAACAATTATAATGATAATAATGATAATAATGATAGTGATAATGATAATAATAATAATACTTTATTTAAATATAGACAACAGGGTTAAAACAATACACCTTTTACTCCACATGCTTAGAAAGCCTCTAACAAAGTGATAACAGTGCCATATAAATCCAGGAAAAGCAAGTCAGATTTTTCACTGCTGTTTTCTGGACATCATCCAAACAGAAAGGTCACGCGTCTCTGCCACTCAGCTGTCTGATTAGCTTCCTGCACCAGACCGGCTACGAACCACAGGGTCACAATAACTGTCAGTCATCACTGTTTTCAACGGGTTTTAAAAAGCAGCAAAAGTAAACATCCACTTTCCCTTTTGCTATACTCTGTTGAACTTGTTGATTGCACTTTTGAAGTTGTTAATTTACATGACATTATATGCAAAATAATATGGATGTAAGGATACAAGGAAACTTACTTCTACTGCAAATTCTACTGTTCCCATAAGGTTTAAGTACAACGTCAGCTTATAAATAATACCAGTCCTATAGCATCAATTACCTTTTTTTTTTACCAACTGTGTCGCACAGTGATGTTGAAAAATATATTTACTCATTTAACGTGAAGGTGCGCTATGTAACTTTTCTGGTGTTGGGTCTGTCAATTGCTTGTCTCCATGGTGATGTTACTGCAAAAAATCTTGAGAAACATGAATTTTTACTGTGAGTGGAGTCGCCCCTTCACAGATCTGACCTGTAACTTGGCCTGAATGCATCACCTGCTAGTGTAAGTGGCGATTATGTTTAATGCCATACTTTGATACATTCCAGACACAGTAATAACAAGCTGGTGGCAGATCTCCCCCAGAAAAGTTACATAGTCCATCTTTAATATAGGGCCTATAATGATCTATGTTACAATGTTGTTTCTTCATCAAAACATACACAGACTTGTGTTTTGTTTCATTCACACATTTTTAACACACAAAACCTGTATATTTAGGCAGTTAGTTCTTCTCTCAAACAGATAACACACTGTTCCACCTTGTGATGTCATGTGCTAATACAGGAAGTGCTCCACTATGTTTCTAAACTGAATACATGTTCACTAGAATCATTTGGATAATTTCAGTCTTGGAATTACCTATCTCTACTGAACAAAAGGTAAAAGGCAGCAGTTAACTTGACAACTACTGCTTCGGATGATGGAACAGAGCATTTTCAGCTTTGTAGATGTAGACGGAGTAATAATAAAGGGTTACTCAGACATGTGTAAATGAAACAAAACACAAATCCCGGTGTGTTTTTGAGAAGGTAACAGCATGGCTTAAAGCTCAGAAGAATCAGTTTTGTGTAATATAGGACCTTTAAAGGCTAATAAAAACTGAATATTTGGTTTATAAATGTTAAACAGAAAGGTAGGCACTTTCTATTCCTGGAAAAAAACAACAACAAAAAAACATAATTGGTTTCTGATAAGAGTTTGTTGGTCAAATTGAACTGGCTGTTTTACAAAGCTGGCCTGACCTTTCCCTCAGCTGTCCCCTCTTTCTCTCTCGGAAAAAGTCAATCCAGCCAACTATTACTGCCTCCAGAGGTCTGATTTTTTACGATCCAAATTAAGGAGCTATAAATGGCACGACCAGCCTCACTGCCGTCACCATTTTCATTCAATCACATGTTTTCCTGTGCCCTTTGAAATGTGAAAATGGTTTAACTGCAGCTGGATCCAAACAGCACTTACTGAGCGAGGTGGGTTCCTGCTGCCTGAACAACGTGAGGCCAGGTCTCTGTGACATTTCACAAACCATCTTCAGTCCATTTAGTTCAATTACCCTCACATAAACAGTACAGGAGGGGAATGATCATTTACAATTGATTTGAAATAGATAATAGAGCTAGCATGTGAGCCGCAGTCAATGTTTCACAGTTAACTGCATCATGACGTAACAGTAAGCAAACCTACAACATTGTCATCTTTGTACTAAAACCTATAAGATTCTGAGTTGATCTACAAGGGAAATAACTCACAAATCACGATATAAGAATAATCTACATTGTTTCATTGATGTGGATTGCTCTAAAATGCACCACTTTATATACCATTAGTTTAAATATTACTATGCAAGTTGGATTTACGTCTATTTTCTAGACTAAATCATTTTTTATTATCAATGAAATGCTCAATATTCTAATTGCGCATATATCCAAAACAACAATGGCTGATGCAAAACCATTTATATCACATCCCTCCTCTGCACAGACTCTGTCATAAAACTATTTCAGTCAGTTAAAGTCAGTCATTTGTATGTTAATGTTGTTTTTTTGTATAGAAGTAAGTCACGCATAGAATTCTAGCTTTGTTGATAGAATAAAGTTCTTGTTTAATAGTTCCCAGCCCTAGTAGCATGTACCATTGGCTCAGTAGTGCAGAGAAGCAGAGGTCTTATTCATAACTCCAGTGAACCCTCTGAGACTGCACTCTAAACACAGGAAATTGAAATAAAGCAGATTTTATTGCTGCCTGAGGAGATGGGAAATGCTGCTTTTCTATCTTTGGGCTATAGGTAGTTTAGTTTATGTTGGCTTAAGACCTTTATTACGAGGTTATACCGTGTGTGTGTGTATGGGCCTGGGTATGGGGGCTATATGTCCAACTTAAAACAGGCATCATCAAGTTGATAAACTATAAATATAAAGATTATATGCTAAATCACTAATACAATTCTGTTTGTTCCCCACAATAAATATGACACTGTAAAGAAAAATGTAGGAATGTTCTTGCATTTATGCTCTGCACCAGTTTCACTCAAACAGGCTCACGCACACCACCTGGGTATAGGTTACATACTGAAACAACAAACACATTACAATGGAATATACATATGAAAAAGTGTTTTTGACTCTGAATATTTATCCACCAAACTTAGGTATTTAATGTATCATTTGGATCATCTGGATGTAACAATCAAACAGTTGTTTCCACTAATGATGCATGTGGAAGAAGGTGACCTCCGATAAGCCTTTTCCTTCTGCCTACTCCTTTTGAGCATCACTGTCACTTTTTTATTATTTTAATAATAAAAAAAAAAAGTTTCCTTTGTGTTACACTGTGTGACAAATTGCTCAAATAAAAAATATAAAATTAAATAGTTCAATACCTTTCTCACGTTGGAAAATAATAAAAACAAAATTACAATTACAAATACTAGAGCCAGTTTAACTTGTATCTATACACACACGAGGCACAAGGTTTTTGAGTTGAGTTGAAGATGTTTTACCTCTCAGCCTTTACAGTAAGCAACGTGCTAGTTGTTTCAGTTCTAACTCCTCCATCCATATAACTAAAAGAAGACAGAAGTAATAAATAATTCCACTCTGCTGGTTGGCTGAATACAAGTAATTCTGATTGAGATTTAAGAGCCTTCCCTGGTACAAAACATAAAAACGATCATTGTGAACAACTGGACAGAAGGAACTGTTACCAAAGCACCCAAAGGCATACAACCCTACACATAATTTAGAATCAACGTATAAATTAACATGTTTTTTGCCCATGTGACCTTAATATCCTCAATACAACTGTCTCATTTAGAGAAAACAAACTGAGCCGTGATACCTCAGTGTGCATCACAAATACTGCTACTATAACCAGAATATTCCCCCTGATGAACAAACACCATCATTTCACCCGTTGCACTTTCTGTCCACTTCAACCATTTACACGTTTGGCTGCAGTTATTTTTGTTTATTTGTACATTTCCCCCTCCAGGAGACATCAAGTTGCCTCGTTTTGCTAAAAGGATGTGAAAGCGTGCAGGATTTTGGGAGCAGTCCCCATCACTCACGCGGCGAAGGGACAAAGGAGCTCTCTTGTGCCGGGGGCTTGGATGGCTTTTACATGTCAGCTAAATAAAACAGGCTATTTACATGGATGGCATCTCTTCACAGGCACAGTGGGCAGGCAGGCTGTTTTACTGTCAGCATGACTCTATAGAGACCACATTAAACTCAGCATATCATGTAGGATTATCCATTTATTTTCAAAACATGTTATGCTAATCGTAGCCAAAATGGAGCAGGGAATACGGTAATCCTGGCTAGTGTTATTGGCATTACCATATCACAAAAGTTGGTATTAGGTTTTGCAGATGGTTTTAGTGTTAAGAAATACTTTGAAAAACATTAATTCTTATTGTGAGTGGGCTCGCCTCTCGAACAGATCTGACCTGTAACTTGGCATGGTGGCATCTCCTGCTTATACATTTAATTCAATTCAATTTTATTTATATAACACATTTAAATACAACCTAAGTTGCCCAAAGTAAATAAAAAATACAATAAAACACCAATTAAACACCAAGGTATCCTGTCTAGCTAGATTTAAATGCCAGGGAGAAGATAATGCCATACTATGGAACATTCTGCAATGCAATGATTTCTCCACGGAGAGAAGCTGTTATCAGACACATAGTGCACCATTCAAACAGGAAAAATCAGGTAGAGCTTTTAATTAAGAATTTATATTTCTGAAAACACTTTATACAAATAGTTATAGTTATTATAAAGCAAACACATTAATAAATTCATGCAAATCGTTATCAAGAAATGAGTGCAGCTGAGGGAAGATATCCTCCTACCCATGCACTTTCTTTACATAATATTAGCATGACCGCTCTTGTGGAGAATAAGACAGTAAGTGCGTGTAGGAGTGAGTGGTGCTTGTTAGCAGCTGTATTAAACCCACAGGGACTCGACTGGGAGCTAGCAGCAGGGCCCTAGAGCAACTTGCAGGCTAATGCATGAATTGTGTGTAATTTTACAGCAATGGCCATTTGTGGCTGTCAGTGGTGTTAGGAAAGTGTGACTGAAATGCGAAATGTGATTGAAATGTGAAATTTGTGATTATACAAAAATTTGATTGAAATGTGAAGTTTGTGTTTATACAACTTCACCTGTATTTCAAATCAGGATGTTCTTGGTGGTTTAGTTAAGATTATGAATGTAGATGTATATTGACATGAAAGAGGCATTCAACATTAAACTTAGAACTGTCACTTTCAAATCATAATTCTCAAGAAAAATGTAAGTGCAGACACAAATGTTAGTTATCTCTATAGATGTAGGCTGCACTTTCTATTTGAAAAAAAGATGGGGGCAGGTCACATTTAGAGGTAGGACTTTTTTGGACTTCTTAGTGTATCGGCCATCATTAAATCTCCAGGATAGGCCGATATTTTGTTTTTGGTCAATCTGCTGCCTAGAAAATACACACAAAGCTTTATATTAACACTTTAATACAAAGAGACAGCTGCTCTTAAAGGTTTGTGGTTAAAAAAAAAAAAAAAAAAAAGGGCTTGAAATCTAAATCTATTTAATTTCATAATTTGGGGAAAATAATCCAAGTCGGCCTTACATATCGGCCCAAAAATATCAGTTGCTCTGTATTCTAAACAATTGGCATCTGCATTGCCATGAAAAGGCAAGGCAAGTTTATTTGTACAGCACAATTCATACACAAAGTAATTCCAAGTGCTTTACAGAATAAGAAAGACATTAAAATCATAAACATGAATAATCACAAATAATGATCATAAAGTTAACATTAAAGGAGAAGAGTGCAGAATAAAACCTTTCAGTCATAGGCCCAGCTAAACAGAACCGTTTTAAGCCTGGATTTAAACATTGTCATAGTAGAGATGTGTTCAGCTGAAACAGCTGGGTAAATTTGTTCATTTTCCTTCTGTCTATACCAGGAAGAGGTCCACTGATGAATGTCTTAACCTCCATTTTTTTCAAGCTCCTCGAATAATTTAATGAAATCCCTTTTCAAGATTTCAGTCTGTTCCATTCTGGTGTCAACTGCACCCATGTGCACAATCAGCTGTTTGACTCCTCGGTGTGTTGACAAAACTTTTGGCAGGAGTTTTGTAATCTCAGAACCAGTGTAACTGGAATAGGAGAATGTTTGCATTCCTGTGTGACTCACATCTCTGATAGCACTGTCTCCAAACAGCAGTGTCTCTCTGACCTTGACGTTTAGCACAGATCTCCTGTCTCTGCACTCTTTTGCCAACTTCATTGCTCTTGTTTTGTGACAAAAATCTATTTTCTGTTTGTATGTCCACATCAACATCAGTTTGTGACAGTGGTAAAAATCTATTTGTAAGGCGTATTTTGGGTGATGTAACAATATTAGAATTGTCTTTTATCACTTGTTGGGTTGGCTTGGCATTCTTGTCTCTAAAAAGTTTGGGGAAGTCATAGGGAGCGTCTGGTGAAGTCCTTTTTCAGATTCTAAAGCAAATATCTGTGCATGTAGCTCATTAATTTGTTGTTGACAGTTCCAACAGCGTTCACAGAAAGAATTCCTTTGGTTTCTTCCCCTGAACATGTCAGAATCATCAAAAATTTTGTTAAAAATGTAAAAATTGTTTAAAAGTCTTGGTTTACTTAAAAGAAATTCATAACTAAACAAAATGTCCAGCACCGGAAGAAGTAAAATGATTAAAAAGCAAAGTAAAGAAGGAAGCAGCAGGAGCAAGCAAGGTTGTGTCGGGCACTCTTCAGAAGCAGGGAGGAGTGAAACACTGATCACTAACACATTACCCCTGTTAATGATCAGATTCAACATTTATGGAATTTAATTTGGGTTAATTCTTATGGAAATACCAAGAAACTCAAGTAACAAAGGTGCCACTCCAAAGCCAGGACAACTGTTGCTGTTAGTAGAAGTGAAAGTACTACAAACTTCTAGTGGGTTTGAAGTGGATTTTAGACCATTAGACATGAGCCCACTGTGTATTCATGTCAGAACAATATAGATCTTACTGTTCGATAATAAAATACAGAATGCATTTTTGTTTTGAATATCACCTCACGCTACAATTCTGTGCAGCTGGACAACAGAACCCTTACTTCATAATTAATAGTAATAATTGATGCCTCACCTCAGGGCTGTTACAGTAAATAGACCCCAATGGGATCTTTTATAATGAAAGACAATTGTAATCAATGCTGACAATATTAGATCAGAGCTTCTGTCGATTTTCATTATTCTTCGATTAAATGTCTTGCCCGATATGATGCTTCAACGCTTCAGATTTGTCTCCTCAATGAGCCATTGTCTCTGGGGGCTGTCTTTGGATGTGTGTGTGGAGTGTGCATCTAAACATGACACAAGCAGACAATAATACATTATAGGAATTATAAAGATAAGATGAAATAAATGTATGTATTAAAGTTGTGAAAAGCGTGTATAAACTCACTGCTGCAAACAATTAGAATGCTTGGAACATGTTAACAAAGTGAGAAATAACTTTGGAAAGCTGCAAATATTTAAAAAAATTTGTTGTGTTTTTTGCATTTTTAAAACCGTAAAAATCAGGTACAGTGAATCTAGATTTTATGTCCATTAAGTAACGCTTAATGGACATAAAATCTTTGACCTAAGGAGCAATAGAAAACATTTACCCTTTAACTGAACCATTTTAGTGCATTTCAGTTCAGTTCATGGTCCTTTATTGTGTGGGTTTGACCAGAGACAAGATGTAAATTATCCTTGGCCACGATCCATCACACTTATATAGGCACACTGATTTGCAGTACTTGTTATAATATGCACTGCCGCTTTCATAAAGAAATACAATGCAATATAGTTACACTGCAGCGAACATATTTTACATCCACATTGTTAAATATAGTAATTCCATATTGCTCTTTTATCTGAAATCAGTCTACCCTATGCAATGTCCCTTTGAGGCAGCATAAATGTGTGTGAATTTACTGTATATCTGTAGCGGTGATGTATAAAAGGCTATAGAGAAGCAAGCAATGAAATAAAAACAACTATTGCATAGCTAATAACATCATTTGTCTCCATATAATGTTCCCGAAGCAGATTTCAAATGTGTGTGCGTCTATAAAAGATTATGGTGCACGTAGTAGATGCAGAAAATGCACGGCGGGTTTAAAATGGGTAATGAAGATGGGATGAAAGCTAAAACATGAATCGGAGGGCGGTTTGGTGGCGGTCTTTTGTCTTGATGGCAAAGCTAGTTTCATTTCAACACCATACTCTCCTCCTCCTCCTCCTCCCTCCTTCCTTCTAACGCTCTCTCCTCTTCTACCCATCCTCAGACACACACTATACGGCTACTGTCCTAATGGCTTCTGTGTATTCATTATCACCTCCCCGTACGCCCCCCCGCCCCCCTCTTCCCCCGCCGCCGTCCCGGGATGAGGGGGTGCTCCAGTAATTGATAATTAAAGAGCAATAACACAGCGGTCAACGCAATCTCGCGGCAGGAGAGAGAGACCCCCACCATCCCGTTCAAACGCGCACACATTTGGGCAAGTCAATAAAAAAGATGGAGCTGATCATTACGGTAACGCCTCACAAGAACAGGCACGTATTTCTTGGCACGATTTCTGACCGAAAAGAGGCGCAGTGCTGTGTGTGATAATGTGAATCAAAACAAAATCAACACATTTAAAAATGCGGCGCATAGGGCCGCTCATAAAAGAGACACACACCTTCATTTAGCTTCACAATAGATCAATGCAGACTCAAGCAGAGGCCACAGCGCTAGTGACTAAATGCATTTTTTTGTTTTTCTGCCTATATAGTAATTTGGTTTTCTAATACCCAATTTTATGCTTTTTATTTTAGTATGTTATTTAATATTTTACTTACTATTATTACTTTGCTCAAGATGGCTAAGGCACATTCCTAATTTGTGAAATTTGTTCACTGGGCAATGGCAACAAAGCTTTTCTTTTCTTATTCTGCTACAGTTTCTACTTCTACACACTCCTTTTTGAACATGTATGTATTTATATAGGACTAGGAATAATCAGTATTGCTTCGTTTTCTGCCATATGTAGCAGAGTTTTAATAGATTCTTTTTCCAGACCAAGGTATACTTCGTTTTCAGACCTGACAGTTTCGACTGCTCACTTAGCGTCCTTCCTCAGACTTGCATCATAATGTAATCTTCATTGATTTGTCCTGATATTGTTTTCTATGCATTTTCAGGACAAACAAACTGTATGCAGCTTTACTTTACTAAGGATCACTGTTAGGATTAGAATTACATCAGAATTTGGTTAATTCAAAACATAGCTCGTTAGTATGACAACACATTTGCTTCATCATTTATAATACTCCTAAGTCTTAACAGATATAAAGGATTGTCTTAGGAAGGGCATAAAATACTACTTACTATGCTACTTGCACAAATACAACTGCAGTTTAAGTTTTCTACTGTAGCACAACCATCCACTATGCCCCAGCCCTGTTTTTATCCTACATGTAACAGTACTTTAGTCTTGCTTTGTCTTTTTATCCCTGAAAGCCAATTCATAGTTTTTACATGACAAAAAGATGAGTAGAAGCTACATCTTTCTCTTCTGATTAGCAAAAGTCCACATCCACCGCCGGCCTCTAAAAGACTCGGCACAAAAGAACGCACACACTATAAAGCTGCTGATCAATACATGGACACAAATCAAAAGGCCATAGCGATATTGATTGCACCAGGCTTTTATACTCTCGCTTTAGCACTGCCAGTGTGAAGCCAGACGAAGCTCCATCTCGTTAGTCAGCGTATTTCTGCAGACAATAGCAGATAATTAATAGTCTTGTTCATTAATTCAGGGAAACAATGCGATGGAGCAGTTTACGACAATGGAACGCTGTGGGCTTAAATTAGATTAGAGTTAGTCCTGCTTTTGTCTCTGTTAAGTTAAGATTTTGAAGAATTCAGTAGTACATTGACGCACGTACGTTTTTGCTTTGTTATAGCAGAAACGATTGAGTCTCAAAGTATTTTAAAATGGCAGTAATATTGAAATTGCAGTCACATCGCCTATCTCAAGATTTTCCAATATCGTGCGGTCCTAGTTTGATTGCGCTCGTTCTGTCACACTGATGGAAGACAAGTAGATAGATAGGAGGGAGTATATTTGAATGGCTGCCTGGAACTAGCTCTCCAAACATGTTTAGTGTGAGGATGAGGCTGGTGCGGTTGTGGGATGTAATTACAGAAGAGACGAACAGCCCGAGCTTGAACTGATTAGAGGCTGAGGGGGAGAATGAGATAATGATTATGTATGGACAGGTGACATTTCCTCTCAATACTGGCCTCTCAAGTCTTATTTGGTAAATAGAGAGACACGGGAGGGACTTCTATATGTGCAATTTAAGCTGTGTTTGCACTCATCTTGGTGTGTGTGAGTGTGTGTGATATGTGTACTTTAGTCTAGTTTGATCCTGTTCTGGTCATGTTGTAGTCCGGGTCTACTCCTGGTTTAGTCCCACTTTAGACCTGGTTTTGTATGGTGTGCATGTAATTGTGAATATCAGTTTTGCATTCACTTAAGTCAAAATACATAGATTTCTACTGTCATTTTTATGTAAATTAAAAACTGCATCTGCTAAACTACTGATGTGACCAGACTCGATAGTTTATTATACATACTATTGGAGTGGGCACAATTAGCATATTACTGATATTGATCTGCAAACAATACATTATCAATTTTTCATAGGGTTTTTTATATTTAAAAAAACGTATAACTAAACTTTATTACACCTTTTCAAACATGTTCAGAAAAGCATTGGATTCTTGTCTTCAATCCAAAATAAAAGGTTAAAATGTGAATGGAATATTAGATTTTTAAAACATAAAACCACAATATTCTGAAAATTCATCAATTAGAAATTCTTTCCTATTCTTGCCCTACATTCTCTGCATATTTACCTACATTGGTGATGAGAATGAGTAATTTAGAAGCCATTACAGGTTAAAAAAGATGTTTTTGTAGCAGCCTTGAGGGACAACCCAAACCAAAAGTGGAAAAAAAACACTTGGGTTTAGCTGCACCTAAACAATAACAAACCCATGGATGACTTCAGTGTTGTCTAGACTGGAGACTGCTCCTCTGTACAGCAGCTGTGTTACATGTGGCTCAGAGTTGCTTAAATCAGCTCTGAGTGTCAACCTGCACATATGGCAAACCCAATATTTTGCACATATTACATCAGTTTCACCATCCCAGACACAACCATGCCTCTTTACACAACTGCTGCTGCTTTAACAAGGCTTCCAGACCACACCAGAACCGCCTGCCAAACAAGACAAAGATAGCTATTTTCCCAAGGCCGTAGGATTCGAACTATTTCTTCACTTCTCATTCTCCCCATCATCTTTTACCTTTTTTAAGCAGCTCATTTAAATGCATGTGACGTTGTAGGTGTTATTTTAATAGCGATATAAAGTAGAGGAGTGTAAACAACAGAGAAGAGTGCATGGCCGAGGATGTGTGAGTAATTGTGTGGGAGAGAGCCATATGTTGTGAAATGGCAGCCCAAGAGGGAGTGAGAGACAGAGAGACGGAGTGAGAGGTGAACGAGTGGGACACTGAGTTGGTTTAGAGCTAGAAAATGTATTGTTTTATGCTTCTATTTTATACGTATGTGTTTGTATAGGATGAGTTAATTCTATACAGCACATACCATGATCCCAGCAAAACTGCTAAGGATTCATTATGTCATGGTCAAAGACATTACAGTCCCAGCTGATTTTACTGAATTAATTGCTTTAGTCCTGGTTTGTTGGATGCGGTTCAGCCCTGGTTTAGTCCTTGTTTGAGGTAAAGGAGAATGGATGCTGCAGATTTAAAAGCTACTGGGATTATGGTTTGTTTTGCTTAGACACAACATCTATAATGATACTCTTTGACTGCACAAAAGGACTAGTAGCTACACACATAGACTGTATATATAAACGGACATAGCTAAGTTGCTAGCCGTCGCGTTCTAAATAGGAAGTGATTATGGATGCACTTCCGGCTCCTTCGGGTCCAATTCACTTTACATTAGAAAACTGAGTCAACTGTAACTCAAGATATGAACATTAATAACAGACAGACAGAGGTCGCTCCCGCTAGCGCAACAGGTTTGATTGTCACATTCCTAAGCGCCTGCTCCTGCTAAACCAGGGGTGCGGACAGGAAGGGGCTTTACCTTCAACAGCCTCACTCCAGATTGGCTCTTTGGTTGCTATGATACTCGCGGTCGGATTTTCAAATAAGGAACTCTGCTCAAAATTTGCCCCTATACCTGCAGCCTCTATGACCTTCATTTGACTGGAGCTGAACGTTATGTTTGATGTCACACTCCCTTAATAATAATAATAAATTAATAATAATACATTTTATTTATAATGCACTCTTCATTCCATAGAATCTCAGAGTGCTACAATAAAACAGGTACTTTAAACCAATACTAATTGCTAAATGCTAAAAACATCAACAATAAGCTTTTCTAAATAACAAGGTCTTTAGATTAGTCCAGTTCTTAATGCAGTCTATGGCTACACAATATAATACCAATGCAATATGCAATGACTAAAAGAACAAAACTATGTACCTAAGATTGGCTGGAGGATTATTAGTTCAATATTAAGCATGATTTTCCATGGTCTGTGAAACATTTGTGTGAGACACTTCTCTATGTGTTTGTCAGATCTTAGCTCTAAGCCACAAATCATAAGGGTTTAACATTTTCATGACTGCGATCAAATTTATAACATCAGAACAGCCAGATAGCAGCAGACAATTGTTACCTGGCTGCTCTGAAATTTTAGAAATAGCAAAAGGAACCACACACAGACTTTATGCAAACTCCTTGATTAATCAAGCTTATTAAAAAAAAAAACAGACCCCTTACTTCCAGCAATGCCAAATAATGGTTACGGCTGTGATCTGCACACTTGATGCGTCACGTCTTAAAATGATGAAAGATTCTAAAATTGTCTAGTGTGCAGCTGGTTTAACCCAGATGTTCACAAGAATAGAGCAGGACTTAACCTTGAAAACAGGACTTATAAAACTGTTACAGAAAATCATAGCTGCTTTTTTCAATAGTAGTTTAATTGGATCCAAGGCCCAATATATCTTAACAATTTGACAACGACTTAGAACATTCGAATATGTAATTGTGCAGGACTATAGTATGATGAAGATGATATTACATTTTCATTAGTTGCCCAGCCCCGGTGTAGACTGTCAGTTCCCTGTGTGTCATGTGGTGTGTATAAGACCTGACATAAAACTGCTCATCTCCTCTGTCCCCCTCGGCCTCCCTCTGCAGAGTGCTATTGACTGCGCCGCTCGATGTGGCTATTTCCATTTGGTCCTGCGGGAAACAGCAGACAAAGCAAATAACAAGTAGATTTCACTTTAACTGCGATAGAGACCAGCGGACAGAGCCAAGAAACGCATTACTGCCAGTGACCCTCCATCTTTCTGCACAGCCTACATAGACACAGATGTATATGCACTTGATACACACACATAAGCTCACACATGCACACGCAAGTGCCTCAGAAACCGCTCAAAGCTCTGCAGCGCTCTCTGAAGTTGGTTCCCTCGAGGAGCAGAGTCAGGGCATAAACAAAGAAAGGTAGAGCAGTCCAGGTTTAATACATCAACTCAGCCAGGCATCTAAAAACACACACACCTTGCATCGTATAGGACTGGAAATGCATGCATAATAATAGGGTTTGTTTAAGAGACAAGTACACTGTCTGCTGGAAAAAAAAAATCGATATTATATGAAATGTTAATAGTAATATTTTGGTTAAATTAAACCTGTGCTCATTTATTCTCATTAAACGTTGCAATCTGGACATAGGGACACAATGCATCCTATTACTAACTTACCCTATTTGTATACTGTTAAAGATAAAACTTCACAAAATACACCATCCAGTGAACAATGTGCATGCTATTGGATAGTTACAGTACTATGATGTTTAATGAATAGTCAAAATTGGTCCTTCTTGTAGTACCATGCCACAGAACAAAAAACAAAACACTAGAGATAAAGGTAAAGGTTAAAGGTGCACTGTGGAATTTTTCTGGAATATGGTACAACACCCGTTTGTCTCCATGAAGATTTTAATGTTTGGTCTGGAATCTTCCACAGTTTGGCTTTAAATGTATTTATCTCTATGGAGACAAACAAATGGAAGCACCAAAAAACACCAAAAAAATTACTTTATGATACACTTTATTGTCTGAATTATTTGACTCATCCATCAATGGTGCTGGGAAAATCTGTCAGAAGTCTTAGCATATATAAATAAATATAATAAATAAAAAATGAACCAAATTTTGCAAGCATCTCAGCATCTTCTACACACATGAATGCAGTCTATTTACATACTAAGCACTATTCTCAGACAGGACAGGGTGGATGCAGCCCCTCTGAGCTCAGCTGTGTGGAATGGGGCCACTTTGAAGTGCTTAAAACCATCTTCCTGCTCTGCTCCGCCAGCTCCCTGCGGGACGTCTCCTATGGCAACAACAACAGCACTCTCCAACAGTGTTCACACCTCGGCCTAGTGACCGGGGCAGTGTAATCACCTTGTTATGCTCAGACTGAGTAATGCACAAACAAACACATTTACACTGCAAGCTTTCTGAACATGTGGAGAAATACAGCGCGATGATTAGAGCTAATTTAGACTCAGAACTAGACAGAAACAAAGCGACTGCCTGAGAATAACAGTAAGTGAAAGATGAGAATGAGCACAAAGTGGTACTTAAAGAAGACCTATTGTGCTTGTGTCTGTTTTATAGTTTTAAGCTACAACATGCGTGGATCATTATGTCATAGTTTGCATATTTTAAATCACAATATTCATCTAAAACGACTTAATAAAAGAAATAGGTCTGCTGACTTCAGAGTTAGAAAACCGCAGTGCCCAATGGGAGCTGACATTGCCATAAATGTCATCACAACAAAGTAGCTGTCAGCCCCTCCTATGGGTAGCTGCAAATCACATTAGATTTTTTTTTTTTCAACCAAAATAACTACATGACGCTGCCAAATCCTACACGTATCATCTATTAAGAAAATGAAATTGAAGAATGAAAGTAAGAACAAAGCGGTGGGCACATGTCGGTAGCAGTGAAAATGAGGATTGATCAGCAATACGGCGTCTTGAAAATAAGCAATTAAAGATTGCTCAAACATGCACAAATCACTCCAAAAACACTTCAAAGTGTTTCAAGGGGAGAGAACTACAATATGGTTAAAAGCTCTGAAAAGTCGACTTTGCAGAATAGGTCTGCTTTAATGGTTAAAGCCAGGTGGTTATTGTCATAAAAACATCTGTGAGGGTTTGTCAAAAAAACATTTCTAACCAGAAAATACATAAACTAGTATCAAAACAAGCCACTCATTTGAACAAGTACTGACACAAAAAAATCCCATAAAAAGGACAAAATTTGATATTTCCTGAATAGTTTTTGAATCTTAAATTTAAATCACAATATAAGACCAAAAAGTAATATTAAATAAAGCACTATTATACAGTGTTAATTTCATTATAATTGTGGTACCGCAGTCGGTATCTTATCAAAATAAGAGTTTGAACTGAAACACTACATCTGGACGGCTTGTTAAAATGTTAGTTAATATTACAATTTATAATATCACAAATTTATCAGTTTGTGGGCAGAACTTTACAGGAGTCAAACCACAATGATAGTAGTAGACAAAACAGATACACTACACATTTCTGTACAAGGAAAAAGTATATATGCTCATATCTTTCAATATTAAACAGCATGGCCTTAAACAACTATAGAGCAAACAGTGCTGATAATATAGTATAAAGAAAGAATAATAATAATAATAATATGCTGCAAAATCTAAATGCAATTTTAACTGCCACTGACTTAAATAACTATAAGACCTAACTTCAGATACAACATGATTAAAAAAAAAAAAAAAGCATCCTTTGCATTTTGCACAACACAGATTTGAATGATTTCAGTTCAGTTGTGATATATTGTGCAGGACTGTTCTACTGTAAATAACGGCTTTTTCAGTTCATCGAATACACCTCACTGTAACTATGCTCCAACATGTGACTTACTTGTCTTGGACTTTCCCCTAAGAACCACCTGACGTCCCACCGGTCTGCTCCTGATCTGCTCCAAAACGCCTTAGCACCCCTACCCCACCCTCTCCTCTGGACTCTGATCCCCTCTTGTGTCCTGTACATGCATTTCCCCTAACAAGCCCAAGCACAGGTCAATACTAACTATACCCTCTAATTCTAGCCCAAAGGCACACAGCACAAATCGGACTCAAATCTAATTTTGCCGGGGGGCACTTTGGGGGTCCCGATTTGTCAGCGCAGGCCAGTCACTCTCAGCTATTGCGCCCAGGTAATCTCCCTTGTATTGACATAATGGGTTGAGGCTCGGTAATAGAGGTCATTTAGTGCCGTGGCAGAACATTACCGCGTAGAGTGGGGCTTACCAATCCTTACGTTACATTTTAGCAGCAATTTGGGGATTTTTACGCCTTTCCTGCCAATCCCAGTGGTCAGACCTTTCGCTGGACCCCCTGAAGTAGCACTCAAACAGCCCCTGGAGACAAGAGATTGGTGGGATCATCTTCTTGTGTCGAATGTGGGAGTGGAGCGAGTTTATGGACGGCCTGGGGCATCGCGTGATTTGAGGATTTTTTTTTGTAAGGATTTGACACACAGCAAATCTTTAGCTCTTTTAAGTCTCTCTCGTTTAGACGTCTTTTTTTTTCTTTTTCATCTGGCGCAGGGAAGTGATTAACGGACACTCAAAATCCCTGGATGGATTTTGTGGACAGAGAGCGGGGGGAGAGGGAGAGAGCAGTACAAGGCTGTCTCTGTGTTCTGAAGGTTAACACAGCCACTCGCAAACTAAAACTGTCCCAGAGAATTTGTAGATTGGTTTGGGAAATCTCTCCTCAACACTATTTCGACTGCACTGATGCTTAAAGCTGCTCATACATATTAAACATTGAGGCTTGATTGAAATATTAACCGCTTGTTTTACAGCCAAAACACGATGTAATCCTATGTCTTAATAAGCAGATTGTTTTGAAATGTGATGACAGCAAACAGATCAGCCTTTCAAAAGGTCATATTTTTCTATAGCGCTTTCTGTCTTGCCCAAGGACACAACGACTGTATTCATTTGCGGGAGGTGGAATCGCACCGCCGACCTGTGGGTTAGTGGATCTGACCATTCTCCTAGTTATGCTTATGTCGAGAGCGGGATTCGAACCAGTGACCTTCAGATCAGTGGAAAAACACCACCTCTACCACCTGAGCTACTGTCGCCTCAAAGTAAATCTATGAACAAAATTATACCTTTCCTTCTATTGCTTTGCTCCTTGTTCACATGTGGGGCACTGAAATGAAATGAATATGTGAATATCAAAAACAAAAACTACACATAAAAGCACTGTCACTCAAACAGAAATAACAATATTTAAATTAATGTGATAATGACAGGAGTATCTTGTGTACCTGGCTCATTTGCCTTCTTGAGATTCAAAACCAGTTCATCCAGGTTTATGTGGCATGTAGCCCAAATCTGAATAAATAAGTCCCATCAAGTTGTATCTGCAAGCAATTATAAACATTTCATATGCTAATTATAGATAATACAGCGTGCAAGAATTACTAGGCTCAAAATAACAGCTAAGTGACAAGTTGTTCCTTTTATCTTCTGAAAATACCAGAAATTCAATCAAATCAAAGTTATAGGACAAGAGAACATTTACAGTGACATGACAGCAGAAATATCTGTGAGCCTTTGAGCTCCACCTGAAACAAAACCAAACCCATCTCGACAGGATGCAAGAGCCATACATCAACTTCCTGTTGACATTTTTCTCCGTGACAACAGGAAGTCAATAATGGCTTCATTACTGTCCCCTGCTTTTACACGTCAATATCAGACACATCAGACCCCGCACATCACATGACATGTTTACTGTCATCGCACCCCAGCAAACGCAACAGGAAAGACACTCACTATCTTATCTGGTCAACTCATGTTAGTCAAGAACTACAGACCTACTCCAGTGAAATCATCTTTTAAGTCAGCATTTAGTTGTTTTAAAACTGTGTAACGCATGGCTCCAAGTTGTTTAAAGGGCTCATATTATATGATTTTCTGATGTTATAATGTTGTTTTCTCATCACAAACATGGATTTTTGTTTTGTTTCAACCTAAATATGCATATTTAGACTGAGTTCTTCTCTCAAACAGAAAACAGTCTGTTCTACCTTGTGATGTCATGAGGTAATAAAATAAGTGCTCCACTGTGTTTTTAAACTGCATATACACCTTCACTAGAACCATTGGGATGATTTCAGCCAAGATAACATGGCTTAAAGCTCACAAGAGTAAATTTTGTGTAATATAGAACCTTTAATGCGTTTATACCACAGTTACAACCTAAAATGACTCACCTATGAACCTGTAAAGCCTGTTCACTATCTAAAGTATTAAGCTGTGTCTGAATGTCCACCCTCGCCCCTAACCCCTCACTCACTACACAGGCCCACACTCTTTAGTGGACTATTTAGTGCCTCATTTACAGAGCGATCAAATAATAAACGCATTATACTCATAAATAATGATCAAATTGGAGTGGCACACAAGTATTTATGGACTAATAGTAACCATACAAGTTCTTTGTCAAGCTGGAGCCTACACTCTACTCAGACCAGTTGGGCTTTTGTTTACCCGCTGCTATGGTGATGTCATGGTGATGGCTGCAGAGCATTGATACACAATGTGATTTAACTGTTGCCGGACTACTTGTGCATTATGCAGTATTAATGCACATGTTAGCCACTGGAGTTCTCACTGACGTGGCATAAAGCTGATGATTCCACAGATAGGAGCATAAAAGTCTTTAAAAACTGTGAAAAAATAAGAACTATTTCTAGGTTATTATTGTTGTATTATATTGTATTGTATTATATATTTATTATTGTTATTACATACAATATTCAATACAGATTTATATGAAAAGCTATACAATGTATGGATTTAAATGATTGCAGACTCCCTTTGAAATGTAAAAGGAAAAAGAACAAAACAATACTTTAGATATCTACTGCACTATTAGTCTTCTATTACCTCAGAGGCTAATTTGAACTTAAAAGGGCCTTTATTGCACTATTTTCTGATGTTAAAATGTTGTTTCCTCATCAAAAAAAAAAAAATACTTGTGCTTAGGTTCATACATGTTCAACACAAACCCTGCATATTTATGGTGAGTTCTTCTCTCAAACAGAAAATACACTTCCACCATGTGATGTCATATTGTCATACAGGAAGTGTTTTTAAACTCCATACACCTTCACTAGAATCATTTGAATAATTTCAGCCCTGGAATTTCTAATTTCTATTAAACAAAATGTAAAGGGTAGCTGTTAACTTGAAAACTATTGCTTTATGACATGTCATTTACGAAAAGGAGGAACAGAGCATTTTGAGCTTTGGAGATGTAGACAGACTAATAATAAAGGACCACTCAAACATGTGTGAATGAAACAAAACATAACTCCGGATATGTTTCTGAGAAGGTAACGGCACTATATCATGGCTAACATCTCACAAGTCAGTTTTGTTTAGTATCGGACCTTCAATGTACATACACACTAAAGAGGGACGATTGAACCTCAGGTATATGGTTTATAAGGAAAATACTGAATAGAGCTGATTGAAAAAGAAAATATAAATGGTACAAACTTATGTTATAACCTTTCCATCAAAGGTATAAAGTGATATTTCTGCACTTTAGTGGGTAATTCTGTAGTCATTTGTCTGATACTAAAACCTCAACTAACTGTAGTCTCAATTTAACGTTAAAAACAACTACAACACAAGATAAAATCACTACTGCATTATCCAACATGGCTACTGCACGTGCGTGTCTTTCTAATCGGCACAGGCTTCCTCTTGAGCTGAAGGCGGTGTCACATGTGTCAGTCCTCACAGATCAGATGTCCTCGGAGCTGCACACATATCAAACCACACAATAGACCTCCTGCTACAGTCTGCACCAGTGCTGTCCATCCCAAGAGCTTTTATTCCCCTTCACGGGTTAATCCTACGTCCCGAGAGAGACACGCGGGAGGCAAATGAATACAGAGCCAGGAAATGTGAGTCTGCAAGGTCCAAAGTGCTCCTCGCCAAAAAATACACACCTTGTTTAGCCACAATATACAGCCATTGTGAGAAGAAATGCAACTGTGCAGGGCAAAGGTTTAAAATAACAAGAGGATAGAAATGTATGCTTTCTTTAAGGATTTTTTTTTTTCCAAATAAGATGAGAGCAAGGACAAAACAGTTAATTCTGTAACAAGATCCATGCGTGATCCAAGAATTTTCAAATAAATACTTATACACTTTACACTAATTGCAGTTTTTATAGCCTTAAGAAAGCATGAAAAAGCTTTAAATCATAATGAACAAATAGTATATTCAGAATGATTCAGCTCCTTCATTAATGCCCTAACTTCTTAAGTAGTTACTAGGTCTGAACCACTGTTAAATCATTATAAATTAACACATTTCATCATGTTCTGTCTGTATATATGACACCGGTTTTGTTCATTAAAATGTACGGATGGAACTATAACTGATACAATAACACAATATCTCAATATCGCTAAATCAAAAGTCAATATACCAAATTGCAAGCTCCTTTGGTCCTTGCATAAAAGATTTACATAGACTGTGATATTTTTATTCTTTTAAATGCTTCCCAAATAAAAATGTATTGTTCTTAAAGATGCACTATGTAACTTTTCAGGTGGGACAGGGGTGGTTGTATCAGTGGAGAGGTTATTGCCTTGTCTGACATGTTCCAGTGTATCAACTAAATGTATCTTGTATTTATTTAATTAGGTGCTTTCACTGGTAAAAAATAAAGAGTTGATCTTTGTCACTGTGAAGGGGGTTGCCTCTCCACAGATCTGACCTGTCCTTAACCTGGTAGTGCCATCTGCTTGTCTCTATGTAACCTTTCAGATGATTGACATATTACTGCTTTGCCTGAAAGGTTCCACAATATGAGATTAACTTGTCTACTTTTAACACTGAGGGACATATTGAATTGCAGTATGAGCAATTGATTTTCCTGTTTATAATCTTTAATTCCTATTTGAAATCGGATAGTTCATCTCAGACTATAATGCAGCTTTATCTCCACATTCAACGTCATTAAAACACCGCATAACCACAAAAACAGGATCTCTGCTTCGATAAGATCTGCAGTTACAAAAGACATTATAAAACAGACAGGGTTGGCCTATTTCCTTGCCATACACGCCTGTTTCATAACCTGCGCATATCGAAGTATTCACTGTATCAACACAGTCACCACAGCCTCATGTTTACGAGTGCACTGAGACAGAAAACTTGTACAAAAATATTTCAGCATGAAAATTAATGAAACACTGGAAAAGTACTGGCACAACTTGTTTACATCTAAAATCGTCAGCGCAAATAGACCTGCCACGGCACCACATATAGAGCTGTATATAGACGATAAACGATAATGAAACTAATTTATGCCACTGACAGAAAAACCCCAGAGCAGATTTAAACCACAAAAAATATTCTAAATCTACAATACTGCTAAAATGAAACACTTTAGTAGTTAGTATGCATCTGTAATGAGTCACAGAAGTTATTAACTCAACCTTTTGTGGTTTAAATCTTATCATATAGCCAAAAAATAACACAAAATTTCCCAGTAGTGCAAAGAAAAAGTACACACGATAAATAATGACCCCCAAAAGTACAGCACATAATGATTTTTTATATTGGTTTGGACTGTGGGAAACATCATATATTGGACATGGGGACATTTTATTGTATTTAACTGTTAATGTTAATGATGAACTGATCTTATAATGTCATTGTAATGAAATGTGTATTTTTAATGTGTGTTCACCCACCCAGCACTGTAGAAGGAAAGTAGCAGTAGCTAAATCTGGTACAAATCATCTTTTCTTTTGTAAGATTAATGAATTTGTACATGGTCCCTGACAAAGAATAAAGATAAAGAAGATAAAGAATAAAGAAAGAAAGAGATACTTGCACAAAACATGAATTCTAGTATTGGTATCAGAATTGACATCGGCCATAAAAAAAAACCATATCAGTCGATCTCTAGTGTTAATATATTAAATAAAAAAGAAACAAACAGAACACTAGTATGAAAAAATGCATATACACAGTTCAAGTTTAAATGCTTAAATCTTGCAAAATGAATAAATAAATAAATAAATAAAATTCATTCTGCCACAACAAACTTTTTCCAATTCCCAGAGATGCCACTTTAAAACACTGGCCGTAAAACCCTCTAAAGGAGCATGCAGCAAATAAGTTTACAAAATGGAAAGTAAAATTACACTCAAATATCTTCCCACATATTGTACTTTTTAAAACTTTTTCCAACCGATCTTTTAAATGAGTCATATGACGCTTGCCCAAGGTCACAACAACAGAGTGCACTTAAAGCTGTAGTTTCACACTTGTTTTTGCCAACAAATAGTCAGTATTTGAACTTGGGAAGGGGGTTTAGAAAAGAACTCAGTATTTTTGGCGTTATTCTTATATATAACCACAAGATACTTTGGCAATAAACATAAATGTGCTAAAACTGCTGCGGTTTAAGAATTACACAAATGAAAAAGCTGCAAAACTACCCACAAAACCCCTGAAATATGACCTTTGTATATACCGGTAGGCCAAATCTTGTTTAAAATATACACCATTGAAGCTTTGTTTTTCATTTTCATTTTTTAACCGCTCTTTTCAATACATTTGTAGATGGATTTTATTAACAATATTGTAATGATCTGGTATTTTGTGTCTAGTTCAGAGTTGTTCTTGTTCCTGTTTATGTGACACTCGGTTGCTATGCCGATGTTGAAGTTGATTTGAGGGTTTTATGCGTCAGTTTTTTGGTCTGTTTTGGAGACTGGCTCTTGTGAGTTGAGACTGCTGTTCTTTTGCTCTTGTTTTGGCATGGATTACGGTCTACAGTAGCCCTTATGTTCAGAAAATAAACAACCAGAAGAAATTTTGCATGTTTTCTTATACCAGAGGGCTAAAATATACAGTATCCCATATTCAAGTCTGGCATATCGTCATTTCAACATTCACAATACTATACATAATTTGATAGTTAACCCTCCTCCACCTTGTATCGTTCCACTTCTAAATATAGTCCTACTCTTTCTATGTCACTTAACAGTACCTGGTCTCATCCACAGCACTAAACACACTAACCACAATTTGCTCACTGACCTAGATCTAAACCACTCCCCCTGATTTTCCCAAACCCTGTGATTTCACATTGAACCAGGCTTTAACACCGCTCTTCACTTGTCATCTGTCTCATATCTGTTTGATGATATCATTGTGGTACTTTAACACGAGGTGCACAGACAGAGACAGCCCTGGATATTTGACATGTGAATACTTTTTTTCCACAGCCCCAAACCTGTAATCAGCGACCATCATGTGTCTGATCGGAGATATAAATACCTCCATTACCGCGCTGTGGCAGATAGAAGGCTAGAGGACCTCTAAAATGGCCGCTGCCTCCGAAACTCCAGATGTCCTTAAAATAGAAGAGACGACGCACGCTTTGAGCCGATATATAGATCTGAAGTGTGGGGCTTTTAGGTCTAATGTAGGAGGTGTGAGTGTGCCAGGGTCCGAACAAATCAATTTCAAGAGCTGTTTTTAGGAGAATGTTTTAAATGAGTGTACGTTAAAAGGGGGCTAAAAACATCTTTCTTCTTCTTGCATGTGAAGTAATAAAACAGTATTGTAAAAATATAATATGAACTGAAAACATGAATTAATAAAATGAAAAAAGAAACTTGCTGTATCATAATGTACTGAGTAATGCATTGTGGGAGTGAATCTTTTGAGTGTATGGTAAGTGCATTATTATTATTATTAGGCCTGTCACCATGATCGACTTTATCATGGGGACTTTCCTTTGTAAAAGTAGGGAACTTTTTTGGTATTTTTCTGGTCTAGGATAAGATTTGGCATGTTTAGGGTTGAATAGATAACTTCTATCACTTGTTATAAACATATAAACAAACTAACTACTAACGTGCTTCATTCTGCTATTAATGTTTGTAGCTCATGTTTAGAATAGTTTTTGGGTATAATCCCACTCTGCGGTTATCGTGTCAGTGACATATTATCATTTATCATATTCTTCTTAATATCATACTGTGACGGGCTTGGTGTTATGAAACCATTTGCTTCCTGTAATTTAATAAGAAAAAGGGCAAAGATCGTTAGCGTTTTTTTTTTTTTAATATTTTAATTGTGCTGGTGGATTTTTCTTTATTCAAAAGGATATGGTTAAATGTGCACGAAGTTTAAATGAACAATACACTTAAAACCTAAATAAATTGTGGAATTTAGAAGAAAAAAAATCCACAGGATAAGATATTTGTTTTTATGTGCAATACAGTAGCTTCTTTCTAAAAAAAAACAAAACAAAAAGTACTTTAGACTTGTTTTTTAAAAAGGCGATAAGCAATGAAAAAAAAAAAAAAAAAGCCCGAAGCTCAACCAAAACAAAACGCAATCTACAACCACTTTAATCTATCAAAGTGACTATTACAGCAGCCTCAGGGGTCCAAAAATAATCTTATATTTCCTTGTCATTGCATCATTTATCTTAAAAGCTACGCATTTCACAGAAGACATCATATAAAACTATTGCAACACGGTATTTGAAGTCATTTTAGTTAATTACTTCATTTCTCCGACTGTAAAACTACCAAATTTTCTCCCTATTCTTCTTTGTTTTGCATTAGAGAAAAGATACTGTATTGTGTCCAGCTCCGGCGCAGACAGATGTCTCCTGACAGCCCTGGCTCCGATCAATAGGCCTCACTCTAGGTTTTAATTAGCTAATCAGTGAAACATAGGCTTTTAAGCGTACTGAGAGCGCGGCTAAAACCAGGAGTCAATACCTATTAAAAATGTGGTAGTGCGGGCAAGGCCAGCACTGACTCTGGGCCATTGTCTTTTATGGCATTGAAAGCAGCTTAATGCAGTAATGAAACCAGTACAGCTCAAAAGGGCAGGACTCAAGATGTGAACTGGTGTCAAAAGCCCACACTGGACCACTTTCAAACAGATAGTATCGGCAGAAGAGCGGTTTAACGATATAAAGATCATTACAGGATTACTTCTTTGTTCATGGATATAAAACTGGTGGTACAAGAAAACTGTGCAGGAAATCAAAATGGGCACACGGGTCGAGGTGGGTTAAGTGTCTTGCTCAAGAACACAATGACAGCAGTTATCTGAGGGAGCTGGAATCGCACCGCCAACCTGAGGGTTAATGGATATGACTGTTCAACCAATGATATTAATGTTGAGAGAGGGATTTGAACCGCTAACCTTCGGATCAGTGGACAAACGCTCTACTGACTTGGTTAGAAGAAAAAAATAGACATTACATCTGTTTCAAAGCAAAAAAAATGGCTTTAGGCTGGGCTTGAAGACATGGTAAATAACTTGCAAACAGTGTTGCCTGTAAATTGTCAAAAACGTGACAAATGTATCCACTGAAAACTTGAGTGTATGTTTTCAGTTTGCAGATTAATCATACTTCAAATTGTGTTGACAATGTTGTAGTTACAAGCAGATCAGCACGAAGATTAGTGTCAATGGGAGGAGGAAATCTGTTGACTTTAAAAGAGCCAAACTCCAACTTTTAAATCCTCCCAAAAGAAAACACAAGGGACATGGCCAAGACCTGACCTCGACACATGCCGAGAACACCAAAATGTTAAGATCAAGGATATGGCAGTTGTCGAAAATAGCACTATGTGAATATGTGGAGTGACAAAAATACCTTTAAAAAAACTACATTTTTACTGTATGGGGTTGCCTCTCCACAGATATGACCTGTAACTTTTGCCTGGTGGTGCCTCCTGCTTGTCTCTGTAGATAAATAAACGTCAGGCAAAGCAACAAAATCTCCAGTATTTCAGTGTTAACATATAATATAGTCTCCTGCCAAGTCAGTGTTCAATACATCTAAATCAAGTACTTAAAAGAAGTTCAAAGGTTGTACTATAAACACTATATCAAACTTGTTGCTATAAAATAAATTCTTCTGCTTATTACTGGTAGCTCATATTTACACAGCTGTATTTAGTGCATGGTGCTGCATCTGTTGCGTGTTGCAGGTGTAGGGTTGCGTGTATTGAGGGGTTGGGATGACGCCAGAATGTCTTGACACGTATTTACAATGGGACAAGGTCATGAGCAGCGCAAACACACAGGGCTTTGTTTCTCTATTTGTTCATAGTCGTAGACACAGTGTAGCGTGAACTTTTCAATACACATTTTATATATAGATAAATGTAGATATTTTTAATAGTATCGAAATGCATACCTATTTGAACAATTATTAATACTTAAAATAATAGATTCTTCTGTCAGAATTATTATAAATCCACATAAAAATATATTTAAAAAGGCTATTTTGTGTTGACAATTATATTCTGTGTATTCTGTATTTATTTAGAATCAATAATTTTCCCGAGACAATTTGTTTGAAATTTTAATATCATGACAAAAGAATTGATTAGGGTTTTTATCTTCAGCGGTGCACACAGGGACTGGACCATAAACCTAACCCTCACCCGATGGATAAATCCTGAACAAATACAGACGGGAATTTCAAAAAGGTTGGTTCAGAAAATATTATGTAATTAAAGTACTTGCAATTTAACAGGCATTCATTAAAAGGGAACAAATCTTATGTCGGGTTACATAACTGTTTGATTATACACCTGGAGCAACGTGTTAGTCAGTGTTGTAACATCTGTCAGTGTTATTCAGTGTTATATGTAGTTCAGTGTCTCTCATCAGTAAAGTACTTTTTACTTTTACTTCACAACATTTGGGAGCAGGTATCTGTACTTTCTACTCCATTACAGTGTTGAACAGAAAAGTAAAAGTATTTTTCTTTTTATATTATTGTTAGAGACCTGCTGAAAAGTCTGAATGGTTCATAATTCATTGGTCATAATTTGAACAAACAAAAGTTTACACATAAAAACTGACTAGAAAAAAATGATTGATACAATGATTGAGCACAGATCACTACATTTGAAGCATTATTAGATCTGAAAATATGCACAAAATAATTTTACTTTTTCCTCTTTCAGTTTTTAAATGTGTACTTTAATACTTTTACTTCAGTACATTTTTTTCATGGGATACTTCTACTTAAGGTTTTTTTTTTTTTTTTTTCCAGTATCTGCACTTTTACTTTAACCAAATTGAGTACTTCTTTCACTACTAGTAAATAGTAGTATATTGTTGCTTCCTATAATACCACAAATGTAGGTAAGCCATTAACTAAAAATAAATATAAAAATGAAAATTAAAGCTGTCTTCACACTTGTCTGATAGTCTGGCCCTGGTTTGATCCCAGTTCGGCTCCAACTTGGTTTGGTCCTGCTCTAGTCCTGGTCTAGCTCTGGTTTAGATCTGGGTTTAGTCCCATAATAATTTTTTTTTTTTTTAAAGTTCTGCTTGTCTAAAAAACTTTACTCATTTTTATTTTTTTCTGGGAATCCCTTTTGCTCATACCCCCAAGAGGTATTGCCAAACTGAAAATACCATTTTACTTTTCAAATAATATGTTGTAGAGAGTGATGAAGAGTTGTATAGTAAAACATGATTTACAGACCCCTGGATATTGCCGTTTTCTGCTGACGTCAGAAAGTGAAAGGTGAGTTTAGTTTATTGAGACATTTGGCTTCCACTGTTTGAGACAAGTCCATAATTAGAGTTTGATTTAGCACCGCAGTGATAACACAGCTCTGAGTAAAAACAACACTCCTGGTGCAGCTCGGAGCATTTCTAACGTTAAGTTTATGCTTCAGTGTGAATCCAGCGCAGCTCTCAAATAACACAACGTTTGCCTTTTGATACGCTCATATAATGTGTCACCTAAACTAGAACATGTTACGCAATGAGGCTTATGTAACACAGCAGTCAAATGAATACTCACTGCCCCATAACTGAACTGTGACCAACAACATACAGCGGACATGTTTGGCTTCACAACTATGTTCTGTTAAACCACAACAAGGGAGGGGACGAGGCTCAGAGACTGGATCAGCAACATCATCCATAACAAATACACGCATACAGTGATAAAAATAAACATAGGTATTTCTCTACAGGGACAAGAAATCTTGATCTTGCTCCATATCTAACTTTGTGATTTTGAAGGCACATGGAACCACAAAGAATTACTCGAAAAGTCAGTACTCCAGTTGATGAGCATTAACAGGACGTTCATAAGAAATGTATCTGTAGGCAAATATATCGGGCTGATATTTGAGCTTTTAAATGAGCTTTTAAGCTAAAGAATACACATGAAGCTTAATTTGAACATTTCAGTGTGAAAAGATGACTGCACAACACGTGACTACAAAGCTCTCTTATAGATTTGAGGTACAAAAAAATGTTGTGGGTGACTTACATTAATTTGGGGAAAATAATCAAAATCGCCCCACATATCAGCCCAAAATATCAGCAAAGCTTATCAGCCATCAGTTCCTGTGCATCTCCCATGAAAAAACTCGTATCGGTCGATCTCTAACTAAGGCCTTAAGAAAGAAACTCCTACTCACATAATGACATGATGACAGTCTGTCAAATAAATAAAGCATTAACAGTATTTGAGTTGTACAAACAAAAAACACAGTGTCTCAAAACACTTGTTTAACATGGTAATTAATGGTTTTAAGCCTAAATTAAACATTTGTAATCCCCCAATAGCAATAGAATAAGAAGGTTTAAGAGCAACAGTCAATTGAACTAGTTTATACTAATATTGAAAAAAACACATAAATCAGACTGTACTTTTCCTGAGCAGTTTTTGAATGGTCTTTGTCTGTATTGGACCTAATATAAAACAGCATATCATTTAAGAAACTACTCTTATTGTGTTGACAATTACATCTTATTGTACAAGAAACATTTTTTTTTTTGTTTTTTGTTTTTATATAATCACAGTGGAATTGAGCATTTCTTTAGTTTCAAAATCAAGCTGGAAATTGTTTGTATCATGACTCATATACTGCACCTCATCTGTCATCTGAGCTGAATAAAGCCAAAGTCCAGGAGGGGCCACAGAAGGGAGGAGTATTGACAGATTTCAAACAAACAAATCCTGTCAAAAAGAACCCAGAAATGAAACCTCCAAACCTCCAAACCTTATCACGCGCTGGAGCAATAACTGCCTCTGGGGCTGACACATGGACAGTAGCCTGGGTTTTATTAAAATATTTCATTTTCAGTTTTTTACTCTAAGGGTTCGCCAAAGCCACTAACCTGTATCTCTCTCATCTCATATGTGTGGGTTTAAGCCAGATGCCCTAACTCAGTGGTTCCCATTCCCAACATTTTTTTCCGTGAAGTCCCACCTGCTTGTACCAGAGACGGGCTGGCAACAAATGCACTGCATGATAAAATAAATATTCTGAGACATATTAACAGCACAGACCCCAGAACCATGTATTTCGCTCCAATACCCTCTTACAAAGCATTATTTTGAGATTTGTACTCATATATAAGATATACATTAAAGGAAATAGTGGTGTACATGTCTTTGTCTTTTACACTATATCTTAAGAAGACTTGCTCCATTTGTCTCATTTCAGGACCAAACATTTTTTGAGGTTGGCTTGTCTGATCACAGATGTCATTTTAAGGTCTTTCAAAGGCTTTAAATCTTCTCTAGAGCTTGCGCACAAAACTAAATCAAAAGTTGCTATGTCAACGAACGCAGCTGTGTTTGTGGCAAAAAGGGGAAAATGTTTCTCATTTCATTCCAGCGTTATGATTTTTTCAACTAAAAGATAAGATCACTGAGAGTGGAACCATTTTAAGAGGCCTGAGGGGCTGTGTTATCAACAAAAGCTTCAGCATTATGCCCACAAAACTCACACAGAGAAAACAGGGACTCTGGGGGCCTAAAGATTATCATCTATTTACTTAAATTGTACATACAAAACCTGTGATAAATCTATCCATGGGCTTCAGAGTGATGAAAAATTTAAACTGTTGCTATGGCAATTAGGGAGGCATCGATCCAGCTTTTTCAGTTCCTCTACTGATACTTGGACTTTAAGTATCTGCCAATACCCAGTATTAACCAATAGCAGAGTAGGGATGGCACATGTTTCATTAAAACACAGTTAACTTATTACACAAGAGATCCAAATGTGTTATTTGGCTGTTATTTATCCTTAAAATAACTACTGAACGGCTTCATATAAATAAAAGCTCAAACATTATGAGATTTTCTAGGCCAAAATCAACCTGTAAATAACTGTATCACATTCAATTAAAGGTCCAACCAGGATATTGACTTAACTGATATTCACTAGCAAGAGCCACGCCACTACAATGGTATACGATAAAGATATTTATTGATGGTATGAATTGATGTGGAGGCTGGGTTGAGACTCAGGATGGGGGCTCAGGGGGGCTGATTCAGGACCCGCCCCCCTCCCCTCTCTCTGCAAATGGTGAGGTCTTTGGGCTGAAGTGACCACGAGACACAGGGGTGAGAGGGAGGGGTCGACAGAGCGGAGCCAGGCGGTGTTGACGGGATAGGCTTGTATAAATAGGGCTTTTGGGTAATTAGAGGTGTGGTTGAGGTGAGCTGTGGTTCGCTGGAGAGAAGCAGGAGGAGGCTGAGGTTTGGTCCTGCTCCTGATCATATTAACTTTATTTATGCAAACGATACCTGATCTGACCAATTTTTCTGTATCGGTGCAGATATTCAACACCAGTGTCAGTATCTGTGTATCCTTAATAGTGATTAACAATTCAGAAACAAATGTTTTATCTTTTAAGTGGTCAAATATCCTCAAAATGGAGCTTACAAACAGGAAGCTGAAACCCATGAATGGACATTAAGCAGTTATGAAACATACACAATGGCTCTTTTCTGTTTTATCACTATTTTGCAACTTTAAAGGAGTAAATTAGGCCTATATAACATTAATTATCCATTCCCATTACTACCATTGTGTGTGCATTACTGTTACCTGATATCAGTTGTATCCTTGAATAACTTTTTCTTTCCTCATTGCAAATAAGAGTTCCTTTATAAAGAAATCCAGCGCAGATTTAAAACCTGCACAGTATATATTCTTGTGGAGTCGAAATGTTTAGCTTTGACTCATCCTCCACCTGCCACAGTGAATGAGATCACCACATTACCGCTTTTATGAGGAGCCTGGCAGACAACCCACGGGAATTAAAAGAGACTCACAAATCTGGCACTAAAGGAAAGAATACAAAATAGAAATGAGAGCTATAAAAATACATAGATTTTTTGACAAGTATTTGGAGAACTTTGAAATATTACCACACACACATGTCAGGTAAAATGTAGCTTAAGCTTAATCGTGTTCGTAGGGGTCTCGACAGGAAAAGATAGCAGATTTTAAATATACAGACCCTATAAAGACGGGGTATTTTGTGACTAGGAGACTGTCAATAATAATACAAAAAAGAATTGAAATTTTCCAGTAAATATATATATAAATATTTAAAACACATCCAGGAGCAACAGCATTTGAGAGAAGTGATAGAAAAAAGCTGAAACAATGGAAAAACACAAGCCTTTCTAAACCAAGTTAACTTATTTTTCATGCACAAACCAAATTACGGCTATTTTTATTTTTTTTTTTTTTTGCAGAGGACAGAGCGTTTTAGGCAACATCGCAGTCTGGCCAATTGCAACATTTCAATTTTCTATTTCAATTCGAATGCAGCTAATCTTTCAGCTTTACTACAAAAGTGTCAATTTCACAAAAAACCCAAGCAGGTGAATCCTAAGGGACTTGCACAGCGCAGAGGGGGTGTGAGAGGAGAATAAGTCAGGTTTAATATGATGACAGCAGACAGACGCCATTATAAACCCTGTCGACGGCGTGAACCCAGAGACCGCCACGAGCCCACCCCCACTTTAATAAAGAGCCCCTCTCCTTCATCTGATTACAAATATCATTTCCTCATGCCTGTCTCCTCCATTGAACGGTCGGGAGCTGGGCGAAACTGTATAATAAACTAGAGAGAAGAGGTTGTGAAGTGAGGTGAGAGTAAATGTAGTGAAGCCTGTATGCAAAGTTAAATAGTTTCTTTAGCTCAATAATCCACACTGCGAGAGTTAGACTTCAATGCACTTTAACTGCAGCTCTCAAGCGGTCAGCCCCCAGTCAGCAGTTAGAGGTGCAGCCACAATATTGATAAAGATGAAAATGCTAATATACTAAAAAATAAGACATGCAAAATACATACTGTACATCACCTGTAAACATCATGGTTGAGGTTCTGCTATCACAAAAAGTGCAAGAAATACCATTTTATACCCATGCTTGAAAGATGACACTGCAAACTGTTAGATTTTTTTTAAAAAGAACACATACTGTCCTTGAGCTTTAATAATCTATGACACCAGTAGATCATTGTTATATGTTATGTTATAATTTGCACATTTTAAATCGCAATATTCGTCTAAAATTACTTAATAAAACATGCTGACTTTCGCGCTACAAAACTGCAGTGCCCAATGGGAGCTGACATCGGCGTAAACGTCATCACAACAAGGAGTCGATGGACAGCTGCAGATCACAGTAGAAAGTAGCAGATTTTTCATTTGTCATTTGTGCTAAAATGACTACTGCCGAATCCTATGCATACATCTCCAACTAAGAAAATAAAATTGAAGAACCAAATTAATACAGAGCAGTGAGCGTGGCAGTGGAAACGGGGGCTGATGGTCAATATGACGTCTTGAAAATAATTGATTAAGGATTGCTGAAACATGCACAAATCACTTCAAAAACAACTTTGAGAGGGGAAACAAGTATAACATGGTTAAAAGCTCTGAAAAGTGCACAATAAGTCTGCTTTAAAGCTGTTTTTTTGCTGTGTTTTTATATAGGCCAACCTGTTTTAATATCCAGTCATAATAAATATGCTGTGTTTAATAGTCATGTCGGTGTAATTTCTGCTGCACTCAGAAAAAGTCCAAATAAGAAAAAAAAAAAAAAAGTGAAAGCAGCCACATTTCGTCAGTCAGCCCCAGGGCGTCTGTAGCAATAGAAGTAGCACCACCGAGCCGTGAGTGAATGAATAATGTGAATGTTGCTTGTGAACACGTGATCATGCCAAACCGCCTTTTCACACATGCTTAAATAGGTCGAGGCTGAGAGACACTAGACATTCATAATACACCAGAGAAATGAGAGCTGGGGATAGTGTGAGGTGATAGACAGAAATGCCAGTGCAGTGGTGGCATAGACAAGAGATCAGTGAGCGCTTTCATCTGAACGGGCCACTGTAATCTGCCTCTTCAGAAAACCCACACGCGAGGAGCAGGTGACCCAGATAAATGATCATTACCGGCTCCATCTCGTGGCATTAGCTCTGTTTGTGTGGCTCGTACGGAGATGACGGATGCATTCAATTCCTCTGTGATCGTTGCTGTCAATTAGCTACCTTATACTAGTCTGTGAGGCTTGTTATTATGTCCTTCTTCGTGTCTTTATTTACCCTCCGAAGTGAACAGATAAAGATGTGTGTTATTAAAAGCATACGCCTGCTCCTGCATGATCACATTGTGGAGAGATATGGCCACATTGGAAGCACTTGTAGTATTTCACAACCAAATGAGGTTTACAGTGTGAGAGTAGAGAAAGAGATGGTTATGATGTGAACAGCGCTGGGTTTGCATAATATATACTGCAACTAAAAGATACTCATTGCAATCGATGAGCAATCTCACATTATCAAATGCTATTGTTTTTTATGACATCAAGATCTCCTAATCTGTAATATAGATAATCTGGTCCGTGAAGAATTTTTGTTTGTTGCAGGTCAAGACAGTTAGTATTAAACTATAATGTACATAGACTGTTTTATGATTGTTTTGGTCATCGTAAATCAGGCTTTTAACCACGTTATAGAGGTTTCCCCTCACCATTTACCTTCTTGTATTTGGAGTGACTCATGCATGTTTGAGTCTTCTTTAATCACTAATTATCAAGATGCCATATGGCCGATCAATCCATGTTTTCATCGCCACCTGTACACGGTCACTACTCTGCACTTCCTTTGTTCTTCAGTGTTTATTTTCCTAATCAATGACACCATGTAGTCCATGTAGCACCATGTAGTCATTTTGGTACAAATGAAAAAAGTGTGATCTGCAGCTATCCATAGGAACTACAAGGCTCTTTCTTGTGATGGTGTTTATGGCGACGTCAGCTCCCATTGAGCAATGCAGTTTTCTAACATGGATGTGAACAGACTTCTTTTTAGCTGAATACTGCAATTTAAAATGTGCAAATGATAACATAATGATCCATGGGTGTCATAGATTATAACTATACAGCAGACACGAGCAGAATAGAAACTGATCCATTGCCGTCCTGTTAAAAAATGCAGAATAGGCCCCACCTCTTCGTAGTAGTATTTGGACTGATATACAAGCATGTAGTTTTTTTTTTTTTTAACAAGTGCATTTAAGTACAGAGCAGCGGGTGGAGATAGGTGCAGGACAACAGCAGACATGTATTCAAACATGTCTGAATCCATTTCTATAGATTCATACATGTTTGAATAATCCTGTAAGTGCAGAAGCTGTCCATTCTGAGCAAATGATGATGATGATGATCAAAAGCAAAATCTAGATAATTTTTCACAATAATGATGGGCTACTGACAGCAAATACACTTAGGTTCTGTTATAATGAAATCAAATCTAATGTATACGACATTATCGCAATCCCAAACGTTTTTAGAATATGAAAGGCTAATTTATGATGTCTTTTGGCATTAACTTTCAAAAGACATATCCACATATTTGAAGTCAGTATTCATCAAATATCCCCACTTTGTATTTCTCCAGCATGCTCACTTCCACTCACCAGAGACTCTCTTCTCTCTCTCTGGACCCTGTGGCCAAACCGGCATCTGCTGCACAGGCTGATGTCATCTGGAGGTAATAACAGGGCCCAGCGTGGCACCAGGCCATAGGCAGCCTCAGACCCCCTCCGCGCTGCATGGCTGTCCCAATCTGGCAACCGGCTTCTGTGGGGGGGGCAGCGTGGACCTGGCAACCCACAGCTGGAGGTGGTCGGGATGTCCAGGAGGTGAAGAGGAGGGGGTGACATGTAGAGAAGCACCGCTGGGCTAAAAACAACACAGACCACAGTGAAGTTTGAGCGTAGGGATAAGCACGTTAGTCCAGACAAATGCTTTTTATTTATCCATCTTTATTTATACAGAGAGAGACTCTGTTAAAATACAGAAAACTAGCAAAACAAATAAGTACATAAATCCATTTAAAACATTAAAAACAGGAGCAGGTGTTAGTATAAATGGAACCACAAATGCAATTTAATAATCTGGTGACAAACAATGTGTCCAGTTTTGCATGTCCTTGAAATATATTCAATTTTTGGCAAAAGACTGCACGTTGGGAGGAAAAAATTAATTAAGCAAAGCAAAAGTTAATTTAAATTTAAGCAAGTATAAACAAAACCAATCATTTGTGCGTACATGATCACCACTGTTAAAGCTGAACTCCCTGATATTCAAAATTGTGTTTTATTTTAAGATTGCATGATTTATTGTCACTCGGGCCAAGTTCTGTCATTGTGTCATTAAGCAAGACACTTCACCCACTATGCGTGAGTGAATGAGATGTATGTGAGAGTAACTGCTGGTGGTCGGAGAGGTCATTAGTGTAGATTTCCCACCTCGTTTTCGTCAAGCTTCCCCAGGGCAGTTTGACAACAATAGTGTCGGACGGAATGAATAATAAATAATGTCTACAATGTTTTTTGGGACAAATGCTGGACTACTGAGTAAAGTCATTATGGGGAGGGTAAAACTACATTTAATCCTTTACAAGAGAAATGCTTGTTGAGGCATCTTGTGTTCCTTATTTGTGTCCTGATTCCACACAGGTCACAGACAGATTGAGGCGGACATCTTGCCACTTGCAATGCTGTCCATCCACCATCTGTAGCACCATCTTGTGTCAGGCGCGAGTCACATGAGCTGCACACTGCCACGCAACACCACAGACATCCCAGGACTGAAAATATCACACTAACGTAGCCATTTAGGATGTACTACTAGCACACATAATCTAATAAACCAGTGTCAATGGGGGTTCATAATCCCATTCCGAAAACCTCAAAAGGGGAAGAGGTTGCATTATTATATCACACAGGACACTTGAAAGAAAATTCCAAACTCAATTTCAATAGGAAAAGGTTCGCTGCCAATTCCACTACAACAATGGGGATGAAAATATACACAGAATGACAGCACTTTCTATTTAATTACCATGTGATACTAGTTCAGGCATACATACATACATAGCTCAAGAGCCATTTAAAACTATTCAGGAAAGGTTCAAATGTGACAATTTTATGTATTTTTTAAAAAGAAAAAATAGAATAAATACTATATCGACTGATCGTTCAACACATGACAGATGGGACAATCAGTTTTTGGGGGTCAGTATTTATTCTGGGGACTTTTTCTTTGTAGTAGTGTAGATATTGTGATAATTTTTCTATACTACAAAGAGATTTGAGCCAAGCATGGTTGAATAATAACTATGATTCATTATAGACACAAGTGTCACAATCTGTAATTTATTGCAGTTCATATTTAATTTTTTTTTTTTTTTTTTTTTTTTTTACAATTTTGAACATTTAGAACAGTTTTTGGGAAATAATTTTGCTTTATGGTTTCAATATTATCGTTTATCGTCTATATTTACTTCAGCAATATATCGCAGTATTGATTCGTATCTGGGTACTGCCTTCATTGGCAAATCTACTAACTACAATGTTTAAATCCAGGCTCAAAACGGTTCTGTTTAGTTGTGCATATGACTGAAAGGTTTTTATTCTGCACTTTTCTCTTTTAATGTTAATTTTATGATGATTATTTTGTGATTTTAAGGTCTTTCCTTCTTATTCTGAGAAGCACTTTGAATTACTTTGTGTACAAATTGTGCTATAAAAGTAAACTTGCCTTGCCTTGTGTGGCCTTGCCTTAGAGAATATTTAATTTCAAATATCATTCTTAGTTCAAAACACGATAAAACTGCATAAAAACAACTAATGCAGCCTTGGATATTCTGAATGAATAATAAAAAGGGGTCAAGATATTACATTTAAAATAGCCTGTTACCATTGGCCTTTTAACACAACAATCTTAGTGAATGTATTATTTATGTTAAGTGTATTGATGTGGGCTCATTTAAATACATGCCCCAAAGCGTAGTGTCCAACTGGTCTTTTGTACTTTCCTTTTAACACATCACCAGCGACTCCTCTTATACACAAAAAACATCAATGTATTTCACCTGTTGTGGTTGCAGAATAGTGATTTAAAAAAAAAAAAAATCTGAATAAAGATGTTTTCAGAAAAGGTGAGCAATATATTGTCTAAAAGAAAAATATATATATTCAAAAAGACACTTGCAGGACATTTCCGATGTACTGTATTGCAAAAAATCACTGTTATTGAGATAATCCAGTAAAAAAAAAAAAAAAAAATAGTACCAACATATTACATTTCACTATTGTCCACCCCTAACTCTTAATCCTGATCTTCTTTCAGGATAATTTGGTTTATTTCAGTTTTTATTTTTAAAATCACATGTATATTCCATTTACAGTACATTGACCGGTACTGTACTACACAATACAATGAGTTAAAAAGAAAATGTATCTTACTTGAGGCCATAATAGAAACATTTTGACAGTGTCATTTCCTGTCAAATGAAGCTTTCTTTTGTTGTTGTACAAATAGTGTCCAGCCCTCTCCTCGCCCACCAGAGCAGCAGTCCAGTCCATAACCCACATAATGTACAGTGCCCACACAGCTCCCACAGACATTACTCCACCACAAGGTCGACAGCACTACCCATAATTCACCTTTGCGCTCCTCTGTGGCTTTGTAAATCTATCTGTGTGCGGGAGCAAAAGGCTAAGAGCTGCATGTGTGCGATCTCTGCGACCTGCAGAAAGAGGCTGAAAGGAGAGACTAGAAACCCCAGAATTGAGTTACTTTGGTCGGGGTGGCTCTGTGTGTCATCGCCCACTGAACTGCGGTCCATTATGGCGGCCATTAAAGGAGCTAACAGGCGTCAATCAGCCCATTTGGACAGAGCTGAGTGGGCGGACTACATTAAGTGACTCTTCCATTGTCTTTGGCTTTTCTCAGACTCAAGTAGCATTTCTGATGTTTAGTTTCGATTCTTGGTTGTTACTTTTCCTTCCTGATTTTATTTAACTGTTAAAAGATTTGGCTTGATTTTCAGCAAGTCTATGGCAGTCCTATAATGTAGAATAGATCAGCCGTAAATGTAATGGACAAGGGAAATAAGCTAACCTATTTTTTATATATTTATTATTGCAATTTCATATGTGGAATATAGACAAGGCTTAAGTAGATTGACCTAACTAACTTCACTGGTCTATTTCTATCATAAATCTAAGCTAAAACACACACATTACAGAGCTGGTTTAGATAGAACGCATCCATGAGGTTTGCAAACGTCTGTGCAGTCAGATTTTGTTATTTTCTGACACACAAACCAGATTTTCTGTATCAGGGACAGTGGATAATGTGTAAAAATATGAAGACTTCGGTCCATCTGAAAATGAGTGAGATTCCTTAGTATCTTCTTTTGATTTCTACCATCTGCAGCTGCACACCCAGACTATAAGAACAGACATCTGGGAAGTATAATTTAAAGTGTTCAAAATATATCTTCATTAATATAAGTTAGCTACCATGTTGTTCTTTTATGTCTAGGAATGCATAGAAAAACTGGGACCGCACTTACTACTGCCTTAAACGGTGTTAAACTTCCCTTCGACTTTTATGTCAAATTCTCATCTTAATTCATCTCTGGCATGTCTCTATTAGCCCTGATATCATAAATCCAATCTTGCCCTGTCTGTTCCCTTCTCTCTGCCTCTAAAACCTGCTCATATCTCTGCTGCTGGAGCCTGTGCAGTCTGTGGAAGCCTTGAAGACTGAGAAATCAAATTGTCTGCTAGCATCTAATTCCCCCCGACATGCACTTGAGCCTGGCTGTCTTCTACATCCTGAGGAAAAGTAGCAGGAGGGGAAAGAGGGGGAGGCGGTAACAGAGGAAGGGGGGGCAGAGGTGAGGATAGGCACCTGAATGCGTGGGGGGTTTTGCTGCGGGCGCTTTCCGACTTTCTTGGTGCTCCTTGTCAGATCGGGCGTAGATCAACCGAAGGCTCAGACCTCGACACGGCTCCGGATTTACAGCAGCTACAAAAGACAGGAGCAGAGGGAGAAGCAGAGAACAGGCTCACATCAGACAGAGGAACATCCACGAGACAAGAGCAGTACAGGGAATCAAGAATCATTCGAACTGTAATTACATTTGCGCTATTTATTTAAGTTTACTTGTTATTTGTACGTTACTTATACTCAGACCACTACTATACAAACTATCACAGTATTACAGTCCATTACACCCATTTTAATTTATGAAACATTGGACTTTTTAGAGATTATAATTTAAAATGTACTCATACAAGCGTTTTGATAGAAAGCTGGCTACCTGCTTGTACATATAGCAGTCCATACTACTAGATACAGTAGTATATAATGGATTTAATAATTGCAGGTGTTTTATTGCAAAAAATAATACAAATTAAAAAAAAAATACTGAGGTGGTTTCGGGTCACTATAAAAAAAAAAAAAAAATCCTACATAGCGCACCATTATTTCATTTAAAATAATAGGCAAAAGCTCCATTTTATTTCACAGTTCTTTTAAAGTGTTTCCACCCAGCTAGCCTTGAAAATACACTTTAAGAAGAAGTAGCAAGACTAGGCCTAGTTGAAGTCGTTCCTGTGTTTAAAAGGAGAAAAATCTATTGTTTCTCTAAGCGGTGCCAGTACAGTTATTGTATATAAATATCTGCTAAATGACATGACCAATTCTTTCATTGTGGCAGCGCGCACAGCCCAACAACACTTAGTCGACTCACTGCTGGGGATTAAAAGCACTGAATATTCAAGTTCATGTAAAAGTCAAGCTCTTGGAGATCTGTCGGTATCCATGGAAACACTGACTCATTCTGAGGCACTTATTTGAAAACTCGGTTGAACTAAATGCCTTAAATTTCCAGTACAACTATGATCACAAAGACTGAACAACAAAATGCACTTTTATATTATGTATAAAACTGGATACCCTATAGATGACCCCAAACATGTTCTTAAATTCATGTGATTTTTATGTGTTAGGCAGTTCATTTTTCAGTCTCTTATCAGATGTTACAGCTCCTGGATGTGTTTAAAATGTGCACTTTAGACTATACCTACAAACTATAATTATACTAATCAATAATAACACAAGATAATTAGGAAACATATTGATACAGAAGAAAATCACATAAATAGGACAAAACGAAACCTTTCCTTACTAGTTATAATATGGTCTTAACATATACCATAAATAAGACCACTTCAGACAAGACACTGCTATTTCCTGTTGAAAATTACATTCTATTGTCAAAATAATAGCGTTTTTATTATCATTATGGTATTGAAGTCAGTATATATTTCTTCTTAGTTGTTTTGTGACGATACTTAAATTTCAAACTTCAGAATTTTACATTAGTGTTACAAACATTGCAAATCAAATCTACTCACAACAATATAAAGATCACAATCAGATCAACTACCCCAGAGACCAATGCAGTGTGTGCCCAGACCAGTCCCTCCAGCCCGCTCACTATGATGTGCGGTTTGTGTGGATGACGTCATTATCTTCGCTTTTCGATGGTTACCGCGGGTGACGGCGGGTCGGGTAATAGATGGAGCTTATTCCTGTAGCGTCTCTGTTTATAGACCATAGAGCTCCAGACCAGGCCCATCATCACTGCAGTCGCGGAGGGCACTAAACTGAGTGATTATTATTGGACATTACCTCCACGTTACAGCTCATGTTTTTACAGGGCCATAAAAAGACCGCTGTGCCTGCACCAAAGAATGTTTCATACCACTTTAGAATAACTACACCTTACTTAGCCTTAATAAAGAACATGAACAAAGACCTGCTCCATAATAAACACACTGGTTAGGATTCAGGTTTAGTTGCCAAGGTTTTGAGTCAGGGTTAGGCAGTAGTGGATGAAGTACCCAATTTTGTTACTTAAGTAAAAGTACAGGAGTAGTACAGATACAGGAGCAAAAAATTCCTTAAGTGTAAGCAAAAGTACTACATGAAAACATCTACATAAGAAAAAAATATTAAAGTAACCATTTAAAAATGTACTGAAAGAGTAAAAAGTATTTCACAAAAGTATTATTAATTTGAATGTAGTGATATTCTGTATATTAAAAAAAACAATACAAATCAATTTCTTCATTTTTCTTAGGAATTTTGTGTATTTATGTTTGTTCAAAGCCAAAGTTTAAACTCGAAAACTAGTCATGATGTTACCGCAAACATTATCAAAATAACCCCTAAAATCATATGAAAAGTACTTTTTACTTTGCAGTGCAGTTCAAAAATGTGGTGGAGTAGAAAGTAGATACCTGCTCTCAAATGCAGTGACGTAAAAAGTACAGAAAGTGCAGAATTTGTAGGTATCTGCATTTTACTCAAGTACAGTACTTTGCTACTTTTACTTTGTTAGCTTCCACCATTGGGATTAGGGTATTACTTTAGTAGTTACTGTCCTCTTTATATGCACGGTCCTTGTTATAAGAAATCCATAAATAAACTATATGTTCATTATGTGTTAAGCCTTTGTTCATGATGTATTATGGCTATTAAAAGTGTTGTATATTTTGGATAGATTATTTTTTCAGACCAAGGCTTAGTTTGCTTTTTCATACCTGACAGTCGTCCAGCCTCCACCGGTAGGAAAACCACGCCAGAACCTGTATAAATCAGCTGACCGGATAAGTCACAGGAACTGCCACTGAGAAAGATCGCTAGTGAGCAGTCAGAACTATAAGATATAAAAACAAACTAAACCTTGTACTGGAAAAAGAATCAATTAAAATAAATTAGAGCAAGACCAGATGAACCTCATAAACCTTATCTACTAATTACAAAAGTAAAAAAAATATACTACATACACTTTTTCAAACATTCCTGCAACCAATTTGGCATTAACTAACTCACCATTATTATATATACTGTAATTATTATTTTATATGTGCCTTGTGTCAGTATTTCCTTAGTTACTACTTACAAACATATATAAATGTTCTAAGCTTCACTTGTGCTAAGTGCTGTGTTGCTCTGTGTGCACTGGCTGTGACCCTGGCTTTGTGCATCCTCGACCCCCTCTGACCCCTGCACACAAAGACCCCCCTGTCAGTGCGGCCTTGGCTCTAACACTCACGCGGAGAATGGAGGGGGCAAAGGAACGTCGGGGGAGGGATGCATGATGGGAGTCCTGATGTCGCAAATATTCTGTCCAAAAATACATCTCATTCAAACTGCCTTTTTCCTTGTAGATTTTCAAAGCCTGTGTTGAAAAGTGGTCAGGCTTATCAGTGTTTCCCATTAATAGAAAAGACTGTGGACTGGATTTGCATTGTGTAGCCCACCCCAACCCCCTGTAGTTATAAAATATAAAATAAAAATGCCATTCTTCTTGTGTAATCATAAACGTATAACATTACTGTTCAAAAGTAGGGCAGTCACACACAAAATATGTAATAAATGATTGCCAGTATTGATAGTCTCTCCGGGGGAGGAGCGACTTGTATTCCAGTGCCTTGTTTTTAACATGCTGAGCAGTAAACCAAAACCAAAAAGTACAGGATATCTGGGTCCCGTTATTGTTAAGCTTATTTACCAAATATTTGACATGTTTCAGCAGTCAGACTTCCACCTGCGTCACACCATCAGTGGCATAGTTTATTTTCAATTTAGACTACGGATTCTTCTTAACAAAAGCCTAAGTAAAATCTGTCAACTGGACAAATCGTTGTAGGAGTGAAGACGTTTCGCTGCTCATCCAAGTCGCTTCTTCAGTTCTGATCAGATTTCAAGTGGACACTGCCTTATATGTATCTATCACTGAAACTGTAAACAGGTATTGTTTCCAGTTTCAGCCTTCACGGCCGTATTCAACCTTGTTTCATTTGCTAAACAACCCATATTCTGTTATTTTCTTAAGTATGTTATAATGTTGTTTCCTCATCGCTAACATACCTGGAGTTGTTTTGTTTCATTCCAAATGTTGAACACACAAACCCTGCATGTTTCAGGCCGACCTCTTCACTCGAAACAAAAACACTCTGTTCCACCTTGTGATGTCATGTGATAATGCAGGAAGTGCTCCACTGTATTTTTGTAAGGATTTGTTTTTTTTTGTGTATTTTTCACTATTTTACCCTCTCCCTTCTGTATCTGAGCCTGGAGCTGGGTGGAGATTTGGGCTTCTCCCGTGTACACCTGCACCTAATCTGCATTCAGCTGCACCTGGGGAGGATGAAGGGAGCCAGGGCCAGACACTCAGGGCCAGATCGTCTTGTCATCTTCATGTCATGCTCCGGTGTACTTGTTCGTCTATTCCACCGTGAGTCCAGTCTTTGGAACTACCCTGCACTAGTGACGGTGAGATGAAGCCCCGTGAAGGATCCATAGTTTCAGTCAACTGTGCCGGCACATGTACCAACACTTAATTGGTTTAGGATTAATTTACTCTATAGCGTCATCAAGAGGTCAATAAAATGTACTACAATCTAGTTTCCAACTCAGCGCCATCAATTGAACAAATGAACTACAAAACCAGTGATAGAACCACAGTGAAACATATTATTAGAAATAGGAGTGCACTTGTGTTACTTGTACTTGCTTCTAATTAAATAAAGAGAATTAAACCCCAATATTTTTCATATTTTTTTCTTTAAAAAAAAGTAGTTTGTCTAAAGAGTCAGGACTAAGGCGGTTCTGCTTTTTTGTGAGGATTTCTCCTGCTTTGGCACAGACGCACAAAATGGTTTATACTTTGTGAGCCCTGAGCAGACATTGTGTAATTTTATAATTACTATACAAGACAAACCTTGTTCTCCCAAACAGGGGAAATCTTTATTTTTTTCACTGGTTCCATCTTTTAAACACTCGCAGACAATAACCAAACACCAAACATAAGATGTGCGGGTCGACTCCATTGCGTTTCGCTGTGCCTTATATTTCAAATGTGACGTGGTTCATGCCAAACCAGCAAACCGCTTCCTGAATCAGTCACGTGGTACGGTGCTTCAGGAAGGTTCGAACGTCATCGCTTACGTCATCAAACCACGCTCCGAACCACACTTCGCCTGAATTTTAACTGATTACGCAACACACACTTCGAAGCCTCGACACAGACCGTAACATCACTACCTTGCACCTCCGTCTCCGACCCAGCTCTCCATGTCCGGTATGAACACCCCAGCATTTGACCCTGCAACCCACGACCCGCTCCAAGGCTACTGCCTACAACACCGCTCCCAACTGTCTGTTATGACGACCTTCATTCAATTTCCTATATCTATAAATAAACTCTGTTGTAACCGTTTCCCCGAGTCCTGTCTCTCTGTCAAATGTCATAGACCTTCACTAGAATCATTTGAATAATTTCAGCCATCTACTCTCTACGGAACAAAAGGTAAAAAGTAGCTGTTAACTTGAAAACTACCACTTCATGACATCACAAGGTGGAACAGAGCATTTTGAGCTTTGGAGATGTACACAGATAAATAATTAAGGATTACTCAAACGTGTGTGAGTGAAACAAAACACAACTCCAGGTATGTTTTTGAGGAGGTAACATTATAACATGGCTTAAAGCTCACAAGAGTCAATTTTGTGTAATATAGGGTCTTTAACTCGATATCCAACTCTAGTAGCTAAATTACGATTTCAATAACTTCATCAAAAACATATAGGTTTCATTTAGAATGGCCATCTTGTTGCACACTTCAATATTTTTTTATTTTGATTGTTGAAGTATAATGTATGTATCATTTTAATTCTCACAGTTTTGAGATGCTGTATTTAAAACAACAGATGAACTATAGTCTGCATATTGCTGTCACCATCTGCCCTATCCCTGCCTTCTCTCGCCAGGGTTGAGCTTATTACTAGACAAACACAAATGCCAATAATGTGGGTCTAAGTGCATGTTCTCTTATGAAACACGCAGGATTACAAGTATGTTGAAAGTGCAACCGTGTTGTGTTGACCGAGCTCTCATGACGACATAATCTGAGCTGCTGGTACAAAGATAAAGCCCGAGTCAAGGTGAGCCCTTTCTCTGTGCTGGAGGGGGAGGAGTCACTACGGCTGTGCAATATATCGCAATCGAACTGAAATCACAATTCTGTTTTCTGGTCTGCGTTAGCTGGATTTCTGACTCGGGAAGCTGACCATTTAAGTTATTGCACTGTTGTGTATTTTCTCTCGCACTTTCTTTTATTAGTGACTTGTTGTCCATTGATTTGTGTCTTCTATGTTTTTGATGATTGAATGCACAGCTGTAGAGTTACAAATGATTGCTTTTGGGGATTAATAAAGCTTTCTAAAATCACAAAAGCTGCAGTTAGTTTGATAATAGAATATCCTCTGCAAATAACAGAAAATCTGTATTTTTAAAGTAAAATCTTGCTGTACCTATACTTTTAAACCTCTACCAAAATGTTCTGAAATGTATAAAATTCTCAAATGTTAATGCTCCTGGAGTTGTTTGTGCTTGTGTCTGCTATGTAGCTATAATCCATGACACCTGTGGATCATTATGTTCTAATTTGCACATTTTAAATTGCAATATTCATCTAAAATGACTTGATAACAGAAACAAATTAGCTGACTTCCGCGTTAGAAAACCATGGTGCTCAACGGGAGCCTGCGTCGGCGTAAACGACATCACAACAAAAGGTTGGCACCTCTGATGGATAGCTGCCGTAATGGTCGTGGAGCAGAGGGGGTGAGGTGAGGCGACACTCACATGTAGGTTGGGTGCTCCAGTCTGATGTTATGGACTTCACAGTTCCAGGTCATGTGGCGGTCAGGGCAAACCAGCTGGAGAGTGAGAGAATGCGAGATTATCAGATTAGTAGCAAAAGTGCACTTAGAAGCAAGTTTAATACAGCACACATCCTGTATTAATATAGTAGGGCTGCATGGTATGATGATAAGAACAACATTCAGTACTTCTGTTTCATGCACTCCCCTGGTTGGTCAGCTTTGTGTGAGTGACAGGTGGATTTAACCAATTACAGTGAAGTAAAGCTGAACAATTAACAACATTTTATTTGAGATTCAATCATTTCTAAACATCAATACTATGCTTGGATCTAAAATAAAAATTGTAAAATTGTTTTACAGCCAATTCTCTGTCAGTAAAAGCATGTGGACTGTTTTTTTTTAGTTTTTTACATGCCAATAATCTAGCAGTCAGCAGTGGAAGTCTGACTGCTAATCTAGTCTTCAATAAGCATTAAAGACTGTAAGGATCTGAGGGCGCTGTTCCATAGTCTGGGCTCTGCCACAGAAAAGGCTCCATCATCTCTGGTCTTGAGCCTGGCTTTGGGCACAGCCACCAGGAGCTGGTCAGCTGACCTCAGGGTGGAGTATAGGGCTGCAGTAACTCCCTCAATTAAAGAGAACCTAAAGTGCAGACATTTAAACACAATCAGTAACATTATAAATTGCACCTGTTATGAAACAGGAGCCAGTGCAGGCTGCACAGCACTGCCGTGATGTGCTCTGTCTGCGTTTTTGTCAGCAGACGAGCTGCAGCGTTCTGGATAGTCTGTAGGTGCTGCAGCGAGCCCTGGTCCTGCCCCACAAAGAATCACTGTATAAGATAAACAAATGCTTTTTCAAAATCCACCTGTGGAAGGTGGAACTTTACTTTAGCAAGAAGCTGCAACTGAAAGAAGCTGGATATTATGAGAGAGCTAATGTACTTCCACAATCCACAATCATGCCACAAATAAAGTATTAATTAAAATAGCATAAAAAATGTGATGCATATAAAGGGTGAAAAAAAGATTAAGAAGAAACATGCCAAGGTTCATGCATGCTAAATGCAGTGTCATAACAGGATCATCTGCTTCAGGGGAGGAACAAGCCAGCTGGTTTCTGTAATAAGAAAATACCAATCATTACTGCAGTAGAATTACAGGCTGGCTCTGACTTACAATTTAACACTAAGTCTTAGTTTAAAATGCTACATATGGGCTTTACTTTTGATTGTAATTATTCAAGGGTTTTAAAATGTAAATGAACTGTTTCATTAATATTGCACCAACTGTACATAACTTACTTACTTTTACACTATTTTGAGAATGTTTGGAGAATGCAATCATGATAGACCCACAGCGTTTTATGTGCATCTGAAAAAATACTAAAACAGAACAATTAGTCTGTAAACATCTTGAAATTGTTATTATTGTTGTTGAGAATGTATTTTTTGCCTTACATTTTAGTGGAAGTGACAGTTAAAAGACCTAAGGAGGTATTATTTGGCAGAGCTTTAAACTTGAGTACAAGATCGTTTATCGAGACTTTGTTGAGACACTGATCCAAGGGCAAAATCAAAAACTAAAAAGGAAAAAGACAAAGTGAAACACACATGGCCTGGATGACTAGACTAGACTAGACTAGAAGACTAGACACCCAATGTGCCAACATCAAAACCTCACACACTAGACCAGGGAACAGGGTCTGCAAACAGAACAGCAAAGTGCCCGTCCGCTATAACCTGTATATGTTAGTTCATTTTATTGGTCTCCCAAAAGGAGACATTTCTTTGGAACAGGGGAAGCTGCTCAAGCATCACCCACATACAAGTACAACGCACCAGACAAGACCACAGTCATAGTGAAACATACAAAAAGCCAAACACACAAATCATTTCCCCCTCTGTTTGCTCGCCACTTCATCATTTATAAGTTTCACAAAAACAGGTACAAACAAGTCCCTGTACCGATTACGCTTGCACAGAAAAGTTGTGTAGCCCATTCCTGCGTGCATAAGCGTGTAATCAGAGAGCAGGACGTGCATACTGTCCATGTGCATGTAATCCTTCCCCCTCTCTCCCTGTCACTGTCGATAATTCAAGCTGACAACACACAAATCACTGAAGTAGTTTCCCAGCAACAACAATAATGGCAGCCGGTTTGGTGCAGAAGAGCAACAAAATATGAATGTCTTTTCTGGTGGGGGCTTTGCTACCTGCCTTTCTCCAGGGTTTTTGTTTTGCCTGGAATATCCCACACTCTGCGGGATGGGATTTAATTTATCAAACATTTATTAACTTGTGGGTGTCGGAACATGCATTCTTACTGTGAAGGGGGCTGCTTTTCCACTGCGGGTGTGCAAAAATATCAAAATATCGTATTGTTTAACTTGATGCAGTATCGAGATCATGGGCTGCTGTATCAACATATCGCCAGGAGTATTTTTTGTATATTTTACTGAAGTATTTTGTGAAAGTGCCACAATTTTGCTGCTTGTTTACAGAAAGGCAACAAATTGATGCAACAATTTTGACATTTTTACTGTACATTTCATTTTATCTTTGCACAGATAGTGGTTTAACAAAGACTCTTAGTATGAAAGCCATAATTTAGTAGTGACGTTGTGAACCTTTAGAGGTGTTAAAACAGCATATGTCCATTTGGTAAAAGTACATGTTGGGCTCATATAAGTAATGGATGAATAAGCAATGACCAATGTAACAGTTTGAATATCATGCACAAAAATGTGAAAATGGGGTTTAATTTTAAGGCGCTGAAAGCCTTTAATTTTTACAGAACCGTATCCAATCGATTTGAAATATACTGCATCGGATTGACTCAAAAGTGCACTGTATTAAGATAAATATCATATCGTGGCCTATATATCGAAATATCTGCAATTTCTTAATGATACCCAGCTCTACTCTTCTCAGATCTAACCTGCAACTTGGTTTTATGGCATCACCTGCTTGTTTCCATGGAGACTGATAAGTTAAATGCCATACTGTGGAGCATTCCAGCCAAAGCAATAACATCTCCATAGAGACAAGGAGGTGGCAGACCCTCCACCAGAGAAGTTACATAGTGCATCTTTAACAAACTGATTTGTCAGGATTTAAAAAAAAAGCTTCAGATGTGGACTGTAGTAATCGTGTTAAGTAAAATCTATGGAAAAACAAGGCATAGGTGAGGCGTGTTTTCTGTGGAGCCGTTTCAAAGATACAGTGAAAAGACTGTAGGGAGGAGAGCCAAAAAAAGAGCGTGACAACCGTAAGATGTGCGGAGGTCAGAAACATGAGAGAGGAGTTTCCTTTCATCTGTCTCTGCTCATCTCCGTCTCAGCACGAACAATGTGGTCCTCCTCCAACAACCACTCCCTGCAGCGCACCGCCGTCTCTCTGCTGCCCCCATGCGGTAAGCAGAAGAACGACCATGTGGCTCTTTGTGTTATAGAACCAAGAGCAGACTTTGCACATAAAAAATAAAGAAAAATAATCTGTATATCTGGGTATCACCTTTTCTGTTTGTTTTATTTATTTATTGTGTATAGCGTAGTAGGTTATAATTAAAGCCTGTGGAATAAGTTTTCAAACACTGGACACATTCACATCATGGGGACCTGCTTCCCTTAAGAACACAACAAATGGGCCCTCATGTCATAAATGCTTTATTGTTAGATGAACATTAAGCTTTAAAGTTCATATTTGGGTTCAAAAGAGTTGGGTTTAGGTTAAGGTCAAGCATGTACTATAAGGTTAGATTCAGTCTCCAGGAAATGAATCCAAGTCAATGTAATAATGTCTCCAGGAATCATGGAAACCCAGCAAGTGTGAACGCAGCCTTAAACTCTGTGCCTACAGGCCAATACTGTACAAATAATGAATATATCTTACTTCTTTTTCTCCAGGTTGACAGGATATCTCTGGAACAGGCCCGGGCGCCTCTTGAACCACTCTGATAAATCCGAACAAGTGCGTTACAGAAGTGCTACAGAGTGGAACCGGGCCTGCGGAGCGCTGTCACAGTGCGCCAAAGGGCTAAACGCAACAGCTTTGGGGTTTCGCACATTCTCGTGCAAACCTAAGTAATGCCATTGGGGGAAATCTTAGCTGACATTCTCCGGCTTTCAACAAACTTACGTGGTGGGAAATCTCTTGGTCAAAGCAGTCGATGTTAAAACTTAAGCTGTACTATCAGTCAGAACATTTTCAAGCGTATAGTTTTGTCTACAGTCTAATTTTTCAGCCAAACGTCGCCTAAACCCGTAGCCAATACACGTGCTTTGTAATTACGCATGCGCAGTCACATTGCAGCTGCAATCAAAAATATTGTTATAATTATGTTATGTAACATTGATAGTTAACACTAAATAGAGCAGAACAGAAGATAATCATTACACTGAGGAGGCCTCTTGATGTTTTAAATGACAGGTTTGCCCCATTTAACACAGTCAATGCCTTTGCTGTTGAGACTCTTGTTTACAACAGACTCTATTTGTCATATGAGAAGTTGTTATTTATGGTGCATAACGCCAGTGGTGTGGAAATACACTGTCCGAATAAAGAAACTGCTTCCACATGATAAACACATTATTTTAATGCATATTATGAACCTTTGTATAAAGTGTTAAGACCATGCTACATTATGCTGCTGTAAATATAAAAAGAGAAGAAACATTCAGCTGGTAAAGCTGAAATATCCAAAAAGAGAAGAGAAAAGCTTAGATGTGTTACACATTTAAGCTAGTCACTCAATAGAGATGTAACATTATGTTATATACCACATATACCATGTTATATGTCACAAGTATCACAGATACATACTGCACTTTACAAACATGTTGTAAATCCTATTCTAAAAACTAATAAATATTTTCCTTTTGGTCCCTGCTTTGAGTTCACCAGAGGTCAGGCTCCACCCACACAATCTTCTTCTGCTCCTCCCAGATGACGGTGCGCAGGTGGTTGAGTAGGGAGCTGTAGTCGCACCAGGAGTCTGGGGCCATGCTGTGGTACAGACAGGGCAGTTTGTCCAGAAGAGGCTCTTCACTGAGAGAACAGGCCAACAGCTGCTCTTCGGAGTGTCCGTGTCTGTGCAGTTTGGACCTGTCACACATTTACAGTCAGAAACAAGGGCGGAGCTGTACTCATTGTTCTAGTATGTCAGACAACCTGCTCCTCCAGATACCAGCACAACAGAGCATTAGACTAGCAAGATAAAAAAGATGTGTGCTAATTCTCTATTTTACGTACGCAACATAGCTGAGGTTATAATAGCATCATCTAATGCCATCATTTAATTAAACAATTACAGGACTTCGAATTTTTATTACACTCCAAGTGTTCAAGTACGTCATCTAAAAGCATTTTAATTAGTAAATACCACGAATAGATACTAGCCACTTCTATTTTATTATCCTCTGATTTTATGATACATTTGAATAGAATATAGACTTGAGTTTTATACTTGAGCTTGTGAGCACTGCGGGCACTTTGTCCAATGAAGATGATGATTGGGTAAATGTCGGCTCTGTGCAGTCTCCGCACACAGTCCAGACCCAAGGGCAGCACACAGTGAATTCCCTGTGGAGAAAAAAACGCAAATGAAGTGGTTAGTTGAAGTGAAATGGTTCATTTTTGTTTTGGATCAAAGTAAGCAAGTTATAGGAATGTTTTTGAGTACTACTGAGGGGTTTGTCTGAGCCATCCAACCTCTTCCTACCAATCTAAAGCTTTCTGAGTTTGTGAACCTAGCAGTTGGAAGTAGGTATATTCTGTCAGGTATGTAAATCCTATATTATTAGAACAACATCAGAATTTAAAGTTCACAAAATAGGGTAAGGTTGCCGTTTAAGGTTAGAAAAGCAGTAATTATCGCCAAGATAGGATCAGTCTCCAGTAACTGGATGTAAGTCGATAAAATATGGCACAAGACATGTAAAATGGACTTATGTGAGTGTGAGTCTTGTAAAAGTCTCTCTCCTTCTCTTCATGGGTATTCATTATTAGGCTGGAGTAAAGGGTAAAGTGCACATAGTAAAGTAGGCAAAAAAGACAAATACCCAGGTACCTTTTTCATAATTTTCTCCACGCTCTGGGTGGTATAGTACGAGTTTTCCGGTTGTTCACACTCCTCCAGTATTTCAGACTTCTGGAGTCGGGCAGCATGCTCACTTGGGCTCAGTGTTTCTGAAAAACAAACAGTGGAAACAATGAAATGAGGGCAGTAAACACAATGACGTCATACAAGAAAAGATAAATATGCTAACAAAACACATGTGCTAAATTTAATACATTTGATTTATTTAACGCTTTTGTAAACACCAACAGCCACTGATAAATGTATGTACACACTTGGTTGTCTAATATTTTCCTCTTTTTTCCATGTTATTAGTATAAAAATAGCACATACTAAATAAACACTAGGAGCAGTGACAATGTTTGCTGTATCAATAAGTCCTTTCCTTTCTGTAGCTGATTTATTTCCCAGCAAAGCCATAAATGTTTAACAATCTGCAATGTGTTTACAAATGTAGGAAAACATCCTTTTATAATAGAGTGGAACTGGACGGAAAACCAATATAAAACATTTACCACATTTGAAGCAATATGGCTCATATTTTTGTGTTTATAACAATGCGTTAAAATGAGAACGATAAAAAAGACAGGAACTACTAAACTTCAAACCCAGGACTAATGATGGGCATAACTATTTTTAACTGAGAATATAACAAACATTTAAAAAGCACTACGTAAAACAAATGCATTACAGGTACTACTGATAAAAAGTTGAGTCCCTTAGAGTGCGTTCACACTTGCACATAGACTATCAGGACTAAACTGAGACTAAACCCAGGATGAATCATGGACTAGAACACAACTACTAAATCAAGACTAGACCAGGACCAAACTAAGTCTACATCAGGACTAAACTGGGCACAAACCAGGACTGAATCACAACAAATGACCCTTAGTTTAGTAGATTTGGTTTAGTCCAAGTTTAGTTCCAGGTTTAGAACCATTTTTAATGTAGTGTGTTCAAATGTGAATGCACCCTAAAGCAGTGTCAGTGTATTTAATCCACTACTTTTTAGAGGCCTTAAACTACTTCTAAATGAATCTTACAAAACCTCACTACTTGTCCCTGTACTACATTTTGAAAACCCCTCATATCATGTACAGTGTGTCTTACCAGGCTTCAGAAGCTGAAACCCCTCCCATCCAATTAGCTTCTTTTCCAGGACACGCCCCAAGATGGAGGGCAGGAGTAGTATGGGTCTGCACACAGGAGGGAAGTGTGGAGTGACCAGGGTGTAGGGCATGAGGGTAACACACCCTTTGGCTGTAGTGTCACCTAGAAGTACAGAAAATGTATGAAAAGTCTGAAAAAACTGCAAGTTTTAAAAGCGTGAAAAACAGAAGTAGTTCATATTTAACTATTTGCAATGGTTCAAAGTTATTCCTGTCTTTCCTTATGCATTCCCAGCATAATTACTCACCATGACGAGTTTATAAGCACTTTTTACAACTTTCAGAGGCCAGAGTGGAGTTTTGCCATAACGGTAAATCTAGACTTTAAAACTCTAGACGGTAAATCTAGACGGTAAAACTAGAATGCTAACACACACTTTCTGATTAACCGATAATAAATAATTTTCTAATTAGATGCAGACATCACACAGCTGATTTTTACGCCAAGAGCTCTTCATACAATATCTTTACTGGGGCAAGACACATTTTGCTTAAATACATGGGAAAACATCTGGTACATGCTCATAAATTTTTGATCACACACCAGATTCTGGGCTGCCTTCGTTTTCAAAGCTGACCCACAGTGGATTCCTCCCCTGGTGACCGGTGCTGACAATTCGGACACTTGGTTTCTGGGGCACTGTACGTCCAGACTAGAACACAAAATAGGGATTATAGATGCTGGCCACTTGTAGAGAAGTAATGGTGATTCAAGATGTTACCTTTTGAGACTTGGTTTGGAAAGTCATATCCTCAAGTGCCCGGATCAAAAGTCCTTGTGCTCTGTGTGCCAAAAAAACATTAGAATTTATTGTTTAGAAATGTACTTTTATTAGGTGTGGTGTCTAAATAGTTTAAATATAATGGAAAGAAAGTGATACAACATGGTGAATAAAGCGTGTTTATGAGTGCATTTTAAAAACAACCAGGAGACACAGAGCAGGGTTTTCTAGTGAACTTTCCATTCTTTTCATTTTTTTTTTTTTATTTTTTTTTTTGATTGATTATAATTGAGTTAGGGTCATGTGTTACCCCATAGTTGGTTAGCCTGGACAATGCCTTTAAATTATCAATAATTAGAATTCTTCAAAAAGTTGAAAAGGTATTTTAGTTCCAAAACTAGAAGTCTGGTTCCTTTTTACGTTTACCAACCTGAAATAGTTTGGGACCGTCCCACTGAGGAGGTGCAGCAGCTGACAGGGGTGCACCTGACTGGCCTCCCAGGAGTCAGGAGCACCTGTCGGCCATGTGTTTGTGACATGGAGGATGTCGTTACAGGACACAGCCAGAGTCCCGCCGCAGCCCGACGACAGGGACATGTTCACCCGCACATAGAAGGAGTCTCCAGAGGAAATCTCATTGCTCTGGAGCTGCTGGACTAAGGCCTGGTAGTCTGAAGAAAAGGAGAGACCTATTAGGTAGTGTTTGTTAATATAATACACAATATTCACTATCAGATATCACTAAAGTGGACATGTTTTGTAAAGTGGTAAATGGTAAAATGGTCAGATTTTTATGTAGCACTTTTTTCACCTTCAAGGCACTAAAAGCACTTTACATCAAGGAACCACTCACCCATTCACACACACGTTCATACACCAGTGTTCAAAGACATCAGGGGCATGGTGGGTTAAGTGTCCAGCCCAAGGTCACAATGAAAGTAATCATCTGTAGGATTGCACCGCCAACCTGTGGGTCAATGGATCTGACTCAACCAATGAGGTTTATGTCAAGAGCGCGATATAAACCGACAACCTTTGGATGAGTGGACAAACACTCCAACTGAGCTTCTGTCGTTATTTAGATCAATATTATGGTTTTCAATGGACAAAATGTAAATTAAGGGTTTATAGTTAATACTAAACCCATCCAAAAGCATAATATATCTTCTTAAACTACTAGATTGTATAAAAAAAGAATAAACAAAATTCAGAAATTTTGTTGGAAATGTATACACAGTAATTATTTTTAAATATTTCTACAAAACCAGTTCTGATTACATTATCCTTTCTCTGCTTCCTCTTTTACCAAATCAGCTGTATTTTCCTTTAGGGTTGTTTTAATGTGTGGTTTGAAGGACCAAAAATACAGTCATAAACCAAAGCATGCCTCTAATCCCCTGAACAGTGAGCTGTAGTTGGCATGTAAGCCAACTGCTAGTGCCAAAAAATGTCCTTTATGACAACTGTAAACACATCAATCATACGAATCCAGCTTTTGTTTGAATAAGTCTGTGTGAAAGTACATTTTGTTCAAATGCAATGGTGGTAGGACTGTAGTTTTGTCACTAGAATAAAAATTATCTGAATTCTTGTATGTTGAGTTAATACCATATGCTATACAAATAATCTAGGATTTTATTTACAGAGCACATTTTATAAATAAGAACCTGGGTAGTGGATATGCTTTATGAAGTGAAAGTAGTAGAGGGGTAAGTGGAGGTACCTGCTAGTCTGGGGCGGAGAGAGAGGTGGCAGAAGCCTGTGACTTGACCCAGGGCCCAAACTGCCTCCTCTAAAGTCGAATCCTCCAGGACCATTTTCAAGGCCTTTTCCTTCTGCTCATATTTCACCTGGAAAACATGAAGGAATATTTAGAGACTGCGCCGTAATGATTTCTCACTCGTTATATATTCTCTGTTTTTTGCGACTAAACTAAGCAGCTCTCTGACATTTCCAATTTGTAAAGGTAGTTCACGATAGGAAAAAGGTGAGACCCCTGCAATATAATGTTATAATTTAAGAAAGATGAGTGCTTTAAATTACACTATTGTTGAAGTTCTTTTTTTTTTGTTAGGGATTAGGTCCATTATGGTCATTTTGTGGCTAAAACTCAACTGTCAACAAAAACACCAAAGATTGATTCTGTAACTTTTCTGAAGGAGGGGCCACCACATCCTTGTCTCCATGGAGATGTTATTGCTTTGCCTTGAATGTTTAATGGATATGTTTAATTTCTATACCGTGGAACATGCCAGGCAAAGCATCTCCCTGTAGACATACATGTGGCTGACCCCCCATCAGAGAAGTTAAATAAAGATGAACTTTGTGCCAGATTTTGTTTCATTAAGTATAGAAATGAACTATAATTCAGTTAAACAGCAGATTCTACCATATGACCCTCACCAGCCCCCACAATCATTTTGAAATATTTGAAGTTAAGAAATTCAACCATGTACCACGTGTTTGTACAGTCCTACCTCTACTATCTGAGCTCCAGGGCTGATCCCGACCATGTGAGCGGGACTGTCCTCGGTCACCTGGTGCACAAACACTCCAGTTTTGTTCCCGCCCACCACAGACAGCTGCTGCAGCAGAGTCTCTCCCTGGAACGAGATGGTCAGCACACGGCCATTGATGCGGATGGCTTTGGGACGAGAGCGGAAGAGGAATGGAGGGGCCGAAGTCTGAGAGGGACTGGGAATAAAAAAAATGTTTAGTTTAGTGGCTTTGAACAGCGCATTGATTTATTTAACTAAAACTATAATGATTTCCACACGCAACGGTTATAGCTGATTCAAACACCATTCAAACTGCATTATTCCAGAGTACTTAGTTGCTTTATGGATGATTTTTTTGTTGTTAAAACCAGTTATAATGCACTTTTTACTCCAATTTAGATACTGTATCAGATTTTATAGTCTAAAAACGTTATGGTAAAAATGTCAATGCCTAAAGAGAAGGATTTATTTTCGAAACATAATACCACATTCATACTAAAACACATTTTTAATATACAAATAATTAATTTTCAACCCAAAATTATACTTTTCTTTAATATCACCATGTGGTTGTGGTCTCCCAACTTCTAATAATAAGCCCTTTCTAAAACCATTCAGGAAATATCCAACTTTGTGATTTCTTTTTTTTTTTTCTTTTTTCAGTTTTGATACTTACTCACCTCATTATGTCGTTTTTGTTTCTCTACTTCCTGTTTTAGTATGAGTGAGTATCTGGGTATTGAGTTTTTATGACCCTAGTGAGAATAGGCCATTGCAACTGGTATTAAGGCAGTCAAAGCGGCTCCACCTTGTCTAATACACCAGGCTCGCACAAGCCCAGCAGGGTGGTAGTACCAGTAACATTAGAGGATAATAATAATAATTGGAGGAGGATTACATGTTTACAGCCACGGATTTTAACAATAGAGGCCATACCCGTCATCGCTGGTGCCATCCTGAGGGGAATTCTTAGAACTCTGCTTGCTGTCGGGGTCAGCTAAACAAGAGACAACCTGTTTAATCATTTAGCAACACATCAGTTATTGTACATGGGAATTTACAGATTAATGTCTGACGTTAAAACTTTGGCCAAGTCTCAAGTATTTTTAGAAGCTAAAAATAGAAGAGCAAGAGAAACACAATGCTACACCTTCACTCAGATGACTATTTTAAAGTGATAATGCAAACTCAAACTGCACACGTGCCAAAAAGTAAGATAGAGAATACATGCTTTCTAATCAAAAATATCTGAAACACATCCAAAAATATCTGGCTAGGTAACTGTACTGTCTACTGTCTCTTTATTATATACTTACTGGAAGGCAGGAAAACAAAGTCGTCCAAAACAGAATCAGTTTCAGCATTTTCCAGGCTATGGGTATCAAAAAAAGAAAGGTCATTAGAGATTTAAACACAATAGTTGTCAAAACTCTTTTGATCTTTAACATTTTTCCACATTTCAATACAGCAATCAGATAATGAACAGGTTTTTTGATGGACCAGTTTCCCGAATATTTTGTTATCTAAATACAAGTAACTCTGACTGGGCAAAGACTGACCTGTTACCCTGGTAAAGTTCCTCCTCCCTTCGCCGAAGAGACTCTGAACAGGGGGGCTCTGCATTTCGAGAGCGAACACTGGACGCTGCCAGATCTTCACCCTTTAAACATAATTATAAACACAATCATACATATAATTTCAGTGACCCCACAGTGGTTGGTCCCACATCCTGCCTAGGCTGGACTTGTGCTCACATACCTCAGAAATGGGAGAGCTCATAGACATGGGAATTATTGCATCCATGCGCCGAAGTGGTCTGCGCCGACCTAGGGATGGAGAATCCTCACTGGATGACATATTTCCCCAACTGCTCAAATCCTGAAGAGGAACAGTATATAGAGTAACTAACAATGGTTTACAAAATGGACAGTAAGCAGTGTGAAATGAGGGTCGGAATCATTGTTATGATTATGATTATGATTATTATTGTCATTATTATTATTAAACATATTTTTAAAGTATATTTTGACAATGCATCAGGAAGGTGCTCAAATTTGTATGTAAATATATTGGTTGACAAAACGTGAATGGATTGTAAAATTAATCAGCTCTTTTCCCTGTAACTTTTAATAATTTTAATTATAGACACTATATTTGATATTCTAATTTTGCATATCCCCAGAGCAACAACTACAATATCCATTTTTCAATATCAGTGATGGAAGGTAACAAAGTAAAAGTAGTAAAGTACTGTACTTAAGTAAAACATTTTAGGTATCTGTACTTTACTTAAGTAAATTTGGGTACGTTTTACTTTTACTTCTTTACATTTGAGAGCAGCTATCTGTACTTTCTACTCCACTACAGTTTTGAACTGGACTGAAAAGTAAAAGTATTTTCATTATTTTTTGAGACCTACTGAAAAGGCTGAGGAGTATTTTTTAACACCTCCGTTTAAGCAAACAAAAATATACAAATAAAAACAGCTAGGAAAATATATCAGTTCAGTTGTTTTTGTTGAATAAAATTCAGCACAAATCTTTATCAAAATCACTACATTTGAAGCTTTATTAGAACTTAAAGTGTAAAAGTAAAAGTATTTTGTGCAGAGTATATTTCTTTAATAGCTCTTTAATACTTTCACATAAGTAGAATTTTTCATATGATACTTTTACTTTTTACGCAAGTATTTTTTTACTCAGGTATCTGTACTTTTACTTAAGTAACACATTTGAATGCTTCTTCCAACATATATGTCCCTCCTCTACTCTCATACCTGCACAGAGCCTAGTGTATGTCCTGAGCCAAACTTCTAGGGAAAACTGCAGCGGTAGTTATACATATTTAGTTCAGTCTTTATTTTTAAGGGACCATGTACAGGGACATTAACCTCATAAAATGTCGCACAGTAGATTATTGCTAAATAACTAGTTTCCATCGTCAGTCCCTGATTGACAATTATAATGCAATTATATCAATCAACAGTAAGAACACTTCACAGTGCCCACTCTCTAACCCACACACACTCACAATATCACACATGTATACAACCACTCAGCTCAGCAATTCCTTTAATATTCACATAGACATTACATACATCGGAGCTCTTTCTCCTCTCTCTGGAGCCGTGCACGGCCTTCATAGAGAACAGTCTCTCCTGCAGCTCGACCAGCTGAGACCTGAGGCCGTCCTTCTCCATCAGGATACGAGTGATCATGGCCTGGGCCTCGTCTCGCGACTGGTACGCCTGCAAGTACATAAGGTGTAATGTCATTGTAATCCCTCAGTCGTCAAGGTGCGATCCATAGATGATGAAAAATTCAATTTTTTCAACTGGACAAAAAGTTTGAAATCACTTGGACAGACTAATACTGCAGGATTACTCAAACATGTGTGAATGAAACATAACACAACGTCAGGTATGTTTTTGATGAGGTAACAACTTAATAATATGGCTTAAAGCTCGCAAGAATCAATTGTGTATAATATAGGACCTTTAAATTATTAATCACTATGGCAACAGTCCTAATTACTCATCACACTACCTAGCTTACTTTTCCTAGCCACAGAAATGCAGCAGGTTGGCATACAAAATAGTTATTATGGGCAGTGACAACTTTCTCAAAAATGCATTATAAATATGTAACTGTTCTTGTGTGTCAAACTGTGAAAGAAACATATCACAAGTGAATCATTCATTACTCCAAAGCTTGATCACATTCTTTGGATTTGCAAGAATGTGTAAAGTATTTGTGGACCCTAAACTGCTCACAATGTTAAAACTTTCTTATGTGCAACATGCTGAAATCGGAAGAAAATAATCATTACAAATCCAGAACAGCCTTATTGTTGTAACTTTTGCAAATTGCATAGTAAATGTATGTAAGTAAATACTGCAGATGTAAAGATTAGCCCCTTTTCAAAGTTTGCAATTTTTTCCACACTAACACAACAAAGACTTGAGGTGTGAGAGTCGTACAGGGGAACATGTGAAACCCGATGCGTGCGAGTAGGCTAGTGGAAAAAACAGGTGTATGCTAAAGTGACGTGAACCTGCTGTCGCTCTTCCTGTAGCTCTCTGATCTGTTCCTGTATTACCGCAGCCTTCTGCTCGTGCATGGAACAGTCCAGACTCAGCTGCTGCACCTGCAGGCCCAGCGACTCCTTCTGCTCCAACATCTAAGGGCAAACAAGGGTAGGATATCAGCAATGGTGTTATCAAAATCAAACAGCAAAGAAAAGTGTTTCAAAGTTCAATGTCAAAAGGAAAAACTGATAAAACTATTTCTCTTGATAGAGTAGGGCTGCCAGATCCTATGCTTAAAACGAGGTGAGAACATACTGAGAGTGAAGTCTCTGTGTCACAGCTTAAGGCAACGCTGAACGCCTTTATTTCACTAATTTAGTCACTTCAGTAGGAAAGCAAGTTACATCCATTATCTTTAATCTATAGCTCCATTGTTCCCATAAAATTGCCAGGTACAAAATGCCAGAACACTCAGCAGTGACCTCCATTCAGACTCACAACATCGCAAGGCTGCAAGTGTGAATGGGCCTATCGTGATTCACTGTTAAAACCATAGATCTCCACCGCCCACCGTTTGGTTTTCTCTGTGAAGTTTCTCGTTCTCCTCTCTGTAGCTCTGGAGCTGCTCGACCAGTTCTGCCTGACTCCCAATGGCTTCAGCTAAGTCCTGGGCCAAGATGTCATTACGGGCCTTACACAAACATTCACAACATTAATAATAATATTAACATTAACGACGATATTCTTTCATTTCATGATTTCTCACTGGGTCTAGTTTCTCTGCCTTCTCCAGCTGACAGCGCAGACTCCGCACCTCCTCTTGTAGCTGGGGGGTGTTTAGTGACGACATGTACCTTAGCGAGCACCTCTTCTGGTATTCATTCTCAGTTTGAGCTTTCTGCAACTCTGTCTGAAGTTGATACATCTGCAACAACATGTGACCAGCAATGTGAAAATCATATGTAATGTACTATTATTATTATTATGGGACAATACTACAGTAGATGCTATTTGTATTCACTTCAATATTATGCACAATTGGGGTGAAAAGTCCTCAAAATGGCGTCTATATCAACAAAAGGTTCTGTGATTGAAAACCTTGACTATATACTATGATGTCTGTTGGGTGTTATGTAATATGTACAGGTCGCACAGAGATGAGAAATACACTTATGTAATGTGATTCCTGAACTACTTGATTCCCTTTTTTCTTTTCACAATGTATGAAAATTGCTAATGGAAATAGTCAGACTTGATTGGGATACTGAGGTAAGTGATGAGTTTTCAGACACAAGGTTGAAATTACACGCCAATAGATTGTATCATAAGTGTTTCAAGAATAATCTTTTGAATAGAACCCAAGGGATATTCATCTTTGTGTTTACTGCAGGGAGGAGACAGATTATTGTTGTATTATATTGTATTGTCCATGGAAAGTTCACCTGCAGTGTGAAGTCATGGAGGCGCATGTTGAGAGCAGACTTCTCCTCTATTGCGGCCGTGTAGCGTACATAAAAATCACATTTTTCATCTTTCATTTTGGTGATCTCTCGTTGTAAGGTTCTGATCTGCCTCTGCATGTGTTCATTTTCTGTCTGGAGGTATCTGGTCTTCTCCTCCTGCTCCATGATTTCTTTGATTTCTGCTTCCAGAGAGGTGCAGCGTGCGGTCATGCGGTTGGCCTCTGAACGTGCCTCTGTCAGCTCCTTCTGCATCCCAGTCACGGCCCGGACAAGATACTCCGTCAGCTCAGAGTACTTGATCAGACCTGTGGAGAACATAAAACATAAAAGGTTTTTGTTCCATAGTACAAAAACACATTACTAGTGACGTTGGATCAAGAAATTCATGCATGCCAAATCATGGTGCCTAACTGAAGATGAGCACTTTCTTTCTTTTGGATAGCTTTAATTCAGCAAAATAAGGCACGCGTTTCAAGTTGTCCATTATACCATTTAGTAGAACATTTCCAAACATCACTGAGCCCCATTAGAAACTGACTGAATGTGAGATCTATACAGATTTTGCACTTGGCTCAGAGCAGGACAAAGGACAGCAATAGTTGAAGTTGTTGTGGATAAAAGTTGCTCCAAAGCGTGACGTAAGTAGTTTATATATGTTCCATCATAAACGCAGGAGGTGATGGGGTCATCGCGGGTTAAATCATCATAAAATGCAGTTAAATATTTGCCGATGATGTGGTTGATTTAAAGCCGGTTTACTGGCAAAAGTTCATCATGTAACATGTCCTTAAAGGTATACTATGGAACTTTTCAGGTTGGGGGTGCCGCCACCACGGAAATTTTATCCTTTTGCTTGGAATGTTCTACAGTGTGGCATTAAACTATAACTATTTTAGTTTTTCCATTCACAATAGTTTTTATAGTTAGAATTAACGTATTTGCGGTCCATTACCATTGTTGGTATTTACTGTTCGTTACCATTGTTGGTATTAATAACTTTCCTTACCATTGTTGGCACCTTATCCAATATGATGTAATACTTAAGTTGCACGAGTCTAACTCATAGACCCCAATGTAATCACGTAATACAATCATGAAAAGGAAGTAAAGTATGCTAAATTTAAGTAATAATGACAGAGGGGGGTGGTATTAAATACGTTTTTTTCTTCCCACTCCTTTTTGGGCAGTCGGAGATACCCTTTTTTTTGTGTGTTTTTGCTTGTCTGTTTTTGTTTATTTTTATTTTTCTCTTGTATCATTGTGTTGATTGATATTGATTGTGGCTGCCTAGGCTATGTAAAGAGGAAAGATGTCCATTTGCCCAAGACAAATAATAATAATTAAAAAAAACATCTTGAAAACCATACATTCTCACTGTGCATGGGATCACCTCTCTATAGATAAGATTGGTGGTGTCACCACTGCTTGTGTTTCCAGAAGAGACATGTCCATAGTGCACGTTTAAAGCCAGTTTTCATTGTTACTGTCAAAAGTACACTGTGTACCATGCCTTTAAAGCAGGGGTGGGCAAACTATGGCCCGGGGGCCACATACGGCCCGTTGGGCTTATTAATGCGGCCCGCCAGTGAGTAATGGCACACTTCTGCGGCATCAACCTTGTATTACTTTCTTATTCTCTTATCAGCCCTTCTGCAAAAATGAGCTCATCAAAGAAAAGAAAAGTGGGTTGTGAGTGCTGAGTGTGTGTGTGTGTGTGTGTGTGCGTGCGTGTGTGTGTGCGTGCGTGCGTATGTATATACATATATATATATCCTGGCCCGGCCCCTTTGTCAGATTTTAGAACCCCTTGTGGCCCGTGTGTCAAAAAGTTTGCCCACCCCTGCTTTAAAGCATGCAGAAAAAAATGAAAAAGTCATATAAATCAGACAAACCACTGAAGCGAGAGGGCTCGATGCTGGGTTTGTGCCCGGTCACTTGGGTGTACAGAGTGGGATAGTGGATCATCAAACAGTCCAGTAACGCCACCGCTCCATTTCGGCCCTGGGTCCGCAGCAGGTCCAGCATGTAGCCTGGACAAAAGACAGAGTATGACTATTGACCATGTATAAATACAGCAGACGTACATTAGACTGTGGTGCAGTGGGATGAGCGTTTACCAGCAAAACACTAAATGAAGAATACGGGTAAACGGTAAAAATATATATCTTGTGAATACATTGTAATGATCTCTTTGAGTTGACACCTTTTGTTCTTCTTGTAACTGTTTTTGTGTTGTTGTTGTTGTTGTTGTTAATGTAATTTCTTTTGTATGTGACATTTGGCTGCTATGCTGACAAGTTGATGTGAAGGTTATATTAATCAGTTACAGTTTTTTGGGAGACTGGCTCTAGTAAGTTGAGACTGCTCTTGTTTTGTTCTTGTTTTGGCGTGAGTTACGACCTACAGTAACTCTGTGTTCAGGGTTAACACAGGGTTACACAAAATAAACAACCAGAAGAAATTTTCCTTACACCTTACACCTACAATATTTTTATATATAAAGTAGCAGCTACAGTGAAGTAATGTATTAAAATAGAACACGGCTGCTGCAAGCGCACATGCACGTCTAAACTGGTATTATTTATAGACCCTACAGAAAGATACGCAAATGACATTTTGTTTTGTATTGCACAACAGGGAGATGTAGAAAGACAGTTGTAATTGTAACTCATCTCTATAACTGCTATTGAAACTAACTAGTATGAGTTGGACAGTGTGAATGTCATGGGAACAAGGCACTTCCCCCTGTGGTCATGCATGGCAGATATTTCCCTTTATGTAGGCGTAAACAAACTGGAGTAGACCAGGCCACAACACAACTTCTCATTTTTTCCCAACTACAACCACAGCAAATTTGCTTTCAGTTATGCCACAAGAACAATAACATGGTTTGCCTTTAGTATAGAGAACCCTATAGTGTCCCCCTCATAGTTTTACTTTCTCCCCCATGGCTAAAAACAAGCTGTAAAATAAAATGGTGAGAGATGCTTTTTCTTCTTCTTCTTTTTACTTATTGTGTTCAAAATTCTTTATTATCATTTATGTGTGTCGACATCCAGGGAGGCCAAAACACTATTTCTGTCCCTCTTATTCAGTCTCAAAACCATCATAAAAATCATAAAACATATACAACAAATAGAAAAAAGGTCTAAAAATATGATGATGTCTAATTATTACAGATTAGCACTGTGATATTTGTCTATTCATATACAGCAGCTTGGCAGAAAGAGAGAGCAAAGTTGTTTAGAAAGTGCCAAGTTGTCTGTGGTAAATTTGGAAATCGGACAGATTTAGTCAGGCTTTGTCCTGTGAGACATGACTTATTTTTAGTGCCAGATTTAATGTCAATTTAGACCAAATTTAGACATGTAAACTATTCAGACCTGGTTTAACAGTCACAACCCTTCAGTCTCTGATGCAGAACTTCTTAATCTCACAGTTATTTTTATATGTTTAACCATTAATTAAAAAAGAGTGTGCGATGTAGATGGAGGAAAAAGAATGATTATTATAGAACAACACAAGGCCCAGTCATAAAGGAAACATACAACGTAATATGAACTTTGAAAGACCACCAGACGCCACTGGATAATGCACATCAAATAGTAAATAAAAAGGGGAAAAAATTGTATGAAACAGTGTCATATGCATCTTACTTGTTCTCATTGACCGATTGCAGAGTTTGTGGCATGACAGAATCTCATCTTCATCCATTTCGGTCAGCACCCTCGCCTGCCTCAGATAAGGGATCACACGGCATGGGTGCACATCCAAAGAAATCTTGTGCCTGTTGTCATTGATAAGTTCCCATAGTTGCTCCACTGTCATGTCCTTCAGATCCCGTCTCTCTGGCATGCACTCCCCCGACATACTTGGTCTGCGTTAAACCAGTAGACACGGCCGCAAACTCGCTCACACACTCTCACCTTCTCATTCCTGGAAGTAGACTGGCTGAGAGTTGAAAGAGATGCAATAAAAAAGTTGTTTCCACACCTTCTGTGGGTGTTTGCCTCGCTGTGTTTATGTGTGGGCGTGCTGGGAAACCTGTCTGGCAAGAAGCAAGACAATAAGAGAGTGACATATGAATATGAAAGGTAAACATACAAGCTTAAATACATTGTACATTAATCAAATAACAGCTGCTGCTTTCATACCCTGGCCCCCATTGGAACGACTGTTTGACTCCACTGATTGTTTAAGAGCAGATTACACCATAAAACCTGCAGCCTGGTGTCAATCAATAATTTAAATTGTTTGCCCAGTGTAGTTCAGTAGCAGTCTAGGTGTATTAATTAACACATATCAAAAAAATAAAGTTTGTCTAGATAATTAAACTAAAGACAACATACATACCAGACCAGTGACGTGAGTAAGTTAAAAAAAGTGCAATGAGTGCAAAGTCCTCGGTGAGTAGCAGGAAATAAGAACATGTGGGTTGCTAAGAGGAAGGAGTTTTTCGTACTCAGTGGTTAACTTATTATGTGTGTGCGTGTGCGTGTGCGTGTGTGTGTGTGTGTGTGTGTGTATGTGTGTGTGCAGACGGGTATTTATCACATTGTGGGGATGATTGCTGCACGCCATTAGTTGTTTATTTGTTGTCTATTGTTTTGTCAGTCGATGTGTATTACTAGGCAAATTGTTTTATTTCATTTATAAGGATTTTTGTTGGACAGCAGCAGAAAGGAGAAGTTAAGGAGTGAGTAATCTGACAATTTGGTAAATTATCTGTAAAAAAGCAGATTCAACTCATGAGTAAGTTTATATAAATACATTGTTATTACACTGGAATTTTTAAGGGGACACAAATCTGGTACCTATCAGGTCCTCTATTGTTCAGATAAGGATTCAAATAAGGGTTAGTGTAACTTTAGGCTTTAGGTTAGGCAAATAGTTAATATGGGTAAAGTCTCTATGAAATTAATTTTAATGTCCCCAAGAAGCATGTAAACCCAAATGTGTGTGTGGCGTGTTTGCTGCAGCGTAATGGCTCTATGCAAACTGCAAATGACATAACAGCGCGGCAATGCCCAGGGGATGTGCGTAGACACTACAAAGGAAACATGAGACCCAGTTTAGAATTAAGAAAATATTACGTATTTAAAGGTGAATTATGTGACTTTTCTGGTGGTGGCTTGTTTCTGTGTATATGTTTGTACTGCATTAAACTTTTCTAATTTGCATTCATTGATTTCACACATGCTTGACACTGGTCTCCATGGAGATACTAGATAAATTTAATGACACACTATTGAACACTACCTGCAAAGCAATGGCATCCAACTGCGACAAGCAAAAAGAAAAGTTACAAAGTTAATCGCAAACAAATATATTAATAAAAGACTTTTAAATTTCTTTAAGAGTTTGGATTTCACACACTCTGAGGCGTTCTGGGGTAAAGAAACATGTCGAATTTCTTCTGGCTGTTAATTTTCTGAACAAAAGGACTACTGTAGGCCATAACCCACGGCAAAACAGAAGTTCCAACTTGTTATGATTTCCTGCATGATTCTATTTGACATGATTTTGTTTGCTATTACTGCATGATTTAGTTGCTTTTTGCTGCATAAAGATGGACTGAAAAGGACTGGTATTGAAGTGTTACTTTGTAGAGTATTTTTCCATTCACCCCTGTGTCAATGGACTACTCCATCCTGAGTATCCACTGGGAAAGTCTGTGTCTAGATCAGCTGCTGTTCAAAAAGGACTCAAGAGAATGCTACGAAAGGAGACCTCACCCAGACCTCACTCAGACCTCACTGAGACCTCACTCAGACCTCACTGAGACCTCACTAATACCTTGCTGATACCTTACTCAGACCTCACTGATATCTCACTCAGACTTCACTCAGACCCTACTCAAACTGCAACCAGACTGCATCTGGTCCATCTGCGACTCCTGTGTCCGACCGGCCGTCTCCACAACTAAATCGGTCCGACACAGGAGTTGCAGAGGGACCTGTCTGAGTGAGGAGTAGAAGAGTACGGCCCGCAAACCAGCTAAGTGGAGGGACAACCCCTAGCTACTGTTCCTGTTTATTTGTTGCCTTGAATGTGTGCCATCGACCCTTGGCTGGTTGTATTCTGCAGCTTGTCAACGGACCGTGATGCTGACCTGGGGTGGGGTCACAGGAGGAGATGAGCGAGGGTCGAATGCACAGAGGAGCGAACGGAATCGGCATACATATCAGCTAAGTGATGGGATGTGATTTGGCTACAGTTGCTGTGGTGTTTGTGTATGTTTGGTGTATGTTGCCCATCGACCCACTGCTGACTTCAGAGCTCTGCTGGGACTTGCTGTGCTGTAAATGGATGTGAAGGCGCACAGGTGAGAGAACAAGCAACTCACTGAGAAGATGAATACGGCTCGCAAAACAGCTAAGTGACGAGCTGACTCAAGACTGTCTGTTTGGTCCAAATGGCATGGTCCAGTTGCTGACAGCTGTTTGTCTTCAAGCTCCAGAGAATTGTTGTAGGGGAGCATAGAGCAGGCAGGTGACGTTCTCCTTGGTCTTGCAAGCGATTTTTAGAAATACCTTTTTGGTAATTTTTTGTCAGGTCTATGTGGTTTCCCACTAGTTTCCCTGCACTGATTTAGCCCTGGAAAAGTCTATGGCCATGAGTCCTGGCTGTCCACAGCCCCAGCACATCAGCTGACATCGTGGTCTGGGTCTTTGTTTCTTCTCTAATGTGAGGGCTTGCACCAGCTGAATAAGCTCACTCAGCTCTGAGGTCTCTGATTGCTTAGTATGTGACATGTGGGCATAGGTGCAATGAACCAAGCCTTCACTGTCATTTGCAGGTGCCCTGAGCTGTTCACCAGGATGACAACAGCGGCAACGAAACTCTGAGCGAAGCACACTGGAGATGGAGCAGGACATCTGTCTTCAGGACTCAGGACTAGCAGAGTAGACAAAGCTTTCCCAGTGAAACTCGTGGCTAATGGGAGAGTGCTCTCTTCCATGGACCATCTCACAGCCTGGGCCAAGAGTTCAAACTGGGAATTCAGCCTTTCGGTCATACCTCGGGGTTTTAATGGCACAAGCAGGGGCCATTTCAACGTGTAGAGTGAAGTCAGTGTTCTTCTCCAATTTTATTTTTGGTTACATGGACCGAAACATCTTCAACTGTTAGCTCAGCAGGGTAGAGATTATCTTAACTGAAACTTTACTGAGGCTCATCACTTCTGACACCAGTGTAGCAGGTAGCAAGGAAATACACCAAATTTCTTTTGGTTGTCAATTTTCTGAATGCAAAGGCTGCTGTAGGCCATAACCCACAGCAAAACAAGAACAAAACAACAGCAGTCTCAACTCACTAGAGCCAGCCTCCAAAACAGACCAGTGACTGACAAATAGAGCTTTCACATCAACTAGCAGAGCATAGCAACCAAGTAAGTTTCATCAACAGCAATAAATAAACCATCACAAGAACAACAAAAGGTGTCAACTCTGCGCTAAACACAAAATATCAAATTACATTCTAAAATAGTGGGCTAATAGTAGAACTATATCATTTTGAAAGTACAATGATTCACTTTCATATCCTTACAAAATTATTACATGTTACATTTGCATGAAGACTGTGGTTTAACAAGCACAAGCAATACCATTGTATACAGAACTGCAAGGAATGGGAAACCCCATGAATAGGTTCTTTTCCCTATGGAAACTACAGTTGTTATAAATAGCACTTTCTCTTGTGAGTATACACTATGTTTAAAAGTGATCGTGATTTGAATTCACACACATGGGGTGTAGTTGACTAAAGACATGCCCCATGCAGCAATTTGTCAACTAAAATGGGTGAGGTGTGGCACTTAAAATACCTTTCAAAACATACAATTATCTTAATCATGTGTATGTGAATGTGTATCAAACTGCATAAAAACAAGCCCACAAACTCAAAGGGGTTTATGCTGTAACAACAGAAAAGCACTAAAAGCGGTCTCTTTATATGTGGAAAAAAAAACAACAAAACTTTGAACTTCTTACTCCATGTCTTCTCCTCATCTCTGTGGTCCACAACTTCTGATAAACCTAATATCAAACACCAAAATGAAAGCCAAAACGCAGTCAAAGATTACATTAGAATTTCAAAAGTTTATTTAGGCTTTGATTCAAAAGCAGTATGCGGTTTATAATAGAAATGTAGATGTCAAGTGGAGGAAATTATAATGAATATATTTCTCATGTGTAGGAGGCTACACTGAAGCTGGTTCAACAGCTTTAAAAACCAGCCACGCCAAAACCTCCCGACGTCACATTAGAAATACATGTACTTTGCATAGCCTTTGTGTGTCATGAAAATAATAACTAATAATTAAGTTTAAAAGTGTTATATCACTAATAATTAAGTTTAAAATGGTTACATCACATGAAAAGACAATATTTTAAATCTGGGAAAATATTTCACAGGCACAAAATCATAATAAATGAGTTAAAATCTGTATGAATAATTATTATTGTATTTTTATATATACTGGGGTAAATCTTGATTTGTTGAAAGTTGGTAAAGCACAGACAAAAGGGAGGTGATTTGTTTTGTGTTTGTGGTAGCTTGTGGTAAATAGTAACCATCAGAACTTCACCAATCAATGTCAAACAACTATTTTAATGAAAGCCTTTGTTAAAAATACAATAATCTCCACTTATTGTCATTGGTCAGTGAGTCATTATGGGAACACTACAAATATAACAGCTTAATCCACCCAATGACACTATCTTACCTTGAAGATGGGTGTGTGGAGAAGCTCTATTAATTGCGCCTTATTAAGAAAAGATTGCACAGTTCTGATTGCAAGTGTAATTAATGTTTTGCATTGGTCAGGACACCTCTAGATCAGGGACTTTTTCCTGGAGTTGAGTGGACAGTGCCAGAGTCAGCCTCCGCAGCGCTCCCTGGTGTTGGGGGAAGTCGTCGCACATGCGCTGCAGGATGGTGTTGGTCATGTGCATTTTCTCTGTCTGACTGTAGAGGGCTGCTCTGATGGACTCGCTGTTGGACACAGGTTTGTAGCTATTGTCCTTCACGCTCTGCAGCTTCTTGGACCTGCTCTGGAGGACCACTAGCCGGAACAAGTTCTGCACACAAATGATGACAAGTTTACTGAAGGTGTGGTGTAAAATAATCATGATGGTTGTTTTTATTAATACATTAGAAAATAACAGAAAACACAGATGAAGAGAGACCTTTATATTGAAAGACAGCTTAAATTTTAAAAGAAGGCTAGCTGTGTCACATTTATTTGTATGTATTCAAATCCCATAGTCCTTACCTTGTCTTTACTGTCTTGGAGATTGGCTGTGTCCTGCTCCAGGGCAAAGTTGTTCCCGCTGAGATCAATGATCTGCTGTTTCTGCTGAGAGAGGCGGTGGCCCACACTCACCTGGCTCTTCTGCAGCTCCCTGATCACCTGCTCACACTCCGTCACTTGCTTTAGACAATAGATCATAGAGAACACAATTTCAGTCTTTTAGTTCAAATATAGATTCTATAAGTTAGGGTTGCCCAAATATATAGCAATCAAATTAAAATCACAGTTTGAGATGGCATAATTATCTAATCGCAAACTCTTCAGTTACTTTAAATGTAGTAGGGTGGACTTTGTGAAGTAACCAGTGGTAGTGGAGCAAAAACTCTAAAGGTTTACCAGCCTCTGACGGGCTCAGTTTTACCTGCTCTGTTGTCTGCCCCGTCCTCCATGATGCTAGGTAAGACAGTTGATTTAGGAAATTCTCTACTAACATTTAGGTGAACTAATATAAGTTATTTGTTGTAAATTTAGTCCAGAGGTGTAGCTGAGGACCCGGCTCTGCAGCCCTCATGACCTGCTGCTGTGGGCAATGACACACCCCCTTGTCTGCAGTGATCGGTCTATGGGCAAAGACTGAGCTCGTCTCACTGAGCATGGCTGCGAACTTTGAAGTGGTATGTTTAAATTGTCAGCATAAGAATGAAATACTTCAACCAGCTACACATTAAAGTCACTTACTTCTTAGGTTACAAGGTTTTAATCAGTGACCTCCTGCAGTGCATTCTGCTGTCTTGCTTTCACCTTTTTGTTCCTTCTTGCCCTAATATCAAACTGAACTTTAAAATGTACATTTTCTAATAGAATGACTGGACAGTAATTGTAACCTGTGAACATAAAGAACCAAACTGTGAGTGAAATTACTCTGGTCCTTTTATAGTGAATGAAATTATAACCATAAGAAGTTGTAACTCAAGCTTTATGCACTTTAAAATAAATGCCACTATTTAAACTGGAACTCACTTGCCTCTATCTATGAGTGAACCTGTATGCCTTATGCATTAGTTTAGTTTGTTTAGTTTATTTTTTCGCGTTAAACCCGGTGGTGTTGCTGGTTTATTTTTAGCTTATTATAATTTTATTTTATTTACTTTTGTCTCCCATAATAATGTCAGAAAAAGAACAAAATGGCCTGTCTTGTAGGAAAAAAGTAGTTTAGACCTCTACAAACATTTTCTGAAATGCATGCGTATTTGTTTTATCAGTTCATATTTCACTCTTTCTGAAATGCTTAAGGCCCTATATAAATCAAAATTGACTCTTTAAGCCATGTTATAATGTTGTCACATTCTAATAAACATACCCAAAGTTGTATTTTGTTTCATTCACACTTGTTCGAATAAAATGGATCATTTCGAATAAAAGAAATGATCCAAATGATTCTAGTGAATGTGTATTTCATACTAGTTCATGTATTACCACTTAATGAGAGAAAAACTCAGCCTAAATATGTAACAACAAAGGAAACAACACCATAACATGGATCAGAAAATATGGATCAGGGCCCTTTAATGCTCCTTTAGATTTGGATTTCTTTCCAAAATAGTGTAGCCCTACTACGTGCCCACAAACACAATACCTTGTGTGTGGTGTTGATTTTGCGATGCAGACTTTGGATCAGCCTCTGCAGCTCTCCCTTGGTGCTCTGTTTGTTTGGTGAACTGTGGAGGAGAGATTCTCGCCGTAACACGATGGTCTCACGTCGAGCCACTGTTGCCTCACTCTCTCTCAGCAACCTCTCCCGCTCCTTCATCAGCTGAGTCAGATGCACCTGGGGACACATATAAGACAGTGCACTTTCATTTCTACTGTAAAAAGGTCTAGGTGAAGCTAGGGATGCAACTTTACCCATTACCGTTCCTATTTTTCCTAAAATGCCTGATTTAAATAACCCTCAATTCACGCTTGACTCTTCAAATACTGTGTCTGAACCCCTGGAGTCCAGACAAATGACTGGTTTCTTTGTGAAGCTGAGACTTTGTGCTTAGCTTGTTCCCTCTTATAATCCCCTGGAGGGATTGAAAGTAAATAAAGCATTTGTCAATCCCATGTCAAAGTATTTTTTAAATCTGAATTTAAACGTTTTTTGTTAAACTTATTACTTGTATAATGTATATTTTTAACAAAATCTGGATTGCCGTGCAATATACGCAGAATTGTGCTTTCTCCACTGTTACACCTATAAAGTTCAATTATATTTTATAAAAGTGGTGGGAAATATCCTGGTTGTTGCAGTCAATGGCAATCATGTCCACTAAAACACAGCTGTGGTGTGAATAACCAAATAGTAAATAATCCCCAAATATAATGCTACCTCCATACGGTGAATCTCTGCCTTCATCCTCTGAACGTCGGCCTGCTCTTCCACCCCCTGCACTGCGGAGTACGTTTCTTTAACTATCTGGATCTTCTTCTCCCACAGCATGATTTGCCGTCTGTCAATAACAAAACAAGTATCAACAACATCCATAAGTGTAGTGTTATTACAGATGTGTGAGAAACCAAGATGATATTGAGAAAATACAAACTCTGCTTCAATAAGACAATTAAAAAGTCTTTCTTTTTCTTCTGCCATTTTTTCCCATTTCATTCTCATCTTGATGGACTCTCGCTCCTCATTCTGAAAACAATAAACCACAATTAATTATTCATATTTAAATCCATACAATGATATGTAATTAATATTATCAAATGAATACAGTAGGGCCATGCCTGTATTTTTTTGGTGAAGTCCGTCTGCATCAGTGCGTTGTCCTGCTCCAGTGTCTGGCTCAGCTGTATGTTCTTACTCAGGAGAGTGTTCAGTCTGGTTAAATCTCTTCTCAGCACCCTAGTATTCTTCTCCATATTCTGTTTGTCTCTGCGTTCTCCTTCAAACAAATCTGCGGAAAGGCAGTGAACCATAGCAAAATATAAGTGGATGTAATAATATTCAAACCAGTATGTTTAGCTGCATATAAAAGCAGCCATGCATCGAAAGAGGCAAGAAAACTTACAGGATGCCTTTACAATATATAAGAAACATTCTGTCTTCATGATGATGAAGAAACACTAATATATGATGCAAACAATAATAAGAAGCTTTTTAGCTCTTTTCTTTACCAATCTGGTTACACTTTAGAATAACAACACCCTAATGGGCCTTATTAACACATGAAGAAAAAGACTTAATTCATAATAAGCAAATTATTTATGATTCCGTCTTAGTAACTACTTAACTCAGGGGTTAGGAGTTATGGTATTAATTAAGCAGTTAATTAATCATTATTCCTAATTAATAGGTGTAATTAATTATTATCATTATTATTATTATCATTATTGTTGTTGTTATTATTATTAATATCATTATTATCATCATAATTTCTATTTCAACCGCTAACAAATATTGTGAGTGGTCTTTTAGTGATGCCTGTACAGTGCAGAGTACACTTACTTTCTATGCGTATCCTCTCCTGCTGCAAGCATGTATATTCAGCTTCTAGTTGGAGGATGTTCTTGCTGGTTTTCTCCAGCTCTTGGGTCTGTCCCACCAGAGTGACTTGTTTCTGGATCCAAAGTTGGTGGTCACGGTTTTTATTTGCCTCCAGTTCCTCTATCTGCGCCTTCATTGCATCTATTTTGATTTGCATTGGGCTAAGATCCTCAGTCTGGGAGTAAAATAACAGAAATTATTATAGAAATCATTATCAACCAAAATGAAATGACTTTGCAATGTCTTACCCCGGTAGCAGCTGCAATCTGATCGATCTTTTTCTTGATTTTTGTGATAATACTTTGCTTCTGACCAATTGAAAACATAAATGAAGATATCTTGCTCATTTGGTCAGAAAGCAATTTGTCCATCTTAGCCGATTCTTCATCCAGTGTCTTCTGGGTGAAGTCCAAATTGTCCAAATTTTGACCAATTTCAGTGCTCTCCAAATCAGCGGCTACAATTTCGTTCTCCAGCTGCCACAACTGAGTAATCTAAAGGGATGAATAAACATTGAATTAATATCAAAATGAAATACAGTTCAGAAATTACAGAGATATTAACTATTCCACCTGATCTGGCTTCTAGCTCAGTGTTAAACTACAGGGATTGCAGAATGTTGTAACGTCACATGAACCCAACCAACAAAAGCTTTCTCATATAGAATTGAGGAACATTGATTAGTCTTTACCTTTTCCTTCTTGAGTGCAAATAGCTTCTCAGAAAGCTTCTGGGAGCACTTGGCGGCCTTGTTGTGAGTGAGCTTCTGCTGTAGGGCACTCACTATCTTGTCCTCTAACTCCAGACGCAAAGCACTCTCTTTCTCAATCTGCCTCCTCTGGTCTTTCACTTCAGTTTCAAGCTTACTGGTTTCCTAAATAAATAAAAAGAATCAAATTACAAAATGATTCAAACATATTTATAAGTAGTTCTGCACTCATAAACATTATCAACGTTATTGACAATTCATATTTATATTGCATAAAATCAAATGTATTGTAGTAACGTGTCACAGTGAAATAGTTCACTGTGAAATTAAGTGTTGCAAGACAGTGCATCTGGTTCAGTCTTGGATAGTTTTGAATTCTTTGGACAATTACTATGAAAATTTACTGCCATTAACCTGGCCTTATGTATTCTTTTATATAGTTAAGTTAAATATGTTCACATGTGAAGTTTTTTCTAATTGCTTATGTTTATTTATTTTTTTATTGTGTATATGTGTGCTATGTATATGTATTGCTTAAGGGAAATATGCAATATAAATACATTTTCTACTTCTTGATATTTCTCTTACATTTATTCAGCTGGGATTTTGTACACAAACCTTGGTTAACTGTGTCAGATTGCGCTCTGTCTCTTGCAGCGTTCGCAGGATGGTGCTATAGTGAGTCTGCATAGCCTCTTGCTGGGCTTGCTTCTGATTTATGAGCGATTTGGTGGTAGCATTGTCCATCTGCGCCCTGTTCAGCTGCATCGTAAGTATCTCATTTTGCTCCTGCTCCCCTGTGATAGTTTTCTTATAGCCTTTAATCTCCCTGTCCAGTGAAAGTAACTGGTGCTCAAGCAAGCTGTGGGGGTAAAGAGCACATGTTGGACAAATGTAATAAATATCCACATAGCTTCAAAGTTATTGAGTTATAGAGTAATAAATGTACCGCTCAGTCTCCAGCATCGCTGTGAATGCCTCCCCTCTTCTTCTCATCCCGACCAGACTGCTGTTCCACTGCTGCAGCAGCTGCTTATGAGCCACTAACAATGAAGCCATATCCATCTCAGCCTGTGCACAAAATAATAGATTGAATTCAAAAAGGTAAAATTATTATTCTATTGTTAATAAATAATTGTCATATAAAAGTTTAGTTATTGTGCATATGACATGTTTAAATTTTTTTTTGTAATTAATTAATTCCTTTGGTGGGATAGTGCCTGTGGTACATATTTATCATAGTTTCACATGTGTTAAGTTGAGAAGAAAAGTACAAAAATACAAGAAGTCGCAGTGACTTCTTACCTATGTCATCAACATCAAAAAATCCATCCAGAAGGTGTTCATTTATTTTCAGTACCTTAATTATGATTATTTATTGCTAATCATAATTATCTTTGAATTGAAAAAAGTTTTGGCCCTTGCAACATTATGATTCCTAGAAAACATTTATGAAATTGCTTCATATGCTGTCCTAGTCAAACCAAGTAAAATGATAAAATTATCAGATCTTTTTCAAAAATAAATTATGTCAACCATGTTTTAGTGAAATGAATAGCCTAACCTGTCATATACACTTAAAAGTTTAAACCAGTTACCTCTGAAAGGGCCTCTTTAGCAGCCTGCGTCTCATCTGCCTGGGCACTGGTCTGAGCGTTGTACAAAGCCACCTGCTCTGTCAGTCTCTCCATTTCTTTGGTCAGACGTTCCACATATAAATCCTACAGGAAACTACACTGTGAGTAAAACTGTAGTACTTGTTTTGCTTGTTGTTACTTTGAAATCACCACATTGTGCACCTGCTTTAGTTTCTGTTCCTCAGCCTGGAGCTTCTCAGCTTCTGCTTTATGTGTAGCACTTCTGGTTGCTTTTACATTGGAGTGAAGTTCGTTACTAACGTCTTGAGTGAAGGTAAGATTACGCATCAGGTTGTCCATCTCTGACTGAAGCCGAGACACTACAAGAAATAAAAAAATAACCATATTATTAGAGCTGGGTGATATGATGAAAAACACTGAATTGTGATCTCTCAGTTTGGTTATATTGTCATATATTGATTCACAATTTCTCTATTTAATTTGGCTCTATCCTCAAACATAAGGCCCCTCCCCACTCACCCAGAGCCTTACAGAGGCTCTGGGTGAGTGAAAATAAAAGGCAACAGAAAAAAAGAAAATGTGTACATAAATTGTGATAAGATGAAAATTGTGATCCAGCTCCAAAAATAAAATAATTTATTTTTTTGGCACATTATCCACCCCTACCTCATTATTAGTATTAGTATTAAGCATTAGTATTAGTAGTAGTAGTACTAGTAGTAGTACTAGTAGTAGTGTTATTATTAATATTATTATTGTATTTTATTATTATTATTATTATTATTTTTTTTTTTTACAAGTTTTAGAAGACCAAATTTCACACAGCCTCACCATTGGCATTCATTTGCTTGTGCTGGTTTGTAGAGCTGGAGAACTGGCACTTTTTGGACTCCAGCTGCTTGAGTTTCTGGTGGTGTTTATTTGCAGTCTCGGCCTTGGTCTGATGAAGATCCTCTATTTTGTATTGTAGCCTGACCAGATTCTCATTGACTCTGTAAATCTCCATTGAGCCATCGTCAATCTCAGACTCGTCGGCTTTATCCGAGGCAAGCTGCCAATGACAGAATACTGTGACTATTTCTCAATAAATATATATAGACATTTTTGAGTCAGTGGCACCACCTACTGGACAAATGTGTTTAGGTTTGATCTTAAATGATGAAAAGAATGTATTGTACGGAGAAAAGAAGAACAAATACCTTCTCTTTCAGTGCAGAGTTAATTCTCTCCAGCTCCTTCATGAGCTGAACACTGAGAGCTACTTGATGCCTTTTCACTAGTTCCTAAGGAAAAATGGGACATAATTACAAAAGAATATAGTGATGGTGTTTCATTAGCTACCGCATGATGGATTCTAGGTGCATACGTGATCTGGGCCAAGAACAACAAATTCTTCTTCCTCCTCCTCCTCATCACCCTCATAATTGTTCACTGGGAGCCTTTGATCCTGCATGGTTTCCAGGGTGTCAGACGGGCCAGGAGACACAAGGACCTGGGGTTCATTCTCTTGAGCTGGGGAAAATCAACAGCAACGAAAAAAAAAAAAAAAAAAAAAAAAAAAACACATTACTCAGATTTTATTCCATGCGTTACAAATAGTATGTTGCCAAATAACCATAATTCTGGGCTGCAGACTCCTCCTGCCATCTCCCGTTGTGTTCTGACCCTGTCAGGTCCACGGGCTCTGAGTCTGACTGCTGTCCCGCAGACCCACGTTCAGTTGGATGAACATCCTGGGTGAGCCAGTCCTCTGCACTTTCATCCAGTGAGTGTGAGACAGTCTCCTCATGACCTTCCTCAAGCTCATCTGTCTCAACAGGGCTCTCCATTTCACCTGAAAATGTATTAGTAAAATGAAAACAATGCAAGCTTGCGATCACCCACCAACACTAAATAGTATTGTGAAAGATCAGACGTTTACAGTCATACATATAAGTGATATATATGTAATCGCTTGCTAAAGCAAACAGGCGTGTTAGCTTGAAAAAATAGCCCAAGGAAACATAATAAAGGTGACAGAAAAGACATTAAAATATAAAATTCGATACTAAGTGTAGAATAAGCTAATCATACGTACCATGAACGCACCCTGTCAAACATACTTTAAATGAACAGAATTAAGAGAAGTTCCACCGCTGAGCGCCGCTCAATCACCGACAGTCGCGTTGCTAAGCAACCGGCAAACTTCCGGTGTGTCCATTTTGACATACTCATTTATTTAAAAAAACAAAAAAACATTACAATGGACTCCACACCACACTGAATGTGCTATAAACTGCACACGTGAGCATATACATTTTTAGAACAGTGCATCTACGTTTTTTACATTCACGCATGAAACGTGCAAGAAAAACAACAAGAAAAAAAACAAAAACAAAAAAAAACAACCCTTTATTGACCAATGTTTATTGAGCTATAAATAAGGCAACTGCACATATAATAATCACCAATTCGGCCATAAAATTACATACAGATTTTAAAAAATAATTCACAAATATAAAATCATTACATCTTCATATATCCTTAAATGATTTTCTTTTCATTGTTTATTACAAGAACAGGACAAAAACACAAATACAATCTTTCTTGTGTAATTGCTGAACATAAATTTAAGCACAGAACAGTTCAAGAAGGTCAAAAGGGAACATATATTATTGTAAACAAAAGGTTGTGTGAATTAAACATTTGCATTATCAAATAAAACACTGGATATGTACCGTGAAAAACAATGACTAATTTTGTATAGCTCAGACATTACACTATTGGAAACTATAACAACAGAACTTACAACCTACACTTCATATAAATTCAAGTGCCTTCAATTACATTGTAGCAAGTAATAGTTTTTCACTATACAAATCTTCAAAAAGGAAATAGAACTGATTTTAGAGAAAAAATTACCACCTGTTACTCAAACACACCGGCATTAAATACAGTATAATAAAAGTTTTTTTTGTGCAAACCGATTGCATACCCCAGTCCAAAACAAGGTGTCTTTGTACCATAAATCGCATACATTCAGCAGCTGTATTAAGAAGTACTGTACTCTTCACCAAGCATACACATAGCATACTATTATAAAGATACGCTTACATACTTTTTATCATCCTATAAGCTAACTGTGTTTTTAGTCATTGCACTTTTTGGAGTGAAAGTGACAGAGCTTTAAATGACACTTGTTTTATGGGCATCAGTGGCATATTAAGGGGTTATTGGCAAAATAAAGAGGTTCGGGCCTCAAGATGTGATCACAGCACAAACAAATACTATTCAGTTAACACCTGATCAGTTGACAAAGATGCAGAATTTTATCATCAAGTATTATAGCTTTATAGGTAGAATTGAATAGAAGTAAATAATAGTTATTTTAAACTGAAACTCAGTTAATAACAAGAGATTTGTGCTTTATTTATCATAATGTACCTTGGCATAAACTAGTCACAGGTTGGCTATAAGGTTATCTGGTGAATGCTGCAATGTTAATAGGTTCAGAAATTGCACCTACTGCCTACTACCTCAAAACTTTCACTTTGGAGAAATAATACCCAATCCAAGTCCATCTAAAATTATTTTAACCATTATACACCTCTATTTATTTAGTGTTACCTCCAGTATTACAAAGTTAATATGCTCTTCTGGTGGCTTTGTGAGAAAACAGCCACTAAAGGAATGTATTTGACAAAAGTAACATGTGGCTGATCTACTTTGGTTCCAGTTCACATTGTGAGTTTTCATAACCTATACAAATACTGTAAACAAACTTCACTGCCAACTCTCACTTCCAGGGTCTGAAGTTTCCGAGTCTTCCACTGGGCCAGCTCCTGCAGTGCGCTGGTCCATGGCAGAGTGCATGATCGTCAGCCACACGTCATCCATATTTGGCATTACAAAGATTTTCTGAAAGAAAGATTAAAAGATGGTGAGTTACTAATATTACTACCAAAAAGTAAATATTGAGCATCTGCTCCTACTTGAAATTCCTGGTCCAGTTTTTTCTCTATCCAGTCTGTCACATGGGCTAGAGTCACCACTCGCTCACCCAGTTTGGGTCGAGCTTTCAGTTCGAGGTGAGGTGGTGTTCTGAAGCCATACCTGTACAGGAGCAGAAAAGAATTTGTTTTACACAGAGTGCAGAATGAAAACTATCATCTGAGGGAGCTGAAGACAGACATAATAATGCACACTTAAGAGCTCACCATATCCTGTCTGTAGGAGGAGGGGGGATATTGACCGCCAGTCTTCCCCTGACTTCCTGTAGTTCCACTGTGAGCAGGAGGGGTGTGTTAGAAACCTCCTCCATCTTCTTTTTAATAAACTCCGTCTCTGTTGCTTTCTGGAAGTACTTAGACTTGGCAATCTTGTCCACGAATCGCATTATTTTACTTGGTCTATGGCCTCCAACCAAGCTGCAATTCACAAAAAAAATTCAATTCAATTCAAATCATCTTTATTTCGGACTCATGGTCCATTTTTAAAAACAGACAGGAACAGTAACAATACGTACAATAAACATCTATGTTTTAAAAAGATAGCCATACCAATGTCTCCACATTTTGGATTGATAGCGAATTGCACTACATCTTATGCTTGTGAGTGACAGTATCATTTCATTTTCTGACTTATTCAGTCTGCAAATAAACCTGTACATTAAAGTTCTTAGTACAGCTTGCAGCGTGTTCACTCGTGCAGTGACAAACATTTCAGTCACACTGGCCCATCGTGGCCTCCTCAAGAGCACCCGTAAAGCGTCATTATAAGCCACCTGCAGCCTCTGTAGACTGGCTTTTTTGTACTGAGTCCAGAGGTGGGCAGAGTATAGTGCTGTGCAATATGATTTAAATAACATCAACTTCACATCATCACTGCATGAACCAAACTTGAACAGAAGAGTATTAGCTTGAGCATATAACATCCTGCATTGTCTATAAATTTCATCATCTTCTGCCATGTCCGCAGTGATGATATGCCCAAGATATTTAATTTTAGCTGTCACATTCAAAACAACATTAGACAGATAAAATCAGGATATCACATGTGTTTATCCTCTTTCGTCCTACAGATCATGATCATATTCAAACTAAAATTCTGCATGTTCAAGATAATTAGGATAATTAAAAAGTAATTTAATTTCTCTGTCTCTCTCACCCCTCAGCTCCAGTGGAGTCATTTGACAGTTCTGAGGTGTCCTCTTCATCTGATGAACCAGCACTAGATGATTCCTCGTCGCTGTCAGCCAAGCAGTAAGTCCGAGGTCTGTATCTAAACACACAAATCAGAACAAGCAAGCAAAAAAAAAAGTCAAACTCTACATGAAATGTGACCAAAAGAATGAGCTGGGCATGGATGATAATGAAAAAAAGTCTATAAATAATGTAGAAGGAGAGATGAGTATTTCCAGAGATGAGTCATGCATATTTTTTCCATGAAGTATCATTTAGAAAGTCCTTGTCTTAAATAAATACTTTCAATTCATGTTGACTTTAGTATTTGTTCCTCCTGTAAAAATTCACAGTTATACAATGATTCTCTGATCGAATATGTACATACGACAGAAGATATTTTCATAATTGGCAAGGAGCAGATATAAAGAAAAAATGCTTGCCTTACTAGTTTTTTACTACTTTTTTTGGAAATATATAGCTTATAGTTTAACAAGGCACATGGAGAATGATGATGATTGTAGAGAAAAGGTGAATTTAATAAGAAAGTAGGCACTCACCAGAAAAAGACCCAATGATCCACAATAAGAATAATCCAGAGGCAAAAAGTACAAAAGACAAAAGAAAAACAAGTAAATGACAGAAACTGCGACAGAAAGTAGGGCAGACTTCAGAGAGGGAAATATGCATATCACAAAGCAGAGAGGGAGAGAGAGTGAGATAGAGAAAGAGGGGTCTTAGAATCAGGGGGCCTTACCCGTCTTTGCCCGGCTCCCCAAAGCGTAGACTCTCCTCCTCTTTCCCCAAACGAATCAGGTTCATCTTTGTTTCCAGGGTCATCAGGAAGGAGCCACTGTAGGAGACATCCAGATCAAACCACAGACCTGTAGGCACACAGGGACAAAGGACGTTTACCAAACAGAATAGCGAAACTATTCTCTCATTTGCCACAATAGGTTGTACAGAACATTTACACTGGTATTTCAAATATAATACCATTATTAGTAAGAAGGTGTAGAAGTCATTGGTCCCATTAATATCAAGATTCTCTTGTAATTGTGTCGTCTCTATTTACGGTGCTCTTTTCCCTCTGCTTTGATACTAGATACCTTAGGTGAATGTCAATACAAATTTAGCCTTAACCATTTTAGAATTACCGATATCAAGTTTGGAAAGTTTGTATTGTGACAACACTACTTTTAAATCCATGATTCTCTGGACTGTATAAACAGGACCCAAACGGTCCTATATCCATTTTCTTACCCATAAATGTTTTGCTTTCATACCACTAGGAGGCAGAAGATCCTCAATGGTAGAAAAGAATAATCTTTTACTAAAAGGCACAATTTTGAAAAATATTTCTCTTCCATTGACCTCACTGGGTTTAAGTGCATATGACTTAAACCCTATTACCAACTGTAAATGATCAGCAAAGGACCTGATCTGTGCTTAATAAGGGAAGCATTACATTAAATGTATCATCATTAATGCAATCAAACTTGCTGGGCGTATTTACCCATAAGGCATTGCAGCTAATAAAACTGTTTGTGTATTGTGGTTAAAAAAGAACAAATCGTTCAGAAGAAAAAAAAAAATCCTTGCTAAATTAGAATGGATGCACATGGTGAAAAGACTGGGGTCCTGGACTTCATGGCACTCAAAAATGGACTAAGCAGAAAATATATTTGAGAAAAACTGTATGAAACTAGACTAGTGGTTATGAAAAATAGAAAACACATTTTAAGACAACTGCTCTCAGTAGGAACGCTTCATTGATCCACTGCACTCTGCATGGGTGTACCAGGAAACAGCCGCATGAGGAAAGGTTAGACTGAGGCCAAGAAGCCCTGAGGTTACACTCACGGAAACACAGGTTCAATTGTTTTACAGAGTAGAGTTACAGAAAATACAAACATACAGCTACACAATTACGTAACAGTTTATTTTTTATTTTTTTTTATCTGTGTAATTTGATACAATACCTGCATTTCACTTTTTAAATATCAATATTTTTTTTCCCCTTTTAACCACAATATCGTCCATCATATTCTTTTCAAGACAGTCAGACCATTATTGAAATGTATCTACTGCATAAAGGTTGGTTGTGAAAACGTCTTAAAGTCAACAGTGGGTACATTTACTTCAAAACACCCGGTGACATTGTCAATGGAGTAGTTGTGTTATTTGGAAGACAAAGTGTAATTTCATACTAACTTTCATTAACATTTTATTTAATGTTTGTCTTACCAGGTTATTTGGGACCACTAGTGGCCAGTTCTTCACAAGCTGATCATAACATACTGTTTAGTGCCCTTCAATGCCTATGGAATAAATGCAGATGGATGCTGTATGTGCAATCCCTCAGTTGTCCAGGTCTGATTCACAGTAAAAGCCGAAGTTAACTCTGTCAACTGGTGGACACTACCTTATACAGTACCATATATAAGGCAGTGTCCACCAGCAAGCTGACCAGAACCAAAGAGGCGGCTTGAATGAGCAGCTGACAGATTTAACTTCGGCTTTTACTGTAGATGAATGCTCTTAAACTCTCCAAAATCAGCAGACAATTTCTATGCATTTCATTGTGGTCTTTAGAAGTACATTTGCAAGAAACTGTCAGGAAATGCAGCTTCCGTCACAGTTGGAGGTGCAATCAATCCCTGCTCTCATTATGGTGCTATGTGAGTGATAGCAACAAGAATGCAACTCATTGAAGGGAGCCAAGCGAGCAGTGAGGAGAGTAAACAGCAGTAACACAAACTGTACATGTGAACAAACATTGATGAGTAAAATGGCAACATTTCACATTTCTTACAATAGCAATAAAGCTTTTTCTTACAGAGGACATAGTTATAGTTAAAATATATGACACCCTTGGATCATAAGGTTATATTTTGGTTTAAATATTCAATTAAATCAATTCAGTTATAATCAATACTGATCTAAAACAATGGAATCAAAAGAAACAAGTCAATGAACTTTTGGGTTGGAAAATTGATTCACGGTACGTTGCTGTAAAGGTCATCACAACAAAGTGCTGCATGCTGTCGGCCCCTCCTATGGCTAGCTGCAGATAGCGTGAAAATGGCTAAGCCTATGTGTATCATGTGAACAAAGAAAGTAAAAAGCAGTGAGCGTGTATCATAGCAGTGAAAATGGATCAGAACAATGATGTCTTCAATACAGAATAAATAAAATAATGATAGTAATGATAATGATAATAATAATACTAATAATACTACTACTAATAATGCAACTAATAATAATAATGATAATAATAATAATAATAATAATAATAATAATAATAATAAGAGTCTGCAGTCAGTCACTCTGCTTCCCATGTCAACAAGGCAGGCAGAAGCTGGAGAGCTGGAGAATGGAGGAGGATTGAAGAGAGTGGGAGTATGTGATGATATGGAGGAGATCACAGATAGGTGGAGGCCAGATATTATGAAGTCAAACATGCATGAATCACACTAATACAACTTTGAGTGGCTAAATGAAAAGGAGAAATAATTATAACACGGTTAAAGGGTCTAAAAAGTAAATTTTGCAGAATAGGACTTCTTAAGGTAAAATAGTTAAAATAAGAATCTAAAGCAGGGTAGGTTATAAGTTGTTGAAGTTGCGCAAGTTAGTCAAGGCTGATCCACAGATAACCTCCTAATGAGCTTATTTTCACAAACCAGTGCATGTTAGCTGGCCCCACACGCAACAATGCATTTATTGTTCTATGCTAGCTATGGGAAAACACATTTGTTTTAAGGGCCTTAATGCTTTCTAAGGGGTTAAAGCAGGTCACAGACGCATGTGTAGTTCCTAGTTGGGGTAGACAAATTGACAAAAGGAAATATCTTAAAGAACAAATATCATACATTCTTGTGTCTTTAATTCCCTTTTAAAGATGCTTTTGGTCAACTTGGGATAAGTATTTCACATTTTCTAAATAATGTCTGCATTTGAAAAATATACTCTCTGTTGTCTGCAAAGGGAATGAAGAATGCCAAAATAAAGAAATTAAAACTTTATCCCTTGTGAATGTTATGCTAATAGAGCCATGTGTTGGTTTGAGCATAATTTGACCACAGAAAGTCAGGTGATGGTTTATGGTCTTAAAAACTGAGCAGGAGAAATCTGGAGTTTTATCTATAATGTCACAAAATGGGCAAAACGCGGAACATTTCTGAGTGATAAGATGACGTTGGATTGGATTACAATGTGCTAAACCATGCTGGTAACTGGTAACCTTAACTCTCAGACATGCCTTACTATCCCCAGAGGTACCACCGCCTTGCAGTCTCAGTAGGAGTAAGTGTGTTTTCTTGCCTGATCGACAGCAAATCTTATTTTGGCCCTCCTTTGTGAAAATGAGGATATAGTTTCAGCTCCTGACCAAGTAAAAATGATGCCTTTGTTTATGCATTTTCATTTTAAGTTGTGGTTACTTGTTAATATGCATTACAAAAGAAAATCTATCAACTATGTGCTAACTATTGTGTTTGAATTTACAACACAAGGAACAGCCTGATAAGACGGTTTATCTTTCTTATCGCTAATGTGGACAGGGCTGACCAGTGCAGGGAGGGAAGCTCAGGGTTTATGTGGTCTTTGTCTTACCTTTGTAATCGATGTAGGGTTTGGAACCGCTGAGGATTCTTGGAGTGGACGAGCCCATGTCCAGTTCTGTCAGGGTGAGCTCATTCATGAAGTAAGGCAACTAAAAGAGATTATGGGGAGTTAAGATGATAGTTGAGATATGGGTTACTTTATTTTGTTGTTTTTCCTGCCTCAGTGTCATTTAGTGACATGGCACGAACCTATGCCATAGCAATATGCAATTCAAAACTTTGCTCTTCTAACTTTTGAATCATCAAAATAGTCCTCAAAATTACATCTGTATCAGTAAAACACAACTGAAGCATATGAGAATATATTCAAGATTAAAAAATAAATAAATAGTTTCAAATTTAAAGCAGCGATTCTCAAACTTTCACACCAAATACCAACTAAGAAGACCTGGCTTTCAGTACTATCCCAAGTCTAGACTTGGACTAAACCAAGTGTAAAATAAGACAATGCCATTGGCACAGTAGTTCTAAATAGGATAGTTCTCAAAGGAAGGCAAAAAGGTTATAGGATATAACAAGACTCTTAATTAGGAAAACATTTGAACAGAAGAGCTGGCCACATACTGCAGTTTGAAGTGTTTCTCAAACTATGACTTAAAGAATAAACTCACTCGTATTTTACTAAGCTTCATCTGGATCTTCTTTGAGACCATGTCAGCCCAGTATGGCTCTCTTAGGAAGTCCCAGAAGAGGCGTCCAAGGGCAGCGTTGAGCCAGGCAACTGGGTCCTCCTCATCTCCTGTGTTCTGCTCCGAAGGGGAGGGGCTGGAAGAGGGGAGCTAAACACAGAGTAACAGTAGTGCTACATGTGTATGAATAAATACATGTCCCCACATCAGGTACAGGCTGTTCTCTTTATCCTCAGGGCACACTGTGTACTTGTCTGCTTAGCTAAACACTTATAAAAGGAGTATCTCAATGTTGATGTTTGAACGAGACTGTAATTAAAATGTTCAGTGTGTCACTAATGGAAGGATTCACCATTTTTACAGAACACAATCAAATCAAATAATCAAATGTATAATAATCTCAACTTTTACACTAGATCATTCAATAATTTCAAGGATTCATTATAATCTTAGTGATAAAGTGTTATTCTAGATTTCTAGGTTCTGAAATTCCTTCTGATACCAACTATTAAAGGGGCACATACTAAAAGTAGATTTCTACAGAATTTGAAAGACATGAATAGTGACAAAAAGTGGAATATAACTAATTACTAACTATTTTTGGAGGAAATTAAACTTTTGGAGTAGATTTAGTAGATAAATCTGTACTTTTGTATCAGTTACCAAGTACAGCTCAGCAGTCCTAATCATCCCAATCCACACATAATGCACATAATGGCACCTCCCTGTCTGCTGATCAGCCAGACCTTAGAATATGCAGATTGTGGTTTAAAACAACTAAATTCAGCTTTAAATGTTGTAAATAAACCAGGTTTTGTACAAAAGACTGATCTAAAATGCCACTAATAGAGTATTTTTCATGTGTACTTTAATTAATTTGTTTTTAAATGCCAGTCTAATTAGATTGGGGCAATGCATATTAGTGAACAGACATGATACAACATGAATGTAAACACACCAGTTTAAAGCCATGGGTTAATTTCCATTTGTTGTCCCAAGGGCTGGGGTCACAAAAAGGCCAAAATAAAAACTGCACACTACACTCATTGCACAGTTCCCATAACTGCAATTAAGGGAACTGTGCAATGAGTGGATCCCCTTCAGATTTTGCCCATACATGCAAATATGTCTCTAGAAAAGTTAAAATCACATTGCCACTATAGATGAGGGCATGCTTGGTTTGGATCATTTAAATATACAACTTTTAACTTAATAATTCTAGCCATGCAACTTTGCTTGAGTACAAATTTTCAATACTCTTTCCCACACTGGATTTTGACCACATAAAATTCTTTTCTCTTTGTGAACACACTGTGAATGATGTAACATGACAATATTGTACCTTCTTGTCTGCCCCTGGACTGCTCATGGGGCTCTGGAGGGAGGAGCAGACAGAGAAGGGGCTGTGGGCCTCTTGGTTTGGCAGGAGGTTGGCCATGTACAAACTGTAGTCGAGTAGAGGGGAGGGTTTGGCACTGCCCGCTGTCGATGTGGAACTGTCTTTAGGCCTTGACTGAGTCAATAGAGCCTCATCCAGACTGCTGCGGCTACTACTGCGACTGTGACCGGCCCCAACTATGTTTAACAAAGAAATATTGAATAAACAAAAGAAAATCAAGAATTAAAATACCCAGATATATTATATAAGAGTAATTATGGTGATAACAGTTTCGGTTCATAGTACACTTTTTAAACAAGGCCTAGAGTTATTTGACTGAACTGTATTTGATAAACTGCAAAATTAATGCAAGAATCCACATTTCAGAGCATCACTGCAAAGGTCTTAACTACAGGGTGAGTCAGTTTTATGCAAAATAAGACAGCAGAGTTTGCTAGGAGATTTCTGTACACTTCTGTACCAATTGTGACTATTGAAAGTGCAACTTGTTGATTCAATTGTTATTAATCTTGCAGCTCTACTATGAGACAAAAGCCAAACAACAACATACTTTTAAAAACAGCAGCACTTGCAGACTTCTTCAGGTCGACTTTGTGCTTGGAGGCCTGCAAAAAGCGCTGGAACCAGTCCTCCTTCTCTCGCCCCGTTCGTCCAAACAGATACAGAGTCACACTTTGGGTCAGGGTGGCACTTCCTGTACTGTCTGTTTTGTCTTTTGTTAGTGACCCCTCGCTGGACTCCCACTTGTCCCCTTGGGTCCTGGACATAAAGTCATCCTGCTTTCCAAGTTCAATACATATGGGATATTTTTTGTTCCAAATTCTCTTTCTGGCCAGGCCTTCAGGCACTAGATGTATCTGTAGATAGAACAGAACCACCAGAAATGACACAAATATTTCTACTTTTATAACTACAGAGTACAGAGTATTGGCCTTACTTTACTATAGGTGAGGTCATAGATTTTCTGGCTGACAAAGGTGACATCAGGTTTGAGGTCGTTGTGCGCGGCCCTCCTGGAGATGTTGTGGTTGGGTTTCGACAGGCGAATGGTGGAGCCCTCTAAGCGGACATACACTGAGTGCGTCAGGGTGGCATGGTACGTCTCTGGATCATAGTTTGAGATCTCATTCATCCAGCCCTAAGAAAGAATGGCAAATGTTTGATAATTTTTTCTTTTGCTGAACTTTTAAGCATTTGCTTATTATTAAGATAAAAAAAAAAAATTCTATTCTATCTAATTATACGTGAGACTAAGAATATTGACAAATGGTTCCTGTCCTGTAGTACTTAAAAAATATTCAACATGAGGGACATTTTAAACTAAATCGCTATTATGTTTTAAAGGGCTGGCAAATACTGTCTGTACTTTTAACAAATATTTTAATGGGAAGGTATGAAGCCTGTGCTCTTAAAAATAAAAATTAACTACAATCACAACCTGGGTTGCCAGTGCCTTAACCAGAATATAAAGAGCATCAAAAACAAATCAAATTTTATTCAGTTCAGTTGTTTCCAGCCAAAGTGCTTTCCATATAGTGCATTAAATAAGTGTATACAACAATTTCTCATTCTCAGTATGTGGGCCGGCCATGCCTAATGTGAAATCTCAGAACCTCCAGAATTCACTCACTAGGTGGCAGAGGCTGCACTAGCACTAATGATTGGCTGCAGGTGCTGGGGTTACTGGCAACACAAACAAGAATTATAATAGCAATATTTGATTTGAACATGTTTAAGTAAACTTTACCTGTCTTAAATACTATCCTATTATGAGTGCCTTATTCTTCTTTGTATCTTATTTTAAAAGCTTTAACAGTTATATACCCTGCACAACATAAAATGTTTAATAAAATAAACAATTATTACAAACAAATATTATTCTTACTTTGTAAATTTCCGGTTGTTTAATGTCCAACTTCCGCAGTTTGAAATATCTATAACCACTGGATGACTTTGGCCCTGTGAGCCAGACTACTCCGATGGCCAAGAGAAAACCCAGTCCAATTCCCAGCAGCATTCCCCCAACATAAGTGGGCCAAGGCAATATAAAGTACCCATACACCAGCAATGTCAAAAAAATTAAAGTATAATGTGGAACATTCTGTGCAGGTTCAAAATATTCAGATTCATCGTCACTTCCTGGTTCAGTGCTACCACTCTGGGGCACTTTCGTCTCTTCAGTTTGGTCGCCCCCATCTCCCTCTGTGTCCGTGCAAGTTTCAAAATCTTCACTGGTTAAAATACAAAATTCTTCATCTTCCTGTTTTGCCAAAGTGGACATAGAGAGGTAAGAAGTTTTAGTTGGACTTTTAGTATCACGAGATGAAGAAACAGGAGATTCCGCTAAAATGGTGGGCTCGCTATTATCAACTTCCAATTCCCCACTCTCTTCCTCTTTGATGCAGTAGTTGTTGTTACTTTCAAGCTGACCGTTGAGTGAAGAAAGATTTGAGAGTTCAGAGGCACTATTAGAGATACCTTTTGGACGATAAAGACTGCCGGTACCTTTGCCAACACTCTTTTCATCAATCATTTTTGTCAAAAGTTGGAGGGGTTCAGCTATAGCCTCCGTAAGGCGCCGTTTGGTGTCCTCGATTCGTGCCTCTACTTCTGCAACTTTGAAGAAGCTACGGTTTTCAGGGGAGGTCATGGGGGAAGCGGGAGCTGTTTTTGAGTCTCCTACTGTGGACAAAGAGGCAGTGGGTAATCGCGACTGAGTGAACTGTCTGAAAAGTTGAAGATTGAGGCGAGATTCGGGAAGACGGGAGGTAGAAGAAGAAGGTTGGTCTTGGGATGAAGTATCAGAGGAAAAGGATTTAACCAGGTTTTTTAAGTGTCTGTGTCTAATTGAAGAAGAGGAGGAGGAAGAGCCATCTTTAGATTCAATGTCAGAAGATAAGGACTTGACCAGGCTCAGGAATGGTTTGTCGCTGGAGGGAAAGCTCAAAGATTTTGAAGGTGAAGTGGTGTTTTTTTCTGTACGAGAAGCTAAGGGAGTAGTTAGTTTAGACTCTGTTGAACATCCAGCTGTTTCAGGACTGACGGCACTCCCTGTTGACAACTCCTGGGAGGCATCTTCAAACATCTCCTCACTGGCCTCCAAACCTGTCACTATACTTGAGTCATCCTGAGGGGTTGAGGTAGTAGATGTATTTGTCATGGTGATTTCCCCATCCTCCTCTTCTTCATCCTTCCTCTGGGCAGAGAAATGGATGGTGACGGTCTCTCTAGAGGGGGGCCGAGGCAGCTGGAACTTGGGGGCCACAGTGAGCAGTGGTCTGGTTGTGGACTGAGCGCTCTCTTCATGGCTAGGGGGTTGGCTAGTCATCGCAGTCAGATGACCTCTGCAAAAAAGGGAAAGAGGAGAAGTGGTTACATAAGCAGCATTTGGTTGAAACAGCTCAATTACAGTAAAATACATTTTATAAAGTAGCTTCTTTTTTCCCTTATTTTCCTCTATGGGAAAAAGAACAAATTATAAAATCCCCAATAGTGCACTAAGTAACTATTCTGATAGAGCTGGTATAGTACTTGGAGATGCTATTGACCTTAAACATATCTATAATCAGGGCGGGCCCAGACTATAAGCAGACTAAGCAGCTGCTTGGGGCCCCTAGGTCAAAAGGGGGCCCCCCCAAGAGCCCATACATTTATACTAAAAAACATACAATATATCATGTTTTATTGGACACAGGGCTTGTGTGTTTACAGCAGCCTAAATATCCCTCTAAAACAATTACATTTGTTTTATATCTATAGTAGCAAAATATCTACAGCTGCCTACATTTGTTTTTGAGCCAGGCATAGGTGAGGACAGCTATGTGCTTACACCGGTGCAAGGGCCCTTTATAATGTAACCCCACTGTTGCCAACCAGAACACATTAAAATCCACCAGAAACTTGTCTAGAATTTTAAAAATCTTGTGTACTGTTCCTATGACTGTGGTAGTTGTGACATTCTGGATGTTTTCAGCCTGATGTTGGTCATATAAATACAAATACAATTGCTCAAGGTGATGAGAGCAGAGTCATGATATTATCAAATGTGGATCACCAATAGTTGAGCCAGGAGGCATCCGCTGTCGGGGGCCCCAGAGACAAATTCAGCATAGGGCCCCCCTGAAAGCTAGAGGCCGTCTCTATAATAATTTTTTTTCAAGTAATTATTATATTACACTTAATTTCTGCAAACAAGGACACAAACAAGACACTGAATTGTTTGCAGTTTTAGTTAAAACATAAACATTTTGATTGTATAAAAGACAAATTCCACCATAGAAGTCTTAGCTGCCCAGTGTTCTCTACCCTTGTTTTTAAATACAGGCTCTTTAGAATGCTATGACCACAATGAACCCAACCTATTGATTGTAGTAAAAGAGACTGAGCAATTTACAACAATCAATAAACAAACCAAAAATAACCCACTACAAGTTCGCAGTCACGACCGGAGACATGATTAACATTATTTCTTGGTAACAGCAAAGGCTCAAATATGAAAGATTTATGTGGGCTGCATGTTCTCACACCGCTACATAAGCCTTGAGCAATCAGGAGTCTAATCACTGCTAACACACATAACGTGATTAGAAGCCGGAAGCCTGCACCACCTGCTGACAGGCCATAAACACCTCCCACAAAGCATGCTAAAATATGCACAAATCAGGAAGCTATGTCGAAACCAATTAACGGTGATATCAACTGTAACAACTATGGTTACATACAGTAAACTGCAACCTACTGTACATTACATCAACAGCTGTAGCAATGCCTAATCCCATTTTCGTGTGAGTTGTTTTAATGTGTGAATATATTTTTGTTGTACAGGCTAGCAGTACAGACAGGTGAGAGTAGTGTCAATGTTTCCAATTTCTTCTTTTAGGTTATTTGTTTTGTTAGAACTACTGTTGTCGGGGGGCAAACAGTTCTTAGGTGAAATTTGGTGTAAATACGTTTGAGAATCAATGGTTAGAGAACAGATTCAGAAAATATAATACTATGTCTAAATGGGGATTGCAACTGTATTCCACAGCAGCGATAGAGATAATTACCGGTGATGCTTTACTTAGATTTCTAATGCCATTTTAGAAGTCAGCTTAATAGTGCTATTTTTGCTTGCAATTTAGTAACTTAATTCGTCTGTGACATTTAAATTCTTTAGTAAACAGTAAAAGTCAGGGCCTCCAGCTGCTATTAAGACATTTAAGATGTAATTTTCACCTTAACCAAACAAACTTAAGGACTAAACTCCTTCAGGTTTTAACTTGGCACATAAAATTATGCAAAACATTTTCAGTTATGCAAAGTTCAGGATTAGTGTGGGCTCAGAACTGGCGCTGGGTGAACAGTAAAAAGACTTTCTTTAACTAAAGCAAACGCAAAACTTTCAAAAACAGCAAAAGGAGTTTTAATTCAGAGGCACAATTTTGGAAAATATTTGCCAATATTTGCGCAGATTTGAGTATATTTAATATACATGCATCATACATAATGGGTCTATGGCACTATGAGGGACCACCACAGTCTCTAAAAGGGTTGTCAAAAAACTAGCACCAAAACTAGATACTCATTTGAATATGTCAATACTGACACTGATAGCCTAAGATTTTAACTTCTTCATAATGTTAAAGCTGGTCAGATCGGAGTCTTTTCCTTAAAAGATGCACTATGGGGCTATTCCATCAAAGTCCAGGTTTATCCTGAAATCCTGAGCTGAAACTAGCTCCATCTCCATCTTAAGCCTGAAGTTGTTCCACGAAAGAAATAAACCTGGGTCTAACCAAAGCTGATTCAGGCCTCAAGTTTAAGCTGTGTTCTGTATGCGCTCCCAGTGACTATGAGGAGTCCAGATCAATGGAGCAACGCCATTAGTGAAAATGGGCTCAAAGTGTAATGTTTTTATGATCGGGCTAAAGCAGAGCCAGAGCGCACAACAGTTTGATTTAAGACACAGAATTTTTTTGTTCATTCTGATCCGAGGAGCAAGAGAAAAGACTCTTCCCTGCTCCTGTTCGCACACCCAGCGTCTGTGTCTGTGTGCAAAAGCTGCACTGCCCCTCACAACAGCCACATGTGCAAGATCATTTTAATGGAAAAAAATGGCCATAGGTTTTTATATTATTTGTACCTTTTTGATGAGTGCAGCATACACACACGTGTGTCCAGTGTGCAGAAGGATGGGGCTGGTGGCCATTAAAAGTCTCAGGCAACACAACTGTCATTTTAAAACTGTATTCAGACAGAGACAAGTGGATTTAACACAGCTGGGGGAATGCATGTGCTGAAACTTTTGACTGAATTGTTTTTATGGACATTCTTGGAGACAAAGCTAAAATAATCTTGACAGTTAACTTGGACTGGACCATAGTTTGTACTTGGTGCTTGTTACTATGCCAACTCAACGTCAGCTCTAGTTAGCCACTTTGATGGAACAGAACTAAGGATTTGACAAGCCTGGATTGTCCAAATAAGCCAGGCTTTCACTTTAGCTCGCTTCATAGAATACCCTCTTTGTAACTTTTCTTGTTGAGGTTTTGAAAATGCTTGTCTTCATATTAGTTTGCCTAAAATGTTTCAGTATATTGCATTAAATACATTTTTAACAGTGATTTTACAGTCAAGAAATGCCTATGAGGAACATGAAATGACAGTGGACACCTCTTCAGTATGTTGATTGCCCAATTTAGTTAATTGTATCCACTTTTTTGTCCTCCTTAGGATGATTTCTTGTTTAGCACTTCACTTGAAAAGATGTGGTCCACTTTTAGACCTGATTTAGCCCTAGATTAGACATGGAATGGTCCTTTTATGTACTTCATTAAGATTTGATGGCACTCTGGAAGCTAAATCTTTTCTTTTGTGGTACTTTGTGTGAAAAGTTGGATACAGGTTTTTATATTTAGTTGGCTGTGTTTTGCTCAGCTTATATCTTCCTCCGCCATGAGAGCAACAAATGTGACATGAGGTCATACAGCTGAACACAGACTCATGATGTCAAATAGGTCACGGGTCACACTGCCCCCTCAATGACACCCAACCCGTAACCTCTACCCCACTTGTGAGAACTGCCACAATCAAGCCCGTTCTGTTGAGGCTATATTAGGACAATGATTTCCAATCCAACTCTCTAATGGACCAAGTGTTGTTTTGAATAGAGATAAAAGGCTTGTATAAGCAGCAGACGCCACATGCTTTTGGCTGTCCATCAAAGAGAATATACAATGCACCCACTGTGTCTCATGTGCCAGAGTCTCGTAAAGACACACACATTAAGGAGAAAATGTAATGACCGTGAATCCCATAAAGTCAATTACAGAAGGCGCCACGTTGTATGGTGTGCAGTCATTAACAGAGGTATGTTCCCAGCTTGTTTCTTCTCAATATAAGAACAGGTTATCTAGTGCATTCAAGATATATTATTAAAAACATACATACAATTTCTGTATGACAGTGTTTTCTTGCATGGGAAAGCAGAATACACACTTCTTTACTACTTCAATACTACAAAGATGTGGTCTGTGGTCACAAGGTCTGTCTGTCCTTATCAAAACAAATACGGCTGCTTACGAGAAAAAATGAAAAGAATAAAATATATAAAACAAAGGACTGAAAAACATTGCGGATTTGAGCAGAATCAATGAGTGAAGCACTAAACTGTTATTCTGAGGTATAACAATATAGATTTACAATACCGTTTAACAAAGTATTTCTTCTTTAGCTACACATTAACAAGTCTTTCTGACGGAAATTACAGTGATTTTCCTGTAACTTAATTCCCATTTTTGAGCAATATGGTTCGCCCGTCTATGACCTAAGCAGCCACATGTCCACAGACTGTGTCACTAGGAGAAAGGAAATTGTGATGCAAGTCCAAAGGGAAACAACTTTCTATAGAGTTCAATGTCCCTTTTTAATTTAACAGTTATATTATTTTCATTGTTTAATATTAGTTCATCAGCTAGATCTTATTTTTTCCTCAAAAACTTGGAGAAATACTTCAAAACTGACATAATATAAATATTGTCTCAAATTTCTCACATGTATTTAATTTAATCTTATTCATTCCTATGGGTCATTCAATGTCATTAAAACTATAATACTCAATAAACAAAGCAATTTTTTTAATATTTATTCACCATATTTTGTAAAAAAAAAGAAAAAAAAAAAAGAAAGAAAAAGACAAGTTTGGGGGATGAAGGCAGCATCGTTTTTAACATGTGATCACCGTTGTGATCACATAAAATAAAATATGAGTAGACCGTTTCCTGTTTCACATTTACAGCTCATTTACCACAGCGCAGCTATTTTTGCAAGTCATCCTGCTTTTTGCTTCCTACCATTTTGCGAGCACATCCCCAAAGAGTCTCAAATTTCTTCTACTGTACTGCTTTAGATCAATGCCATTAAAAAGAGCCCACTTAGATTATATTCATATGAAACACAACATTCGCAAACATGTTTTCTTCTATGTTCCCAATGGAAGAAATGCAACAGTCCCTCAGCTATTAGTCTCATCCGTTGCCTGGTAAGGGATTACAACAAGCCTACTCCATAATATCCTGCTGTTTATTTGCTCTAATAATGGCCCTCTCTGTGCTTACACTCACAGTTCAGCTAAAGTGTATAAAACCAAATACAAACCACCACTCCAAAAGTGAGGGAAATATACTAATATAGAAAGCCATAGGTTTGACAGTTTTCTTATTCCAGATGCCAGAATATATACCAGCCATAGGACATGTTCAGTGGTTTCGGGGTCCTGTTATATGGTGTCATTTTGATGATAGTTAACCCTCTCTCCAACATTCCCTTGGCAAAGAGTGTAGCGGTAGGCTGCTGTCTCTAAGGTAAGAGGGCGATGTCCTTGTAGGCTTGAGCTCGTGGGACAAAAACAACCGAAACAAAACAAAAGCACAAGTGTTGTGAAGAATGCAGACAAACTGGTGAGACAGCTGGCATGGCAAAGCAGTGAGATCATTGTGCGTCAATTGTTTCAGCAACCAAACAAGAAAAGACAACTCAGCAATATAGTATTTTTATGACAAATTCAGCGCACCAGGTAACTAACTCTATGGGGGATCTTTGAGCTATGACGTTATGCTTCATGAACTGGGTGTGTACTGGGTGTACACTATCACCAGATACTGTAAAAGCTCCGCTATGCAACTTTTCAGAGGGACTGACAACCTGTTAGTTTCCACAGAGATGCTATTTTTACAGGATTGTGTCACAGTCCAGCATTAAACTTATCCATCCCCATGATAACAAGCAGGTCAAGTGTATTTTGAGGCATTTTAGAGCAATAAAAACACTGTAAGCTAAACAAATTCTGGCAAAGCAATAAAACATATGCATGGAGACAGGTGGCCGACCCCGTAACAGAAAAGTTACACAGTGCGCCTTCAAGTTCTCTCTCAAATAAACTAACAAACAAACAACAGACTGCAACACAATGGAATATTGTCGTTTTTTTATTATGGGAAAAAAAAACAAACATCTGTCGCCAAATAGGACAGAGACATTATCCAGAGAGATAACACACATGATGATAACATGGCTTTGTATTGCTTTGCTGATAGTCTCATTTGGTGACAGTTGAAAATTTACATGGGTCCTGTTTTAAATGCAGATAGAGCTCAACTTACACTCAAGGGCCAACCAGGGCCAGTGTCCATGTCCGTATGGCCCATAACTTGTAACATATATTATCAATCACAATCCAATACTGATAATTTTCTCTGGTTCATTTTTACATGTTTTTTGAGCTTCTTGAGTTTCTTTCAATTTGATGCCATCAGTGTGGAATAACATTCAATAGTTACACATATTTTCTAAAGCTAGGGATGCACCGATATGACACTGGTTTTGGATATCGCTGCCGATATTGAAACATTTGCTGGATTTGGTATCGGTTCCTTTTTTTTTTCTATAAATTGGTGTTTTTTCAGATTCTACAATGTGATACTCCCATACTCCCAGTAATTACTTTAAATGATAAATAACAAAACACATTCAGATCTGTTTTGCTTTATGTTATATATATAAATAAATTACATTTTCAGCCACCACCTTGTATCGGTTGTATCCACATAGGTATCCAGAAAAATGAAACCTGTAAATATGGTTATTGCCCATCTTCCCTGAGTGTATTCTTGTACTCAAAAAGACAGCCATGTTGACAGATTAGATATGGCCAATATTATAGTTGTGTTTCTTCATCATCTTGTGAGGGCTGCCTAAGCTGTTCTGGGTTACAACAGCAAGTGCACAGTGGCTCGTGGGAAGCATGTGACTGAGCAAACTGACACAAGGAAGTAAAATAATGAGAGCTCCAATGTGACGTGACATTTATTGTACATGGTGCCAATAAAGTTTTTTACTCAAACAACAAAAGGCCCTGTTAAACTCAAGGCTAGGCTCGGGCACTGTCACAGACTTCCACAGCAAATAATGCACCCTCATTTCCCCACTTAACCTTATCTACTGCTGTGACAAAGTCTGATACTAATCAAATGCCTCACTGTTTACGCTCACAAGTTGTAAAATTAAAACTAACATTATTATCGTTCTGTTTTTCTGGAACCTTTTATGCAATTAAAATATGCCACTTTTCTGGAGAAAGGTATGTCACACGGGGAGACGATATTGCTTTGTGTAGAATGTTCCACAGTATGGCGTCTCCCTGGCGATACATATGTTTAATGCCACATTGTGGATAGTTCGAGGCAAAGTAATAACATCTCCAGAGACAGGGGGCATACCCTCCACCAGAAAAGTTCAACAGATCACATATGAAACCAAAAAAAAACAAAGGTATACTGTTAAATATGCATGTTTCAAAGGTTCTTTTGGGTGTCAGTGTTTTTACCTGCTTGACTAATTTTAATTAAATCATCAGAGGCTTCACATATTATACATGATTAGATTTGAATATAGCCTAATGTATTTTTAGCAACATCATGTCATTGTAAAAAGAGTAAAAAGTGGCTTGCAAGCAATCTTAAAAACATGGCCAGTCCCCAAATGTCTCACCACGGCCACCTTTTCCATCAACAATTTTCAATTCTCAGAATCAGAATCAGAATCACTTTTATTGATCCCCGAAGGGAAATTCTCTTAGTTAACAGATGCCACAACCACAGGATAGGAATTTAAGAATAAGAATAAAAAGTCATTTAAATAAGAATAAAAATAAAAATTCGTGCAATTCTCACCTGCTATTCAACACCAGGGCTACTTTATGTTATGTCCACTAGATGTTACGCCCACTTATTGCCAAATGGTTTTGCTTCTGCTTACAGAAAATCTCATATCATTAATTGTGGATCATGAGCACCACAGAAAAACAAAATATGGCCAGAGACACCACTTCACTAATAGTGAAAGTTGGTATTGTCAAACTTCCTTCTCAACCAGGCATCAGGCATTAACTGATATCTATGATATAAAATCATTATGGCAAAAGACTATTTTAACCCCATGAGCCAACTTCATAGGAAAAAACACCCATCACATTTATTCCAGTGAATACTGAATGACAGAAGGATTTTATCTCTTTACCTCAGTGTGCTATTTTATCAATTTACAAGTTGTGTTTTGCAAAAAGTCAGTCTCTACTTGATGTACCCGTGAAACTATTATTTATAGTTGTGCTATATTTACCCCTGCTCCTCCCACCTGATGTGTGTTTGAGGCTTTGGGTCGCGGTGCAGAAATGAACACAGTGACAGAACTAAAGTCTGAAGTAGGAGGCAGGTGGCACCTGTGACAGCTCAGACTGGTCATTATTTCAGTAGGTTGGACAGGGGCACCTGGCCACAGACACAAGAGTCACACATGCAGGAGAACAATATTTTCCAGTAAAACAACAGCAGCTCATACCTATTTATTCATAAATTCACTAGAATCAGTAAAATTTACCCCAATGACAAAAGACAAAAACAAGGAATTTCAACTGAATCTACTTTAAAAACGAAAACAAAATGAATGTTAACAACTAAACTAAATTACGTTTATGTGGGCGTTTATGTCACATTAACTTCACTTCTTTAATACAGAACATGTGATTTCATAAAGCTGGTTACGATTCATTAGACAGCAGGCAAGAGTAAAGGGTATAAAATGTTTGGAGTATAGTGTTAATAATTGTGAAGAAATAATTGCAAAATCTTTTAGACTTGATCAAATGGTTATATGACAATAAATAATAAATACAAGAACAACAAAAATCAAGCGCAACTTGAACATAAACTATTAACGTACAAGTTTTTAAAGCGTTATAATTATTGGCCTGGATGTGTCCGACAGTGGGCTCAGAGCCTTGATAATCACCCTCTCATGTGATAGAGGCTGCTCTTTCACATTAAACTGTTAAATTAGGACAAAACCAGCAAGATCAGGAAGAATCAGTAGTCTGCAAAGTCTGTCTGTGGACTGGGGTTGTCAAGAATATCATTACCTACTAATCAATAAAATAGGGATTGAGGGCGGGCTATTGATTGAATTTTAATCAAGATCAAGATTCAGTAAATCAGTAATAGGCCATTTATCGAGAGGTCTACAGTCTCTCCTCACTAAAAGGATGTGGTTTAATACAGAGTTCAGACTTTGGAAGAAGACATTTGTGTTGAATGGCAATTATTAAAAGTCTGTATTATTTATGTTCACAAAATGTATATGGAAAGCAATTTTTATTAGTTTTAATTCAAATGAAATATAATAAAATTTAAAAAAGTCATCCCTCAATATGAGAAAAAATAGATTCCTTCCTGCCCTGATTGAAAGAAATGGGAAAAAAAAAGGGAAAAAGTTGGATCTTTCCTAAAACATCACATAATATCAACTAAAGTAGCATATGTTGTATAAAAAAAAAAAAAAAAAAAAAGAGTATTTTTAGCATAATTGTGGTATTAAAATCTGTATCAAGTATGAAGTTTTTCTTTGAAATGTTAACATTGTGACTAGACTATGGACTAACAGTTGATTGAGCGTGAATTGGAAACCCCTGCAGCTCTAACCACAGTTACATAATTCAATCCAAAAGCACTTTGAAGAGAGAAAGGCAAGTTTTGCATTACATGAATGCCTCAACAAAGCCTGCATTCACCAAGCCCAACACTAGACTATACTCCACTAAAAGGTTCTTTTTCAAAGTGTAGAGCAAAGTTTCATTTATTTTTGTCTCACTGCTAACAAAGGAGGTTATTTAAAATCCAGACTGGTGAGATTTTATAGAGGCATTGTGAAACACGCAGGTCAGTGTGAAAGTACAGTAGTCAGTTAATGCTTCTGTCAACAAGCTCACACTCGTCATGTTATTAATCGTGTTTTGACAATTTGACTGCTAAACACCTAGTATATTCTCTGGCTTAGTACAATAACTTAACTGGTTTCAAAATGATTTTTCTTACTCCAATTTTCTACCAATTGGAAAATAGTCTGGAATAATCAAAATAAGAATACATACACTGAAAACTGTTGATCAAACATTTGCTTTGATTGGTCAAGAACTGCAATAAAAATCATAGGTGAACATGGATAGACACAAAGAACGCTTTTTTAATGTAATTAAAAGTATTATTATGTTTGTAATTCCTTCAACAGATAGATTAGAGCTACCAGTATATCGTGGTCAAAACGAAATCACAATTTGAGTTGGCACAAAAAGTGAAAAGTCTGCATTTTTGTCCTCTGCAAAGTGTCACAAAACTAACTGCAATCACAAAATTTGTGAGAAAAATCAAAATTCTTTTCATTTTTCATAATTGTGCAGTGTTAATGTAGATATATTTTTGCAGGATACCAATCATTTTTCATCCATACAGCAATAAGGAAAGATGAGTGTGTAGATGAGTCGGGTATAATTATTCATGTATGTAAAGTAATCTTTGAGCAAACATGAGTGGTAAAAATAGGTCAGTCATAGAGGGAACTTGGACACAGCCAAAGTGACTCAATGCTCAGTGCGATGAGCAGGTGGACAGCCAACAGGGTGTAGGCAAAGCAAGATGATAAGCTCGGAAAAATGACAAACATGTAAAGGAGGAAATGACTGTCACTCTTACCAGTTTCACTGCATTGCAAAAACATGCTCCAATACAGACTATAAATGACTATAGAGGTAGTAAGTAGGAAAAACTTAAAAGGTGCTGGGTGACATAAAAGTGTTCTCATATTGGTGAATCATGATTCATTTGTCCATAAAACTAAATAAAAATGTATTTCAAATATAATTTCCAAAACTTTTATCTTTGCCATCAAATTCCTTATCTTCTTTTTTGCTTTTTTCCTTCATACCACATGCTTTTACTGATAGATGACAGGCCATTGAAAAGACCATTGACAATTAGATTTGACTGAATCTGACCGAAACCTTGATTAAAATTCCATAATTTTGTTTGTTTTCTGTTTGTGTCCATGGTGATTGCTTTGCCTGGAATATCCCACAGTATGGCATTAAACTTGAAGAAATGCACTAAGCAGGTGGTGTCACCAAGTTCAGATCAGTGGAGAGGCGAGCTCACCCTCAGTAAGAAAGCATGATTTTTGTTACTGTCAACAATACAACCACTTAAACATAGACTGATAGCTTTAATGGCATGTTGAGGAAACTTCTAGGTAAAGCAATAACATCCCCTTGCAGACATATAGGAAAGTTACATAGTGCATGTTTAAAATTTTTACACATATGAAGGCACTACAGTTATTTTCGACTTGCCTCCACCCCCTCAGTCAACTGACATGTGACACCTTTCTTCATCAACTGTTCCCTCCCTGTCTCTTCCTCTTGGAGCAGGTGTCAGAAAAGGTTTCTGCACCCTGCTCCCTCAAGGTACATGAAGGCTGCTTAAATGTCAGAACAGAGCTCACAGCTGTAAGAAGTCTATAACATTCACTGCATAGATAAATATGACACATGATTTTTAACCACTACCAATTAACTCCTATGGTCTGCAGGCCTATTCTGCAAAAGAGACTTTTCAGATTTTAACCATGTTACTTTTGTTTTTGAAGTGATTCATGTTTGATCAATCTTTAATCACTAATTTTCAAGACATTATATTACAACTCTACTACTCGCTAGCAGAATCTGCATCTATCCATAGGAGGGTCCGACAGCCGGCCCGACATGGCTCTTTGTTGTGATGATGTTTATGGTGACATCTGCTCTAATTGGGCAACGCAGTTTTCCAACGTGGAAGTCAATGATCCATGGGTGTCTTTGATTATAACTATATAGACACAAGCACAGTAGGTCTTCTTTAAATAAGAAAAGTCACAACATCACAAATCTGCAATGAGTGAGATTTGTGAAGGTGGTTTTGGGATGTGGTGCTGTCCTGGCGTAGTAATTGGTTCCAAAAAATAGAGCTTTGAGTAAGGCAGCAGTTAAATTATTTTCATTTTTTAATGAATTTTATATTTGTATGCGAAGAAAATAAACAATATATGTCTACCATTGTCAAGACAATATCCTTTTGGGTCTGTTGCCATAGCAATTTTATCCAATCAAAATATTATATTTTTTCAAATGGAAAAAATACTGAAAAAAAGTGTGACTGAAACTTTGAATACACAAATATACAGTACAATGTTGTTGGCGAAATACATCATACTTTAAACATTATAATGTTTATACATTATAAATATTTTAATGTAATACACCTCTCTACTCCCACAGGATGTACACAAACCTAGTAGTGCTAACAGAGACATTTGTAGTGTCCTACTTTCTTATCAGTTCCATATCATTAGAGATCAGATCATGTACCTGCAGCTGTCAGCTTCATACTGTAGACTAGAGCTGACTATAGCAGAGAAAAGCCATTCAATAAAAGCATCTGGTCCAATTGTCAGCCCTTTATTTTATCCAAACAGTGTTATATTTGAGTCTTAGTTGAAGAAGGTGCCAGATCACGTTATAAGTCCTAATCACATTTTAATCCTTCCTAACATGCACCAAACCTTTGAAAGAAAAGCTATCGACTTTATGTTATCTAAAGTTAAAAAACATTGATTATTCAATCAATGTTTAAACTATTTCAGATAATTACTTTACTTTTTACCAACAGTTGATGATGCCTGCTACTGTGCCCTTTAGACTCTTTCTTCAAACATGGGTCGTTATGACCCTTTCAAACTATAGACAAATAACAACTGGGTCCAGTGTTTCATTGACCAAAAGGTTCCTTAAAAGGTCAGTGTAGTCTCCATATCCAATTGTCTCTTCCATATAATAAAGACAAGAAAATGGTATAACAAATAAACATCTAATTAGATTAATTGCTAATTAATAAATTATTAAAATACCATCAATAAATGTAGTAATATACAGACTACAATATCTTCATACTGTAAATAACTAACAGGTAATGTAATAATGCAACACAAAAAGAGGAGTAAACAAAAATAGCAAAAAAGGCAATTACAAGCACTCAGCGACAGATACAAGTAGTGCAAAGTGATCATCATCTGCACCCCACCCTCTTTGGTCATCAATTGATTTTACAACATGCCTCTAACCTCAAGACATTAAAAGCTGTGCAATGACGTATAACTATAAAACTTCAAGGTACCAAGACTAGAAATAGCTGTGTTTAATGTGGCTCTGGGGAAAAGAAACCTGAAAAACTGCTCATTTGTGTTGATACCAAACACTGCAGGCATAACTTCAGTTATGTAAAACAAGTAACAATAATATTTATTTTCGTGGGCTTAAAATGTCCAGTTTCAAGTATAGCTCTTATAAGAGCTTTAATCTTAAATATTCTGACACAGATTCACTACACATAACTGACATGTATGTGTGGTTTTCTTTACTCTAATTAGTGATAGATATGTGTATTTATTTTAATCATGTTTTTCCACTATAATACAAAGCAGATATACCTATTTCACTATTGTGCATTGTGTGAACAAATGGACTATGACACAGATTGAGCTTCAAAAATGTCAAATATAATGTGAAATCAAGCTAATCCTGAAAGTAAGTGTTGCTTCTACCAATTACATATAAAATCACATACAATAATGTTATGCTTCTATAAACATTACAGTGTTGCCCATGGACAGAAGTGCCCCCATAGTCTCATTTCTGCCCCCTCCCTAAGTCAAGTTGAATAAAAAAATGTAACATGTAAATATTTAATCAGTAGAGGATAGAAGTGTTCCAATAGTCTAATTTCTTCCCCTCCCCAAGTCTAGAAACAAACTGCATAAAAAAAAAAAAGTAATAGACAAGTAAATATTTAATCTGTGGATCTTTTCTAAGCAATAGAGGTAATAAGTGACATTTATATTCCAAAAAATGTATTAAATAAAGTAATTCAAATGTGGATTGCCTGTGCCACTATAATCTCGGTGGAAAATACTGCTATCATAAATGTTTTTAGATAGTTCAGAGTAGTTTCCAATATATACTTTTGCTAGCTGAGTTTGTGTGCATTGGCTGTCCTTAAAGCCCCTTCAGTGCATTCTCCTCTTTGTTTCTCTCCCTCTCTAGACTTTGACTGAGGTCGTTTAGTTACTCAGGGAACAGATCAATATGGAGTACCAATTTACTGGCAAAGTGCTTACCTTGTATTCTCCGTGCCATTCAATCCAGCCTGGGTCTCGCATCTGTCTAGGCAGCAGAGTCAAGTTTCACATGTCCTCTGGAGCTCTGACAGATGCTAGGGCACAAATCAGTGACAAGCCTAGTGAATTTACACAGAAAAGTGTGACAATAAATGCAGAAAGTGATAAATAAAGCGCTTCGTTTGTGTCACACGGAACATTTCGCCATATTGGAGACGATTACCAACCATATGGCACTGAATAGACCGATTAAAAACAGGTTTAAAGAGGTTTTCTTAACTACTTGTCGAGTTTTAACAGACAAGTAAAACCAGATTGGCTTGTGATGCAAGTGCAGCTAACAACAACAGAAAGGCGATGGGATTTGAAACTTAAAAGTGCTGATCGTGTTACGCAAAACATCCCAGAGATATAAAACAAACACACACAAAAAAACTAATCAGATATTAAGTTGTAAAGTCCACGTTGCTTCTTGTGGTCAGGGCTAAAACAGTATCGATAACACGAGGAGTGACTTACCGTGTGGAGACGAGTACATATCGGGGAAAAATGGCGGAGAAACAATAGATCTTTGTACAAAGGCAGTCCAAGTTAAACTCCCCTGGATAATTTAAAAGGTTAATGTTACTACTTTCTCGTACCAAGTTGTTTCTACAGCTCGTTTCACCCAGAGCCTGTTGACAACTGGCTGCTAAACTCATCTGAAGCCAGTTCCTTGATGAAAAAACGTTGTAATCTGTTCAGGCTAAAGCAATCAAAACCAAACGGTTTTATCATGCAGTATCGACGAGCGATCGATGCCTCTGTGACTCTACTGCGCATGTCTGGAGCAGATGAGGCAGATGTGACAATGTAAACAGTGTAATATGTAAATACGCTTATAACTGTGGTTGGGTTAGTGTGAAAAATGTGGTAGGTAATAAAGGAATATAGATTGAATGTGGAGGAGAAAAAAAGTGTTACATTTGGGTGGTGGATACCCTATGGCACATGTGTCAAACTCAAGGCCTATGGGCCAAATGTGGCTGGCCATGTCATTTCATGTGGCCCACAACAAAGTAAATTAAAAGGTATGGATCAGGAGATAACAAGTTATACAGCCATATTTTTAACATCTATGGAAATACATATGCAATATTTGTAAACTGAATAAGTAATAAAGTACAGAAACCTGATGAACAAGTCAAAAAAAGTAGTTAAACTGATTTTACATTATATCTGGCCCTTTGAAAGCAACCATTTTCCTGATGTGGCCCTCGGTGAAAATGTGTTTGACACCCCTGCCCTATGGCCTTAATACCGCCAAGCATTTTTCACTTTAAAATCGGCCTAATAAATCTCTGTGGAATCTATAAGAAAACAATAACTAGACTCCTTCATAAGGAGAACTTTGTTGCCCTCTAGTGTAGCTTCTGTGTAACTACTGAAAAACTTTTAGGCCCAGGTAAATAATTGAATTGTTACCTGATTTTCAATATTTGCAATGGAATGAACAAACAAAAGTAGGCCTAACTGTTATACTCCAACTTTTGTAACACTCTAAATTAGGAAGAAAGGCCTATATAAGGCCTATATAATAATATAATTAGATTTAGCACCTAATCATCAGTATGAAGAGTATAACAAGAAATAGCCTAGTTATCTTAGATGAAATAAATGTGACACAATAATAGAGATAATTTGACATTAAAAACATACAGTTTTATTGTGATTTGTAATTTCTAGTAGCACGTAGCTGTTTTTTTTTTTTTTCATAATGATTACATTACAAATCGTTCTTTTTACAGTGGACTATGTTTGTTCAATATGATTTTGTTAATCATCTATCAATGACCTCTATCACATAACAGTTTTATAGAAAAGGCAAGATCCACAGTGTAGGCTAACAAAGTAATACTTGCAACCACTGTCTCCATAATGAACAACTCCACAACGCGTTGTGTCAGGTTGTGTCGTGGGTCTTTCAGTTGCAATATCTTTGTAAAACAGATTACAGCAGCCACCATGTAGAGGAACACTCCCATAAGACTAAACCCAGCCAGAAATCTATCAAAAGGAAGACAACACCGAGCTGCAAAATCTCCCAGAATCACCACTAGTGTTATTAGAGACATAGCCAAGCAGGCGGTATAGGATGCTACAGACATCCAGAGTTGCCAGCCGTGGATTTCACTGGGCATACCGTGAATGGCCTCGACAATCAGGGGAATCATCTGACACCCTCCCCACACTTGCAGAGTCTTGAGCAGGCCTGGTTTACTCCCCATGTACCCCCTTTGTTCATGTGCCTGGCACTGAAGCATGCCAGATTCAAATGTATATCCTAAAAAGGTGAGCCAGGAGGTTATGGCAGTTGCTATGGCTCGTGGTGTTGGCGTTTGGTTGTCCATTATAAACCATGGGTAGATCACAGCAGCACTTAAGGACATTAAGGCTCCCAGAACAGCAACAACGACTGTGAAATTCTTCCATGATATTGGCAAGAGGCTGTGGAACTGAATAGTGGTGAGAATATGGATGAATACAGTGAGGGAGAAGAAGAAGCACCAAATAACCATGCAAAAAGTCTTCAATGTCTGGAGGTGAGATTGGTCCTTGTTTAAATCCACTAAATCCAAAGAGGCAACCAGGCTGAACGTGGCACAGGTAAAGAAGATTACCCATGTCCGGACCAAGAAAAATGGGCTAGTGAAATCTCGAGCTTCCAGTACAATCACAGGCATTGTTCCATAAAGTTAAAAAAAGTGTTTAAAATAGTCAGTGACAAAAATCTTAACTTTCAAACAATATAGTAAAAGATCCTGATGGTTAGTCCTGATGTTAGATTGAAAAATATAGTCCAGGGATGTTCATAATAAATAATAAAAATGGAACAAAAACAGACTGTGTTTTGTTAACTTGTTCAATCTTTCCTACAGACAGAACCCTCAACATCTCACCTTGTGGAATTTATTTTGCATAATTTCTACAAACAAGTACCGCCTACTTCCTTTCAGAGAGTGATGCTTGCTTTCAGTCTCTGCGAAGCAAGCTGCAAAGGACCACAATAAAAAGCAAATGCAAACACAGCATTGATTCTCCTGATGCTGAGTTCCTGTTTCTGTTGCCCTACCTGTAAAACAATCTGTTATACTGAAGACATATGTGATAGCAACATGCTTCAACTAGTCATTTTTATCTTGGCTGTAAATTATGACCCATAAAAAGAAGCTGGATTCTGAATGCAATAAAATGTGTCATTTTTTCACATGCAGTTTCTGTGCTATTCAATAGACATTAACTCCTATACCTACCAACCCCTTTGACCTCCTCATCATTGTATCGCAAACCTTCCTCTGACTATATATTAATATGTAATAAATTTTTATTCAGAATTGCCCAGCAATATTTTATTGTTTTCAGCCAATTAATTGATGGATAAAACATATATTCATCACAACTAAAACAACACAGTCGAGAATAGGCATGTTTCCATCATGTTTCCAGTCATACATAAATGATAGCTATTTGTGTTTGTAATTTCTTCCATTGTGGGCCTACACATTTCCTGTGGTGAACTGCTGCCTCTTTGTGGGAATAAACTAAACTACAACTTAGCAGCTCTGCACTGAAAAAAATGAACGAAACTGGAAATGAATATAATTAAAGGTGCACTGCATAACTTTTCTGGTAAGATGTTACCTGCTTGTCTCCATGGAGATGGTATTGCTTGGCTCAGAATGTTCTGTGTTAAGGCTTTAAACTTACCATGTTACATCATCATGAGAGGTGTTTTTATTGTTATGTAAACTGCTGTACACACAAGTGTTTTGGTAGAAATTTGAGATTTGCTTTGCAAACATAAAGTGCATTATAAATAAAATGTATTCTTAATTATTATAAGTTAGGTTGAGTAACACACACATTATATACTTTGATTCCGAGTTAGGCTTGGGCTGGGCCCATATTTCCTGAACATTTTCACTTCCTCACATTTCTCTCAGAAATGACAGAAGTGTAATTTGTTGGTTATGTGGTGACAGATGCACATCCAATATGCAAATGAACTAAAGCAGAAGACCACATGTGTGTGCTGCTAGACTCTAATGGGTTGGCCTCTCATCTTAGAACTGTAATTAATAGCAATGAAACATATTGCTAAATATTGCTTTGGCTACTAATATTATTGAATTATATCAGTGGTTCACTTTTTCTCATAAAGCACTACCAGAACGAAAGTGGGTCTAAAACAGGACCATTCCATATTAGAGGGCTTCACTAAAATAAGACAAAACCAAAAGAAGACCAAAATGTGGCTTAAACTGATTCAAAATTCAGCAAATATGTGAAATGAAGAGGAATCTAAGCACCACCTTAATTAGCTCTTGTACAACAGTTTAAAAAGCACTGAATTACATCATCATTTAGACAATATGTGGAATGTAAAAGTACTGTAACATAAACATGCATTTTAAAAATTATGTATCAGATGTTTCAACCCACAAACCAACAAATTACACTTATCTAATATTTGACAGTTTTAGAGAGGAAGTGAGAATTTTAGATTTAAAGTGCATTTTTGTATCTTCATTTTACTTGAATATATTTTTATATTTTCTATTCTACTGCTGTTACTTTGAAACTGGAGCATTGAAATTTCCCATTGTCGGACAAATATCTCTTATCTTTTGACAGTTTACTAAAATTATTCTTACACCCACATGCATTTATTCATCATATCTGAAAATACATAAATACATGTAAATATTAAATCATATTGTTTTACATATATCATACTGCTGTGTAACTGTGAAGGAGTGTGACCTATGTGACTCTCTTTATAGTTATTGAAATGGGAGAAATCAGGAAATGGGGGTTAAATATTAAAATATATGGATCAAATTAGAGACAAAATTAGCTGGGGGTTACATAACTGCAGAATTACCCTTTGAGCATGTGTTAAGTTGAAGAAGAAAACTAAACCACCATGTACCACCCAAGAAAATAGTTCACCTTCTGAGTACCACCAGATCTTATAACAGTTACAACAAATATAGCCTTTACTCCCGGCCTGTAGGTCAGAAATAAGATTACCCAAAAGAAGAATATATTCTACAGTTTGAGAAACACTGTTATAATTAATATCAATGGTCCCCAACTGCTCCCTAAAGTATGCACCCCTGTATTAGTTCATGGTGGACATGAGATAAATAGCTTTAAAAGCCTTTTTAAATGTGTCAATTTTTGGTCAATTCTTGCCCATTAACAGAGGAAGACAGCAAATGAGAAAAGGTGTGAAATTAAACATGTGACATCAAGTCCGCCTCCGAAACGAATCACTATATTTGGTCAGATATTTGGTGCAAGAAGCAGAGCTCGCTGGTAGATGGCCAAGGTAAGTCTCAGCAGCACCTGGTGCTTTATAGAAACTTGAATGACTCTGTATTGGTATTTGCATCATGGTACTCTCATTGTATGTGCTTTGATTGATAAAGGTTTATTTTTCTTGCAGATGAGATACACGTGCTGGCTCCTGTTGGGCCTGTTAGCTCCTCTGTGTACACCATCCACTGTCCGTTATGGTTCTCCCAGTGAGTGTCGCAGTGCCCATATGGTCCCTGGACACAACCTGGGAGGAGAGGGTTTCAACATTGTCACCATGCAGCGCAAAGGAGCATACGTCATTGACACAGACACATGGGATTTGGGCAATGGCACTTGCAAACTCTACCACAACAATTTAATGGACAGAGAGCTGCAGAAGGTCCCTGTGGCTGTGGAAGACTGGAGGGCGCTGTCTGCATGCAGTTTGTCCGTCTCCAGTACCTCTTACGACTCTGTGGAAACCCTGGTCAATGATTCAACTTCTTCTGTGAGGAACAACTGGAAACTGGGACTGGATATCCCCATCCCCGTGGATCCGTCTGTAATTGTGACTGTAAAGATGGGACTGGGTGGGTCCCACTCCAAAATGGCAAAGTTTGCCACCCAGAAATCCAAACAAGATCACTACAACTTCTACCGACATTCTGTGGACTGTAGTACCTATCGGTAGGTTGTATATTTGACTAAATTAGTTATCAAACACAACAAAATAAAAGCTTCCAGTTTGCATTAAACAGTGGACATGGTCATCTGGTTACAGAAGTAAAAGCATGATGGTGGCTATAGTGAGGCAGCTCATTGTCATATGACTGTTAAACGAGAACACTGAAGCTGTTATATTTACCCACCCTACAGATTAAGTGTTTATCACATCATTTCAATATTTGCATTTGTTGTTTTTCAGATACAGAATGGCACCAGAGCCACCACTGAGCAAAACCTTCAAATCAGAAGTGGACTCCCTTCCAGTATATTCTTGCCAATCTGCAGAACGGTATCGCAGAGTCATTGAAACGTACGGCACACATTACATCACTCAGGTGTTTTTAGGTGGAGAGATTAAGGCCATCACTTCTGTCAGAACATGCCAGGCTAGTGTAAACGGTCTGACCGAATCTGAAGTTAGTAACTGTCTATCTGTAGAGGCTTCAGCCAATGTCGAGGGAAAAGGAGGCTTCAACGCTATGGCGGAGCATTGTAAAGAGAAAAGCAAGAAATTAGGTCACGATTATAGCTTTAGCAAATCCTTTAGTGAGCGCTTTACTGAAACCACAGGTGGGATTTTAGCCACTGGCGCCACCTTGTTTTCTGAATCTGATCCTTCTGTGTACGACGGGTGGCTGACTAGTTTGAACACCTCCCCTGATGTGGTCAAATACGATCTCAGGCCTCTACATAGCATTTTGTCTGATAATCATAGGGCAAAGAACGGTCTCAAGAAAGAAGTCGAGACCTACATTAAGGACAACGCTCTGTTTAAAAAATGCTCAGAATCCTGCAAAATTGGACACAGGTCAAATCCGAGAGACCCTTGTGCTTGTCTGTGCAATAGTAACCCGAATCTGCGCCCCAACTGCTGCCCCACTGGTTTAGGCAAGGCTACTCTCCTCGTCAACCACCTCCGTGCCAAGGACTTGTACGGGGATGTGTGGACAGAGACAGATGCTTCGGTCGAGGTGATCTTTGACGATCAAGCAAAACGAACAGAAATTATTGACGATAACGACAACCCCAAGTGGAGGGAGAAATTTCAGTTTGGCGCTATCACCATCAACATGAAAAACAAGCTGCAATTTAAAGTGTATGATTCAGATTCGTATTGGAATAGTGAACTGCTTGGGGAGTGCTCCATTAATTTGCGTCAAGGTACAGTGACCGATTCGTGTATGCTTGATTATGGAGCCTTATTCTTCTCCTACACTGTGGTGTGTGCACCCAGCCTCGGAGGAGAGCAGTGTCAAGAGTACATGTCGTCCCCTCTCAGCTCCCCTATGTCAAAGAGTTTCTACACCAGGAATGGGGTACTTGGAAAAGATATTTAATAGAGTTTGCAAAAACGATTAGATTACCCACGACCCAATATCTTAATCTCTCAAAAGCTCTCTTGCTCAAAAGCTTGTTATATTTTGTATATGTAGAAATGTGTGCCTTATAGAAAGTAAGTGAGTGGAGCAGTTCTACAGCTGTATCAGAACTAGGCTATTGCTTGTGTATAAATGATATGTTCTGCTGTATTTGTCTTTCTTTAATTGATTTGTTTATATTAAGTCTTTAAAATCTTAATATTCTTTAAAATCTTTAAAATCTTTATATTCTTTATATTGCTGTGATTTTATTTTTGTTTTTTTTTAATCTAATAAAGCATCCACAAAGACAATACAGTGTGTCTGTTCAGAATGCAGCAGTAATCAACAGATCACTTCCTGGAAACGCCTTTTGATATCAAAGCCATCCATTTCACACTTGTTTTTTTTTTACTAGAATAAGGAAGTGCTGATTTTATATGTACTGATACTTTAAGTATATAGAAGTTAAATAGCCTATGGGAGGCTCACAATAAAACAAAATTATGATTATTTGATCATGATCATATAAACAGAAAGAAAAAAAAAAGTGGTGAAGAAATAAACTGCATTGTCTATCATAATGAAAGACTTTGCTGTAATTTTGTTTATCCAGCAGCAGGGGGCGAACCTCTATCAGGAGACAACTAACCACATGGAACAGTCTTTGAACACTGCACAATCTACAGGTTTGGATACATAGACAGTCACTTTCAATTTCTTTGCAAAATCTGAGGTCATTATGTTTCATTGTTATCAAGAAGACATATTTGAATTAACTATTCCTCTCCATTCCTCTGGGCCCTATACAATATTTGAGATTGAGAGCATGTGCCAATTGCACTTAAAATATCAAAGAGAAACAGGACAATCCTGACTGTTAGCTCTGCTCCAAATGAAACCAATATGATGTGGTTTATCACATGGTTGTCACACTGTTCTGGTGAAAACATCAAACGAATATTTTTAACTCTAACACTGCTGAGAACTGTGCACTGTAGTGTAATTATACCAAAGACAGAGGAACTATTGCAAACCAGCAGCACTACTAACACACTTCATGTAATAACTCCATTTGCCTTACTAATGCTTGCTATACAACTAAAACTATACAAAAAGAACACACTTGTAGAATGGCTGATACTTCTTACTACTGAACATTTGTTGAAAATCCTTATGTAATTAAAGCTACTGCCCCATTCTTATATTTAGATATGACAGTAGGAAACTTGATTTGGGAATATCTAAAATAATCACAAATCACAAAAAAGGCAACACATTTTTCTATTGCCATGGAGACAAGCAGGTGATGCCACTGGGGTCAAGTTATGTCAAATCAGTGGTGAGACAAAAATGCATGTATTTCATAGTATCATTAGCACTAAAAACCCAATAACATCTACATGGAGAGAGGCACGTGGTTGACCCACCTCTGGTTAGTGAAATTTTTTATATTTTCTGGCTTCCATAACCTGATTTGTTACTGATGTATGACATATTGTAGCAAACAGACACGTGCTTCTACTCTAGGCTTTCTATCAACATTTTTAGCATTCAAAAGTTAGAAATCTCATGTTGATAAGAAATTTTCACACTATTTAAGGAAGTGTGTAGTTCACACCCCCTCCATCCATCCTTTTATCAAACACTGACCGCTCTGGAGCTCCATTCATGGGCCTGGCCCCCACCTCCAAACAGGTCATCTGTGTACGTCAGTCTGACAGTCTCCTGCTGCTTCTGCTTATCCACACCCCATTCCTTTCTCCTTCCCCTCTCTGAGAAGAGAAGAGGGGGATTTGCCTCATGCCGGGGCCCTGTTTAATGTGAAGCGTATGAGGAGGCAGAGAAGAAAGGCCAGAGGTGTTTGGGTTGAGTTGTGGTGGAGAGATGCTGGAGTCCACTGGAGGAGTAGTGGGTTTGTTTGGGGGAAGCCCTCACAGCCAAAAGAGGGATTAGTCCTGAGCAGGTTCCCATGAAACTGATAGGGCGACTGGAGAGGACTTTTACAGGTCACATCTCCGCTACAAAGCAGACAAACTAAAGATTAAAATGACTCATTTTATAGTTGCACAGGCTTTGGGACCGGAAGTATAGTGAAGATGTAAGCTATTTAATGAGCAATATTTTTGTTATTTGTAAAAAAGAAACAGTGATTCATCAACAATAAAGGTGCATTACGTAACTTTTCTGGAGGAGGGTGCATTCCCTGGTTATCCCTATGGAGATGATGTTAGTTTGTGTGGAATGTTCCAACAATATGAGTATGAATCTCAAGCAGTGACGCCACTGGGCCTACAGGTCAGAACTGTGGAGAAGCAAACCATCTCTCTGTTTTCAGGTATTTTTGAGAAATGAATACACGTAGTTGAATAATACAAGACAAGCAGACAGACCCTCCACCACAAAAGTGACAAAGTGCACCATAAAATAAACCAAGCCATATTTATTTGTGCCAATAGCAGCATTCTGTAAAGAATGTCTATATAATTTAAAAACTGAATTTAAATGTTTGGATTCTTTTGTTGTTCAATTAATTTATTAATTCATGAAATTTATTATTATTATTTTTTTTCATCCTCTAGAGTGCAGCAGGTGTGCCTAAAGCAAACACCAAATGTTGTTGTGGATACTGGGAGACCTCTATTTGATGCAATGATTCTCTTTGGATTAAATTTAGTTGAAAAGTTCTTCTTGAGTCTGTCTGACAGATGTGGCAGACATATGTTTACATTACACAGTCAAGGAACTGCATTTCAAACAACAGATGTGCTACCAAACAGAACTCCTGAGAAATTTACAGTAGGTTTACATCTAAACGTAAAGTAAAAAGTGCCATGCACACATTTGGACTTTTTATACAAACAAAAACTCGAAACACTGACACCTGCTGGTGATGTGTGGCAAAACAATACAAAAAGTTCAAACAAGTTGACATAACATTGGCCCTGTTTCACAAAGCAGGTTAAACTAACCCACAGTTTAATTCCTGACTCAGAATTATCATAATCTGACAGGGCCAACTCAGAGTTTCCTGTTTCAGAAAAGAGGCTTGGATCAGAGTTAGAGTTAGACCACTCAAAGTTTGTTCAGTTTGAGTTTATCAGAGGAGAGCAGCCATGATCAGTGGAGCCCAGAATAGAGGATTCACCATGACGATGGTAAAGTCAGGAAGTCACGCGACTGTGCACAGGTTAAATTCAGGTTTGATATTAAAATGGGGTGTTAAGCACTACTTTAAAGAACAACTCGGAGTTGACCTCTTTTCAGGATTAACAAACCCTGACTTTAGACTAAAACTGCCTCTTGAAGCAGGGTCATTCATGTAACAAAACACAAATAGAGTCTTAGTACCGGAGGATATTATACAATATTCAATAATTACAATTACTTATACTGTCTGACATAGCCTATACTAATATTAAAATACGGCTTTGAGTTTGGTATTCTAAAATCTAGCTTTTAATAGGAAGAATAGAGTAATCTTTACTGATATCAGCTACATGATAAACTGTACAAGACCTCATTATCAGCTTTGATAGTTTTCCATCATGACCAATAATTATATCCTATTAATATTACTGCCCCCCAGGATGACATCACGTTACAGCAGCTGCCATGGCGACCACCCCTCACACAGCTAGTGCACAGACCCATTTGCAGAGAGTGTCCACTGAAACCTGGGAAAGTCTTTGATGTGGAACTACCCCAGTGCGGCCTGAACAACTGTGTACTGTCAGCACCTCCCTGTACACGCACGGGGAGCTCAACTTAGCCTTGTGGCAAACATAGCACAGATTATCATGCCATCAATGCTCGTAGCAAACATCTCGGGCAGCATTAGCACATGTTAAGTCAAGGGTGTATGCTAGGGCCAGCTGTCAAGTAGAGGGAATTCCTGGTGCTTCGTTCAAGGTCGCTCCCACCATTCAGACCTATGGGGCCTGGTCGCGGCTCCCAGGCTAAGTGTTAACGTGGTATCGCTAACAGTTTAGTTTGGACATCCTGGCATGTTTAAAAGAGAGTCTTAACTGGTGCGTTACATTCAGAAAGTGCAGATGCAGAGTGGGACGTTCACCTGTCGCATAACGCAGTAGGAGTCGTAAAGAGGACGTAAAGATGGCAACGAGGGGGACTAAGGAAAACTCTCAATGTACTGAAATATACTGTGGAGGTATAGGATAATATCTGCTTCCACACTCTGTAACCATAAACAGGCTGTGGATGTAAGCCTTTAAAACAGTGTGAAGATTGACTTGTTAACAATAGTGTACAACTATCAAAATTCTTCCCTGTAAAACTGAGCAGAGCAACTTTTTTTTGCAACGGTGGCTCATGTTAAGCCTATAGGGCAAAACAAAAAGATTAGGTTAAAAGATACATTGAGGTTTTCAAAATATGGTTGGTGTAATCCTTTATTTTTCCAGAAGTGGTCCATGGTAGAAAGGGGTTCAATTTTGGTTTTATGGGGAATTTTTGGGCTATTTTTCAATCTGAAGATACTGGTCTAAGTAGTAGTAATTATACTGCCCTTAGGGGATTAGTCCTGTCTTAAAGTATGAGTTATACCTTACCCCTATACCTAATTTGCCTTAGCCTTGTTTACTTTACAAGTTAAATTACATTTTACATTATAGTCATTACTGTGTTACGTTATACCTATATTTACTTAATTTGTCAGTATAAGACAGGGGTGTCCAAACTATGGCCTGGGGACCAAATACGGCCCTCAGACCAATTTATATTGACCTTCAGGCCTTCAGTTGAACTTGCCCAATTGATCATAATCGGTACTTTTTAATGCAAATTTGAATAATTCTACCAATATAACCTAAATAACATCACATTGGATTGTCATATAGACCTAATATTAATATTTCAAGCCTTATTCAAAGTATGAAGTCAAAACTATGTTAAATGCACCCATCTGAATTATCCACTGTATTGACCACTGGCCCTCTGTGTCAAATATTTTTCAAGACAGCCCTCGGTGAAAAGAGTTTGGGCACCCTGGTATAAGATCTCACTCACTCAGAGCCTTGACACTGTAGGACAGAATATGTGAGAATATGTAGGCTGAGGAGGCTGATGGTCATACTGCTCTGCTAGGTATGGAAAAAGTGTCCTCTGCATTTGACCCATCCTTTAATGACCCAGACCTTCGACAAAATTTTCTCAGGATTACCTAACTGGTGAATTTTTGCATATTTTGCATGTTTTAGGTTAAACCTAAAACTCCAAAACCCACCTAGAGACGGTGTAAACATGCCAACTCCACACATAAATTCCCACCTGGTCTAGGAATCAAACCTAGGACCTCCTTGCTATGAAGATTGGATGCAAAATGCACTTAGCTGGCATTACAGAGGTGACCAGAGGCAATTTATATGACAGAAACAGACACAAGGCAGAAATGATGTCAGAAACACAGTCTTCCTGGTTGAATTTACGCTTTATCTTTATAAAATACACATATTCTGGTGTTTCATGCACTCGTTGTCCTTTCTCTGTCAGTGTTCCTAGTCTGTACTTCCCGCTTGTTGCCCCCTCCCTTCCCTTTAATCCAGTGGCGGGATTTTCACTCGACAACTGATCAAAGCCATGTCGCGCGATGCCAGGTGCGCCTCCGACTTCAACTGTTGACAACCACCTCGCACCACCAACCATTCTTCCCCCCTTTCCTATGTCTCTTCCTCCAAAAACCTACACAAAAGCCGGACTCACCGCTGCTCCTGTTTGAGTTTCTGTCTCTCTCACTCTCCTCCTCCTGTTATTATTTTTAACACTTTTTTCAGAAGAAGTAGAGATGTTATTTTTCAAGGCGTTCTTTCTCTTTTGACGGTGTTGTGTGCGTTGTACCTTGGTTCCCACTCCCCCCTCAGCGCGCGGTGTGGCGGCCGTTTTTGAGGAGTTCTGTGACAGTAAATTATCGTGCTCTTGAGACAGTGGGCCAGCGGGAGACGAGGGAACAGAGAGGCGATGCACGGCAGGTTTTAGACTTTATTAAGGCTCTTGTCACCGGCGATGGGCACAACAACTCAGCACGGTGCAATAGTGGGTTTTTGTTTGTGTGTGCGTGTGAAGAAAAGGGAGAGATTTCTTCAACCTATAGGAGGGCCAACATTGAAGTAAGATCCGAACTCTAATAGATATCTCATGTCTGAAAGGCTGGCGGTGCTTGTTTAGAGAATGTCCCGGCGATATACCATCATATACCTGGACACTACAAGAGATGTCTGCAAGAACTAAACACCACAGACTTCAAGGCAAAAGTGATGGATGCTTTCATAAGTAAAGTTTGATAATAAAAGGTCAGGTTTAATGTTTGTGGCCTTTTATGTTTTAAAAAAATATAATAGGATTCAATCTCCCCATGGACAAATTCTACAAAAATTCTTCCTTTGCTGTAGTGACTGTAATATTAGGTTCATTATCAGTCATTTTACCAGAAGTTCATTCTTAAATGTGCACTATGGAACTTTTCTGATGGGGGTTTGCAACCTCCTTGTCTCCATGGAGATATTATTGTTTTTGTATTGTTTGGCATTAAATAAATCAGTGTCACCTCTTCACAGATCTGACTTGTAACTTGATCTTGACTGTCACCTCCTTGTCTACAGATAATTAAGGTGATAGATGTTTAATGCCATACTGTAGAACATTCTAGGTAAAGCAATAACATCCCTCTACCAGAAAAGCTCCATAGTCCTCACTTACTTGTTAGGAAGTTTCTGGTTAAAGCCTCTGAAATAGCACATTTAGCCCATTTAAAGTCATAGTTTAAAACATCAAATGAAAGTAGAAGGTTCATCTGAACATCAATCATCAAAGTCTGTGCGGTCTCCAAACTGTTTGCCCTTTGACCTCATTTAAGAAAAAATGTAAATAGACACATTATTTTTTTTCACAGTATTTCCAATGTTAAATATGCAGGTTCTGTTTGTGTGACAGGTGGCAAAGCTAGTCCCTGAGTCGGATGCCAGCTGTCCGGAGCCCCCTCCCAAAAACATCCATCACCCACACCCCTGGACCCCCTCTCTGTCCCTGTCCACCCGCGCCCATCCATTACTCATGTCTTAACTGCCCTCTGTCAAATGACCGCAGCAGTCCCCAGCTGTAGAGATATTGGAAAGGTACTAAAAGATATGCACTGAAAATACTCGCAAAGCAATGTAAAAATATTCACATCAGTACTTTGATAAGACCATGCATTTGTATACACTACAAAATACATTTTAATGCAGGTACTCAGTAATATAATACTCAGTAATAATAAAAGTATACTCAGCATGAAATCCATCTGATGTGGGAACACAGCCACCACTTGGGAATGGGGCTTTGGTTTGTAGCCCCACACCTTTGTTGAGCTGATGACACTGGGTTTTTGTGTGAACATGAGCAGGGGGGTACGAAGGGTTCCTACTGCAGCGGCTCCTCGGAACTCTTCCATTTTTCTTTTTTCCATATTATGAGCAGTTCTGTAAATATGCTGACCAATATTTGAGTTCATAAAGTCAGCCTAAATTTAAGAAAAAATGCTTTATGAATAAATGTAGTAACATGAGAAAGATGGCTCATACATCCATGTAACTGGTATATGCTATAATGCATATTCGGGATTGTGGTTTTGGTTGTCTGTTTTCAGATGGAGGTAAGGATAAGTACACTTACTGTGAAATTTGTCCTCTACATTTGACTTGACTTCAGTGCCTCTGTAAGACAACCTGTCAGGAGCAGTGGGATACTGCATGTAGTAGAATCAGCCAAAAGCCCAAGAAGACTATACTGCCTATATGAGCTAAAAATGGCTGAAGACAAGATGCAAAGCTGTCTCTCTGAATGACCCCGGGGTTAAGAGCTGTTGCCAGTGACACACGCCTCATTTAGGGTCAAAAACTCAAAGTATAAAGTTGAAAGAATACTGTTGTTCTTGAGAGCTGTGGCCTGTTTTTCCCCTTTGAAGAAGTGGTTAAGAGCGCAAATCTGACAGGAAATTACCCGACTAAAAGAATATAACTCCAACACACCACGCCGCAGCAACACTGATGATCACATTAAAGAAAATCAAGCAAAAATATTCCGCCAATTCCTTTCAAGTTGATATGAAAATGGATTGTTACGAAAAAGAAAAAAGGGGTCCAAAGCAGTCTCTTCTAGCTGTTAAATTGGATGTGCATATGACAAATTTCAAAGGCTGTCAAAATAAAAAAAGGGGGGAGAAGAAGAAAGGACAGGAAAAAAATACATTTACATCATAAATGCACAGGTTCCCTTTCAATAGGCCTCTTCAAAACTGTGTCGGGCTTTTAATGGTAGGGAAGTTCAAAGTGGCACTAGAGTCCCACCGCTCACAGAGAGGAGCAGCTTGTGTCTGTGTGTGTGTGTGTGTCCATATGCGGTCACACAGCTAACGCTCCCTCTGTACTGTCTGTGGCAGGTCTTCAAACCCCAAACTATCTCGCCATAAATGATATACTTAACCACAGCTTCTGTTTTTGTAAGAATGTGTCAATATATATGCAGTTTTCACAAAGTAGACATTTCTTTGAAGATGTCCTTTAGCAAAGTTTGGGATAAGTAGTCCATTTGTGTTCAGCTTAAGAAAATGCAAACACAAAATACACACAAATGGCAAAATCCTCCAGCTTAAGGTACTCCTGACTAAGGCCAGCTCAAGATCTGATGGGCCACCTCTGCTTCTGACAGGTTGACAAAAAATGGGTCAAATGCAGAGGATAAATTGCCCTATGGGGACAATAAAGTGCTCCTTAACCTTGAATTGAAAGTGGACTAGTATATATGAAAGTTACAAAATCTAACTACCGTGACTATAGAACCACATAGAACCACATAGCACTTTTTTTTATTTTATTTTTTATTTAATGCAAGACATACAAACAATAGTGACCATACATATACAATAGTGAAAAGTGGTGAAAGTACATACAAGACAAGACGTACCAAGACCTTCTAAGACATAACACGGTTTGTAGACATCACAGCTATTTACAATCGATTGTGAGAAGTCTGTGTTGCGTGTGTGTGTTTATACCTGAGTGTGTGGCATTTCCGTGATTTTGGAGGGGTGTAAGGTGGAGATGGGAGAGGAGAGTGCCAGTACTAGTCATTCTTAAGTGAGAAAGGAAGGTATAGAGAATATAGATGGGAAGAAAGAGAAGAAAAAAATAAATAAATCAAATAAAAAAAAAAATAATAATAATAATAATAATAATAATAATAATAATAATAATAATAATAATAATAATAATAATAATAATAATAATAATAATAATAATAATAATAATAATAATAATAATAATAATAATAATAATAATAATAATGAATTAGGTGAACCAAAATACATTTTTAATAGCCTACAGTTTTGCCATTGCAGTATTCATTGATGGAAAGCCTATGCACAAAAAGTAGTTGTTTGTTTGTCATTAGTCATAATTTGTGAATGTTGATGGCATAATTCTACTATGTCAACTAAAACTTACCATACCATATAATTTATCAATACATAATAAAGTTTCTCCATTGGTTAAGTAGCAAAGTGAGCAAATACTTGTGTGAAAAAATTGGGTATCTGTACTTTACTTATTAACATCCAAACAAACAAAAATAAATTCTTCCAAGTCACATGAATTCTCCATCAAGACTGATCGTTATATTTGACTTTTTCCGTGTCAAATCCTTTTACTTTGTTACTCTTAAAGTGCCTTTTTAAATGAACACTTTGAAGATTTGATCTGATTCTGTGTTTACCTGATTTTTTAATTTTGGAAAGTATCATGTTGGCTTTGAGATTTTCAACATTAGCTTGTCACAACACCACCGTCTTTGATTTGTATGAGGTGGATTCTTCCTTCAAGTATGTCCAGTTCTAATTGCTATCTCCAAATCTCATGTAGTCTAAAGTTTGTGCTCCTTATCCCAGTATCAGTCCAGTCGCCCATGGCCCACAATAATTCTCTCATCAAAGACCCAAATCTCCCTCTGCCCCTCCCTCGTGTTTGTGCGTCTCTTTTTTGCGGTGGCACTTCCAGCGGCTCGAATGTTTAAACTTCATATATCAGCCTCATTACGGCACCTCAAAGCTTTCCATCGATTCTAAAGGCGTTCATTTGAATTTTTAATCACACGTATGAACCAGTGCTGCGCTCAGCAACTATCCCACCAACCGCATCCACGGCTCCGCTCCTGCAGCTCTTTCAAAGTGCTTTTCCTCACAAGTTTTCAAGTTTGAACCTATCTTAATAATAATGTTTAAGATCAGAGCAATAATAAACTGTTCATTCAAGATATTACACACAATAAGTATTCAGACGCACTGTGTACGTTTTTTCAAATGTACAATCCCAGTAGTTTAAGCAGTGTTGAGGAAGAATGGGAAGACCCCTGCTTCATTCTCCTCATCATATGGGCTTTATCAGGGGAATTTGTAATTTTTTCCTGTGTCTGGGAGGGGACAAATAAGTAAAATTAGCAATTAACATTTCATTACTAAACATTCTATCTTTTGAGTGTCCATAACATAAAACTAAACTCCAGTGTCCCCCAACAGCCTAAGTTTAGGGTATATATTGTTGTCCCCATGGAGAAATCTGGGGCACCCTGTCAGGAGCAGTGGGCGCTGCAATGCCACGGTTGGGGACTCATCTCCAGATCTTGAGCTAGGCGTGGTCAGGACTACTTTAGCTGGAGGATTTTACCTGTGGTGCCTGTTTTGGCTCAATAGGGGAAACCGAAGTGCCCAAAGGAAACCCACTAGACACGGGGAGAAACATGCAAACTCCACACAGAAAGGCCAGGGCAGCCCAGGGGTCAAAGCTGGAACTTACTGGCTGTGAGGCAAGAGCGCTAGCCATCCACCAACCATGCTGCGCCCAACCTATGACATGCGCAATAGGATAATGCTCCAGTGTCCAAGATTCTATACAGGTAGAAGATAATTTGTATAGAAGAAAGTTCCCTTGATGTGGATACTGCTCCTCACTGCTCTCACAGTTTTAAAATATAACTTTTCAGAAAGCCAAAAAGCAACTGGTCTGCAAAGTCTGTGATTCTGCAAAAGATTTGTAGACCAGTTATTCAATAGGAAATATTGTTATTGTTGTCTAATCCAATACATTCATCATAATAAGATTTGTCTCAATATATGTGTGGCATGAAGATTCTTGTTTGAAAACGGTCCATTACTTAGACCAATTTTCAAAAAAACTCTCTGTGAAAGATAAATCTATGTTTTATGTGCATTCACATTGATTGAATCTTATTTTATCAGTTGCTTGAACCACACCCAGACTTTCTAGAAACAGTATTAGTCATGTAGGGATGGCACTGAAATGATAGCTTCACACATTGGCTTCCATACTAACATGAGGCAATATCAGATCCACAAAAACAACACAACACCAAAACATGAACATGATGATGAGTAAAAAACATCTCTGATCCCATCTTCCATCTTCACGCCGAACATTACAGTATAATCACAGCTCCAGCACCCCAACAAAGGGCTTCCCTGAGTGGACTGGCAGGCCGCTCCAGCTGGGCCTGACATGACATGAAAGAGGGGCGTGGAGGAGTGCGAGCGTGGGGCCCATGCTGTTCACAGCGGCAGGTGCAGGGGGAGGCAGGGGAGGCAGGGGGGATATGGTCACGGTGTGAGGGGGAGAGAGAGAATCAAACTCCTGTAAGCCAATGAGAGTAGGCGCGATATGGGGCGCAACACATGCAATTTCTGCTTGATTTCGCACTAACATAAGTCTTTTATTATGATCCATTGAAGTCAGAGCGGCCGTGGTGTTAAAGCTTATGGAAAACAGTAAGGACAAGGTGGTAGGTGAGAATGAATGGAGCTTTCTGAGGCCTAATCCAGGTTCAAAACAGTTCTGTTTAGCTGCGCATATGACTGAACGGTTTTTATTCTGCATTCTTCTCTTAAAGTTATTTTATTTTGACTTTGATTTATATTATATATTTATATATTATACACCTGACTTGCTTTGTTTAGATAAAAAAAAAGTTGAGCGCTGTGCAGAAGGTCACTTTATATACTATATCCAATGTCATATAATAAAGTATTTTTTGTCCCTACCATGTTGCCGTTTTCTTTTTCAATGAAGTATTCAGTTTCAGTGGTCTACATTTCAAAATTTGCATTAAATAATTGGCAAATGTCATTATTTCTGTCTTACCAAGAGCTTTTACTTGCAACCATGCCAAACGTCCATATTGAGCCAAAACAATATGAAAAAAACTAAACAAAGGAACTGTTAAACAATACAATGCTCAGTTACTGCTGATGCATTTATAGTATCTTTAAAGTTTGCATATTTTTTGAGTATCTCCATTGCTTCAACATTAGGCTAAATGAAAATTGTGACAACATAATACAGATCTCGGTAGATGGAAGCTGACGAGAACTCACAGGAAGGTGTCCACTAAATTTGAATTGGCAGCCTGGGAATTGAACCTGCAGCCTCTTAACTAATGATAAATATTGCTAATGCTGTTCTTCATTTTGAGCAGCAAGTAAAAACCCAGACAACTTAATACGAAAAGTAAAAATACATTTGTTCTGCACTGCATGTAACCAAGGGCAACCTCTTTTATTGGTTTTGGCGTTTTATTCTTTCGTAAAGCAGGATCACTCGCTGTTGCTAACATTACCGACTTCTCCCCAGAGCTAGCATGCGACCTTACAAAGATTTTTTATTCAAAACCCCCAAAAGAATAAAGCAGTTGAAGTCGGGGGGATATATACAAAATTACAGCACATCAGAGTTCGGGGAGAGGCATCCATCTTGAACACTGGGCGTTGACAGACAGGAAGTGAACAGGCGAGGGGGTAGCTCAAGATCTCAGGCTTTGATGAGACATAACAATATCCCAATCCCCCTCCGCCTCTTATTTAAGTTACTGAGGACTCTAAAAAAAAGCAAGTTCTTCCAAAGTCGCTCTGAAGCTGTGTGCTTTAGGTGAGGGGAGTAAGAATGAGAGGCAAAGGGAGGGAGGAGGGGAGCAGATAATGTTTATGCATAAGATTTTCAAAGCACTTTTTTCTGCAAGGAAATCCAGATTCAAAGGTGTACTTCTTGCAGGAAGATCTAAGGATTCTTTCTCCCTCTCCTGTTATTGCTTGAGTGACAAAGTCGGTGTGTAGCTTAGCCAGGACTTTGTATGCACATGGAAAGGAGCGTGAGGAGGGCCCTGCATAGCTACAGTGTGCTCAGACAGAGATGTGAAACTCTATGTATTATATATAGTATTTTCTGTGCTCAAACGACATATTTAACATCAAAGCGAACAGAGGAGCAGAAGTATCTCAGACGAGACAGTCTAATACAGCGGTGGTTAACCTCACAGATGAGTGAGCTGGGGTTTACTGACCTTTTAGGGGCAGGAGGAGTCTACCAATGGGATTTCAGGCCTTTTAAAGACTTCAGAGCCTCACATGCAAAATGTCTTCATATGTGTCAAAGTGGAGTTTGAGGCGATGTGGTAGTAACTGCTATTATTAAAGAAAAGCAAACTCAAGTGCATTAAATCACAGTAATACACTGAAACTATAGCAATCATCAGAATATATAGCAAGAATATTGAGAGAAAATAGATTACAGTGGATGGTGCAGTGCTAAAGTTCAGGGAACATGCTGTTCTTCATAGTCAAATTTCTTTTGTCTAAAACTGTAACACCTACGCCACCTACAGCTGCATGTGTTAATTATACAAATGAAAATATTACAGTGAACGTTCTGGCAATTTAAAGATGTAGCCTGTAACATCTGTGGTGGGGGACCTGTCTATATTGTATTGTAACGGAAAGGAACCGAAAAGGTTCCATAATGCACCTTTCATGTTTATTGCATGATTGTGGCTGTCTGTGACAAAATATCTACGATCATGGGGAAAATCTGGAGTCGTAGCAAAAACTCGTAGGCTGCAGGTCTCACAGTGAGACTAGAACAAAGATTACATTTAGAACAGTGGTTCTTAACCTTTTTGGAGGTACCGAACCCCACCGGTTTCATATGCACCTTCACCGAACCCCTCTTTATTGAAAAATAAAATATGATTTTTTTCAAATTCAAGACATAAGTATGTTTTACTGTTCACAAAATGAACCGTGCATTAACATCACTGTGTTCAAAGAACAAAACCAATACAGTGCATGAACTCACAATAAATTACATATTTACCTTTTCACAGAGTAGCCTTTCATAAAAATTTGACTCTCTTCACCTTGAATTCAGCAAGCATTGTGTCCTTGTATTCCCCATCTCCATGCAGGTTAAGGAAGTGTTCCTTTAGTTTTGCTGGTACTAGACTAGAATTGCTTAACTTGGCATTTCAAGTCAAGCAGACAGGACGCTGACTCCCATCACGTTCCGTTATATATGTGAATCCATGTAGTACATATTCATCTGATCACTTTCTTTTTTTTGCTTTTTTACATAGTTAGCATGGATTAAAATAATAACCCTTTAGCATCAGATGCTATCACTGCCGATAGATTCTCGGTTCCGGACTTTCCATCACCGTAACTCCACCACCAATTATGCTTCATGTAAATTCAAACAGCATCTCAAAGCAGAGGCATCGGGCTCTTTAAATATGTGACTGTCATTACGGTAACATGCTTATGTTGCCCTCAAAGACGACCAATCAGAGCGCAGTTGTCGCCGGGATCCTCCCAGTCAATGCATCACTCTGGCTGTGTCTCATGCCGTGTGTCATGCCGTGTCTCAATTCACCAAAGTGCCCTTAAATACACTGTTCGAACGGTGTATTTAAGTCGGGTGGGTACTTTGATAGACACATTGAATGGTGCATTTGTTGAATTGGGACACGGCCGGCATCTGGAGACGCTCGCAGTTCGCAAATCATAGGAGTCAGGTGCTCCGCCGAACCCCTGAGACTGACTCACCGAACCCCAAGGGTTCGATCGAACCCAGGTTAAGAACCACTGATTTAGAACCATGAACGTATAATAAAATCTGGAAGGTGAACCCAAGATGGCATTGTACTGTTTCAATGGCCTGTGATCATTGGTGCATGATCCCAAAAAATGTTCTCTTCCACATTACTCCCACCATGTGATGTCAGAACATGGCTCTATTAAAATAACTGGATAGGGTTTTGCTAGCTTAAAGCTTGGATTAGCAGCCACTCACAAAGGTCAAATTTTCAAGCAATTTTTATCTATTTTCAGATCATAAACTTTTTCTCAACTCAAAATCCGTCTGTTGTCTTAAAAAATGTTTTTAATTGTTAGCTTTGGCTACGCTCTATGTCTGTTCTAGACAAGCTCAAGCGCTGATTAGTTAGAGTGGTCACGTGGTACGACATGAATGAGCATGGGATCGATGTGAATGAGCCAAACTGTCATGAACAAGCCATAGGTTTAGAAAATAGGTCAAAAGAGCCCTGAAAGCAGAAACATAATAATTTATAATTTATTTATTATTTCCTTGGCTCCTCCTCCGCCGCTCCGCTCACTCTTCGCACAAACTCTCATGGGGTGCAGCTCAACTGCGCATAGTCGATGGGCAGGGCAGGACTGGATGTACTAGCCGCTAAAGACTAAACTAGCGACATGCACCACTGAGCACAGCCCATTGACTTCAGTGGGCGGACATGTTTAGGCCCCAGGGTTTGCTTCAGAATCAGACCAGTAGTTGCTAGAGTGGAGATAGCACAGGCTCAGAGCAGGGCTAGGCTAAATCTTACAAAGCTAACTTTTAGGTGTGCTTTGAGGATTTACAATTTTTAAATGTTCATGTTGTGTTGTTAAAGACTAATCCCTCCAAAATCCAACAGCTGTGGATGCCCTGTCAGCCAAACACGGGCCGTTTGAATTCCCAAAAAATGCATTGCTCTCTGGGAGTTTTTCTGTAGTACCTATGGAGCGACCACTAGTTGATCTTGCCTCAGAACAGTTAAGGGAATGTCTTATTATATATATCCATGTGGCATATGACCAAAGATGAGCTGTGACTTTTGGAATCTTGGTCGCAGAGTGAGCCATCTTCTTGCCACATCTGCGATCAATCTTTGTGGCCAACACTAAACACAAGTACTTATCAGAAGAGCTCAGCTGTGAACGGGGCCATCTCTCTCCTTTTCTCGTTCATTTACTAATGAAATATGTAGCACTAGCCCAACTATCTGAAATAAAAATACGAAAGGGAAAATAAAAGACTTTGCACCAGGATGTTTATTCTTGCGCCATCTGGATGCCCTCCCACAGCACAGTCCACCCCTTGCCCTCTGCCTATATCGGCCCAGCCAGGTTTGTGACTTCTTACCCTGTCTGCAGTCCTAATGCTGCAATGTTGGATTTCCTCACATTCTTGTTGGCCCTTTCTGTCATCAACTTCTTTTTATTGTGTAACAAAAATAATCCTACTGTGCCGCTTTGGTTAGTTAATAAAGTTAATCGCCAGTACTATCACGCCCGGTATACACTGAACCTCACCAGGACTTACAAGTCATTAAAATCAATGTGCCCTGCCCCACTGACCTCAGGCGAGTGCGATGGGATCCGGGTGAGGTGTGTGTCTGTGGAAAGAATCCGCAAGAAGTCACCTGTGTTATCACCTGACATGAAACCACGGCGCTTTGATCAAATACGCACCACATTTGTCGTAAGAGGAAATCTGCAAGTAACTGGAGCTGGAGCCTGACATTCGCTCAGACAAACTTTCGTCACAGCCACGACTGATCGCGTGCACCGTTGTACAGTGTGTCTGTGTGTTGCCATACAATTCAAATTCCCCATGTCGTGTAGTGTGACATTCCTCGATCTTATAAGACGAAAAAAAGTTGTGCAGTGGACACCAGGCTTAAGTCACAGCCGCCAGCTCTACGCCTGCTGTCCATGCTCTGCCCCTCTCTTCTCTCACTGACTCCTTCTTTATCACACTTTTAATGCAGCTCTTTGAAACCATTTTAACTCTCCTCCATTAGACTCCAGCTTCATCCTAATTCCTCACAAAACATCTCGGGCTTCTTGATGTTTCATTTGCATGTGCCGAGAAAAGAGGAAAAACATCAAAGTTGAGCTCTCCAACAATCAGCTATCACTCAATTAGCGCTCAACAATTTCTGCCTCTCATGTGGCCCACGTGGAGCGCGAGGAGGGTGTCGGCCGAGTCTTTGAAAAATCATACTTTTCCCTTTATCGCTCCATCTCATAGCAAAACAATTTCTCCCTATTATCCTCACAGCGGGCGGTCCACTGTCCTGTAAAGGTGTACCGTAAATCTTTTATAGCAGCGCAGGAGAAGAGTCTTCTTTTCTTCTCCCACACCTTGTACCCTGGATACATTAAACAAAATCAAAGAGGACATTTACATACCATTGGTGTTTCATGTTTGAGGAGACAGAGACAGAAAGCTCGTTGGTGCCATTTGCAGTGACTTCATGAACTTTGGAGGATGGAAGATGAGAGGAGACGAATGAAATGCTCTCAAAGTTTTCCGCGATCTTCGTTTTGTCGTTCTGTCACTGGCCGTCATCTAACTTTACAGTCAGGAATTAGTGACAAAAGCGAGTTCAGTCTGTTTGTGAATCCAGAGAAGCTACAAGGTGAATTATTGTACACTACACAAAAGTATGAGATGTGGTTCAAAAGCATGGATGTCTTTGAAAAATGTGCTCAGCGTGTCGACAGCTGTAGTGTAATTTTCATTTTCATCTATTAAAGGATAGATCTGCAGATACAAACCAGATCAAAGTAACTTCATTATCAATGCGCAATCAATGTTTTGTGTATTGAATATCTTATTTTTTTTCATTTTCAGAAACGTTATCAATGTTGGGCAGATAAAAATAACATACATAACATAACAGCATAACTTTTCTGTTCTATTACCTCCTGTCTTTATGGAGATGTTACTGCTTTGTCTGGAATATTACATTAATCTAGCTCTCGTCAGATTAAATGTGTAGAATAGAATTCTACATCAATCTGGGATGGAGCTCACTGAAAGCATTCAAAACCAATGATTGAAACGTTAAAAAACGACTTGTTGATTGGAGTTGATTAGTCTAAGCTAAGTGTTGAAAAATCAATAGATGAAAAATGAAACTTTCGTTAAATTCAGTTGAGAGAAAAGTAGGGACGTTTTGCCTGCCCACAAATGCACAAGTACTTCCCTCTGTGAGTTCTTCCAAAATGAAATAGTCACTATTTCTGCTAAAATAGAACGAAGTACGTCTGTCAGTGTCGCCATGTTTATTTTGGTTCATTCTGTGCTGGCTTCCGCACAAACCACAGTGCTGCATTGTCATTGGTCAGTTTGGACCTATCACATGCAAATGATTCAGTCGGAGCTGTTCAAGATGGATTCTTAAGAAATTGTGAACTCACCAAAATTGTGAGAATTCATCTTCCTGGAGAGGCTAATACTACATAGTATGGCATTAAACTTTTCTATCTTGAAGACAAGCAGGTGATGCCACTCAGTCAAGTTACAACTAAGATCTGTAGAGAGGTGAGCCCACTCAAACCAAGAACGCAAGTTTTTCAGAGCATTTTTGAGCAATTGTAACAACTCAAATGAAACAACCCACCTGTAAACATGTCTAAATATGAATTTAAATTATATAACATTTTATGTTCTTGTCACTTTAAGTAGTACGCCACAGCCTACTATCTAAACAGGGGCGCTGAAAGTCAGTTACAACATGAATAGTTCTATGTACAATAAATCAGTTAGTTTGCACTGTAACTAATCTGACTGGCTGAAAATTTAGCTTGAAATAAGAAAAAATATCTTGAACTAGGTAGATACTTCAGCTCTTTGTCATTGGCACCTCTCGCACATAACTTTAAAGCACAAGGACTGTGTCTGCAGTTTCCATGTGATCAGGAGTTTAGACCCTCAGTGCCTCGACACAGATCACTCTCAGCTCCGTCCTCATAAGTCGTCTCGTGTGAAGTGATCATGTTCTGGTCCAGAGGCTGGGATATTTTAAAGTTTATGAGCACGTCTCCACTATACCTCTGTGTTTACGTCCCTCTGGCTGTTTGTGGACAGACAGCAGACAGCTAAACAGGAGATCCCTTTAAGAGCATCTTTCTGCGTGGTGCCATGAAGTCTCTTTCAAACTCGCACTTGATGAATGAAGTGGTGAGTACTGTGTCCAACTATAAGACTATAGATTTACATGTAATGTTGAAGCTGACACAAACATTCTGTACTCATTCATTTTTGCATGTGGTGATGTTCTTCCCAATGACCCAATGAAATGATGACTGATGACGTACGATTGGTTAATGGTCCTTGTGCCAAACTGATGGCCTTTTAACACATTATGATTTTTCCCTTTTCAAAAAATTACCATTAAATTGCATGTTTGAGTATTCATAAAGGCTTTTTCCACTGTTATGTTTTTAATGTCTATTCATTTTTACAAGACTCATTCTGATCATTTCAGTGCTAATTTTCTCATACACTGCTATTGTTTTAGCCTAATTTAAACTGTAGTCCTTTTTCTGTCGATTTGTGTATGTAACCATGTTGTGTATGTAACCATTTTTTTTATTACAAAAAACATAAATACATAAAAACATGGGAGAAGAGAGCCGGGCATGGGAGTGCGTGTCACCTGCTTGTTCTGATTTAGTTAAATGAGTTAATGCCCTACTTTGTAACATTCCAGGCAAGGCAGTAACATCCATGGAAATAAACATGAAGCAGACCCTCCACCATCAGAAATGTTATAAACTGCACCTTTAAGTTATACCAAGTGAAATTATGAGGCAAATGTGTCCTAAATTGTTTTCATATGATCAAATAAGGGCCTTCATAAAAGTAATGAAATGGTGATTCAGAAGATCTTGTTTAAACTTCTACTTTGATCATTTGACAGTTTTCTTTAACATACAGCTACACAGTATAACTCACCTGACCCGGCTGAGGGCAGTTTCAGGTTGGTACAGGTTCACTCTCCCTGTGACCCGTCAGAGAGGCACCTGTCTAATAACATTAACCAGTGCAGCTCTGTTTCATTATAGAGTTTCAGGAGAACACCTGGAGGAACGTGAAACCTCACAGTCCTCTGTTTTAAATAAAGCTCCCATTTTCACCGGCACCTGTCCCATCACAGTTAATCTAACCCCCAGACATCTCCAGACACAACAGATAAAGGCGTCTTTATCAACACTTGTTTAATGAAAAATAAACCAGCCCTTTTAAGAGGATACATCGACTTATCATGTCTGTACAGATGTTGAACATGCTCAAAGATGCACTGGGCCACTTTAAACCAGTATGCCGCGCTAGTGATTTGTTTTATGCACATAGTCAGACACCATAAGTTAATTATTGAAGTAAGTTAAGATAAGGATATTAACTTCAATTCAAAGATATAAGCCATGCTTGCTGAAGTTCAAAGAAAGAATCAGAAATTCTTAGTGTGAAGATGTGGTTCATAATAGATGCCAGTTCTGAAGGAAAAAATATTAGTTAGTTACTATGTAGGTGGTCCATGGAGTCCATGGAAAACACATTTTTCTAACAGTAATGTCCTGCAGTATGGCATTGAACAAATCTATCTTACATTTATTCAGTTACATGTGTTTATATTGCTAAACATAATTGGAAAAACAAGCATTCTTCACTGTGAACTGTGTAATATCGACACAGATCTGACTTGTAACCTGTCCTAGTTGCATCACCTGCTTGACTCCAGGGAGAGATACATACAAACTTAAGAACATACAGTGAAAAAAACAACAAAAAACAAAACATTAGACTTTTTACCAAAAGCAATATTTACATTTAGATTGTTAATTGCTATGGCAACAGTACAGTATAGGTGTTCCTTATAAGATGAAACTGCACCTGCATTATAACCTTCACCAAACCTCAGCACCCCCATAACTTTCCTTAACCCAGTGCTCCTCCTGCTTGTATCTGTCCTGTCCATGTACAACCGCCCTTATCTCGTCCTCCTGCCATCATGTCCACTACCCCCCTGCCCCCCATTGCCTACCCCTCAACCCTTCACCCTCTCATCCCCGCCTGGTAAGTTTTTAATGAAGTCTATAGTGGTATAATCTGGAGGTGATCGGCCCTCTCACCTCCCTCCTCATGCCTCAGGTGTGTCGACCAACAGTGGGGCATTGTTCTGTGGATCCTGCCTGGCACAAGCACACACCTGCGGCTAACAATGATAGCTTTATTCACCTTTCACACACACACGCACACTCACACACACACACACACACACGCGCGCGCACACACATAACTGCAGAGAGGTATGTGTAGTGAAGTACTGAGTGTCTGAAATCGCATCCTGATATCTCCGGAGTAAAGATCAAGGGTGAAGGGAAAATGCCATAAATAAAATTGTGTTTTTGTTTGGACAAGGTTGTGTTGGGTTTGATTTCAAGCAGAGGATGAACTGAGCAGGAGGCGGGGCAGAGTAACACGAGCAGATCTAAACATGCCCATTTTTTTTTTTTTTTCCAATTTATTTTCAAAATGACACTGGATTTAGATCTGATTTTTGTTTGATATAAATGAATGAAGAAAAAAAAAAATAAAAATCATGGCTCAGTCTCAAAAACTTCACTTTAATGGTTTTTATTCACACCACAGCCCAAAACAAGTGCAGTATTTACAGTGTAAAATGGCAGACAAAATAATTAAGTATTTACAGCAGAACTTACGCAGACAGCCAGTGCCCACAGTGTCAGGCCAGGGACAGAAATCAGAGTGAGAAGAGCTCCCCTTAAATATCCCATAGCTCCTTCCCTGGGCTAACCAATTAACAAACCATAAGGTTTTAAGGTTTTACTTTGCAAAACTGCACTCATAAAACATAAAGCAAATTGTATATAACATAGTAACCCTCCATATGGCTATTATTTTATCAATTCATAAACACAATAAATACACAAATTCGTGGTCACATGATATTGAAGAGCGTGCCATGAAACACTATTGTGTGACCAGGAAGTGCTTTGATTTGGCTGGTGAACCAGAGAACGGCATGAAGGCAGCAGGTAAAGTGTGTGTGGGAAGAACAGACAGAGTCCAGGCAGCAAGGAAACAGTTTGTAGGAGTGCAGGACCATGGGACACATGTGTGGGCCTGTGGGGAACAGTTTATTAGAGCTTGGCGCCACACTCTCTCGGACCAGAGAGAGAGACACGCTGGATGATGAATGCATTATTCCCCTCCTCCCTGAGGTTGACGATGCGCAGCAACCTGGAGAGATAGTCTGCCACAACGTTGGCCTTGCCAGCTCGATAACGGATCTGGAATTGGAACGGCTGGAGGCAGAGGTACCAGCTGGTGAGACGGCTGCTGTGGTCTGTCATGGAGTTCATCCAGGCCAGAGCGCAGTGGTTGGTCTCCAAGTCGAACGCCCTCCCCAGCAGGTAATATCTCAAGCTCTCCAGGACCCACTTGATGGCCAGGGTATCTTTCTCCACAGTGAAATACCTGATCTCATGTGGCAACAGCTTGTGGCACAGGTCATTCTTCACCAGCACCACCTTGGTTCTGAACTGCCCCAATCCCACTGCAGAGACATTGGTCTGGTCTTGCAGTCCTCATTCCAGGCAACAGGATTCCACTGGTACTCCGGTACTAGTCGGCCAAGTCCAAGAAGGACCTCACTTCTTTCTTCATGTGTTTGAGGACATGGGGTTCTGCTGATGGCCTCGACCTTGTAAATCTGTGGTCAGACCTCATCTTGTCCAAAGCAGTAGCCCAGGCCTCCTCCTTCGCCCACTGACACTTGGCAGGATTTACTGCCAGACCCGCGTGCTAGATCTGGCCAAGGACTCGCTCCAGGTGATGCAGGTTCTGCCTCCAGATGTTGCTAAAGATGACCACATCATCCAGATAGGCAGCACTGCAGCCCTGCATGGTACATTAGTAGCGGGTGCTCCATGGAGACCAAAGGGCATCGTTGTGAACTGGAAGAGGCCAGCAAGTGTCTGGAGGGCCGTGGGATGATGACAGGACCCTGCCAGAGGTAACTGCCAGTCACCCAAGGGGTCAAGGGTGGTGATGAACCTTGCCTGCCGGATTTGCTCCAGCAGGTCAATGCAGATGAGGAGCGAGCTGTCTTTCTTTACCACAGTAACCACTGGGCTGCACCACTCTTACTGTGACAGCTCAGTCACCCCCAGGTGCTGCATCTCCTCCACCTCCTTCAAGAGCTGTGTCACCAGATGTTGCGGCACTTGGTAGGACATCAATACTTCACAGCAGCACAGATAAGTCCCACCCAGGATGGCAGCTACAGGTAACTTTTCCACCTCCTCCACAGTCATCCACATTGGGGCGTGTAGCAGTGATGGGTTGATGATGCCTCAACACCTTGACATGGTGTTGAAACTGTGTTGGTGTATTCTATAGTGCTGTCTGGTGGTTTAAAAAATTAACTGCTTCCTATGCAGAAGCAAAGACTTAACGCAAGGCTCATTCGTTCAAACACATGAACATTAATTTGTGCTGGATGAGCTCTGATATCCAACAAATGAAAGAAGTGACCAAGAAGGTAATGTAGACTTATGTCATTAAAGACACCACACAAACCACACTCACCGTCTAAAAACCTTGGCTCTAGCTTAAAAAGTTTTTATCTATATTTCTATCAATAATATTATATAATCAATTTTTATTTACTACTTTCACGTCAGATTTTGTTTTCAAGTTTTAGTTTTAATTTGGCCACAGTTTTCGAGTCAGTGGTCACATTCCCTCACTGGCCATTTGACTGTAAGCTCTTTCAGGCGACAGGTCTCAAAAATCAAAGGTGATCTATACCACCAAACAAAGGCCTAACAGGGGGATTTCCAATATGCCTGCTGTAGTTAATGTTTAGGGAAATGGTCGGCTAATCTGCCCCTTTTCTGTCTGTACCACTGAAACCTGAAGTCACATGTAGCTTAGGGCCAAACGGGGGAAGCAAGAAGCACAAGAGGTGAAAGGATAAAACGGAGGTGAAGCGTAACATAAGGAGCAGATGAAGGTGTATATAGGGGAGTAGTGTGCGCGTCGTAGTGAGCTTTACCTGTAAACCAGTTCAGGCCTGAGGCAGCAGTTTAAAGGATCACATGTCAGGAAGAAAAACACTCAGACTGTAGTGTCTCACCTCAAGACGACAGGATCAGGTTTTTCTGATGGGAATCGCTGTGTGTACTCAGCACAAATGAGCATGTCCCGGAATAGCGAGATGACAAAGGATAATATTATTGAAAGGTTCATAGTGTATATTTTTCTGATGGAGGTCTGCCACCTGTTCATCTCCTTTATGCTATTGCTTTGCCAGATTGTAAAGCAGCTCTGCTTGTGGACAAGTCTCTCCATGGCCTAGCACGAAAGTAAATCTCCCACGTTAGTGCCATATGAACCATTTCGCACTCTGAGGACTTCAGGGACTGGCCTCTTGCTGGTGCCCAGAGTCAGGAATAAACAAACAGTGTTTCAGTTTTCCATCCATCCATTTTCTTCCGCTTATCCGGGGCCGGGTCGCGGAGGCAGCAGTCTAAGCAGGGACTCTCAGACTTCCCTCTCCCCAGACACGTCCTCCAGCTCCTCCGGTGGGACCCCAAGGCGTTCCCAGGCCAGCCGAGAGACATAGTCCCTCCAGCGTGTCCTGGGTCTTCCCCGGGGCCTCCTCCCAGTGGGACATGCCCAGAACACCTCCCTAGGGAGGCATCCTGAGCAGATGACCGAGCCACCTCAGCTGGTTCCTCTCGACATGTAGGAGCAGCGGCTCTACTCTGAGCTCCTCCCGTGTGACTGAGCTCCTCACCCTACCTCTAAGGGTGCGCCCAGCCACTCTGCAGAGGAAACTCATTTCGGCCACTTGTATCCGCGATCTTGTCCTTTCGTTCATGACCCAGAGCTCATGACCATAGGTGAGGGTAGGAACGTAGATTGACCGGTAAATCGAGAGCTTTGCCTTTCGACTCAGCTCCTTCTTTACCACAACGGACCGATACAGCAACCGCATCACTGCCGACGCTGCACCGATCCGCCTGTCAATCTCGCGTTCCATCCTTCCCTCACTCAAGAACAAGACCCCGAGATACTTGAACTCCTCCACTTGAGGCAAGGGCTCACCACCCACCCGAAGAGGGCAAGCCACCTTTTTCCGGTCGAGAACCATGGCCTCAGATTTGGAGGAGCTGATTCTCATCCCAGCCACTTCACACTCGGCTGCAAACCGCCCCAGTACCTGCTGCAGGTCCTGGCTCGAAGAAGCCATCAGGACAACATCATCTGCAAACAGCAGAGATGAGATCCTGTGATTCCCGAACCAGACCCCCTCCAGCCCCTGACTGCGCCTAGAAATTCTGTTCCTAAATATAATGAACAGAACCGGTGACAAAGGGCAGCCCTGGTGGAGTCCAACATGCACCGGGAACAAGTCACTCAAGTTGTTTCAGTTTTATGCAGCTAAAACCTGGAACAGTCTTCCTGAAGATGTGAGACAGGCCTCGACTTTGACAATGTTTAAATCCAGGCTCAAATGGTTCTGTTTAGCTGTGCATATGACTGAAATGTTTTTATTCTGTACTCCTCGTCTTTTTTAATGTTAATTTTATAATGATTATTCAAGTTTTGATTTCTTTGTATTGTGATTAAATGTCTTTCTTGTTCTGCAAAGCACTTTGAATTACTTTGTGTACGAACTGTACTATATAAATAAGCTTGCCTTGCCTTGGAAGGTTCCACAGTATGGTTTTAAATTCCAGGTGTCTGAAAGACAAAAAATCTTACTGTGGGGGGGCTTGTCTTTCTACAAAAGTGAAATGTGGCTTAGCTTGTCTCTGTGGAGATAAGCTGGGAGAGAAATAGGCGTGAAATTTATTCTGAAGAAAAAATATAGTGATTTTGAATGGATGCAATCTGCATTCACTTTAGTTTGCTGTAGAAATACTGTTGATCTGCTTTGCTGAGGAAGGTTTAGTTTCTGAATTAGTCTGGGTCAAAATTTGTGTGGGAAACACACCTTTGATTTTTAATGTTTTTTACTTTTGGTACTTAAGGAAGTTTGTAGCATTTTGAAAAAAAAGAACTTGTTTACTTCATTCATATAGTGGATAGATAAAACAAAAATAGATAAAACAAACTAACCTTATACCTCCTAAAGCTCTCTGTGAATATGTGTTTACTGTGTTACTTGAGGAGCTCACGGCACAGCAGCTGGAGTCTGACTGACACCTCAGCCCCTCTGGCTTCACTTTGCACTGTGTGAAAGACAAAGATAGCATACCATGTTTTTATATCCATACATCCACTATGTGTGGAAGTGAATAGTTTAAGTGCATACTATTATCAATTATGTATTTCTAGCTATATAAATACATTTTTATGTTTTACGATAACTAACCATCTACCCAAGGTATTATGACCTTACAGCCCATACTAAATCTGTAATCACTGTAACTATACACATCAAAAAGTGTCAGAGAATATAATGTGTTCTTTATCAGCATGTTTCAGCAATACATGTTTTCACAATATCTAGAAGCAAACATGCTGGTATCATCAGGTATTTTTTGGCATACCTGTTTTAAATCATAACATATAAGATGCCCTCCATCTGAACCATGAAATTTCATTATGTGATTGCTACTTGTTTTTTGTGACAGGGTCATTTGTCACTCATGGTATTTTGAACCATGAGTGACAAACATATTACAGAATAAACTGTCAGCCCTGTCCAGTTAGTCCCTTATTTCACTCTGATTTTGCACCATGACGCAGATAAAACTGTCTGGGATAGCAATAGGTATCTGGTGGTTCTCGTCCAACATGTTTAATTGAAATTAATTTAATTTATCTTTAATTATACAGGGAGAGCCTAATGAGCGCTCTCAGACTCTCTTTGTCATGGGCACTAAACAAAAAAATCCTTAGGCTTATACAATTATACATGACAGTTGCTTCCTTATAGCTCTCATCCAAAAAGGCAATATCATTCAGTCTTAGTTTTTCACAAATGGTTGCTTTTATAATATAATGTATCAAACTAAATGTGTTTTTTTTAACTTAAAAGAAGTAATAAATAGTTTATGACTTCATTAGAAATCAAAAAATTGCACATAAAAGACTGATTTCTGCCTTGGAGACAACCTGTTGACCTAGTTTCTTTAAGGGTCACGCTATGGACACAATAACAACCTTTACTTACTATGTTCAATCACATTTTTCAGTAGTTACCCCACAGTTCACCACCTCGTGCTTCAGGTCTGACTTTGTTACCTGAGCTCCACTGTGTCGTCGGGAGCACTGTAAAGTTGTGAAGTATTTTGAGAAGCATCTAAGTGGGTTATGTGCCTCTGTGACGTTAGAAAATGGGGGGAAAGGGGAAGGAAAAGGGGGGATAAGGAGCAGGGAGGGAGGGGGTATAAGAGAGGGGGTCTTTTGTGATTTTACATGTGACAGGAGTGAAGCGCGAGATGGAAATAGAACAATGGAAGCAATGCTGAGCTTCTGAAGGAGGCCCTCAAAGACTCCCAACTCAGAGGCTGATAAAAGGGCCGTATACTTCATATCGCTGCACCCTCCTCTCTCTTTTTCTCTTCCTTCCTTATTCTTTCTCTCTTTCTTTCTTTCTCTCTCTAGAGCAGTGTGACAAGCGTGATGTTTTCAAACCGTGGAGACGAGCTACGGCAGTGTCACATCCAGATTGCATGCGGATAAAAGCAGAGTAAACAATGTAAAGACGTCAGGAAATTTTGGTCAGATTCTTAAATTCTATTGATACCAAAGCTAGAGAGGATGCCGGTGAGCGTATGTCGTACTGGGACGGACTATAGCTGTAGGTAAAGGTACATGTAGTGAGGAAAACCAAATTGTTGATTGGAGCAAAAGATAGTCGTTGTGAAGTTGGAAATCTTGCGGCACAGATCAAAAGTGACAAACATCTAAAAGGGTATTCCAGTGTATTGAAGTAGTGCTGTATGGAGTGCTCGTAAAAAAAAAAAAAGACCCTGTAAGATGAAAGTATACCAGAGCTGAGGGTTCAGAGTTTGTTCCTAAATAATTTCTCTTGTTTGAAGCAGCTCCATACACAACCTTTCAGTTACACAGGCAAAGGAATTGAAGAGCGTCTTGCCCAAAAACACCAAGTAGTATCATTGCTGTTGGTGGTGGAGATCCAACTGGCAACTTTCTGGTATCTGGGCAGAACAGAACAATACATTTACAAAGGCTGATTAGAAGATGAAAAGGTCATGCAACAGGTAGCAGGTATGCAACTGTAGTATATTTTTTTGTAAATTAGTGAGAAGTTCTTTTAGAGTTCTTATATAGTTTGACTGGTGATGCCAAATGAGGTAAGTATTGGAAACAGATGCCGACTGCCAGGGGTGATCAGGATGGCTCTAGTGCGGCGATACAGTACAATACAATAACTGTCCGAGTAGGCCCCTGGTTTCTCCCGTTAATCCAAACCATGCACCATAGGTAGAATCCAGACTGTATATTGGATACTGCACCCTACGATTTTCTGCCAAATGACGCCATTCATCGAGGTCAGCTGGGCCAATTCGGAACCAAGTTCCATATTTGGAATTCCGACCGCGACTATCATAGCAACCAACAAGCCAATCCAGAGCGAGGCTGTTAAAGTTAACGGAAATGTATCAGTGTTCATATCTTAATTTGTGGACATAATAGGGAACTAAAAACACCAGGCTAATACAAACAGCCTGACAGCAGCATTTACAGAGGGATGGGCTTCAATTCACTTTCAAGACAAAATGAATTGGAGCCAGAGTTGTTGGAGCCGGAAGCACACCCATGCTCACAGCAGGTTAGCTATGTCCATTTATATATACAGTTTATGGTAAAGTCCATCAGTGAAGTCCTGATAAAGCCTAAATCAAGATATAGCTATATTTACAATTTTAATGACGGTTCCTTCCCGGTTTCTCAATAATGAGACCACTTACTGTTTGCCTGTTAGTCACCATGGGAGGTCCATTTTGTTGCTGTTATATTAAATTGATTACAGCTTACTTCCCAACACAAACATTATCAAGAATTATAATGTCTCAGTTGACAGTTAAAACTCTCAGATATGTACTGAAAACCATTTTACCACATTTCTCCCCATGATGTGGTAACTTGTCTGAAGTAATTGTTTCCTGTGAATTTTCATTGTCTTGTACTTGATGCCTCTGCTCACTAACTTTCTCTTCACATCTTCCCCGGTAGCTCTCTTCTGATGCACGCGGAGACGGGGAAGCTAATTAAAGTTGTGCAGCCTTGGAAGTTGGCGAGTGGGGGGATAGTTAGCAGGCGGACTCATGGCGTTTCCCTGCCACATGATTGATTTGGACTGTCACTGCGCTCTGCTGGATGCCCTCCCCATGGCCGCAAAAAAGGATTACATCGTCTCACGGTAAGCCCCGCCCCCCTGCGCACAGACACCCCCCGTGATGTCATTGTTCTGCTCACATCAAAGCAGGGCAGACATATTAGCATTTTTAATCAGGAGCGAGGCTGGACTGAACTTTAATCTTTACAGACACCACTTCTTTTACTTAAAATAATTACAATTTTAGACCAAGGAAGTACAGTAACATATACTGGGCTAGTTTCTGAAAAGGCAGTAGTCTGACTCAACTTCTAAACCACCTATACCTCATAAACAACAGTAATTGCATCAGGAAGGGCATCCGATGTAAAGCCTTGTCACAGAGATAGTAAAAAACTTACCTAATTACCCCATGACCTTGTGCCAATCTAATGTGTCCCATCTTTAATTAACACTCCAGAGTTTGCCCTCATGTTTCTGCACAAAAGAATTCACGTGCTTTCTTCTTTCTAAACTACAGGTCAGCAGAAGGGTCAGAATACAATTGTCCTGTTGTTGAGTTAGAGGCCTCCCGTGAACATGCAGACAGTTAATTAGTGCTATACTTGTGGAGAGGGGACAAAAAAGATGTTAATTTCCTTCATAGAGGGCTTCTACTCATTATTCAGTTACTCTCTCTCCCACCACACACAGACGCTCCCTCTCTCCCTCTGTGTATCTGACTGAACAGTTTTACAGTTGAGTTGTTAAGGTTAATAGGAGCGGAGCCCATGTTTCCTGGCTAACAAAATCAGCTTTGATTGGTCCTTCTAGTCCTCTCAGAAATAATTTATCTAAAAAACAGACCTTTTTTAAATCTCTAAGTTTTAAGTAAAGAAAGGGGAGCGAAAAATAATTAAATTAGATTGAAAATTATTTGGTCAATTATTTAATAATACTTATGCCTTTCATTTATTAGACTCAAATTACTTTACAGTGGATTATTAATGAATTTCATACTCAGCTGCCCGGAGTAGACTAACAGAAGCAAAGCAGTCACACTGCACCACAGGTCCATCAACTCATACTCATAAGTGAAGTGTCTTGCCCAAGGACACTACCATTGCGTGCACTAAAGCTATTGCCACCCCGATGTGGTACCTGATGTTCCCAGTGAGCGATTAATGAGTTTATTTCGGTCAGAGGCATATAATGACATTATTCAGAAACAGTTATATTTAACAACAGGAAGAATGAAAAGGTGTAGGTTGAAGCTTAAGCTTCTGTGTCGCAGCACCATTCATATTATTGTTGAGTATCATTTGCACACACACACACACACGCACACACACACACACACACACACACACACACACACAATATATATATATATATATATATATATATATATATATATATATATATATATATATATATATTTTTTTTTTTTTTTTTTTTTTTTTTTTTTTTTTATTTTTTTTTCCTATCCCAATGTCCAGCCCATCCATGCTTAGCATTGTCCATGGCCACATTTAGTATGGCCTTCCACCTTACTGTGGCTCAAGTGGATAATGGGTGTTTTTTTTTTTTTTTGTTTGTCATAGCCCAGATCTAGCATGGCAGTGAAACACACAATGAGATTTCGCACACCTTAAGCAAGATTTAAACCAGCAACCTCTTGGAACGTTATTGCCATAATCTACTGTGCAATGTCAGCCGTTCCGTTTGATCGATCGATGCCACTTCTGTTACAAAGTCTTGATGCATCACAACACACCTCCAAAGAATCCAGCGGCACAATAAAAGTGTTTAGTGTGTAAAAGAAACCAGCCTAATCTGCATGATCATCACTACAGCACAGAGGAGGTGATCAAATAGTGCGCAGGGCTAAATAATAGATCACAATGGGGCTGTCGCTGCCTTTGTTTTGATGAGTGAAGAGAAATGTGACTCGCAGTTTAACTTACACACTGCCAGCGCACCGCGGTTTGCCCCTGTCACCTGAAGCACTCATCGATGGCTAGATTTGGAAAAAAAACTGTCATGAGAAGAGAAAAGAAGATAGCTCCTAAAATTAGACAGCTTTTGCTAGAGTGAGGATGTGAATGAAAGCAGTAGCAAAGGTTGTGTCACTGTGCACGCTGCACTGATAAGAAAAATGTAAGAAATGAAAAAGACAAAAATACAGCTGATTACAATGAGGAGGTAGAGCAGAGCGCTCTCTGATGTGTCACTGGTGTACATCACGTGCAGATTTCACATCGTTCAGCTAATGCACAATGAGCAGAGGTGGAGTATAATAATATGTGTCTATATACCTATGGCTTGAGAAATAGTTAACCAATTATGATTTAAGAATTCACACTTAAAAAAAAGTCCTGGGCATGAAATGTCAAGACAATTCGTGAAAAGTTATGGCACAATATAATAAGAACCTGAAAAATCCTATACATGTAAGCATTTGATTCAGTGAGCTGCAGGACGTCACAAGAACTCCTTTTCCCGGCTGCCATAAGACTAAGCCAGAAGTGTATGGCAGATGAAGATTTGAAGAGACCTACAATCAGAATTTCTGCTTGGGGATAAATAAAGTCTTTTTGATTTTATTTTTTGTTTTAAATAAATGTTGGTTGGATCTGTAGACGCGTAATGAGGAAGTACTTGGTTTTTCAATTGAAAATGTTCGGCAGGGTTGTAGCCTTTGAGTGAGGCTATGCTAATTTAGCGACTGACATCAAATATGTTCCAGCAAACCACCAAGGGACTTTTAAACTCTATTATCCCTTAGAAGTCCTTTATCTTAGCACCACAACCTGCAAACAGGAATGCAGCTACGTCCAAGCACCCTATGGGTCCTTAGTTTAATTTTCAGATCTGGTCCAATAAAGGTTATCAACTAGCCCACTAATGAACAAAGAGTCTGTATATGCACGCGGCGTTAGCATGTTTTCTTAGCCTTTCTCTTCTTCTGTTCTTTTTTGCGTCTTTCATGGTCGCCGTTTGATTTTTCTTTCTATTATTTTTGTGCCTTTGCGTTTTAAGTCGTGCATCAAAGTGACTGGAAACAATGTGCGACCCGACTGACTCCGACTCTCTCTTCGCGCTCTCCCGCAGACAGCGTTTGCAATCATAGCGGGGTGGTGCTTTGTTTGATAGTTTGATAGTCATTTGTTTTGATCTATGAACCCTTTGTATCTGTTTGGGTCGGCGACAATAAGAGATTAGACCCTAGACCCCGGGTTTTATGCGCGCAGCCGAGAAAGAGCAAATGCATGTCTTTGTTGTTTTACGCTTTTATGTTTTTTGTGCCACAAATCTTACCATCTCTTTTTATTCGCCTCACAGTGATCTGCCTTTTGCTCTTAAGGCCTCTAATGATAGGGAGATGTTGAGTCGCTAACTTTTTAGGCACAAGCTAGCAGAAGGCGGCAAATTGATTCGTGCAGTGCGGTGATGGCATCCAAATTATGAAAACAGCATCACAGGAAGGACTTGTAATCAAATAGAGGGTTCTATTAAAGATCTTTTTTGCCACGTCTTCTTCACCATCAAACATCAAGGCGAGAGACAATGAGAGAGTTGGAGGACAGTGTACCAGGAGGCAGTGTCTGAAGATGAAAGCTGTCAAGGAATCAAAGCACTTCAATCACTCATTATACTCAGGACGCCTCCATTGCCCCAGCCAGTCACCTCAGTAAAGGAAGATCCTCTTAAGGCGAGCAGCAGGGAAGGGGCAAGAGGCACATCCAAATTATGACTATCCTGCGAACAAACTTTTTTCTACATTCACTTTCACTATGGTAAATAGTCGCCTTTTTATATATAGCGCTTTTCCACCTTCAAGGCACTCAAAACACTTTACATCAAGGAACCACTCACCCATTCACACACACATTCATACACCGGCGTATGCACACACAGGAAGTGACTTTCCCAAGGACACAATAACAGCATTTATCTGTGGGAGCAGGAATCGCACCGCCAACCTGTGGATCAGTGAATCTAATCGCTCAACCAATGATGTTTTATGTCGAGAGAGGAATGTGAACCACTAACCTTTGGATTTGTGAGCTACTGTTGCCCCAATTAACTATTAACTTCATTGAATGGGGTATTAAGTTTACTCTAGGTTCAAAGTTCAAGGAGAGCTTCTTTTCCCTCTGAGTTATGTAGCAGAACACAAATCTGTAAATCACACATCAGTATGACCCTGTGACTCAGTGGTAGAGCATCATTTAAGGTGATGCCAGGGATCCATTATTGTCGGAAAACACACCAAGGACCTCCTCTCGTCCTCCATCACACATGCTTTTCATATTACTTATTAAAAAAAGACAACACTGCATTCTCAGACTCAGAGTGGTCCGTCTGAGTCACTCTGGATCTGACTGAACAGCTCAAAATGTTGATTGACCAACAAAATTTGAATAAAGTCAAATACTGTCACAAGTAAGCCATTGCTAATAGCACAGAAAAGTCATGCACAAAACTTGAAATCCCAAGTGAGTTACAGTACTTCTATTACACAGTGTGTGATTTGACACAGACCAGACATTACATAAGACCCAATAACTTTGTTGACCTCAATAACTGTTCTAATGCAGCTCTACATCCACTTATATTGTCACAGCGACAGTGAGCGCCTCGTCCGGACCCTCACCTACACCCCCCCATCTGCCCCCCCGTCTCTGTCCCCTCCCATCCCTCTGTTGTTTCGTTTTATCTTCGTGAAAAATAATGAAAGCAAGCACTTGCAAGAGCGTCTCCATTGATGTTCGAATACACAACCAGCAGATTCAAAAACACATTCTGGGATCAAAGTGAAAGGGGGTGAGGGGGGGCTGCTTCCTTCCAATGAAATTATGAGCGGAGGAGTCTGGGGCGCACATCTCATTTGCTAAGACTGTGAGGCAAATAGTCGTTAAAGAATGGACTATAAGTAGGCATTAAATGGAAATGCCTGCGATTCTGGTGGATTAGCATAAGACCCTTTTCTTGCCAGGCCAGCTAATAATATTCATTTAAAATAAATACATGGGAAAAGGATCTGTTTGAAAAGCGGGCCGATTGCACATATTTACTGAAGGGCCGTCGAAATGAAAGAGTGGAGAATGGAGGAGCGCTCGGAGGGATGTGGACCAGCGAATCATCAGCGCTTTGAAGTCCCAGAGAGTGGAAAATTAAAGTCTTTACAAAAAATTAGGGGAGGAGAAAGGTTTTGTGATTGTGTAGCTGCTGAAGAGCTGAGTCTGGAGATGTCAAGTGCGGACAATGAATCAAAGGGAGTCCAATCCTGCAGTGATGGTGGAGATGGTGCTAATAGATCGCCAGTTATGATCTTAAGACTAAGCTAAACCTCTTATGTCATAGAGACCAGTAATATCACCAGTCTGATTCAATTTGATTTAATTTGTCCTCTTTGCTTTCATATGACCATGGCTTCTCCAACATTGCTGAACTTTATCTAATAAAGTTTTTTTGTTTTAGAATTTTATAGGGTGTCCAAAAAGTTGCTTTACAATTGAAAACAAATGATAAGATATCTTAATCAGACTTGTTCTATTGTACTCAGTGGCTTCCAAAGTTTCTTTTTACCTCATGTAATACATCTCTATATGGGCACCATTAGTCGCATGAAGTACATCAAGACGGTACTCAAGTTCTTGCCATGTTCGCTTTAGCATAGTTTCATCAATGCAATCACATCTGTTATCTTTTACTTTAGTTCAGTAATGTCCCATATCTTTGTTTTTGTTTAACACAACCCCCACAGAACCCATGATATCTTCTTAATCAACAGGATGCCCACAGAAGTACAATAGAACAAATCTATTTAATATATCTTATCAATTGCCTTTGTAATAAAATTTTATAGAGATTTTACACCCTGTATTTATTTATTTTTTTCATATTCTCTGATCACTTAAACCTCAAACATTGCACATCAAATTTATTACAGGCTATGTTTCTGATTGAGACAGTGCAGTACCTTGCCTGGGAACCCGAACACACACTTCTTCAATATTCTACAAAGATATGAGTCTGATCATCGGTGAATGTTCCTATTTTCAGATGGGTGTGACTGGCCAATCAGGGACGTGCATGGTCCGTCCGTATTGAAAATAATGAAGGGGAAAAAAAATATATCACATGGGGCTGTAAAACATCACAGATTTCTGCAGAATCAATCAGTGAAGCACTAAACTCTTTGATTTTATTTGTAAATCGAAGGGGACCAATGAGCTCCTTTGTTTCACATGTGTCACTAAACAAAATGGATCTGATTGCACGATCATGTTTGACCGGGCTTGAGACAAACCAGAGGACATAGGGACCAGACAATCAATCACCAGACTGAAATCAATGTGTATAAAAAATACAGAGAGACATTTGCCATACAGTACCAGTAAACAAAAAACTGCAATATTTTAATTACAGATGTATTTATATGCATTTTTCTGTTATTTCTTCCCAAATTTCTCCCACTGTCCAGGTATCACTGACCCAATGACTAACCCCAGACTCAGTTACTTAAAGTTTGTACCAGTCCAGTTGTAAACAGTTGTAGAGAAGGTTCCAAATTTTGTATTTATTAAAAGCAACACGGATAACTTTATTTTGTGGATGCCTTACATCTGACTGGGCCTGTAACTGCAGCTACAGATGTGGAAGTTTTATTTTGCCAGCGAAGTCTTTAAGTGACATGAAAAAGTCAGCTCTCAGTAGTCGTACACATCAGTTGCCACAGTTACTGGTAGGTTTTCCGCAGCTCGTAAGTTCATAGGCCGAGCCAATTAAAATGACCCCCTCCCCTCTGAAAACAAACACGCGGGCTATAGAACACACTTGTTTATAGCCCCTGTGTCAGTGAACGTGCCCGTGTGTCCTCCTCCTAATGATGTTGCCCCATCACGGTGGGCCCAGGCAGACTCCGACAGCCCGCCGCTAAAGTGGTCCGACTCCAGCCGTTTCTATAGCGACTGCCAAGTTCAAAGGCGGCCATCTTTCTTTTTCTGAACATAACAAGAGAAGAAAAGAGGCCATCACAGAGCGGGAGACCAAAGACGACCTCCGGGTTACACGTCAAACCTAACCCCAGACCCCTCCCGTTCCCACCCCCCTAAGGCCCAAAGCGTCCTGCGTGGGTCTCTGGATCTAGACCTGAGAAGCAGCAGAGAGGTCAGTGCAGCCAGGTAAAGACTCTCCTATCAGTTTTGTACTAGCCCAGCTTCTTAAAGTCAATGCTTTGAAGTGACACCAAAGTCTGATGCCAGTATCTCTCATCTTGGGCCCTTTTTTCTAAAACACTGCAGTGTCGACATTTCAAGCATCTTTCACTCTTTAATGTTTGGTCTTTAATTTTTTTTTAAAGACACTAATTTTAACATCTTCAAGGCAGAAGTGACGTTTGTGCGTTTGGGTTCTTTTGTCTGCTGTCTTCTGCCCTTTCTCTTCCTTTGTGTGAAATGAAACACTCTTAAAAGACGTACTTGTTAAAAGGCGGATTTCCATCAAAAGTAATGCACAATGCTCTTTTTTGGTGGTGACATTTTTGCTACTTGGCCGTTTTAACATGAAGCCTGTCATGGATTTCTACAAAAGAATGCATTTGGAGAAGCAAACAAACACTGAGAAAGACAGACTGAGAAACCTTTGATATATTATTATACAAAGTTGAACATCAACCAACAAAGAACTAAACTAAAAAACTTGTGAAAAAGTTGTGCATTGTGAAATGTGGGGTATTCAGCATGGAGTGTTGAACCAATTGCAGAACATCTGGAATTGCATTAGTATCTACTGGGTGAAAGTGCAGACATATGGACTTGCAAATTGTTCTCACAGATGAAAAGAGTTTTGAAGCAACCATATATTTCAGAAACCGGTCCAATGGAACAATAGTTTTTATAAGAAAAATAGCTTCATGTGGATTGACGTTGGGCAGTATAAAACACTTTTCTGAGTTGTTGGAATTTATGCAGACATTTGGTTTTACTAAATTTAGAAAAAAGGCTTTAAGGCTTTAAAGATATATTTCAGATCATAACACACAGTGCATATTGAAGAAGTGTTGTGACTGTTTCTTTAATGAGTCACAAACATACTCCTGCTTAAATGATTTAGCAAAGTAAAATTATTATATTTGATTCACACAAAAAGTGCTAAGTATTTAGTTAACAATGAAAAGCCAACAAGGCAGGTATTAGCCTATCTTATATTTATTCAATCACAGTTTTTGAGCCGTAAAAACACTTGTAATTGGTCTGGTGGTGTCACCTCTCTGAACTCCACTAGATAAGCTCCGGCCAAACAGCTGCTGTCTTTTATTGTGATGTGTGTTTTAAATGTGTTTTATGTATGTATGACGCTCATGACGAATGTTTTGGCTTGTCAAAGAAAAAAATTCTATCCATCCATCTTCTGTGGAACATAAAAAAAAATTAAAAAAACACGTCCTGGTACCATATGTATTGTAAGCAGTTGACATCACCTATTGCTTCCTGTTATATGCAACATTTTGAGGACTTTTTCCACATTTCAAGAGTCACCCAGACTATGTGTTTGTTTCATTCATTACACACATACACCCAGAGTTGGAATCATTTTAGGTGATTTCACTGGAATCATTTAGGTTATGCAAAAGGTAGCTGAACAAAATGCAAAAGGTAGCTGTTAACTTAAAAAAAAAAAAAAAAAAAAAACTACCACTGCATGACATCACAAGGTGGAACAGAGTACTTTTAAAATGTAGACAGATTAATAATAAAGGATTACTCAAATATGTGAGAATGAAACAAAACACAACTCCAGGTATGTTGAGGTAACATTATAACATGGCTTAAAGCTCAAGCATCAGTTTTGTGTAATATAGGACCTTTAAAGGATATAATAATTTATTTTAAACTGTCAATTGTTATAGCAACGGCCCTAATTTTTCATAATTCTGAAACCCATGGATACACTTCCCATCCTCAGACCATTTCGATATCAATAATTGAGTCGACAATTCCCTATAGACTTCTGCAGACATCCCATAACAGGTGTGATGGAGCTATAACACAGGTCCTTATCCTTTCCTCCCATCTGTCCTCCCCTCTGCCCCCTTTTGCAGCCAAGGATAGCAGTTTGTATCTATGTACGGGATCATCAAACAAAAGTGAGCTTCACATCACATCAAGTAAAGAAGGCATGCCTGGGCACTTCTGAGAGCCTCCAAAAAGAAGGCCTGTTTCAAGTCCTCACAAGACGGCTGGCTACGATTGAAGTTCAAATGGATAGCTCTTGGGCACTGGCTTTCCAGGGGGGAGGGAGGAGGGGGAGTGGGGGAGAGGTAGGGACTCAAACTCACACATCCTACCAGGGTGCGGCGCGAGGGGGGAAAATTAAAAGTGCACCTCTTGGGCAAAGCAACTGATTTCTTCTTTAGTGTCTTCTTCTCAAGTAGCCTCCGATCTGCTTTTATCACCCGAGTGAGCCCCACGCCGCCCCCTATCCCCTCAAGCTCTCAACGCAGTGTCAACAGAAGTGGTCCTGCTGAAAGTGATCGCAATGGGATACTTACTGTGTAGAAGTTTTAGTGAGGTGTGAAAATCCTGTTGAAAATAGACTTTTATTTTTAAATGTTCATTTTTAGAAAACATCAAAAGGGGCAATGTTCAAAAATGATTACTGGTGTGGATTCTGATTATCGTTCCGATCAGATGTTTGGTAAATTAAACAAAAATATCTAACAATAATTTAGAAAAGGGTGTATTTTCACTGCTACATAGATTATACTCAGGTTTATGTCACCAAATCCATCACCCCAGTCGTTCTTTCCAACATCGCAAACTGCCTGTCTGACATCAAAACCTAGATAGACCACAACTTTCTCCAACTCAACAGCAACAAAACAGAACTCCTCACAGAACATCTTCCTCTTCATTGATGGCCGCACTGTTACTCCCTCACTCTCATTACGCAACCTCGGCATCATCATGGGCCCCACCATCTTATTCAGAGTTCACATCAGCCACATCACCAAAACTTCTCTCTCAACCCGATGCAGAAATCCTCATTCACGCATTCACCTCCAGACCTACGAGTCCCTCCATAACCTGGCCCATCCTCCATCAGCACTGTCCCACCACTCCAGATCAACCAAAACCAAACTCTTCACTCCCCTTATCAGGACAATAAAGGTGAAAAGTTTTTCCCAGGAATACAACAAAAGAGTAAAATGTTATCAGGGGTGCCAAACTGAACCGGCCCAATTGATCATAAGTAGTACTTTTAACACAAATTAAACTATTTCTACCACTATAACCTCAGACATCACACTGCATTGTGATACAGACCTAAAACGAATGTTTCAAGCCTTATTAATACGCAGCTGCTCTGTCAAAGCTGTGTAAAGCACCGCACTGCATTGATCACCGCTCTCTGGCCCTCCGCTTCGAATACGTTTTGAGATGTGGCCCTTGATAAAAAAAAAGTTTTGGCACCTCTGCCTTAAATCTTTTGGTTAGAGGGACAACAGTTCTTCGTCTTCTGACTCGAGATAATGAGGGTGTTTCAGGCTTATTTGGAAAGGTGGCGCGCAAGATCATCATGATTATCAGTCCAGTTTTAAAATATAAACTGTGGAACATTGCCATAAAAGAGATTTATACCTGATAGTCTTTTTATTTTATGTACTGTTGTGCCACCTTTCTTCAATCAGAACCTAACCCTTAGAACTTCACTCTTGCACAGTGCAGTTTATTAAAGGCATTACATATGGCTACATCAATCATTATAAACCCCGTCTATGGAGAGAATGAACTAATCATCTAGTTATTGGTAATTCGCACAGCACCCAAGCTGAATACTGCATCACATTAAGGACCTGGCTTTGAATAACGACAATAAAACTACAAAGGTCCCCATTACGAGCTGCTACTTTGATGCTAGAACAATACTTGCACCCATCCTGGAGTTCCTCAGGGTTCAACAATGAAACAAACGCTAAGCTGTATCAAATTAAGTCAGAAGGGGGAAGTTGGTTTAATAGCTTCAAACTCTCAATATCTTTTCCCATGAGCCTTTGCGTGTCGTGCCCCTCCCCCCCGGGCCCATGCAGAGACGCCTAATTTTCCTGTTTTCTCCAAGAAGATTTCATGGTTCACAAGATCAAAAGCCTTGCATAAGCTGCGTGTCTGTTTACATCAGCCAACGCCCAGACAAATAGTCATATGGACAATCTCTTTTGTGGGTTACACTGTCCGACCCCAGACTCCGTGCGGCGTACATGTGTGGACAGTCTGGAGTTGTATTTAGGACAAAACATATTCACTTTCCCATCATGTTTTTTATTGACTGGTCCAATGTTTACAGATATCAGGGAAAACGCCTTCAAACGTGTTCCCTTGACATTTTCAGTTAAGTGTGACAAGAGGATTAAAAATGCAGACATTAATGAATAATTTGTTTGGTTTTCAGTGTCCTGGTTCTGTAAAATATATAGACCACCATTTAAAATATTCACTCGATAATAAACAATTCTTCTGATCATTTAATTAATTCTTAACTTCATAATTTAGTTTGCATTATTTTTCTTAGCTTACACCTTGATAAAGCCTGATCTCGCCCTATGTCAGAGGTTAAGTACGGTTGGGCTTAGGTAGTACTCGGATGGGAGACTGTTGGAAGTACCAGATGCGACAGTGGTTCTAGTGTCATTGTGCAAAACACTTCACCTGCCTTGCTTTAGTTTGAATGTGTGAGTGACTGGTGGTGATTGGTCGGGCTGATGGCGCAAATTTACAGCCTCAGTCTGCTCCAGGGCAATTGTGGCTACAGTGGAAGCTTACTACCACCGAGTGTGGAGAGAATAAAAGCAGTCTTAAGCGCTGTGGGTGTTTTGAAAGGCACTACACTGTGAATATATCAGCTAAAAATCATTTATTTTGAACGTGGTTGTTCAGTTCAATTTTCGCACATTACTGTCACGGCAGTCAACTCAACATTACAATACTTAAATAAAATGAAATCATCCAAATGATTCTAGTGAAGATGTGTGGAGTTTAAAAACACAGTGGAGCACTTCCTGTATTACCACATGACATTACAAGGTGGAACAGTGTGTTTTACAGTTCTGAGAGAAGAACTCAGCCTAAATATGCAGGATTTGTGTGTTGTGTGTGTGTTTTCTGAAGGACACATTAAAATATAGATCAGAAAATAGTGTAATATGGGCCCTTTAATAATACACACAACAATAATAACAACTGTGTACAACTATGTACAATATGTCATTCTAAAGCACTGTACTGGAATAAAACCATTTCTTTGTGTTTAGCTTTGGAAACTTGTTGAACATTTCTGAATGGATTAAATTAAAGGAGCACTATGTAACGTTTATGACAGTCAGTCTGGGACTTGCTTGTCTCCATGGAGAAAACTTCCATAGTACACTCAACTATTCCCGGTTATTCCTACACTATACCACATTACCGGATAATAAACTGCGGGCATGACCCTATATTTGCCCTGAATTATGGTCCTAGTAAATTTCACTTGACTTCTCCCTAATGCATCCCACAGCCACACCTGGCATTACCAATCGATTATCTTTTACAGTGTGAGCGGAAGGCCTGCCATTGGTTTGAATCAGAGCCAGAGGTCCAATAAATTAAGCCCTGTACTTCCCATAGTCGCTGGAAATTACAAGGATCTGACGATAAAACTTCCCAGATTGTGAGTGAGAGTGGAGCTCTGTGTGGCAGATTACAAGCCTGAGAGGAATGCACAGGGCTGGCGCAACTCACAGAACAACAGACACAAGAGGGGCTACAGTACACTGCTTTGCATTTTTTCAGCCTTAAAATAAGTAACCCAAACACATAATATAATAGTAATAATGCAGCAATGATAATACAGGTGGTCGGAGTAAACACAACAAAAAACATCAAAGTTAACCTTTTCTGAACTATGAATGCCTTATCCTGATCACATTGCATTTGACTGAAGTAAAATGATCTCCCAGTGTAACAAGAATATATTTATTAATTTGAGCATCTGCCTTTATTTCATTTGTATATATATTTTTTTTATTAAATCAAATCCACGTCCCTATCCAAGTCCTTATTTCAAGTAATTTTAACATTTCAACATTACTTTTGCAGTGAATTGACCCACCATGGATCTCGTAGTAGAGCCGCTGCTCCTCCACATCGAGAGGAGCCAGCCGAGGGATGCCTGTGGAAGGTGTTTCCACAACCACGAGGAAGGTGTTTCGGGCATGTCCCACCGGGAGGAGACCCCCAGGGAAGACCCAGGAAACGCTGGAGGGACTAGGTCTCTCGGCTGGCCTGGGAACACCTTGGGGTCCCACCGGAGGAGTTCGAGGACATGTCTGGGGTGAGGGAAGTCTGGGAGTCCCTGCTTAGACTGCTGCCCCCACGACCAGTCCCGGATAAGCGGAAGAAAATGGATGGATGACCCACCATTCCTCAACAGTACTCAGGTAGTTTATGAATACTTTACTATGCTATATATTTGTCTTTTCTGGTTAAGTAGCTTACTAATCCACTGAATACTAATACTTCCACTCAAGATGTTGTGGTAGTATAGTAGCAGTAGTATTGTAATGATCTGATATTTTGAGTTTAGTTCAGAGTTGACACCTTTTGTTGTTCTTGTTACTGTTTTTGTGTCGTTGTTAATGTTACTGCTTTTATATGTGACACTTGGTTGCTATAACGACAAGTTGATGTAAAGCTTCTATTGGTCAGTTTCTGGTCTGTTTTGGAGGCTGGCTCTAGTGAGTTGAGACCGCTGTTTGGCTGTTGTTTTGGCATGAGTTATGGCCTACTGTAGCCCTTGTGTTCAGAAAATAAACAACCAGAAGAAATCTTGTCGTGTCTCCTCCACCAGGGCGCTACAGTATTATAAATGATGCTAAAGGAAATATGTCAGTAGTATGGTAGGCCTATACTCTCTGCATAAGTGGTAATGAAATGGTATGAATGCTTGAATATATATGACTAACTTGTATAAAAATAAATAGGGTTATGCAAACATCTGACATCTAGAATAAGCATTGTCCACCACCTCTTCATCTTCATATATTGACATATTTACATAAGTGCAGATATCTATGGAGAGGCCGTCACACTGCGCTGCCCGGGGAGAAGTCACTTTTGAAGATGATCATAAAAACTCAGAGAAAACAAAGCTCTGAATTTATCTTGACCAAACATGAACCATCTGCCCCCAAAGCCCAACCTCCTTTTATGAGAAACATCCACAAACACACCATGGAACACATGTGGTTAGTCTTAAAGCAGCAAATGTGGCCCCTCTCAGCCCGGTTTGCTCCCTACCGCCCCCTACTACAATGAGCTCACTCCAAAACATACAAAATAAATAAAAAAGCAAACTGTAGAACATTTAGAATATCAAAACTTGCACAGCTTGTGGAAGGAAATGTAAGTGATCGCAGTTTTCTTCAACTTTTTTTTATTTCAACCAGAGACTTAGACAGGTAGTGAGGTAAGAAATACTGACCTTATCCTGCTTCTCCCACTTTTGTTTCTAAATGTTCCTAACTGTTGCCATTAAAGTATGATTGTAATGTAGTTGGTCCCATTACATAGGCCTTCAGAACGAACATGATAATGCATAAGCACAGAGACAGAAGGTTTCAAAATGTAACAAAAGAGAAGTTTAAGAAAGTGCATTTACTATAAATTGTTTGAGTGAGTTGAGACTTACCTCTTCTGTGTCTGGTCTCTTAGGGGTGCCGGCCCAAAGAGTCCCCGGGTAGCTGTAGCACCTAAAGAAGGTTCCATGGCAGACTACTCTGTGCATTTAGTTATTTAAAATCTTGTCTGTTTTCTACTTTTTCCTCTGCTAACCTAAAAAGAGTTATAGTTTTATAATTTAATTTGATTAGATATGGTGCACTATTTGCTAAAGTTAACTATCAAAATAATTGTTAGACTTACCTAAGGGAGGTGCTCTATACAGGAGCTAAACTCAGTGTGTTATTTGTTAATGTGCTGTCTGCAACAGGCTGATACTGCCATGCTGGTTTTAACTTTTGTCCCTGATTTTTGTGAGTATTGTTGGTGAGTAAATGCACTTTTGGGTCTGCACTGGACAACTCCACTCTGTTCCACAGTCAGACCGCCAAGGTTGCTGTCAGGGCTGTTACAATGATATAAAGTTGGTTGATTTGTGTAAAGCGTTCAAAGCTCATGTGCACCAGCAAGTCAGCACTGCACCGATTCTCTGGGAGGCTTTAAAAAGGGCTTTGTGTTCCCTATAGAACTTATTTGCTATCAAGATTGGCAGCCCCATGCAAAATAATACAACCCAAATGACAATGGTGGAGCCCAAGACAATTTCTGAAGTAAGGTGGATAGTTTTCCTGGATCACTTTCAGCTTCCATACAAAATGTTTTCCACCTCTACTTCCCTGATGGAGGCCGATTAGCGTAATCATTAGTACTAGAGCAGCAGTGGTCTGGAAATGGCTTGCAGCTGGTTGTGTACTACTCAATCTGTAACAGGTGCTGGCGCTGTGGGTGGAGAGTAAACAGTGGTGCCATGGTCTGAAGCACAGCCAGCCAAGTCTTTCTCTTTCCCTTTCTTATTCTCCCTCTCTCAGTCATTTCAGTCCTTTTTCTCCTTCAACTCTGATGGTGTATCTGGTGAATCGTGCTTGGAACATGCCCTTGCCTGCTGCAGATTTTATTACCCAGCATGCCGTGTTTATCACAGCTAACATGAGTTATACTTGATTGTGCGAGCAGAGAAACCAACTTGAAGCCAACAACTCCGACAACTCTTCTGCTGTAGTGCAGTGGATACATCGCACTTCTTTGAACCAAGCCTCGCTAAGTCTTGATTCTTATTTTGAAATAGTCTCTTGTTATGATTTCTGCCATTGCACTGTGTCTAGTTGTAGTTTTGCTTGTCTTGAATCATTAAACTTTACCCAAATTAAATCTTAGTCATCATTTGATACAACTTAAGTAACATTTCATTTCACTTAATGGAATGACAATGGAACATGCTTAAAAGCTCATAAAAGTAGATTTTACATATGTCCTCTTTAGCCACCACACCCTTTTCACCTCTGGATAAATTGAGCAGAATTGCTTTGGATTCTTCCAAATCATTGTGAAACACACAAAAGCCATTCAACACTTAAGCCTCTGACCACAACCGATCGTACAATCAAACACATACAAGGCTGCAGTATCTTTTATAGTATGCTAGTTGTAGGGATTGAACCGACAACCAGATGAACTTTGATCCCCGTGGTCCTGTCGAGGCCTCCAAACCCACAGGTTTGCCCACAGCTCCCATAGCGTCTGGGGAAGGTATGTGTGAAGCGCTTGGCTGTCCCAGGATAAAAAGACAGAAAGTCCCCACTTGTATAAAAATAGTCTGAATATTGTGAGAACAGAGACACGCCCCGAGTGGAGACAGAGGACTGTGCAGTCTGGGGCAGCAGGTCAGGGGACAAGGCACTGATACGCTCTGCTCTAAGTGGACTTTGGGTTCTGCTGTGTCCCTTTGCCCTTCACATGGTCTGAACTTTTTGAAGGTGGTAAATTAGCTGTATTTTTCGTTTAAATTTGTTGCAACATGTCAATAAATATGTTTTGACATTTGGAGCTTTTTGGTAATACCATCTAAATAACCCATCACCCCCAACTGTGAGGTTACAGTTTTCTTCCCAGAATGTAATGACCCTGGACCCAAAGACCAGTTTGCCTTGTGGTGGTCCACATTGTAATGTGGACAAACGTGTTAACAAGGCTCAGGCCTGCTGAACACTGACACATTGACATAGTTGGGCATGTTGTGTGTGTATAATGGCCCAAAGGGGATTCTGTTCCAGCATTCATGTGAAAAACCACAGCGCCTGAATCAAAGTATTTTTGGAAGTACTTTCCCCATTGTCATGATTGTACAAGAAAAGCGGAGCAGCGCTGGCGCACAAATACAGGCCACAGGCGAAGACTACATTCCTCCAGGACACAAGAATGTGGCCGCTCTGTGCCACGACAAACCAGTGTTATCGCTCTCTCCAGCAGTCTGAGGCCCTGACAGTGGTCTGAGAGGAGGTCTCTGAGGACCAGATCTAAACCAGACCTGGTCCAGACCAAGACCATACCAGGACCACAGGGCATTATTCTATCTGTGATTCCCCTACGAGATCAGAGAGCGGGCCGCCCTGCGGTGTGCTCTGACGAGAGGACATGCTAAATGCAGATGTGGTTCACCAGTCTGTAAATACGGCCTTTGCAGCCAAATTGTTCCCCTTGTTGACGGTGGTTTGGGCCCAAGAACAGCTGCTTCCCCTGGGGAGGTGAGACCCGACAGGGGGTTAGAGCACAGAGACAATGGCTGTCACCAGTGGCCCGGAGCTGGCAGAGGTACAGAAGAGCGCACAGACAAATAGATGCTGCTAAAATAAAACAACAGTCTTGTCCTAAAAAGCACAGGCCAGAGTGTGTCTCTGCAACACTTCACATTCTTGTGGGCACTTTTGTGCTGACTATAGGCATTGCTGCTTTTTCAAGACATTGCCTTTCTGATCTCACTAGAAAGTTTGAACAATAAGGCACATATTCCTCTTTAGACAGCTGGTAAGATCACTGCAGCACTTGTATCATTCATAAAGTTAAGAAAAGACAAAATCAGTTTACACATGAATACCTGACAAGCAAATGACAATGGAATCAGGAGTACTTTCTGAAACAAGTATAAGGAGGCCCAAAAGAGAGCAGATGAGCGAGGTGGGAGTATGGGGGAGAAGGGCAGACAGGGCCCTGGCCTGTGCCAGATGAAAAGAGGATCAGCACTGGTTTTGGATGAGTGTCAGAGGGGTGCTTGCTGTGGTTTAAGCCTCCAGTTTGGACTGTTCACACACAGGTGTACCAAGGCACCAGGTGTGCTCTTTAAACTGGTGAAAATGATAGTCTATGTGGTTTATTTCATAGTTAAGTGAATGCCCAGAAAAACAGTCAAAATGTATGCTTGTCCGTGACTTACGTTGAGTATTTATTAATAAGCATACTTACCACACTGTCCTGTATAGGGACAGGGAAATTTTAAGGAACACTTTTTAGATATGTTTGTTCTCTGCATTTGACCCAATGCTGCTGAGGCCGTTTATCAGGTCTTCAGTCCAAAAGAGTCATACAGTTCTATGAATTGAGACGAGAATCCAGGATGTACTAACTTGATGATGATGATGAAGGACGAGTTTGAGGTGGCCATAACATGTTGGGATAGCAAGAACTGGACGACTGAGGGAACACATAGACATCTCAGGTCTTAGGAACAACTTCTGTACTTCTACCAGCCGGTTGTAAGCCCAATTCTGTCACAAATTCTTGACTTTTGTGCTGGGATTGGGACAAAGAGACATACAGGGTTACAACCTCACATCATACTTCAATTGTGAAATATAAAATTTTCAAATACCATCATAAGAACCTTCTCTTACTCATTAAAACCCTGTGACCTGCTTCATCCCTCGCTCCAGTCCTTCGATGTGGCACTGGATCTCGATGTTTGTGCGTTTACTGATTGCTGGCGGGATTGTCAGGAAAAGGGAAGATTTTTTTTTTTTCTTTTCTCTTTTTTCTGTACAATCTCTTGCCTTCAGAAACCATTAATGCCCATTCAACATCAACATCAAGGCACAGCTTTGATGTCTATTCTGGCAACACTCCTCTTTCTTTCCTCCGCTGCCTGCTGTTTTCTCGCACTATCTCTCTCCCCCTATCCCTCCTCTATCCCCTCGCTCACCCTTTTACGGTTTACTGTACAGTCGAATAATTAAACGGATTGTCAACGAAATCATTTTACCTGGCAATTAAAAATGCTAAGTGGGTCGGGGAAGCGTACTATGAGAAGGAGATTATAAAACGCTTAAAATCTACAAAGGCTTTGGTGGCACAATAGGCCTCAGTCTGCTTAGAGCACTAGCTTAGCTTGGGGAGCGCCTCTTTAGACTAAATATATACGGTATATACATCCATGTTTATAATGGGCCAGACCAAGCAACACCTATTACTACATAGCAAAGGTTATGATCTGCTTTCTGGTGTATTGACGACAACAAAGATACATAGGAAAGGCAACGATTGGCTGAATGAAATCAAAGAATTAACCCGTTTTACAATGTAGGCCTACTTTGATTTTTGTCCAGAGTTCAGATCTTTCCACACACTGCAAATGAAGTGAATGAGGTTATTAAGTACAAATCAAAATATATATTGGAAAGATCAGCTTGACAGAGAATAAACTACTACCATCAACGGTTTCTAATGATTTCGATGCATTCTACGACAACTGCGTTTTTTTTAGTTGTCTTAAATGCACAAATGTCTGACTATGTTGTATTTATAACTCCTGGGTCAAATGTTTGAAACTTAACTCACCAGGATCCCTGCTAATGAAGTACTTTTACTATTACTACAACTCAAGGCATGTGTTCACTTATTTTCTTGTTGCAAAATGGAGACATGCCTTTTCTGAACACTGCATGTATGATCTAATTGCAAGAAAGTAGAGAGAAATGGGTGGAGATAGGAGGTAGGTGAAAACTGAAATTTTCTGAGCACTTGAATGTAGGACAATACATGATATGAATCAGTCAAAATACAAGTCAGACTAAACTAATCATGAAGGTGAACACTGTTAAAACACGGGGTTAAAAACTGCAAAAAGTACATTTAAGATAATATGTCTAACTTTAACATCTCCACAACTAACACAAAATCAACTATGATGCTTTTTTCAGTTACTATCTGCTCTTGAAATATACTTTAAGGCAGTGGTGAAAGAAGGAAAGAAGTACTCAATGTGCTACTTAAGTAAAAAAGTACAGATACTGGAGCAAAATAAAAATCAAGTAAAAGTAAAAGTATCAAAAATCTACTTGAGGCCCTGGGGAAGACCCAGGACCTGCTGGAGGGACTATGTCTCTCGGCTGGCCTGGGAACACCTTGGGGTCCCACTGGAGGAGCTGGAGCATGTGTCTGGGGTGAGGGAAGTCTGAGAGTCCCCGCTTAGCCTGCTGCCCCCGCGACCCGGCCTGGATAAGTGGAAGAAAGTGGATGGATGGTAAAAGTCTTAAAGTACCCGTTTAAAAATTTACTTAAACAGTAAAAAGTCAAAGTATTTTACGCTGATTTTTAGATCTATAATAGATCTATAACAAAGCAATTTTTGTTTGCTCAGATTTTGAAGTTAATAAAAATAAATGCTCAGACTTTCAGCAGGTCTAAAACAGTAATTTTTTTATTTTTTATTCTGCTCTCTTCTGTTTTAATGGTAATTTTATGATGATTCTTTGTGATTATTTATGCTTTGAATTGTGTGATTTTAATGTCTTTATTATTCTGTAAAGCACTTCGAATTACATTGTGTACGAATTGTACTTTACAAACAAACTTGCCTTGCCTTTCCTAATAAAAAAAAAACAACTTTTCAAAATGTAGTGGAGTAGAAAGTACAGATACCTTCTCTCAAATGTAGTGAGATAAAAGTAAAAAGTATCCACTGTAAAATGTACTTAAAGGAAGTAGAGGTACCTAAAATGTTTACTTAAGATCGATACTTAAATACTTTTACTTTGTTACCTTCCACCACTGGTTTTCGGCTTAACACAATGCTACGGAAAATGTCCTACAGCCTAGATTCAGAGTCAGAGTCATTCTTGTGCAACTATAGCTCTACTCAAACCTTGCATGGACTCGTCTTGTGTGCTCCTCTCTTCTACCTTTTGGTAAAATACTACAATGGAAAGAAACATGTGCTATAGACGACATTGAAGGAATATACAGAATGTGAAGCAAAGGTGTGCCAAAGAAATCACAGGGACTGAGCTCAAATGTTCCCTATTGATACTACGACGGTGTAAAGGGCGTCTGGTGCTGCGAATTAAAATTTAGGTTCAAGCATAAAATGGAAGTCAAGTTTCCATGAAGGCCGGAACTTTAGAAGCTGTCCAACAAAGCAAACACCTTTTAGGACAGGAATGCCCCAGAGAGAGTACAGAGGAAGAGAGGGAGAAAGGAGAGGGGAAGCAGACTGAGAGGAAAGAAGGAAAGAGGGGAGGGAGAGAGAATGAGAAAGGGATGGGGAGAGGAGGAGTAGGGAAAAGGTAGAAATAAATAGAAAGAATAAGAGACACGTGAGGGAGAGAGGAGAGAGATAGATGGAGAAAGACTGTAGAGGTGAGAAATAGACAGCGAGAGAGAGAGAAAAGAAGGAAAGAGGGGAGAGAGAATAAGAAAGGGATGGGGAGAGGAGGAGTAGGGAGAAGGTAGAAATAAATAGAAAGAATAAAGAGACACGCGAGGGAGAGAGATAGATGGAGAAAGACTGTAGAGGTGAGAAATAAACAGCGAGAGAGAGAAAAAAGGAGGAAAGAGGGGAGAGAGAATGAGAAAGGGATGGGGAGAGGGGGAGTAGGGAGAAGGTAGAAATAAATAGAAAGAATAAAGAGACACGTGAGGGAGAGATAGATGGAGAAAGACTGTAGAGGTGAGAAATAAACAGCGAGAGACAGAAAAGGAGGAAAGAGGGGAGAGAGAATGAGAAAGGGATGGAGAGGAAGGGGGGAGAAAAGTAGAAATGAATAGAAAGAATAAAGAGAGAGAGAGAGGGAGAGAAGATGGAGAAGAGAGAGAGGAGAGAGAGAGGAAAAAAGAGCAGAGAAAGACTGTAGGGGGATGAGAAATAGAGAGAGAGAAAGAGGGGCGTCAAGCGCAAGAGACAGAGAGAGGGGGAGACTGAGAATGGATGGAGAGAAGAGGAGGGAGAAAAGTGGAAATAGATAGAAAGAATGAAGATGAGTGAGAGAGAAGAGAGAGAAAGAGAAAAGAGAGTGGAGAAAGACTGTAGAGGGATGAGAAATAGAGAGAGAGAAAGAGGAGGGTCAAGTGTAAGAAAGAGAGAGGGAGACTGAGAATGGATGGAGAGAGGAGGAGGGAGAAAAGTGGAAATAAATAGAAAGAATGAAGATGAGAGAGAGAGAAGATGGAGGAGAGGGAGAGAGAGAGAGAGAGAGAGAGAGCTGAAAGGAAATGGAAAGAATGAAGAGGGAGAGAAAAATGAGAGAAAGAGAGTGGAGAAACTGTGTGGGGGTGAGAAATAGGGAGAGAGAAATGAGGAGGTCAAAAGAGAGAGAGAGGGAGAGAGACAGAAAGGGAACAAGAGAAAGATGAGTAAGAAAAGAGATAGAAAGAGAAATAGAGGACAGAGGCACAAGTTGAAGAAGACTTTTCAGTTTAGGGAATGCAACGGTCAATGTCCATCTATCAGCGCTTCAGTGAGGAAAAATGCAAGCAATTTTCCTGGATAGGTTTCTGTTCAAAGTGCGAGCCCTGAGAGGCAGTAAAAATAGAGTAGGTGGTGGTGGTGCGGGGGTGGAGGGTGGTGATGGTGGGATGTAGGGTATATAGTGAGCTACACCTGCCCCGCTCCGGAGCTGGTTGGGGCTGATTACAGCGGCTCGTTGTGCAGCTAAAGACGTGAGTAGATGGCTGTTAGGGTTTGGGAGAAGCCAATGCATTGATCATGTTTTGAAGTTTTGACCACGCTGAGCCTTTTATACCACACTCAGGGGAAAGAAGACCACTGTGGTGATGAAATACAAACACAAAAAATCCACACGGGCCTACAGCTCCACGCCGCAGTCTAGAGTCAGTTTTGGATATTTTTTTGGACTTTTTTTTTTTTACTAAGCACAATGGTGAAATAAAGATTCAGGACAAAGTTGTGTGCCATTAGTAATTGAGAATTGGCACTTCTCTGCACTGAAACTCAAAACCTTAAAAGAATGCACAGTCTATGATCTGTACATTCTAGATGAGTGGATCATTTTTATTAACTAGCATTTCGGGTATTTGTTGATGGGTAAATTGCACTACTGTACCAAGAACAACTCCAGTTTGTTGATACAGGTCTATTTGAGCTTGCGTGTGTGTTCACTGACCGTATTTCAGCTCAATATACAGTGCCACAAGTTGCTATAGCTTTAATTAGTAGTATGTATCCCTGCTGAGATCTATAGTATCTATGACAAACCAGTTGTGGCTATATTTATGTATCAGTTCGGCCAAAACATTTTAAAATATCTTGATTTATAGAAAAAATACGACACATGAGGATATGAAGAAAACAGCAAACAACATAGAACAAGGCAGTTTTCATTTGAAAAATATAAAACTTTAATAAAGGCTACATCTCTCAATAATTACAATAATTATAGGTCCATGTAAATCTTTAAATGAAACTCTTTATATAATGTATAATTTACACTTAAGATAGCATGAAATTAAAAAGGCTGTGGTGTAAAAACAGAACAAAAACATGATTACAGGATATTATTAAAAGCATAAAAATATCTTTTAAACATAAGACCCTTCTGAAAACCAAGGGATATATATTAAACCCTGAAACAGGGTAGCACATGGTATGGTCCATGTAGGCACAGGTGCTGTAGTCCAGGACACAGACAGTTCATGTGTGCATGTACTATCACTGCAGATGCATAATTACACTGTGAACGGGCTCTGCTCAAGTTACTGTCAAACATTCAAAGCATCCAGAGCCAGAATCTTCACTTTTTGTGTTTTTGAACTTTTTGACAGACTAGCCGACTTCCTGGAGAAGTCGTTCGGAATGACCCAAACGTTCTTGTTAGCACGAGTTATTTTGGTGTGCGGCTGTAAACACTGGCATTATTAGATGGTGGCAGGTCTCCACTCTGTGTGTTATCTGTGGTCATTCCCCCTGTGCAATGCCTGGTTTACCAACAAAGGCACAACAAAACTACTAGGCTGTGTGGCTGGAGGAAGAGAGTGGGAGACACGCTTGTGTGATAAAGTTAATGTGACCAACTATCAGCAGCATATAGGACTGGCTCTGACTGGAGAATGAGAACGGGCCATGTGCAGGCCTTTAGTTTGGGTCACGCTGGGCTAAAAGGCTATGGGAGGTGCTAGGCTAGTGTCATGTCCTTTGAAAAACTAAAGTCAAAATAAACTAAATATCACCACAGTATTCTCCCAACATTCAAAGCAGCTTGCCCATTGGCTGGAGAGGGGAAGGGGAACACAGGTTTACAAACAATTAGAAGGGACAGGGGTTTTCAATAAATACTTAATAAAAACTTTCAACTTATGACAAAGCATCAATATATAATACATGTATATATACATATATGCAAGTATGTATATGCACACGTACAAAGTTGGAGTGTTAAGAGCAGGTTGGTGCGCCGTCTTAAGCGCTCTCTGGTACATTGGACCACAGTCTCATCAACAGTCTTCAGTGGTTATTCTCAGGAGGCGGGGCTTCTCCCAGTGCCCTCCAATCATCATCCTTAATCAAGTCCTTCCTCCTTGTTTCTAAGGCTGATTGGTTGAGAAAGTCAGAGAGGGGCGTTGGCTCCTCTGGGTTTCGGCATACTTCATTGGCTCGTCTTCCTTCACTCACTCCTTTTGTGCTGGATATATTAACTCTGTTTAGCTTAATATTAAGAGATAAAAACGTCCCGAGTGTTTTGAGTCTCTTGCTCGTCTTGTAGCTTTCGGTCTGACAGTTTTGGTGGATGGCTCTAGTCCATCCTCTCCACTTTGCCAAGGACCTTGCCCTCGTACATGGGCAGCACCGCACCATCCTCCCACACCTCCTCGAACACGGCTCCGCACTCAAACTCGTCACTCGCCTTTTTGAAGTAGTACCTGCCCAGAGGAAACAAAAATACATCAGGATTAGAAAAAACTGACCAGATGTACTTCGCCTCCTAAACCTCTTTTATGTGCCAGAAATGGAACTCGACAAAACAACCCGACACAACAATGTTCAATGCCATCGCTCACACTTCAAAAGCAGAGGGTAACTCCACACCACAATATTGCACTAACGCAGCATTTAAAGGGGTACTATACTAACGTTTTCACTACTTGTCTCCATGGAGATGTTATTGTTCTGCCTGGAATGTTCCACAGAATGGGTTTAAACTTATCTATCTTGCGTTTGATTACAGGTGTTTAAATGACTAAAATTACCATGGCAAAAATGCATTCTATACTGTGAAATGAGTTGCCTCTCCAAGATCTGAGTCAAAGGAGGTGTTTAATGTCATACTGAGGAACATTTAAGGCAATACAATAACCTCTCAATGGAGACAAGCAGGTGGCAGAGACTATACCAGAAAAGTTGCATAGTGCACCTATGAGAAACAACCTGTGCACTCCTCTTTCTCTCTCTTCCATCTCTCCTGCAAGCTCCTATTTAAACTGAAGGGTTAATTAGAGGTTGTCTTAAGGTCTCCGTCTCCTCAGCAGCGCCCCCTCCCTCGCTGGTGCGCTTGTCTATAGTTTCTAATTGGGCAGCCTGTCAAATGAAGGGCCTTTTTGTCACACACTGACATTTCAGGTGCCTGGGAGTCTGACAGGGACTGCTCAAGCCTCCATAAACATATACATGCGGCCCAGACTCAAGACATAAGCCAACGCACACTTCCGCAACTTTTATGAAAACAAAAGATACTTCTGTTTCTGTAGATGTGTTACTGTAAAAAGCTGCATATGTTATTATCTTGCCTGGAATGTTGCACACTGTTTCTCTCCAGAAAAGTTGCATATAGTTTTAATTGTGTGAAAGTATACATTATTTATATATATTTTTTTAACTTTTCAAAAATGTAATGTAATCTATATTAATATATTAAACAAAACCAAAAAAAATAAAACAATCACAATGTTGTTTTCCATCTTTTTCTAATAAAATCAAGCTAAAACAACATATACCACTTTAAATCTATATATACACAATTTGTATCATTACTATTGGGTTTCTGTCTCAATCTTCACTAACGGTGGAGGGAGCGTGGATTTGGTGATGCCTGAAGAGCTTTCACTGTGCTGGGAGGGGAGGAGGTCTTGACTTTCAGGCTGCTCAGACTGTCTCCTGTGAGGTCAGGGGTCACTCTTTCGCCCACTCTCTCCCTCAGCACAGATAACTCCGGAGGTAACTGGCCTGTCCCCCCGCAGCTCCTAATGATTACTCCTGTGTAGTTTAAACCCAGCAAAGATCAGCAGGAGATGACTTAATGATAAGCTTTGTAATGGAAAAATACCTTGTTTTAGTCTTTCTTGATACAAGAAAGAAAGTTTTGCTAGGAGCTTTGAAATTAGATTCATTCAAACGTGTTGGACACAAACGAGCACTTACAGATTTTGTATTCCGATAAATTCACAGAAAAAGGACAGTTTGACTTTGCTGACATTTTGTATGGTTGGATTGAGTGATTTCTAATGAGCAATTCAGCGGTCTAGAGTCAACTCTTTAAAAGCAAGTGGTTTGGAGCAGAGTTCAGACTTTGGAGGAAGAAATTTGACTATTTTTATGCAACACGGTAATGCTTAAAAGTCTGTGTTGTTTACATTTAGGAGGTCATTTTTTATTTGTTATTAATAGGACAAATATCTTGATCGATCAATGAGAAAAAAATAATGTGGTATTGCCCAGGCCTAATTTCATTTCAAAAAGAACATAAAAGACACAGGACCATTTTTACTGGCGTGTGGTGATTGTTCTCTTCTTTGCAACATGTGGCACTAATATGGTTTGGCAGAGCTGTGTTGTACTGTTCTGTTCTGTCCCATTGCCATCTCCAAACTAATGAACTCCACATATTCAGATCCCCTTTCCCACTCTTCTCCCTCCCCTCTCTCTCCAGCTCCCTTTTCTCTCTATTCTTTGTGAAGAACATGCAACATTTGGTCAATTTTTTTTTTTTTATCTTTTCTAAACAACCAGATGTTCCTATTCTGATCATTACTATATCGACTTATCATTCAACGTGTTAGATGGAAAAATTATTTTTGGGGATCAATATTTACTGTGTGCACCTTTTCCTTGTAGTAGTAGTTTAGTAGTAGTAGTAGTAGTTTTGGTTATTTTGTCTAAATGATAAGATTTAAGCCACAGAAGGTTGAATTTAATAACTTCTTTGGCTAAGTACTTAAGTGTTTCATTCTGCTGTGTATGTTTTTTTTTTTTAATTATACTTTTAGAATAGTTTTTGTGGTATAAATCTGCTCTTGGGTTATTGCATCAGTGGTATAAATTTGTTGTTTGTTTATTGATTTTTCCTAAGTTTAAGCTGCTCATCTACACACATGAAGCAAAGCAAAGCATGGTACAAAGGTTTAAGCAATGCAGTCCTTTAAATCCCCCGTATTGTAGCAAAATGTACATCCATCATTAGGAGTACAAAGTGCTTGCAGATTTGGATTTTAATACCTGATGCAATCGTGTGGAGGAGGCCTTAGAACAGCCCAGCAACAGTCTTTGTGCACTAAATAAAATGGCCCAAGCTTCAAAGCACATTTATTAAGGCTGCCTTACCATGAAAATCAGTACCAGATGTGAGCAAAATCCACTTCCCCCTCCTCTTTCTCCCTCTAGAACTGACTAGTTTAACAACACAGCCACAGAATTCATTCCACACACTGTATAAAATAAACATGTTCATGGATATTTACCGGTAGTTGCCTTTCTTGCTAAGTTGTTCTTTAAAGTGTCCAAGTGTGAGGCAGTGGGTCTTCAACATGCTTCGATAAGGGATCTCCTCGCCACAGAAGAAGTAAGTGACCACAAGCTCTTTTGACCTGGGAACACAATTTGAATGATTTTTATGATGATTTTTACTACTAATGCCTAACAAACATTTAAAATCATACAAACACCCAAGAATTAAGATGTAAGATGCATGTGGAAAGGAGGGAAGAGCTGTCCAGATGTGACCCTAAAATCACATACAGTGGTTTTAATTTGAGCTCCCCAATAGAAGGCCATATGAAAGGACTACAGCACTGCCCGAGCTGTGGAGTTTACTCGGGGGTATTGTGTATATGTTAGTGGTTTGCAGCCGTGTAAGTGTGTGTAAGTGTGTGTGTAAGTGTGTGTGTGTAAGTGTGTGTGTGTGTAGAAGGGGTGAGTAGTTAGCATTCAGCATTAAAGCATCTTAAATGATTAAAAAAGCGAGGAGTTCAAAGACGTTGCTATGCTGACTCACAACATCTTTGGAGAGGAAAATCTGAGAGGAGGAGAGCTACAAGAGTGGCTAGAGCAGGGCACCCATGATGAAGAAACACTTTGTATACATGTTAGATCTAGAGAAGGTTTTAAAAGGGCCGTACTCGTCTGCTTGGAGTCCAGGGCTGGTTAGTGAGCTGCTTCCAGAAGAAAGCGACGCTGCAGGGTGACTTCTCTCTCTCTGAAGGCTGTTGGCTCCAGTTGAATGCCTATCAAAAGAATAAAATCATGAATTATCTGCTATTCTAAACCAATGAAAAACATAGAATGTGTATATATATGTTGGTGTACCTTTGTTTGGGGGGTTTAGAGACCTCCTCTAACCTGCGACAGGCCTCTTCCAACTGGGCCAGAGTGTTGGGCGGGGGCAGGGGGGGCATGGTGGGGTCCTGGATAAAGGGGTGTCCTGGGTGGTGCCCGCGCAGGTGTGCTCCACTGCCGATACCGCCTCCACCCCAGGAGGAGTGGGTCCGGCCAGGCAGGGTCTTTAGGCCTTGAGTGCTGTTAAAGTAAAAGTAAGTAAGGGTACTGTGTATAAAAGTGATACATGACAGAGACATGGTGTAGAGGAGAGGGTTGTACCTGTGTGGTTTGTGCTTGCCCTGCCTCTCACTCTCCAGGATCCACTGCCAGACGTTTTGGGAGCGATCTGTGACGTCAAGAGGAAGGTGCGGTGGGGACAGGGGGTCTTCTGTGGCCTTGATCGGCCGCTTGGACAAAGTGCTGCAGCGCCTGAAATCCAACAAGACTCTGTTGAGACTTTGGACATTTGCTAAGTCAGTTAAGAAAATATCAACTCTGGCTACTTACGCAGGGGTGTAGTCGGAGTAGTTGGCGCCCCCTGGAGGGCAGAGGCACTGCACGCGCTGAGCTGCCTCAGCCTCGATCTGCTCCTTGGTCTTTGCCGCAGCGTGGTGGTGGTGGATATAGTGGTGGTGGATGTGCTTGGAGGACTGCCGGCCTGCTGGGTGGAGCTTAGGGGTCCCGGGGTAAGCGCTAAAGAAAGAGCTTGTCCCAGAGGAAGTGGTCCGATCTGGGGAGTGGGAGCGAGGAGAGTGGCGCGCCACGCCGGGTGACTGGCAGCCAGGGGTCTTGAGGACACGGGACAGGTGCTCGTCTAGGATGGCCTGAGGGTCCTCCTCCTGACAGTGAGGGGGCAGCAGAGGGTGGTGCAGGGCAGTACTGCTGGAGAGATCCCCACTCTCCTCTCTCTCCTCCTCCTAAGACAAACCACAATGTGGTCAATGGACACATTAGAGCAGTCACAGAGAAACAGTCACAAACTGAAGAATTTATGTCTCAACTTAAACTACTATCTCTCTCTGAAGTGCGCTGGAGCTAACGCTGGGTAACATGATTTGAGCGTTTCTTTTTGCTGTAGTTATCTTGGCTAACAGGCTTTGGGTGCGCTTCATCTATAATGCAGAGTGTGCCTATGCTTCACAAGGAGACTGGCACTACACATATTCAGCAAACGTGCCACTGGAGAGCTGCTAAGTGCTAACTATTTGAAGCTACTTCAAGTGTGTCTAGAAGCATAAGTTGAAATGTTCCCACACATGAAATGGAAGCGGACACAGAAGTAACCAAGCCAAGCTTTTACATTTCTTTTGCCTTTTCTTGGGAATGTGAAAGCTGCCATGAAAGCTTTTGTAGTGCACTACAGACCCTTGTCCCAAGCTAACTTAGCTTCCAACAGAAGCTTAACAGAGTTGTGTTCAAAGGACAAAGTTGTTTGAGAGTTAGTACCTCTTGGATCAGCTGCAGCCGCTCCTCCAGCGAGCTCATGGTGTCCTGCTCTCGCTTCAGCTTCTCGAGCCTTGTGATGAGCAGCGCAGCAAAGGCCGAGGGTTCCACGGGTGCCATCTCTTTGGGCAGTCTGTGTGTCCGCTGTTTGGGAGACAGGATTTTTTAGTGTTTGTGACAGATGCAGTATGCTACGTTAATCCACTGTCCCAGTCCTAATCTTGTTCCAAAAGCCTTCATCTCCTCCAAAGGCCTAATCCAGATGCCCTTGCCCTGTGGCTAATCTGCGCCCTCTTGCCCGCCTGTCCTGCCCCAGATCGTATCATGCCCAGTGCCCTTGGCAGTGCCAGGCTGTGGGCGAGGGGAGAGAAAAGGGGTAGTGGTGCTGGGGTAGCAGTTGGTCTCGCTTGGAGGGGAGGCCCCCTGCCTGCACCCTCTGTAGCCCAACCAAGCCATCAGCTCTGCAGCCTCTGAAGTCAGCACACTTCAAAGGGCCCTTGTCAAACATCAAACGCACACTAGGGGTGGGAGGGACACGCAGCTTTAAATCTCCGAATAAAAGCCAGATATCGACAGCGAGGAGCGAGTGAGGAGAGGGGGAGAAAGCGAGAGGGGGACAAAATTAACAGCATGAAAAAAAGAGGAAGAGGATTGAGATGTGCATTTGTGAAGTGGCAGTGGTGGCGCAGACAGAGGAGGAGGGAGGGAGCGGATAGAAGAGTCAAATACTGGGAAGATCTGAGGAGAAGTAGTAATTTAGTTCTGACTGCATGCGGGGCAGCTCAGAGGTACTCTGCTCACTTTATCTGGCTTTTCTTTAACTATATGCGCCGCTTCTCCCTCTCTCACTTTTGTTATTTGGCACACTGGCTTTCTTGATTTTGACTCTTTTTTTGTTGTTCCTCTCATCTCTTTGTAGACACGATAAAGGGAAGAAGAAGAAAGGCGAGCGGAGCTGCTGGCAAAGGAGCGGCAGCCCTGCACGGGGCCCCGCTGCCTGGGGCTCTGCATCAGGGGAGACAGAGCCATCTCCAAATCAGGAGGGAGACATTAAACAGAGCAAGTGGGAGAGGAAAAGACACAGGAATGAGAGCAGAGCAGAGCAGAACAGACAACACCATCACACACACAAAACACACACACGTTGGGTTTACATGCTTTTTGGGACATTACACTAACTTACATTCATTTCCTGGACACTGATTCTAACCTTAACAATTGTCACTACTTGTCTAACCTTAACCTAAACCCTAAACTTAACCTATTTTAACCCATATCTGAACTTTAAACCATGTTGTTGATGTAATAATAAATATATGGGGGCCTGATTTTTGTCCCCCATGAGGGAGGCAGATCCCTATGAAGTGACTGTGTACTGATTTTAGTGCCCTCAATGTGATAAATACCTGAACAATACCTGTATTTCAATACCAGACAAAATTACTGCCTGTTTTTTTTTGCCTAAGACCCAGCAACAGTACCCGACCTAAACACCCGGCCTTTACCTGAACCAAGGTACTGCATTCAGAAAAAGTAATGTCTTATTGTGATGACTGATAGTACTAAAGTTACAAGTTACAGTAAAAAAGTTTGCAAAAGACTGCAAGAGTGCACACTGATACTAAAGAGCATACAATCCAGTGCTTAATGGATACTTTCTAATTCGCCCACTCAAACAACAGTATCAAGATCAAATACTGAGAACACACTTACTAAGACATGTACTTATCAATACTCACTAAATTAGCCTAACTAATGAGTGTAATTAGCAACATCAAAACCATATCTTATCAATAGCGCTTCACACATGCCATACTTTCACACCAGCGGCAATACAAAGATTCCTGCAGTGGTTTATATTTACAGCCCACAGAAACAGTAGGAGGGAGGGAGAGAGAGCGAGGAGGAGGGGGGGCTCAAAACAGCAAAAGAGCAAGTGAAGTTGTATGCAAATCCTCTCCTTTCATTTACGCAGGCTTTTATATGAAAACGAGCAGGAGTGAAATATAGTATTCTGTCACAACATTCGCTCTGAAAATAATATAATAATAAAATAAGTCGGCTTCCTCGGGGGAATCAGGACCCAGTTGTCTGTCAGCGGGTAAAAGTTTGGAGCAGATTACAAAAAAAGGAAAAAAGTCAAAAGGAGAAAAGCTTACAGGAAAGTGTGGGAGAGAAACTTGGCCATTGATCTTGAGGTTGCGATGAATTTCTCGCTGGAGTTGCTTCTTGGTGCCCAGTTTGTACGGAGGAATCCCATCTCTGAAACAAAAAAAAACATCGAAAATCCGATTAGTTATTGGCCAAAACTAACCCAGACATCTAAGCATGGACACAATTTACATGTCAACACTAATGAATGATCACTTTCAATCAAAAGAGAAGGGAGAGTCCATTTAGCTGTGAAGTGACCAATGCAACAAAAGCGCTAACCACCCACTAGGTCCATTACAAGTGAATGAAAAGGCAGAGAAGCCCTTGAAGCCAGTCACATAACAAAACACGGCAGGACAACGCAGATATGTTAAACTGTGGGCCCCTCTCATAAGATAACATCCCTGTTAGCCCTGACATATACAAATGACAATAATTACAATTATCCCAGCTCGAGTCATGCATTTGTAGCCCTTTTATAATAAAGTGCTCTTTTATAATGGAAGCGAATACGAGCTTAATAGTCTCGGGACAATTAGGCGTTTATTCCGGGCACATTATTCTCCGTTTTTCCTTCTGTCTCTGCGAGCTTTTCCAGTCAGCTGCCATTTAAGCTGGGCCAATTATCGTGGCCATTTTGGAGGCTCAGAAGTGTCTGACCTAGCCCAAACGCTACTTTTTCTGCTGCCTCTTTGAAATCTCACACTCATGCACATATGCACCCTCTGCCATCTTCGTTTGGCAAGCGCTCTGCTGTGCGCCTCTGATCTCGGCAACATCAAAAGGCTGGTTTGTAAGATAAGGTAATGTTTGAAGTTGGTGCAGCAGCATTCCCTAGTGTCCAAGTAAATCCATAAATAAGATATAAGCAAAAAGAGAGACCCCGCCCCCTTCTGCTACCCCTCTTCCCAAATCTTCTGCTTCTTGTTTTTTTATCTGTGGAATGAGATTCAAACGTGCGCTGTGCCTTTAAACCACAATGACACAGTATTCAAACTGTTCCTGACAATTGAAATGTTTTTGTATCAATATCAGTTAGAGGACAAGATAGATCTGTACTTTTAAAGACTTTGTAGTAAACCATTAAAAACAATGACTTTGGCTCACAATAGGGACATTTTTATCCCATCATTATTCCAAGGAACGCCGTAGAAATCATCGCAAGTACAGTCTGCACAGCTGATAGCCTCCGCACTTCGGACAGACTCAGACCACCAAAACAACGGTACCCTCGAGACAGCAAGTCGTCCTCCCTCACGGTTCAGGAAGAAACACAGGAAACTCTTCAAAAGTGTAGCCTCAACAGCCCACAGGAACTTTAGCGCTAACAACCAAAACTTGGCTCTGAAACATCATTCCCAACAACCCAAGCCAAACTCCATTTTTTGTCAATCCAAAGTTTCCCTGTATACTCTGAGCCATGTGACCGCTGGATGTTTGTTTGGGGCAGGTTGGAAAAGAGGGGCCCTTTACTTTTTTAGGGGAATCTCCTATTCAGTTGTGCAAGTCATTTTCAAAGCAGCCAGCCACCCTCTTATCCCCCTAAGCTCCCCTCACCTAACAATAGGCTGAAAGCGATTCAGTTAAGCCCTTTATACTCCATGCACTTTATTTTCTCACTCCCCTGCTCTGTGCGCCTCACCTCTCCCAGTTTGGGCTCTAAAGGGTGCAGCGGAGAGCCAGGATGGGGTAGGTGAGTTTTTGAGTGAGGGGTAGTTCCTCTTTGCTGGTCCTAAAGTTCTAGAAAGCGTAACCTGTGTGAACGCTCGGCAGACACATGATCTCAGCATGCCGCGAGGCCAGTGGCAGGAAACTGAGGCACCATGTGAGTAAGCTTGCTTTCATTTGCTGCCAACTTTTTTCAATGAGTTTGTCTTGAGGCTTGAATGGTCACTTCCCTCCCCCAGCGCTCTCCTCCAGCTCTTCAAAGGGAAAAAGCGATTAGATAATATGAAAAAAAACAAGTCTGTTATGGCAGAAGGGTGGGTGGGATAGATACATTTCAACTTTGAGGAGAATGGAGACGCCCCACCCACATCAAGACCCAGATTTTTGCTGTCTGTAACGTATCAGAATAAACTTCAAAAGGGCTTCAGACATAATGACTTTGCCAGAGTTGCCCCCTTGAGGCCAAAGCAACAACTGCATGTTAATAGAATTACCTGGAGTCAATCATAGAGGCTAATTAAAATACATTACATCCATTATTTCCCAACACTTCAGTCCCAAAGCTGAGCCCACTGCACCGGCGGGCCAAATGCTTTCTCACACCTTTCAACTGGTTTCCTGGAATGCTCTGACTGAATCCAAATTTGAAAAACTCAGGGGAAAAAAAGCGCTTTTAATGAGACCATAAAGTTCATAACACTTACACGCTGCTATCGGTCATGGACATGGAGTCGTCTGTAGTGGCATCACTGGAGATCTCGCTGTCGTTGGCACTGGTGGCAGGGGCGAAGATGTAGCCAGAGTTGACGAAGTAAGGGCTGGCAGGGTCCCCTCTGCGACTGGACCTGATGAAAAACAATCAAAATTAAATGTGGTTATATTTCAATAATGTGAACTTTTAATTGTATGTTTTTATATGTTTTATTCATATTAGAGTGTGGGCAAAGTTTTATTTCCCTCTTCATCATTTTCATTTGGTTTCTATAAAAACAACCACTTTTCTCAACTGAATATTAGTTTAGTTTCATGTGTTTCAGCTTCCTGTTACATTTGACTTGGGGACTTTTTTCTCATTCAGAAGATGTAATATTTTCTTTTTAATTGTTAATTGCTATGGGAACAGTCCTAATTTTTCATTATTCTGAAGCCAGTGGGGCTATAGTGGGCAGCAAGACTAGTTTATGACATGCCAGTGCTGTTATGGCATTGCTTTTTTGGTCTAATCTCTTTACTGTATGCTATTCAAGCTACTTTTCTACTTCTAAATAACTACTTACCTATACTGTTAGTGTTTTTGTACTTCTCCTGCTGTCAATAGTATTTATTGTTGTATTTTCCCGTGCCTATCTCTCTTTTACTATCAGCCGGTCTAGGGGCCTCTCTTTCCCTACCAGCTCTCTCTCTCTCTCTCCTGCTGTGTTGCATTCCTGTTGCACTCGTGAAGGGGGAACTTGAGCTTTGGAGAGGAGAGAGAGTGAGAGGGAAACAGAGAGAGAGACAGAGAGAGAGAGGGAGGGACAGAAAGAAAGAGAAGGAGAGAGAGATAGAGAGAGGGAAGGGGAAGGAGGGCCTCTTTCTTTATGAGAATGCCTTCTGCCGAGAGGAGAACCCAGCATGACTAAAGCTTAGGCCCCAAGCACAAACCTGACCTTTGGAAGCTCCATGCAAAGAGTCAGGTATTTAGCACAGCTGGGCTCTTCTGCGCACCCCCACCAACTCTCTCTCTCTCTTCATCTCTTTTCTTTTCTTCTACCAGATCCCCCCTTCCTGTCTATCCCCTCCTCTAGTCTTCCTCCAAAAAGCAGCCAGTCAAGAAGAAGGAAGTAACAGGAACAAACTCTGAAGTAGAAAAAAAATGTAGAATCTACAGCTGGACTTGCTTTGTTTTTTGGAGAAACTTTAAGAAGAAGAAGAAGAGGTCTGCAGTGGTGAAATTAGTTCCACATGTTTGAAATGGAAATTGGTTGACCTAAAGAGATGGTGAGGGGCAGCAAGGGAGAGAGAAGGGAGACAGAGGGGAGGGTGGGGGTTCGTTCTTTTGAGTGAAAAACAAGAAACCAGGAGGATGTGCACATGCCAAATCCCCAGTGCTCAACGATGGCTTCTCTTGACATGGCTGCGTTTGAGCAAATCAATAATTGTACAGTGACATGTGCCCTGTGATAAACTCTCCCAGTAGACAGTCGTTTAAGTTGAATTATTACACTGCCTTTCCTACCTGTTCAAAAGGTTATAAGTGATCTGCTGTCTTTATAAATGTTTAGTTAACCTAAAAGGAAACTAACTCTAAATTGTACTTTTCCTCCCAACAGCAAAGTAGAAAGACTTTGTCAGCGCTCGCTCCCTCTCTGTAATAATTGTGACCAGATGTGCAGACAAAGTAGTTAAAACTCTCTGCGAGTCCTTTGATGCGGCCGACGCATAAAATCCTATTTTTGCGAATGTTCTTGGCTTGAAAAGATTTCAGCTGTTGGACAATGTGTGGGACGAGCGCTTAAGATAAAAGCCCAAATGCTTTCCACAAACAGCTCGGCTTTCATCTCCGACCAAGAGAACAATATCTGCGCTTGGCATGAGACCCGCCGCTCAAGTTGTTTTAACTTTGTATTAGCATTCCTTGGAGTATAGGAGATTTTCCGACGGTGGATAACAACAATATGCTTAATCAATAGGATAAAGAGCAGACAGACTTACAATAGACTGGTAGTGTTTTGTGTTAGCAGTGGTGAGGATTGGTGTCTGTATTCATGCCTGAACCGGAGGAAGGGTTTCAAAGCACAGGAAACTTGAGCAAGCCAGCAGAGGGCTGCCTTCAAGACACACCGTTTACTTAAAAGGAAGGCTCAGATCCATTGATGTTTTGTAGCCTGCCCGCCCCTCCACCCCTCCAAACCCTTGACTAACTGCAAGGCAGGAGGGCACAAATATACAGGCATGCTCCTCCGAGACCCTTTGATCAGCTGCCTTTATCTTTCTCTTAGGCATTTGTTAAATAACCTGCCACAAATCCACCGCGCTGGACCAATGTGGGAATTCATGCAGCAGTAAAAGACATATTCACAAATAGACGGTTGTTACAAACTTTTCAAACTTAGTTTGCCTACTCTTTTAACCCATTCTTCCTCCTATAAATATGTGCTATTGCTCCAAACTAGGTGCACTTTAATTATGAGTTAGTATGGCATGTACAGTGTAACTTAATATGCCTTTTGACTTGTCTTACCTGCAATTATTCTGCAGCACGTCAGCCGCCGTCCGGAGCGTTGCAGTAGCCCTCAGGTTTTTTGAAGAGAGTCCAACTACAGTCCCTAGTGTCTTTGCCTTCAGGTCACTGCAGCTCCACTCTTCTTCCTCAATAAGGGGAGGAAGATATCCGCACATCAGTTTCAGACTGCCCAGACCGCTGTGGTTGACGTACGCTGCGTTCTCACAGCCTGCGCGCACGTACTCGAGGTATATGTCAGAGGTGAGAAACATCTGGTACGAGTTCTCCTCCATGTTGGACTGGATCTCCGTCTGCGCCTGGTCAAACATGGAGGAGTCGATCTGCTGTTTCTTAATACTATCCTTAATGAACGTCTTGGTGGCCGGTTTGAGCTGCTTAGCGACTATGCTGTTGTTCTCAATGTACCGCTTGAAAATAACTTTGGCAACTCGTAACGTTTTGGTATCCTTTAAGTCCATCTGCCTGAAGCCGTTACAGGCAAACCAAAAGTCCAGAGTGTCCACGCAGTTCTCCCGCTCTAAAAAGGTCCTGAAAAGGTGAGCACCGTCTCGGTCCCCCAGAAGAAAATGCAGAGACTTTGTCCACCGGACTAAGGGCGAGTCCGGAGACGCACTGCCCTCTGGTTCCCCAAGTCCATCCTCGTTCCTCCGCGGCGTGGAGCCAGGAGTGGGGATGTCTTTAACCTTGCTCTGGGCTCTCATTTTGCGGCTTGGGTTGTAGCATGGCGCCTCTCCCTCCTCGCCCGGTACCGGAGGACGAGGGGCATCTTCTCGGAAGCTCGTGTGGATGTGCTCCGTTAGCGCCCTGCTCATGGCTCTAGCTCCGGTTGGCGAGTGAGAGTGCCGTCGTGCCTCCTCTGAGCTCCAGCCTAATCCTCCTCACTCTCTAAAAGCAGCGGGGGAGCTTCTCAGCTCCTCTTCACTCTGAAACACAAAGTATTGATCTAATCAAAGCCAGATCCTGCTGAACTTCAAAGAAAGACATCAAGTAAACAGTCCCTTTCAAAACCCTCGCAGGGTTCAGAGAAAGGAAATATGAAAGCCTTTTTCGTTTCATTTATCTATTTATAATCTAAATGAGAGATCAACTGCAGCCTACATTCTCTACGTGCATTGATCTGTCACATCACAACAGATTTTCACAAGAATAATCAACGCACAGACGCGCATTCGTCTTTAAAACCTCACAACTGTGGCTTACACGTGTTTTCCTAACAAGTCCATGTCATAGGCTTCAACTCCAATTAATTGCCAATCTGTTTCGGACGCACCCGCCACTGTAAGCACGCACCAGCCTCACCTACAAGTCTGCACTGCTCCACACCTGTCCCACTGCCCCACAGCTCAGCGCAGTATCTGATGTGCCTCACAATGACCTTAAACGATGTAATGTGCGCGCGGTAAAAAGCCCAGAGGGAGAGAAGCACCGGCGCTTATGCGTAATGTGAGCGACCAATCGACTCCGCGAGGCTGTAATAGCTTATTAGAGCGGGATTAGGTTAACCTGCAACTTCCACGAGAGACAACGCATTAGCACTAAAACATCATGTGCCAAAGTCTACATGAAACACAGTTAGAGGAGGTGGAAACGTCTCCCCAACATTCAAACTGGAAAACTTGGAAATAATTCACATAGCTACTCAAACGGGTAAAAGTAGTCACACATACCATTGCAGAAGGCTTTAGCAGAGGGGAAATCCGTAAAAAGTACAACTAATACAGTCCTCAATAGCGCAGAACTCGCGTAGCTTTTTAGTCCAGCGCGTAAACGACACTAAAGGCGACTGAGGCTCCGTGCGCCGCCGCTGCCACATGTGTCCCGCGCCAGGACAAAACACACACTGTAGTTTAATGTACCCCGTCCCATTCAGCACTGACCTCAGAGTAGGCAGGCTCAGTGCTATGTAGATCACTGGGGGTGTCCAAATCTTGAGGGGTAGAGGGAGGAGGGGGGACTTCGACTGCGGAATACATCCCACTTTTTCCCAGCTAGATCCGACAAATATTCGCTTTTTATCTGGTCTACACATTCACACAGCCGCACACATAAGCTTCTTATCTATCTCACCGTATTTCTCGCCCACAAACAAGAAACATAGCCCGCATTTCTCAACTTCAAAGCTCAGCAGCAGCACATCAAAGCGGCCGGGAGAGGGGGTCTGAGAAACAGCTTTCCGACAACTTACCATCCATGTAGCCCAATAGCCTCCCTGATTAGAAAAGTAAAGTAGTCCAGCAACAACACGCTGCGCCAAAACACGCTCTAGCGCACGGATCCGTCTCAAAACATGGCAAATTTCAACATAAGTCCGCGCGTAAAATGGCACTATGGGTCGTTTCCTTAGTGCGTCTCGCCCGGGTTCTGTTTTGGAGCAGTCAGGACAGGCGCAGGACTCCTTCAGGCTGTTTCTCAAACCAAACCAGGCTCAAGGTTTAACTGTGGACTTCAAAGTGGAGAACCGCTGGCCTGGTCCCGGAAGATGCATAAAAAACAAAGCGGCGCGCACTCGCAACAACCGATCATAACGCAGATAATCAGACGTATACCGTTACAGTCTACACCAGTATGTGGATATAAGAGCGCTGTGTGAGTAACTGTGCGTTTTGACGTTTATAACTGTGAGGTTTAACTTTGCTAGACTGAAAAAAGATTTACATTAGAGCCAGGACCTTATCAAAGACAGGCAATCTCGAGCCAACTCCCCGAGGCTTTGGAGCGTCAGAAGTAAGTGATCCTCCGCGCCAATAGCGTTATTCTACTGCGTCTGTTACTACACTGCGCTACACAAGTTTGAACATACAACACAAAGCAAACACACGCCTTTACATTTTTATACAGATCATTATCTTAGCTAAACCTGCCCAAGGAGGAGATGTGGCCAAGTGAACTAATAAGCTATTGTTAAAAGATTGAACCTGTAGTTTACTGAATGTTTAATATGAATGGGCTATAGTCTAGGTCTAAATCAGGGCAAACTAAAACAGAGTTGGATAGGTACAAAACAGCAAATCTTAGGTCTAAACCAGGACTATAACAACTCCTGACAGACTCAAGCAAACACATTTAAACCATGAGTTGTGTAAATAATGCAACATATAAACTAAACCCAGTGCACAGGATTAGGTAAAAAAAAAAAATAAAACAAATATAAATAAATAAATAAAATACTACTGACATCCTTTTTTGTGTTTCAAAAATAAGTTATAATGACATGTAGGCCATCTTTGTTGTTCATGTGTCATTACGATTAAAGCATTATAAACATCAAGGTCGTCAAAGTGACAAATCACTTTATGTACATATTTACATACAAAGCTAATAAAAACATAATATTGAAGTTCTAGCACCATTTTGATAATCCTTTTGAGTGTAGCAGTCAAATCGCTTCAATATTAGTCACAGGCGTTGTGGACGTAACACAGTTGCCAGGTCTACACAGAGGGAAAATGGCACAGCATGACATTTTGATTGAAATTGGACGGAGAGCAAAGGCAAAAGCTGTTGAGCTGCAGTCTTTTAATTCACATGACTGGCCTAATGTCATTGTGACAGAATCTTAAAGAGTGGGTTAGACAGTGATCCAATCCCATGCTACTTCAAAGGCTATATTGTCCCTTTGATGTTGGAAATCAACTTTAAAGGAGAATATAATTATATAAGTCGCAGGATTCAGACTCACAAAACTGTCCTGATGGAGCAGGACGAGGAGCTAATGGACTCCAACTTCCTCTGTGTTCTTTTGTGCACTTGGATTCACGTCGAGGCCACATGAGGAAGTCTGCGCCCTGTGTGGCACGTCCCCGGGGATTTTTCTGTCACTGCTTTTGTTTTTTAGCACTCAAACCTTTACTGCAAGGCTGTCCAAACTACGGCCCAGGGGCCAAATGCAGCCCTCAGACCAGTTTTTGTTGGCCCTCATGCCTCCTCCTAAACTGGCCCAATTGATCAGGTAGTATGTTTTAGCACAAACTAAAGAGATTCTACCTTTATAGCCTGAATAACATCACATTGCATTGTGACACAGACCTAAAAATGATCTTCCAAGTCCTATTAAAGGTACAATGTCTCTGTCAAATCTGTGTTAAAAGCACAATTTGACTCCCTGTATCGACACTGGTCTGTGGCCCTCTGCTTCAAATATGAAAAAAAGTTTGGACACCTCTGCTTTACTGTATGCTTATTATTATTAAGTCAAACGTGATTATAATGTTATTGTTATATGAATCAATGTAATCCCTTATTCATGGTCCCTGGTCCAAGTGATCCTCGGTAGGAAACCTGGACAGTTTTGGAAATGGCGATGCTTCTCGTGCCATCCAGAAGGGAACTCATGAAGGTACTAGACTGAGAACTAGAGTTTATGCCGCTCTGAGCAGATGAACCCTGCCCAAAGGAAGAGTTAGAGCCTAGAAGAGCATTGTATTTGTTTAGCCTCATTATTATCATATATTTTCTCAGTGTATTGCTGACTGGTTGGTGGTAGCAGCAAGAACTTTTTACAGCAGCTCTGAGACATCAAAAAGCTTTACGGTCAGCATGGACAAATTTCACATGTAAATGAGTAATACAGTGCTATTATCTGACATCGACTTCTTTAAAGCTTCCTTTGAACAGACGGTGATTCTGAGGGGCTGTAAAATGTATTTTTGCAATACTGGACAGTGGGACATGTCGTGTTCATGATAAGATTATATCAGCACTCAAATGAAATTAAACTCACTCAAATGAAAGTCAGATAAATCTCCGCTGGTATGGGGGGAAAAAAATCATATAGTCTCGATTATTTGGGTCATAATTGAATTGAGAATTGAACTGGGGAGGGGTAATTCATTTGTACTAGATTCGTTGCTTTGGTCCAGGTTTTGTAGTGCAGAAGAAACACTTATATACATCACAACAAAGCATTTTTATTATTGATCTGAGCACTATTCCTTCTGCCTTCCACTATATTCATTGCCTGACTTAAACTGCAGTTTCGTTAGGGATCAAAAGTTAGCCCAAGCTGTCCTTTTATGTATTTATCTGGCAATCCTGCGATTCTAAACCTCTTAGACCACACCTGTTGACCCTCTAAGCCCAGCCAGCTCTTCAGTTTGGCTGCAACAAAGACAGAAGCTGTAAAGTAGCTAACACAAGGAGAAGGCACTTTTTGATGCTGACCCGGTCCCGACCCCTTTGTTGGGACCCTAACCGTTTCACAGGAAGATCCCAACACTTTCAAGGCACAATGCAAGACAAGAGTGCTGCTGCCGGCTGTTGTAAAAGACCAATAAAAAGGGTGACCAGGGGGCTAATGGAGCGCTCGTGGTTGGGGACGGGGGGCAGAAATTAAAGGGAACAGGCATATATCTCCGTAGACTGGAAACAGGGCTCCCCTTTAATTAGGTATTGGCGTTAACAACACGGAGAAAGTATGTGATTGACATGCTCCGGTACAAGTGTTAAAACATGTGTAGGAAACAAGTCAGGGAGGTTTAATTAAAATGGCAGACTGTTGTGTGCCATTAAAATGCTGACAAACCTGATTACAAGTACAAGTTATGCGACAAAAAAGTTGTAATGATGAACAGCAGTTTCATTTGGTTGGTTTGAGCCCGGGTTGGTTCTGATATAGACTTGGTTTGGTCCTGTTTGAGTCCCAGTTTACAGACGATAAATGATAATACAGTATTGAAACTAATTTATGCCACTGAAACAACAACCCAACAGCAGATTTAAACCCCCAAAATTATTCTAAAAGTACAATATTGAGAAAAAAAACATGAGCTGCAAGAAATAAACAGCAGAATGAAACTGTAAATGAAGAGTTTGCATCTGTAACAGTCATAGAAGTTATTAATTCAACCTTCTGCAGCTCAAATCTTATCATACAGCCAAAAAATAACCCAACATTTCTCAGTAACGCAAAGCAAAAATATCACGATACATATTCATCCCATAAAATATATTGTTCCATCTATCATGCATTGAATGATAAGTCGTTTTTTTTTTTTTTTTTTTTATTGTTTGACAGGGACTGCAGATGGAAACTAGCTGTTTAGCTATAATCTGGTGCAGATCATCTCTGTTTTATGAGCATAATGTCTCTGTACATTGTCCCTTCAAATAAAGCCTAAACTAAACTAAGATATAGTATTTATTATGGCAGGAGTACCTACCGCTTCTACTACTACAAATACTGTTACTACTTCTGTCTAAGGCCACTCAAACAACAATTACCTTTTTATTGCTACAACAAAAGCTGTTTTTAGACACTCTCTTTAGACTTACTTTACATCAATATAACTATTTGAACATCCCGATCGTTTTCGCTGCTGATAACTGCGATTGCGTAAGTCACATTGCTCTGTGTTTTAGATTAATGCTTTTTACATAACAACATTTGGTCTAACATCATAAGCCAACCCACAGCCTATTCCAAAAAACTCCAAACAATAAATCCACTTTGTTTTTCTTCCTTTTCTCCTACACTCCAAAAAACAGGGAGAGGGTGGATAATTGCAAATAACCCAATATTTGTGAGTTCAAAGGCCTGTGGTGCAGCGTTGGAGTGATCATTTTGGCTGGAGCATTACCATAAACACTAATAAAATTAAGTGCGTCGCTACGGAGGCAGGAGGGGGGCGTGGCCAGCTGTCCCTTTGAACATAGCTTGTGATCAGTGCCCCTTCTCAATTAGCGTATTGTCCACTTCTCCTTTTCAGCTGGAGGGGAGGGGCCACCAACCCCCTCCCACCCCCTCCAAGGGCCCCTTTGAAGTCATTATCCCTTTATCTCAAGCCGGAGCGAGGAATATCTTGGGGGACAATGGCAAATTAAAGCGCATATGGAGAGGAGCGTGAATGTCTGAATGTTTGTAGGCTCAGACACGAGGAGAAAAAAAACGCAGAAGAGTAAAATAAATAGCGTTGGGAGACAGATGAATGGGGATCCATTGTGTGAGTGGACCAGGCCAAGAGCAACACGTCAAAGCTGATCTGAAAAGTAATTTAGGGCTCGTGCCGGGTTGACACTTGTGGTAAAATGTGACTTTCATGTGATATTGTGATCATCACAAGTGAACAAGTCTACCTCTAGGACGTTTTGGTCAGTGAAAAATAGGTAACAGCCCATTAACTGAACAAAGACTTCATTTGTTATGAACAACTAGTTTGAATGAATCAAGCTTAGTAAAGGTGTTAGGGTTAAGTTAAATAAGGGGATTCATTAAAGGGCCCATATTATGCTGTTTTCTGATCTGTGTTTTAATGTCTGCAGCCGAGTTAGAATCAGCTCGGCTGACATGAGAATCAGCTCCAAATCTGAGGCCATGGTTCTTGACCAGAAAAAGGTGGCTTGACGTCTCCGGATGGGTGCATAGTCTTTGCCTTAAGTGGAGAGGTTCAAGTATCTCGAGTGCTTGTTCAGAAGTGAGGGAAGGATGGAGCGTGAGATTGACAGATGGATCAGTGCAGCATCTGCAGTGATACGTTTGCTGTATCGGACTGTTGTGGTAAAGAAGGAGCTGAGTTGAAAGGCAAAGCTCTTGATTTACTGTTCAATCTACGTTACCCTCACCTATGATCATGAGCTCTGGGTAATGACCAAAAGGATAAGATTGCAGATACAAGTGGACAAAATGGGTTTCCTCCGCAGGGTGGCTGGGCACTCCCTCCTTCACATCAAGAGGAGCCAGCTGAGGTGGCTTGGGCATCTGCTCAGGATGCCTCCTGGTGTTCCGGGCATGTCCCACCAGGAGGAGACCCTGGGGAAGACCCAGGACACGCTGGAGGGACTATGTCTCTCGGCTGGCCTGGGAACGTCTTGGGGTCCCGCCAGAGGAGCTGGAGGAAGTGTCTGGGGTGAGGGAAGTCTAGTAGTCCCTGCTTAAACTGGTACCCCCGTGGATAAGCAAAAGAAAATGGATGGATGTTATAATGTTGTTTTCTCATCACAAACATACCTGGAGTTGTATTTTGTTTCACTGACACATGTTTAACACATAAACCCTGCATATATTGAGGCTTAGTTCTTCTCACAAACAGAAAACACTCTGTTCTACCTCGTGATGTCATGTGGTAACACAGGAAGTACTCCACTGTGTGTTTAAACTCCATACACCTTCACTAGAATCATTTGAATGATTTTGGCCCTGGAATTGCCAAACTCTACTGAACAGAAGGTAAAAGGAGCAGTTAACTTGAAATCTACTACTTCATGACATCACAAGTTGGAACAGAGCATTTTGAACTATGGAGATGACGACAGACTCATAATAAAGGATTACTTAAACATGTGTGAATGAAACAACTTACAACTCCAGGCATGTTTTTGAGGTGGTAACAGCATTATAACATGGCTTAAAGCTCAAAAGCTCAATTTTGTGTAATATAGGACCTTAAAGTCTTTGTTAATGCTTTATTAAGGCTAGTTACTATAAAGTGCTACTGAAGTAACCAAATTCATAAATGACTTTTTTTTATTAGCTGAGAGCTGAAAAAGTATTAGTAGCTGTAGTGTATCTCTGTAGCATTAGCAGCAGCAGTAGTAGTGACTAAGTTTCTTTAACGCTCATTATGACAAAAATATCCATACTAAAGTTGTATTTCTTTTATAACTTATTATAGATGTTTTCATGATAACTATTGGAGAAATTTGGCTGCATTTGTACATGAAGTGGGCTTAGTGTCTTGCCCAAGGACACAATGACAATATTCATCTGTGGGAGCTGGAACCACACCACCAACCTGTGACCGCTTAACCTATGATCTTTTAAGTTGAGAGCAGGATTCGAACCACCAACCTTCGGATCAGTGGACAAACGTTCGCCTCCTAAATAATATTGTCCAACTTTTTTATCTCTTTTATTTTAGACTGTGTCTGGGCTCTGTTTGGGCCAGGAGGAGCAGGCTTACGAGCGTGAAGGAGAGCAGAGTGCCGTTGTCAGCAGAATCAGATGTCGCGGTCAGGCACAGACTTGGAGAAGAAGATACAATTAAAGTGTGGAGTTAAGACGCGCTTTGAAGTTGGACATGGTGCATAACAGCCTTAAAGTTTGAGTCGCAGCCATTCATCCTCTTGTTATGCCGCGTTGAGAGCATTCCCCTCTCAAGCCCCAATTTGTGGAAATAAACTTTATTTCAACTTAGGTCTAAATCAATCAAAGTGGGCGCAAATCAGGTTAGTTTAAACAAGGTTAAGAGGGAAAGGGATTTGTCAGAAAAAGGTGCGGGGGTGTTTGAGGAGGACACGCCTCGGTCTTTTTTCTTAAAATCCTGTTTTGCGGTGGCTTAGAAGTTTAATAATGTAACAATGGCTCTGATGTTTGGCTAATCTCATTTTGGCACTGCAAGTTTTTGGTAACCGAAACTGTGTCTGTTTTTTTTTTTTTTTTTGCCAAAGTCTGCTTTTTGTCTCAGTGTCTACAGTTCATGAAAACAAACTCTACTGGTGTATTGATGGGTATGGGAAGCTACACAGGACAAAAGTAGACAAATTCAAGCTGTCAAATGGTTGAAAAGCATAGATTTCTTCATTATTCAAGGTGTCGTAATGGTTGTGGATGCCATGCCTAGATAGATAGGCAAAGACATCCTTTACATACTGAACAAACATCAAAACCGGGTTATCACTTCTGTAGATGTTTAGTTTGACAAAATGACGTATGCAGTGGTACAGTACATTCTTGCCTAACCACATAAGCCATTAGCTCAAACTGACTGAATTAAAATGTTAGTACCACTCATAGACTGTATATATAAATGGACATAGCTAACCTGCTGTCTGCCACGTTCCAAATAGTAAGTGAGCATGGGTGCGCTTTCAGCTCTATTGACTGTGGCTCCAGTTCACTTTCTATTGAAAAACTGTCACCCCTCTCTTCATAACTGCTCTTGTCAGACTCTTTATTTTGGTCTTAAAATGTTCATATTACCCACTCTACATCAGCCTTGTTTATTTTGCTATTTGTATGTGATATGACTCAAGATATGAACATTAACACTTTAAGGACTTTTTTCTTCTTTTTTTAGTCATAAAAATCATGTTAATGGAGGTATCAGCATGTATCAGCACTTTTGCCTTTTTTCCACACAACTACTTCTATTTTACATATCCATTGTTATTTTTCCTTTAATGCATTAAAATGACTGGGAGAATCCCGCGACACCTGCGCTCTGATTGGTCATCTTCAAAAGGACGACATTAGCACATTACTGTAATGACGGTAACATATTTCAACAGCCCCATGCCTCTGCTTTGAGACGGCGTTTGAATTGACATAAGCGCACGATTGGTTGCGGAGTTACGGTAATGGAAAGTTCACAACCACGAGTCTATTGGCGGCGATAGCATCTGACACTATAGGGTTACGAACTCATAAATCAGGTGCCTTATTTCCTCGAGATTGCTCCCGCTAGCTTTAGCCACAGGTTTGACTGACAAAGTTGTGAAGGCCCTGTTCCCTGCTAAACTAAAGCTGCAGGCGGGAATGGGTGTTAACATCAACAACCTTGCTCCTGATTGGCTCTTTGGTTGCTTTGGTTATTGTTGAATTCCAAATATGGAACTCGGCTCCAAATTCTGTAACTGCTCGCCTCAGTGAACTTCATCTGACCGGGGCCATGACACTTCCGTAGCCCACGTTTTTATTTGGTCTATGGTGCCGCTACACATACACCTGATGTGCTCAAAGCTAATCAAAGGCTAAATTAACAATGGCTTTTTGTCTTTGGAGAGCGCTGACAGTAAATCCATGAGCAGATAAGAAACTGAATCATTCACATTGATCCAAACTTTATTATTGTCTGCAGTTTATTTCTTTAACCACAGACACCTTAAACTTAGCACAGAGCAGTGACTCATTGTGTGAAATACAATTAGAGCAGCTAAGTATTGTAAGGTGCACATCCTGCTGCCGGAGCGGCTTCTTCAAACAACTGTTCTGTTTGCTCATCATAAACCTCCAGTATTTCATTAGCCAGACTGATAGGATTTACTGTTGGGAAAAAAATTAAAAAAACAGGAACCTAATTTTATATTAACCCTTAAATTCAAACTAAAAGAGCTCCTGGCACAGTTAAATGGCCTGGCAAAATAATCCAAGGTTTATATTATGCCCAATTTGATTTTCCATCTTCTATGTCTCAAAAAATATAGAGTTGTGTTTTGTTTCATTCACGTAAGTTTGCACAGTCCTGCATTCGATTCCACTGCATGATGTCATCAGGTGGTTTTCCAGAAAGTGCATGCTTCATTCATTTAAAAAAAAATATATTCTCCTTTTTCAGACTTATTCTGGTCATTCTAGTGGTGGCATAAATGGCATAAACAAGCTACAAAGCGTGTCACACTTTTAGCTTTTTTTAAAATAGCATCTTTCCTCAAAGCACTGGCAGCTGGGGTCCTTGCGCCCTCTGCTGACAACTGCCCTGCTTGTGTATTATCAAGGCTAATATGTGAACAAATAATAATACAAAACCTGCATACTTCATGATCTTTTATGTTTGTTAGTGAAGTCTCAATGAGCTTGATAAGGGCATTGGAGAAAGGTAGAAGACAAACTCAAAATCTGGTGTTTACAGGTGACATTATTAGTACACATTATGACCAATAACACATAACCGGTGTAATTAGTGAGAGCAGAGCAGGGCTGAGGAGCTGTCCGTCATCTGCCGTGTGGCTCTTTCTGCTAAACGCTGCACACTGGCTTTTGTTCAGCAGCTGCAAATTGATTCATTTTCACAGAGAATGTGTGTGAATTATAGTTTAAACACACTCATTTACATAAATATGGCTTTCATACACAGACTGGCTCCGAGTGCTATTCAGCTGTAAACGGCTGTGAAAGAACCATTTGCATGTCTAAGGGACGCTGGCATAGTTTTAGTTTGGAGATTTTATCAAATTCAATACTTAGAGTTTTAAACAGTAGACTTTTTAAAGACAAGAGCAGTTGGATTACCTTTGTGCATTTGTTCAGCTCACTTGAAAGAGAAATTAGTTTATATAGTGATTGTTTTGATACAGAAAGCCCCTGACACAGCTCGGGCTTTATTCATGAACATGCAGCACTTCGAGGACTTTCCCATTCATAAGATATAACATGTAGTCTTAAATTGGTATCGCCATAGCAGTCCTAATTATCCATCATTCTGAAACCCATGGAGTCCCTGTAGTGCTCTTTACATGTTGTATGCGCACATGTATGTTAATAACCTACTTCACTGTGCACATTGTAGTGGAGTGGATGACGTCTAACCATTTGCCGTGTGCTCTGTCCTCTGGTTGGTGTTTAAAACAGCTCTGTTAGCCTGGTGTCCTTGGGTTTATCATGGGGGTTATGATATTTTCATAAGATGAATAGTTAAAGCCACCTACTGAGAATAAAGCCATCCCAGCTCCAGTGTGGCCAGCTGCATATTGTTCATTTATTCCTGAGAGACTTTGTAAATCCATAAGTCAAACTGAGATAAAAGTGTGTTGACCCTGTGGTGGGCTGTTTCCCAGTGTCATGCAGCTCTCAGCAGGTGTACACAGGGAGGGCCACTTTCAAAACACCAAACATGGACACACACATGGACACAGGAACGTCAACAAAGCACCGCTCTGCACCTCCGCAACGCGCCACACCAAAACATTCCCACAGAGACCAGAGGAAAGAGGAGACGAGAGAGAGAGGAGGAAAGCACCTCCGCAACGCGCCACACCAAAACATTCCCACAGAGACCAGAAAGAGGGAGAGAGAGGAGGAAAGGGGAACAGAGAGGAGGTGGGAAACAGAGAGGGCAGAGAGAGAGAGAGAAAGAGAGAGGGAGAGAGAGGAGGAAAGGGGAAAAGAGAGGAGGTAGGAAACAGAGAGAGGGCAGAGAGAGAGAGAGAGAGAGAGAGAGAGAGAGAGAGGGAGAGAGAGAGAGGGAAGGGGATAGAGAGAGGAGGTAGGAAACAGAGAGGGCAGAGAGATAGAGAGAGAGAGAGAGAGAGAGAGAGAGAGGAGAAAGGAGGAAAGGGGTAGAGAGAGGAGGTAGGAAAGAGAGAGGGCAGAGAGAGAGAGAGAGAGAGAGAGAGGGAGAGAGAGAGGAGGAAAGGGATAGAGAGATGAGGTAGGAAAGAGAGAGGGCAGAGAGAGAGAGAGAAAGAGAGAGAGAGAGAGAGGACGAAAGGGATAGAGAGAGGTGGTAGGGAAGAGAGAGGAGAGAGAGAGAGGAGGGAGAGAGAGAGAGAGCAGGAAAGGGATAAAGAGAAGTGGTAGGAAAGAGAGAGCAGAGAGAGAGGAGAGAGAGGGGGGGAGGAAAGGGATAGAGAGAGGAGGTAGGAAAGAAAGAACAGAGAGAGAAAGAGAGAGAGGACGAAAGGGATAGAGAGAGGAGGTAGGAAAGAGAGAGCAGAGACAGAGAAAGAGGAGAGAGAGAAAGGGGAGGAAAGGGATAGAGAGAGGTGGGAGGAAAGAGAGGGCAGAAAGAGGGAGAGAGAGAGGAGGAAAGGGAAAGAGAGAGGATGTAGGAAAGAGAGAGCAGAGAGAGAGAGGGGGGAGGAAAGGGATAGAGAGGAGGTAGGAAAGAGAGAGCAGAGAGAGAGGGGGGGAGAGAGAGAGCGAGAGGAGGAAAAGAGAGCAGGTAGGAAAGCGAGAGAGAAATAGAAAGAAAGAGAAAGAAATAGAAAGAGAAATAGGAAAGAGAGCGAGAAAGAAAGAGTAGAAGAGAGAGAGAGAGGAGGAAAGAGAAAGAGAGTGGATAGGAAAGAGAGAGGGGAGAGGAGAGAGTGGTGAGAGAGGGGGAGAGAGAAACAGGAAATGGGAGAGAGAGACAACAAGAGGAGAGAGTAAAAAAGAGAAGGGACAGAAAGAGGGGGTAGAGGAGAGAAAGAGAGAGAGGGATAAGAAGAGGAGAAAAGACGAGAGAGAGAGAGGGGGACAGGGAAACAGGAAGTGAGAGAGAGAGAGTAAAGAGAGGGGGCAGAAAAGGAGAGAGAAGGAAAAGATGGGGAAAAAGAGGAGAGAAAGTGCAGAGAAGAAAAGAGAGGGGGGAAATAGAAAGGGGAAAAAACAGAGAGAGAGAGAGGGAGAGAGAGATGGAAGTGAACAAGATGTAGAGAAAAGAGGAGAGAGGGATGGCTCTGTTTCTTAAACCATGAATTATTCCCCATCTCTATCCCTTAATAACATTGCATCTGGGATTTGAATTCACATGGCAGTGAGAGAATCAGTGACTGTGAGGGAGTATTGAGCCCACAGGAAATACAGCATACATTTACACTGTCCACGGTCTCTTTACATTATTGAGTTTGGACTTGTATTGTTCCATAAATGTACAGCAGATCTAAAACAGATTGTGTATTAGGAAGTCCCCCTGTAGCATCTTCCTCGGTTGCCTTCATAACTTTGTCCAGTGTGTGCAATTACAGAATAACCACTCTGCACACCACTTGTTCACAAAGTATTCTGATGATTAGGATTTAGATGTGGGCTTTTTAGATTAAAACCAAAAATCTCTGTCCTAATTTCCTGTTTCATTTCTGTATCTATACTTTACTTACTTTCTACTCCACTACATTTTTGAACAGGACTGAAAAGTAAAAGTATGTTTTATTATTGGCTGACAGGTAATTTTTAACATGTTTGTAGTTGGAGTACTCAAAAATATACAAAGAAAAACAGCTTGGGAAAAAAATATCGATACAAAAGTTTCTGTTGAACAAAATTCAGCACAAACTCACTACAGCCGAAGCTTTATTCGATCAGAAAATCGACACTAAAATACTTTAACTTTGTGCAAATACTTTAATACTGTTATATAATTTTTTCATGTGGTACTTTTACTTTTACTTTCAGTATTTTTTGCTCTTTATCTCTCAACAAATTCTTTCGCCACTGTTCACTGATGACATCCTCAGATATTTGAAATGGAATTTTTCCCTCATTATTTCTCATCTTTGCATCACAAATAAGGGTAGGCGACATGCTAAAAAGATATTTTGTGAGTCTGTAATGATTTCACGATTCATGTACACTTACTGTCTTTGTAGTAACAATGGTGACTAATGCTGCTTCATATTTCAGTGTTAATACTTCACAGGGTTTATTAAAAGTTGATGATTTTATTAAAATACTATAGCAACAATTTTAAAGCAAAAATCACAACTATAGCAAAGATCGCAATTCAGTTTTTAATGTCATGCCATGCTGACAACATGGCTTGATTGTTTGGTTTGAATCATGAGGTCACAATGAAAACTCAGACTATACAATAATAACAAAACACATTTTAGCCAGTCATTTTACATTCCTAGAGAATCGTAACTGTAAGGTAGTCTGTAACTTTGTTCTGCAGTTCCACTCTGAAGTTTTAAAACAACGGTGAAAGTGTCAAAAGTGTAGAAAGAAACAGAAAAACTGCAGAACAACACAGATGGCAGAGTTCAACAGGTCCAGGCCAAATAAGACCCATGAGTGCAGCCTCACACTCTGAAATATGTCGACAGAACAGTGAGAGGAAGATGCTTCTCTGTCCTCCCACACCTCCAAATGAGACACAAAATAACTTCAGAAACAAAGAAATTCAGGTCAAAACCAGGACTAATCAGGATGAAATTACACGTTGACACTACACCGATGAACCAGGAGTAAACCACTTGTAAATTAGGATTTTACCAGCATTCAACCTGATATAAATCAATGTTAATCTAAAATGACCATAGACTGTATAAAAAAGCGGACTAAAGGAATGTGATGTCACCCATAGCGCTCGGCTCCAGTCCAATGAAGCTCATCGAGGTTACAAGTTACATGGGCGAGTATGGAGTTCCATATTTGGAATTCTGACTGCGAGTATCACAGCAGCCAAAGAGCCCATTCAAAGCGAAGGCTGTTGTAGGTAATGCCCCTTCTCGCCTGCACAGCTAATTTAGCAGGGAGCAGGAGCTTAGCAACACTGTCAGTCAAACCTGTTGCGAATGCTAGCGGGAGCAACCTTGAGGAAAGAGGGTGGCTGATTTGTCTGTTATTAATGTTCATATCTTGATTTACAGACAAAATAGCCAAATAAAAATGCCCGTGACGGCTAGCAGGTTAGCTATTGATTTATATACATAGTCTATGAAAAAGACTTAATAATAGTAATATTATATGCATGACCCACTTTAAATCTTTGGAATAATGGCAAGTAAAGAGCAGTGGATGGATAAGGGGTAGGTGAAAACTAAAATTTTCTTGAATTCAGAACATCCATCCATCCATCCATCCATTGTCTTTTGCTTATCGGGACAGATCGCAGCAGTCTACAACACCCAGACTTCCCACACCCCAGACACATCCTCCAGCTCCTACAGTGGGACACCAAGGTATTCCCAAGCCAGCCGAGAGACATAGTCCCTCCAGCGTGTCCTGAGACTTCCCCGAGGACTCCTTCGGGAGGGACATACCCGAAAAACCTCCCTACTTTACAATTCTACTCCGAGCTACCCGCAGTCTTGTCCTTTCGGTCATTACCCAAAGCTCATGATCATAAAGACATGATTGTGGGATTGAGAAGATCTTCAAAGTATTCTTTCCTTTGTCTCTGTTTCCACTGTAAACAGTGTTGGTGAAGCACTGCTTCCCCCTCCTGAGGTGGCAGATGGTTTGCCAGAATCTCTTTGAGGCCGTCAGATAGTCCTCCTCTATGGCCTCCACGAACTCCTCCCAACCCCAAGTTTTTGCCTCTGCGACTGCACAAGCCACGGTCCGCTTGGCCCGTTGGTACTTGTCAGCTGCCTCATGAGTCCCACAAGCCAACAAGGCTCGATAAAACTCCTTCTTCAGCCTGACGGCAACCCTTCCTTCTGGTGTCGACCACCGGGTTTTGGGGTTGCTCCGGCGCTGCGACAAACAACGCCAGAGAAAATGGCCCACTCAGAATCCATGTCCCCATGAGGCTGTTCTTCCCGATCACTCCCCTCCAGGTGTCACTGTCTTTACCCATGTGGATGTTGAAGTTCCCTAGTGGAACAATGGCCCCTCCGTCAGTGCACTGTCTAGACTCCCAGAGACTCTAAGAAGGCCGGGTACTCTGCACTGCCGTTTGGCCTGTAGGCCACAACAGTGAGAGACCTGTCCCCAGCCCGAAGTCGCACGGACACGAGATTGGGTTTTCCCCATCAGCCTAAAACATGTCACCCCAACATCGCCCAATCCTCCAGCTAGGTACTACTTAATTATGAACCTTTAGCACAAGATTTGGAGACGGCTCCCCACTGCTTCTGACAGGTTGCCCCTAACATATTAAAGTACAGATTAAGCAGAGGACAGTTTGCCTGGAAAAAAGTACCTAAACATTGTCAGATTTTTCTCATTAAACTATTGGCTTTCATCGACAATACCAAATGTCATTCAGTGCATTAAACCTCAAACTTGACCTGCGTGTCAGAATAAAATATCTGGTGTCATAAATTGTACAAGTGGGCAGAGCGCTTGTTGGGAGTGTTGTTTTAAAGTGTAAATGAGGCTGGTTGTGAACTTGGCCGTTAGCCCTGGAGCTAACATGAAAGGAAAAAGAGAGACAGCTGCTAATTTTGTCCTTTGCCCTTTGGCTCCCGCTGGTCTTTCATACAAACGCTGATTTATGAAGAGGTCTAACACCCCTGTGCTACTGCTGCTGCTGCTGCTGGGATTCCCGAAAGTGCAGAAGGGGAAGTGAAAATATGACCTTTGAACTCAACCTAGTTGAAATTTAGATTCATTTTTTTTGTCTTTATTTTTTGGCAGCAATTTTAACATTATTTCTTTATTGTTGTTAAGCAGCATTTGATTTGAATGTTTTAATCTAATTTGACAAAAGCCTTTCTTCAGGTTAAATAAGTAAAAACAAATGATTGTACATTTGTATCTTTTCAAGTTTGAGTTATCTACTGGGAATAAAATAAACATCTTTAAATCTTGTTGCCTTGCTACTTTTGCCTCAACGTAGGAACTTGACTAATTGACATTTTTACAGGACGTCATTGGTTAGATGTTTTTTCCAGGTTTATGTTTTGTAGATTTATGGGGATTATTTTCATGAAATCCATTTTAAAGTGGCAAGTTTGTGCTTAATAGAGGTTTGGACCGAACATCAAAAACTTGTCAAACATCTGCCAAATATCCAGGAAATGCATTAGCCAAAACAATATACAACAATAATCAAAAGAGCTATGGTCACTACTAGTAAATTCATTCATTACAGTATGTTCAGCGTTTTGCATCTTAACATCTGCATTGATTTAACATTAGGCCAACTGAAAATTCTGTGTCATCACACTTTGCATATATGTCCACAAGCACAAAACACTCTTTAAAAAATGAAAAAACAACACAAAAAAAACTTACACTATATTGTTTCTTAGTATATTTTCCTGCATGAAGCACTCTTTGCACCTCTGCTACACCGCCACTGTTAAATGCATTAATCCTCCACAGCACCTATGTGGGATTATTTTACACAGTGTCCCTCTGAAATGGGTCCCAGACATCATGACGCCCTGTGGTGCAACAATGAGAAAGGTGACACCCTTTTCCCAGCGGAAGCCCTGTCTCATCCCTCGTCTCGTGCCCACTTCAGGACACCGATCCCGGCTGCTGTAGTCTGTGTGGCAGCGGGATAGCTCCAGGGGCCGCATCAAAGTCAGTTCAATACAAACACCAAGAGAGGAGGACCGTCCCAGGACTGATCTGAGCTCGGGGGCAGACAGAGGAAGAGGAGATCTGGATGGACACCCCCTTTGCTGTCTGCTATTGCTCCGCCGCTGTTGATATGCTTATTCTAGACATTTTGCCCAAGGGGGTAAAAATGCAAAAGGAAATCACCCAAAGTAAATGGTAAAATGCCAGCATGTTCTAGCAACAATTCCATGTTTTTAGCAAACTTATGTTCAGTTTTCAATACACTACACTACTTCACTACTTACTCTACCCATGGAGAGACATTTGAGAATTAGCTGCAGTGTAGGCACAAGTGTATTACTGGTAGTGATCATGGTATATTAAAGGAGGGTTTCTATTGGAGGGTTTGCGATTTGCTTGTCTCAATGGAAATGTTATTGCTTTGCCTAGAAGGTTCCACGGTAAGGCATTAAACTGATTTAACTTGCATTTATCTAAATACGGGTTGTTTTATTGCTCAGAAATAATTAAAATATGCATTCTTACGAGTGAGCTGCTTGCCTCCCCACAGATATACAGTGGTCCCTCGCTATATCGCTGTTCACCTTTCGTGGCCTCACTGTTTCACGGATTTTTTGTGTGCAATTTTGCATGTTTTTTTTTTACAGCATATGAATGTGCATTGTGTTCTGCGTCCTGATTGGTTGAGGGACTGTAGAACACTGTCAATCAATCTCCTCCTTGCCGTGTCTCCTGTACAATAGAGAATGTGCTCAGCCAAATTTACATAAATGTTCGATCGCAGTGTGACTTTGAAGTGCTGTATGTTTGCAAGTTATTTCCCAATAAAACCCACAATGTTGATGAAACGTTCTGCAACAAATTTCAGAAACGTTTTGGACTTAAAAGTGTTTCTGTGCATGGAGAGGCCACCTCTGCGGATATAGCAAAAGCAAAGGCATGTGAACAACACAATTAAAGAGATCATCAAGGAAGGGGGATATAATATACGGAAGTTTGAACTTTGAGAGCGTTTAAACAAGAGAAAATGTGAGAAAAGTGTATAAAGTGTGTGGTGAGGGGTTTTACAGCTTTAAGCTGCTAGCCGCGGTGTTCCAAATGGGAAGTGAGCATGGGTGCATTTCATTTTGGTGTTAAAATGTACTAACCCACTCTACATGACCCTGGTATTTTTATGTGGCTATTTTGTCTGTAAATCAAGATATGAACATTTATAACAGACAAACCAGGTTGAGGTTTCTTCTTCTAACATAAGCAACAGGTTTGATTGACAGCGTTGCCAAAAGCCCCCCTTGCTAAACTAGCAGTGTTGGCAGGAAGGGGCATTACTTTCAACAGCGTTATTCTGGATTGGTTCTTTGGTTGCTATGATACTCGCAGTTGGAATTCCAAATATGGAACTTGGCTCCAAATTTGCCCCTATAACTGCAGCCTGGATGGGCTTCATTTGACTGGAGCGCTATAGGTGATGTCAAACTAACTTAGTCCACTTCTTTATACAGTGTATGTCCTCACCAAACAAGTATTCTTAAATATACCTTCATAAAACTGAATTATTGAAAACACTTCTGAATGTTCATTCATTGACTGCAGTTCCTCTGAGTAATGTGGATTTAAGCTGTAGCCAAACCAATTTAAAAGATTACGGGGAAAAACATCATTAACACAAAACAAATAAGAATGGCACAGTGTTTGGTCCTCTGGCTGCGGCTCATTTGAAGCTGATCATTAACTGTGATCATTACCGAGAGGAACACCACCACATCATGTGAGTGCTAATGTAGCTAACCTAGAGATGTATACACTTTAGCTTGTTTATTTCATACAAAGTTAACCTATTTAATTTAGAACTAGAAATAACAAGAACCAAAAGCACTTCCTGGAAAAGGAGGGGTTAGGAAAAGAAAGCGTAGATAAGATCAACACAGCGTATTCAGCATGCAAAGAGAGCAGTAGACAGCAGAAGCTTACCAAAGCATGAGACAAGCATGTGACACCACTAGGTCACGTTACTGGTCAGATTTGTGAGAAGTGACCCTTCAAATTGTTCAAATGTATGGTTTTCAATGTAATTTGAGCAATAAAAACATCTGTAATTAAATAAATGCAATACAATATGTTTAATGTCATACTTTGGAACATTCCAAGCAAAGAGCACAGAATTTCTGTGGAGACAAGCAGATGGCAGACCTCCTACCAGAAAAGTTACACAGTGTACCTTTAAAGGCATATAAAAACACATCCAGGCAAAATGGACACACCACACCCAGGCCTGAATACATGGAGCAAAGGGCGAATCAAGTGAGATAAAGTTGATGATGTATGTATATATATATATATATATGTGTAATATATACAATCTATATATGCATATGTGTATATGTATATGTATATATGTGTGTGTGTGTGTGTGTATATATACACACACACACACACATATATATATATATATATATATATATACACATACATATACACATAAAATTTCACTTAAAGGAACTAAATGGTGTCTTGTGTTGTTGGTGTAAAAGTTGTTCATTAATCTGGGCTTGACACTGCTGCGTTATGTTAAACAATATGGTAATGAGGTCTTCAAAAGGAGAGAGAGAGAGAAGAGAGAGAGAGAGGACGAGGAGCTGTTTGTTTTTCTCATAAAAGAGAAAGATGAAAAGAGCCGGTCTCCAGCTGGACCTTCAGATGCACCAGGACACAGTGACTTCAGAGCCCAGGGCAGCTGCACACTGGGCAGACTGAGGCAGGAGGGGGGTGGGCCAGTCAGTTAGCTCTATGCTAATTTACCATATTAATGTATACACAGCTTAATAGGACCTCTGTGGTTAAATACATTGCTCTGTTCAATGATGTCATTTGCACACATAAATGTATTTGCTGAGCTACACCACACCACTGGGGGCACTGTAAATTACTTTGGCCAGTAAGCCATCAGTTTGATATTGATATATAAATGCAATTACAATTTCCTTGGTAGAACTATTTAAGTATTTCAGGTGTCTCCTATTAGTGATAAATAGCTATACATGCAAAACACTAAGCATATTTATCCAGTCTTGGGGGCAGCACAAAAATGTTGCTAGATTATTAATAACACTAAACTGTGATGCAGAATGCAATATTAACTTACATATTAGCAGCGTGTGTACATTGCTTGCCTCGTCCTAGATTCAGCCCATTGAGTGCTCTCCTTTCTCTCCTCTCCCATGTTTTCTGTCAACACATAACATGCAGCCTTCAGCTCAGAGGCTTTAAGAAGAGCAAACATTAAGATCAAACTAATAACTTACCCAACTCATTATGTCATATATCAGTTTAACAGTAGTCTAGTCCAGAGTCTAGCATGTGACAGTGTTGTGATAGTATCATACTCTGAGCAGGCAAGGCGGCATTTTCTGCTCAAATAATGTCAGCAATTATAGATTACTGTTTGCACAATACAACAATTAAAATTAGAACATTAATCTGTGCCGCCAATTACAGAGGAAACCGAAAAATGGTGTGGCTACTGCAAGGCTGCCAAACCGCACCTAATAAAACTCTTCAAAGAGGAAGAAAAAATGGCATAACATCCATTCATGATCATGAGTTTACCTGGTCCTCCGTCATAGGCCAACATAATAGCGTCTGAAACCAGCAAAGTGTAGGGTTCATAAGTAGCATTGTTAGTTAAAGGTGCACAGGATAACTTTTCTGATGTCTGCTACCTGTTTGTCTCATCAAGAATTTATTGCTTTGCCTGGATTGTTGCACAACATGGTATTAAATTTATGTTTCTCCACACAGACAAGAAGTGACACCAGGAAGCCAAATTTCAGGTCAAATCTGCTCAGATTGGGAATGGGGAAAGCCGCTAAAACCTGGAGCAGTCTTCCTGAAGACGTGAGACAGGCCTCTACTTTGACAATGTCTAATCCAGGCTCAAAACAGTTCTGTTTAGCTGTGCATATGACTGAAAGGTTTTTATTCTGCAGTCTCCTCTTTGAATGTTAATTTTATGATGATTATTTCTGTTTTGTTTTGTGATTTTAATGCCTTTCTTATTCCGTAAAGCATGTTGAATTACTTTATGTATGAATTGTGCTATAGAAATAAACTCGCCTTGCCTTGCCTTGACAGACATAAAAGTTCCATGTTGCACCTTTAAGCTGTAAGTGTGTTGTGGCATATTTACAAGCAGCTGTTGAGTTGAAGCCGCTCTTTGTTGTGTCCTCCAAAATTGTCGTCCCTGACCCCGGGCTTTGTGCAAATCCTGACTGATCACTTTACGGCTTTTACTTTTAAGTGTTAGATCAGAGGCGTTAACCTGACAGACTTCCAGTTATTTACGACAGTTACTGACTACTCCAAACCTATAACTACACACACATATTTTAAAGAAGTATTTCAGTCATCTGCATTCACATGTGGGAGATAGTTTTAAAATGATGTTGTTTTTTTTTGTAAATTGGAGTTTGTTGTCCAAGATAATAAAGTTTTGATCGAAATACAGTTTTTTTTTTTATTGTATTCCTTTGTTGATAAATGGATTAGGATCGGGGTTGTGTATTACTTTAGAGGTACACTTTTAATGTGTAACTGGCACCACCTGCTTGCATCAATAGATATAAATCACATATTTTGTATTACATTCAAGGTAAAGCAATAGAATCTCCATGAAGACAAGCTGGTGATGTATGCAGCCCCAGTAAAGTTCTGCTGTGTACCTTTTGGCTGACTATTATGGGCATCACCATCATCATCATCATCATCATCATCATCATCATCATCATCATCATCATCATCATCATCATCATCATCACACACAGTCCATAACTCACCTGATTGTGCAGAACAGGTCCCCAATCTTCCTCTTCCAGCATCTGTATGAAGAATTACAATTAAACATTACTCATTTCCAACACTCATAACATGCACAAGTTTTCAAATGTTTGCACATGTGACAAAGAAATGGCCACTGTCAAAGCAAGTTTGCACCCATCAGTGAATGAGTATGAAAGAAAGAGTTTTTGTATATCTGAAATTGACTGATTATGTGTGTGAATAATTTGGTTGTGTATGTGTGTGTGTGTGTGAACTGAATGTTTTTTTTTTAAAATGGCGTATTTGAGGGGCGAGATGTGTTGTATTTTGGTGTGTGTACAGGTCTTTCATCCATCTACACCAAACTGTTACTCTTACTTAACATCAGCCTGTCCAGCGACTACGGGTGGAAATTAGTATCTTTGCTATAACCTGGCACCATAACAGCATTTTTTAAGGTCAATGTAATGTTGTGCACTGTCCCTGTCCAAATAAAAGAATACCATATCAACTATAACAACCAACAGTAAATACCTAAAAAAAAAAAAAATGTCCGGATTCTATAAGTAGCAGAATGTTGTCATAGAAACAAACGCTAAATGGTTACAAAAAATCATGACAAGTTTATTGAAGAAGATTTCTGAAAAAAAAAAAGATTTTATCATAAAATTTCTCAGTTTCTTTGTTGAATAGCCTCTAAAGACAGTGAATGAAAATCGGCAACGACACAACCAAATACACCTATACACCAGCTTTCTCCAATACAGGACTTTTATTTTTGTAGACCAGATCAGTCAAATGATTCTCCTCAACGATTCTAGTTGGAGTTGTCTTTGTAAGTAGGAAACGCCTTTCTCATTTGAACAAAACTGTGTGAACTGACTCGCATGTGGCCACTTGCACATGGCTTTGGGCTGTTTTAACGCTATTTTGTATACATGAGAATAATTTAAATCTTACATTAAGGACAGCATCGCCTGAACCATCTTCTAATAATGATTTAACTGTAAATTGTACATCAAAATCATCTTCAACCCTCAAGGACTTTTAGTTAAGTGTTTGTGAGTTTTCCTCCCTTTTCTGTGTGACTAAACCAGGAAGTCATTTGGCATAATTGACATACGAGGGAACATTTACTCAGCTATTTAGTCATTATCCTAACTCTGAAGCATGTTGGCGTTACCTGTTAGACTGAATGAGTGCTACTTCATTAACTGTAAGTATTTGTAGTGACATCATGACCTGTCCCAAAGGCTCAGTGGGCGAACAGGTTGGGAGACGAGCTTACGAAAGCAAAGCACTTCAAAGAGAGAGGTGTGTTACCAATGCCGCCAATTACAGAGGAGGAAACCCAAAAATGGTGTGGCTACTGCACGGCTGCCAAACCGCAGCTAATAAAACTCTTCAAAGAGGAAGAAATAGTGACACAACATCCAAAAATGTGTTTACATGATCCGCGCTGCTCTGAACTCCAGTTATAGACATGGATTGAAAGATTATAGTGTTGCTTCTTTGGATGCCTTTCTGAAGCCTAGCGCAGTTCAAAGCTAGTTTACTTTGAAACATGCACAGTCACCATAGTCAAACTTAGAACAGTTGAAAGAAGCGTTGACCCTAACAGTATTGACAGCTCAATCACAAAGGAATCACATCAGATGCATTCTTTAGCTAAAAGGTTGTGTTTTAAGTTTCTTTTGGATCTGAATGATATTTTAGTCCAAAGGCGAGCGGAACGGCCTGTGGTTGTGTGGGTGAAGTTCGGACAGCCTCCAGTCTTCAAAGTCTTGAAATACATTCGCCACACAATGTTGAAGCATTCCTTTTCACAATTTACAACGCATAAACATAATGGTTTACAGAGGGCCAGGGTGATTATTTGGACAAAGCTCTCATTTCAGCTATTTCAGGTTTGCAGCCCTGTTGCTCCAGAGTGATTTGAGAAAGTGTTAAACCACGGGCCCCGTCTGGTGAGCACCAAACATCAGACATCTAACATATGCTGTCCACACTGCACAAGCTACAAGAGCAAAAATAAACGCTGTGGCGGTTTCTGTTGTTTAACACGGAGGAGGGTTGTGCGCTGTGTAACTCTGCTGCTATTGTTTAAGCCCTGCTAAAGATCAGAGCTATACTAGGCTCTACTAAGACATTACTTATGGATCAGATGGAGTCTAGGCCTGACACTTTAAACTGCACTTTGCTTCGGGTCACGGATCACGGTGTCGCTGTCACCTCACATAGAACATGAACTTACTGTCACCACCTCTGATAACACCAGACAGAATGCTGCAAATCACATTTTTCAAAAAGTTGCCAAAAGCCTAAGCAGAGCAGAGCCTCCACAAGGGTCTCACTGATGTATGTTGAAAGAGTGCGACTTCTCAGTTTGCATTTGATTCGGCGCCTTTTAGTGACGCGCAGAAAGCCAGTTAAGGGAAAGCTGAGACAGGACGTGCTCCTAGGCGCTCAGAAGTCTCGTCAAAAGCCTCTCCTCTCTCGGCTTTGTCCCACTGATATTCATCTTTCAGTTGAAAAGTGGAGACGGCAAAAACTTCTGCCTTGAAACGAACTTTTCAACTTCTGAGAGACACCTCGCAACAGGATTGAGTATTTGAAAAAAGAGGCTTGAAACAGTAAGAATTGAAGGGACTTCCAGAGCGAGAGCCGCGTGAAAGAATCAGATCCAATCTACCGAAGATGAATGTGGCATTGTCCTTTGCAGAAAAGAGAACCAGGCACATACAAAGTGTATTGACTGAGGCAGGCTTTGTGAATCTGCATGACTAAAATCAGTCCCCATAAACATGTATGAAGCCTCTAATCCAGCCTGTGAGCACTACTGTATAATAGAGGGAGATGGGCTATGTGCGTGTCTGTGTGTGTTCTCCACAACCATCAGAAACACCTTGTTAGACAGAGTAGAAATCTCTCTCAACTGTCATCCTGCGGCGCCTTTTAAAGGAAAAGTTTAATAAAGTTTGAACATCATTTATTTTATCTCGCACATCAGTGGAGCCTTTCAAAATTTGCCGAGCGAAAACTTTCACTCCACGTCTTTCTACCTGGATGCGACTTGTCTTCTCAAAGGAAAGCTGACTTCATCACCGCACGCACCTCCTCCACGTTTGACGAAAATGAACGCTAAGCTCTTGAATCCTTTTCTTTCTTTTTGCTCAATGGCAAAATGAATAAATGATAGTCCTCTGTCTTTAATCGACACACTCAGCCATAACAAAGCACTTTGACGACAGCTAACGATCAGACGCATCAGGAAGGGCGGCGTGATGGACAGGCAGATCAAAAACGCAAGCCCCTTAAATACTTCTACCCACTTTCAAACCTTTTCTTCCTCTTTCAAGCGCAAAGTGGAAAGAAACAAAAAACTCTTTTATCTTTCACACTTTCAAAGTTATTTTCCAATGATAAAACACTCCATATTGACAACTTTGAAGGCGCCTTGCTTCTTGAAAAGACTGACATTTTTATCTATATATAGTGTTAGCTTCAATTTAACTTTGTCTAGCTCTGAACGTGTTTTTGTGTTGATGCGCCTGACAGCTGCTGGTTGAAAAGAAACATTTCCAATGAAGTTTTTTTTTCTTTTTTTTCTCCATTTTGACGACAGGTGCTTGGTGTATGCTAATCAATCAATGGCTAAGAAATATGCTACCAAGTTGGAGGAGAGACAGGGGAGGGAGGAGGAAGAGTGAATGACAGAAAGTTGTCAAAAAGCACTCGGCAGACGAATCAAAAAAAGTTACCCAGATCCCGCACAAGAGCCCCAACTCACATGTGGTATGCTACAAACGGTTCAACTTGAAATGTGTACTATTTGATATAGAGGAGAGAGAAAATGGGACAATTCTCCATATGGCGTGGCAGCATGAACAATTCCTCTGCTCTTTGACAAGGTAGGGGGGCAAGCTTTGCTGAATTCCTAAGAAAATTCTCTCTGTCTAGGTCTGTCACAGAGGCTGCTGCAGCTTTCAAAGAACACCCAGGCCATAGGATATTGCATTTACATTACAAAAACAGTCTCCTATGTGTGGCATGATCAAAATAACATCATATCTGAAGATGAGTCATTAATATCTCATTTTAAAAGATAAAAACCTATTGTATGAATTTGAAAGGGAGAATTCGGCTTTGTCCAAGTGGAATTGGTGCTGTCTTTGGAGATAGTGTATTCTCTCTTTTCTGTATCAGAATAACAATAGGTGTTGGTAGTCCATTCACAGACCTTCACCTACTGTGTATATAGAAGGTACTCTTACAATATAAACTGCAACAGGGACACACAGACTGAAGAGGGCCTTGCATTGTGCAGGTTATTTTGTGGTATATGGACCTAAACATAGACTTGTGTTGCTCCTTCTGTTAAGGAATGAGGAGTAACCACAATGCCACCATGCTGTAGTCTAGGTTAGATTGACTGAAGGCATTGAGTGAATTTTCCATTGTAAGATTTACACTGGACTGAATATAAGACCGACTTTAGTATCAAACCTCCAGAACAGGGACAAGGCTTTTGTATGGCTATTGTATCCAGAGCTGTGGCAGATACTGGTTGTACAATTTGGTCAGTGACGTGCAGTCAGGGGAGGCAGGTTAGGCCATGCCTCAGAAAAAATAAATGAAATGGTTATATTTATCCAATGAGTTGTACTATAAAGTTGTTTTCTATTTAACTTTGGAATTTTTATTTTTTTTATTCAAAATCGCTGATGTTTTACGTTTATCGTTGAAATACTGAGAAGAGACGTGCGGTGAGGCACCAGCTGTTCGTGCCTCACATGGACTGACTGTGCTGTAGCTCAGCAGTGACGCTGCTGCTTTAAGCGGCGCCAGGTGAGGCACGTAGTTACCTGGCCTCATGTTAGGGGGCACTCTTGAGCCCGGGGATTCTTACAACTCCCACAGAACAGGGGCCGCAGAATAGTGACAGCAAGATACAATTTAGAGTTAGCAAATCAAATTTAGCAATTTGTTCACTTTTTCTTCTTGTCTGGCCCAACTTTTTAAATGGAGGAAGATTACATATTAAAGCTCAAGCAGTTTTCTAAACTGGACTTTCTGTCGAAGCAGGAGGTTATAATTAAAGGACCGAGACCAACGCTAAAGGAGCTAAATGGTTTGCTCCAGCCTACGGGACGAAAGACTCACTTATTTTCAAAAAGAGTGGTACGAAATGGTAAGAAATTTAATGACTTCAATCCATTGAAAATTGGGAAACCAGAATAAGGATAAAAACAATACAAAACCAGCTTGCTTTTTTTTTCATACTATTAGAGCTATTTATTTTGAAATTCTTTCTTATTCTGGCCTCAAGTCACTGGGAGAGAAACTGGCCCGGGGCCAAATGTACTGACACCTGGTTTATATGTTTGTAAATCTGATTGTGATGAGATCAGTGCCTCACCAGCCATGAACCTCACCGCACATTACTGAGTTTGGTGTGGTGAGAGAGCAGCAGAAGTTGGGGGTTTGATTCTGGCTTCCATCAGTTAAGACATCAACTCATCATCAGCTATGCATGAGTTTCAGAGTGATCAAAATATAACACCATTGCCACTGCAAATAACAATTCAAAACAAAATATTATATCTTTGAATTGGCAAAAATCCTCAAAATGGATGATGGAACAGTTAGCGTCTATACAGCCACAACAATACCAATTGCACAGCCTTTATTCACAACACACACATCCGTCACTGCTCCCTGAACTCCCTAACATCCCTGTATAATATAATATAACATAATATAATATAATATTTTGTTTTGGATAGCTGTTGTCATGGTAACTGTCCTAACTTTTCATCATTCTACAACCCATAGATACGCTTATCTACCTGACCCTTGTGACTATATTGTGATGCAGTTTGGGGCCAGCTTCACAAATGCAGAGGGAAAAATCAATACCAGATGTGACCCTGTGGAATTCCAGGAAACTCACACTATCTGCAGCAACGGGCTCCTCTGTCTGTGCAAAACAACAGCTTCAGATGGCAAAGATGCAAATTAAAATCAACAAAAACCTCCCTGTTTCATCTGGGGAAGCTGAATGATCAAATCTGTCTATTGAGATTTTTAATTGCATATTGTGAAGTGGCGACATATGAAGGACTGTAGCCCAGTTATTAAGACAATACAAATATGGGAGTGCCGCAGAACAGGCGTCCTGCTGAGAAGACTGGAGGAGTGGCTTGTTTTGTTTTGTTCAACTAAAGTAAATGTTGAAATAGTATATCCACTCGTAAGATATGGATACACACACTAACCAAACCAATGCATATTTACACAGTGAAATAAATGTTTTGTTTTGTTTCAACTAAAGTAAATGTTGAAATATTCTACACATTTTCGTAATTATGACACACTGAGAAACCAATGCATATTTACACAGTGAGAACAAGTGAAATAAATATGATTTTCTTCGAATCTATAACAAATTGGAAACATTCTACACATTTTTCTAATTAGACTGTGTGAGAAGATGCACATTGGCTGTTAAATGTTTGGGTAGTACTACAACTATACTTCTCAGTTTGCAAGTTACAAATACAAGACAGTACTCCTTCAGATAGGATTCAAATTGTTACTCTTATTTTAATTCTTCTTTCCCAAAATACTTTTTACTCTTGAGTACCGCTAAGTGCTGGACCTCTTCTTGATACTTAAGTTATATTATTTTGAAATACTCTATGAAGTACTACCCATTCTGCCTGTAAATAAAAGTGTGTGCCACAACAAAGGTATATAGAGCAACAAGATTACAGATAATGAGACAAGTTAAAAGTAACAAGTTTAACCCGTTTCACAAATAAGATCTTGTTGAACCTTTCACACTCAAAATATCTGATTTGGTCACATCACTGTACTTTTACCATGCAACCTCAAGTATGACAAACTTAAACAAGCCCCACCAATGTCTCAGTAGATATACACAGTAATTTGAGGACCAACACAACAAAGAAAACATAGATATCACCCACAACCGCTAGACTGGTGTATGCTGTTCTGTTCAATAGGACTTATGATTGGAGTTAGACCAGTTAAACAATGTGCATGACTAGCCTGCCTGCACGTCACTCGTTATCACTAAATTCCCTTTAAACAATGAATGCCAGGTATGTATTCAAATCCGAGACATCAAACACATTTCTGGTCTGTTTTTCTCACTGGAGTTACTGTTAGGGGACGGGAGGCGCCTTCCTCTGAGTGCATTCAGACAAACAAGGCCCACGCTTCAGCCTCTGCTCCTTTAATGTCTTTTATCATTTACAGAGAGGAGCGTGCCACACCAACGCCACTGTCCCGTTCACACAGGCTGGTTACTGTCCACACACAATGCACAGAAGAGACACAGAGACAGAGAGGCCCAATGTGATGGATGAAGTCAGACATCAGAGCTCCAGGCAGCGGCAGAAACCAAGTAAAGGGTAAAGGTCAAGAGAGAGGGCGGGGACAGGACAGGGGGTAAGTGGAGTGGTTACACTGACAGAGAGGGGCATGCTTAAAAAGGGTAATGAATGGACAGTGTCTTAGTGGAAAATGGTGAAATCAGACTTGAGATAAGTAAAGTACGTCAAGAAACTAGCAGCCTTCTTTGTTTGGAGTATGTGGGGACGTGCTGCAGTAAAACAAAAGAGCAGTTATCCAGTTGCGCATTTATTTAATTACAAGTTTCATTCATGCAAAAAAGAGAAAAAATATTCTTGCATATAAGAATGTGAACAAGGTTGCCTATCCGACTTGTTCTTTGACCCGAAGATGTCACTTGCTTGCTTCCATAGAGATACAAGATTTGTTTAATGCCACACAACCTGCCTAAGCTAAGCAATGTTACCTCAATTGAGACAACAACACTCCACCAAAAGAGTGAACGGGACCTTTAATTAAGCGGTACACAAAGAAAAGAGACAAACCTGTCCGACAGATAGAACTGATTAGATCTTACTACATATGCAAAACCAGCTTGGATAAAAGCAATCGTGTCAATGCTTAGCCTCTACTTTAATTAGCAAATTACAGTGTCATATAATTTGCTAATTAAAGTAGAAATTGCTGTATCATATATCAAATTATAACAAATTATAGTATCACATTGCCTTGGGGACCGGGAGGAGCTGGAGGACGTGGCTGGGGTGCATCTGGGAGTCCCTGCTTAGACTGCTGCCCCTGCGACCCGTACCCGGATAAGCGGAAGGAAATGGATGGATGGAAAGGGATGGACAGTATCATACACCAAGAAGATATTTACAGTATTTCTTACTTTTAAATTTTCCACAGGTGTTCACCTTTAAAGAGCCCATGTTACACTATTTTCTGGTCTATGTTATAATTTTGTTTCCCCACCACAAACATAACTGGAGTTGTGTTTTATTTCATTCACACGTGGTTAACACACACACCCTGCATATTTAGGCTTTTTCTTCTCAAACAAAAAGCACTCTGTTCCATCTTCTGACGCCATGTGGTAATACAGGAAGTGCTCCAGTAATACAGGAAGTGCTGTTTTTAAACTCCATACACCTTTGCTAGAATCATTTGGATAATTTCAGTCTTGGAATTGACATTCCTCTACTGCACTAAAGGCAAAAGGCAGCTGTTAAATTAAAAACTACACTTCATGACATCACAAGGTGGAACAGAGCTTGGAGATGTAGACAGACAAAGGATTACTCAAACATGTGAATGAAACAAAACACAACTCTGGGTATGTTTTTGATGAGGTAAAAACATTCTAACATGGCTTAAAGCTCACAAGAGTGAACTTTGCATAATATAGGGCCTTTAATGACAAATTTGAACTTAAAGTCACCTTTTACATTCAAGCATGGCTGCAGATCTGATCATTTAATAATGTTCCACACTTAAGAACTGCACTTTATAAGAGCTTAAATTGTAGGCCCATATCATCCATTTACCACATGAATTTACCCATAAACACTCCAATGTGCATCAGAAGGCATATTTTTCTTGGCCAATTCTCTATTTGAATCAGCTGTTGGGGCCATACTTTTCACTGGAGTCAAGGAGAGTTCACATTCTTTCTTTCCACGTAGTCTGAAAAAAAATAGATTTAAACCAGAGTTTTATAGATTCAAACCAGTAGCACAGACACTGTCGCTACATAAACCTGACTTCTATAAGGGTCATGTGGTGTGAAGGCAATTTTCCACTTTGAATATTAGGCTAGGCAGCTTAGTAAAGTTCACTGCAAGTTTTACAACAGTATAGAAAGATAATGTATATTCCAGTTACTTCATAATAGTGAATTGTGAGTATAGAAAGGGTAACATATCGGTAGCTCTGGAGTAGGTTTGCTTTTCTGCAAAAAGATTGGTTGCTCAGGCCTCAGTTGGTTCTCCACATTATTAAATACATTTATCTAAAAGACAAAATGAGACATGAGATTGGGCACATGAGAATGATTTTGATATAATTTATGATCCCAAAAAAAATGCAGTTCAGTTTTTGCCATACATTTTTGAACAATTTTATTTAATATATTTGCTATAATTAATGCAGTGCTTTTTGAACTGCGCCTTCTCAAAATATAACTCACCAGCACTTTTTTCCAATCCAAACTGAAGCACATTGAAAACAAAATCTGATGTTGATAATTCTCTACATGTGTGCATAATCTCGTGGCAATGTTATCTCACAAGATCTTGTGGCACAAGATCTTGTCCCATCTCTAGTACCTGGCAAATGATGAATCTAAATTTGTGAATGGGAGCAGATGGAATGGCGCTCATTTGCCATAGGCTGTACTCGCTTACAGCACAGTAGCTGGGAAGGCCTCACCCAGAACCTCAAAGGAATTTTTTTGACCACATAAAAATAAGACATACAACAAAAAAAGTTTTAACAATACTCCAGACACCATGTAGAAATAATAAATAACCTATAGACCAGGCATACCCAAACTGTGGCCCGGGGGACCAAATACGGCCCTCAGACCAATTTTTCTTGTCTCTCAAGCTTCCAGGTGAATTGGCCCATATTGCTTTAAACAGTACTTTTTACTGTACATTTTTTACCAAGCCCATATCAATTAAGGAATGTGTCCCATTGACATAAGCATGAATAAAGGTCTAGTGGTTCAGTCTAACTTGTAATAATAACACAGATTTGACGTATTCACTGTATTGGCGACCAGTCTATGGCCCTCAATCGGCTCCCAGCTTTGTCTGTGTTTTTATATGTGGCCCTTAATGAGAAAAGTTTGGACACCCCTGGTATAGACCATAGTAAATAATTAGGGGATATTTTGTATTTTAACCATAGACTGTATAAAGAAGTTGACTAAGTGTTGCCCATAATATTCGGCTCCCGTCAAACAAAGGTATTTGGAGTCAGGCTCCATATTTGGATTTCTGACTGTGAGTATCATAGCAACCAAGGAGCCAATCTGGAGCGAAGCTGTTGAAGGTAACGCCCCTTCACCCTTGAACTGCTGGTTTAGCAGAGGGCGGGTGTTTAGCAATGCTGTCAATCAAACCTGTTGCTTAGGCTAGCGGGAGTGAGCTCGGGGAAAGAAGGCAGCAGATTTGTCTCCTGACACCAGGATCATGCAGAGCGGGTCAATATGAACCAAAATGACGAACGTGACAGGAGCATTTACAGAGGGAGGGGCCACAGTTTTCTAATGTAAAGTAAATGGGTTCAGTCATGATCAGTCCTATTTGGAACGCAGCAGCTACCAGGTTAACTACGTTCATTTATACCTGATTTTAACAAACATTTAACTTTTAATCTAAAGGTAATGATTCCAGCTTTTTGAATAATTAAGAGACTTAAAACTACAACAACATGATGAACACAAAACAGATGCAGGTCAAGAGTTCAGCTATTGTGGCAAAGTTAATTAGAAGAATGAAACAATATAAAGTATAAATGATTGTTGTTTTTTGCTAAAATGACAAAAGAGGCTAAATGAAATATGTCACGACCCCAGAGTACCATTATTCTGTGGCTTGTATTTATTTTGTGCTCTGATGTTTTTACAAGACAATACAAATATAATTATTCATCTAATAGGACCTTTGAGAGAGTGAGGTGGTGTATAATGATGAATTATAACATGAGCAAAGGAATAATATAAAATACATTTATGACCACAAATGAGGAGAAGGACTTCATATTTTCCTATTGTTTAGTGAGATGTGAGGAAATAGTTTGACTAAGCTGATTACGTTTTTTTTTAAATTTTCAGAAAGGTAATTTATGGGCCACTGACAATTATTTTTGGTGTTATTCCAAATCACACAGTTATTACGAATGCAGTAGTATAGTAGTAGTAGTAAGTAGTAGGAGGAGGTGTGGTAGTTGTAGGAGTAGTAGTGTGGATGCTGGAGTCAACCGTGAGGCACGGCTAGGACCTAAAAGAAGTAGTACAAGTAGTAGTGTTAGTATTATCAGCAGAAGTATAGTAGTTGTTGTAGTGGTAATAGTAGTAGTAGTTCTTTGCAATGGTGGGAGTAGTGGTTGAACTGGTTTGTGCATAAGGGTACCAGTATACAGTGAGTAATGTCTTGCATTGCGACATATCGGTGGTAATGCACCTTTAATCTAGTTGCCAATCATAAAAACAAGCAGGACATGCTTGACTTGTTCCCTGAGCTGTGGTGAGATAAAGTTATGTATTAATGTTCATCAAGAGCGGTTCAAAAGCCTTTCATGATGAATATCACAATGAGGCCAGATACGTCGCCCGGACCGGCGTTACCAGGGCTCCACCCTGGTGCCAGCCCTGGGGTGGTTGCTCGACAGCGAGCATTGGTGGCCGACAATGCGCTGGACGGGGACTCCGTTGTTCATCTGGGGGACTTCAACACCCATGAGGGTAACGACAGTGACACCTGGAGGGAGTGATCGGGAAGAGCAGCCTCCCTGATCTGAACTCGAGTGGTGTTTTGTTATTAGACTTCTGTGCTAGCCACAGACCTAGCAGGCCCAAGCATACTGTGAGGGTCTGTTTGGAATATCTGGCGCAGCCTTCTGTCAGGGGGCTCTTCAACTCAACTATCAAACGGCCTCAAAGAGATTATGGCAAACTATCCGACGCCTCAGGAGGGGGAAGCAGTGCTTCACCAACACTGTTTACGGTGGAAGGAATACTTTGAGGATCTCCTCAATCCCACCAAGGAGGAAGCAGAGATTGGGGACCTGGAGGCGGACTCATCCATCACCCTGGCTGAAGTCACTGAGGTGGTTTGAAAGCTCCTCGGTGGCAAGGCCCTGGAGTGGACTGGTGATACAGGGACCAGACAGCAAAGAGCACCGGACCCCATACTTCTGTTGAATGCCTTATCCAGATCCACAAACCAAATGTGGACTGGTTGAGATAACTCCCATGAACCCCTGAGGACCCGATGGAGAGCTAGTCCAGTGTTCCACGACCAGGATGAAAACCACACTGCCTGCCACCACCCTGGTCTGCCACTCCACAGCCACTGTCCCTGACTGCTATGCGATGTTGCAGAGACGTGTCAGCTAAGACAGCCCCACAACATCCAGAGACTTGAGGTACTCGAGATGAATCTCATCCACCCTTGCTTGCCAACCATCTCAGTGACTTCAGCCAGGGTGATAGATGAGTCCGCATCCAGATTCCCAGTCGCTACTTTTTCCTCAGAAGACATGACTCAGGATTGAGGAGATCCTCAAAGTATTCCTTCTACCGGCCGACAACAAGGCTCGATAGGACTCTTCAGCCTGATGGCCTCCCTTACTTTCGGTGTCCACCACCGGGTTTGGGGGATGCCACTACAACAAGCATCGTAGACCTTATGACCACAGCTACGAGTAGCCGCATCGACAATAGAGGAGGAGTGGCCCACTCAGAATCCCCCCAGCCTCCCCCGGGCTCTGGGAGATGCTGGGAGTTGAAGACCCCTCTGACAGAGGGCTCCTCCAGATGTTCCCAAGAGACCCTCACAGTATGCTTGGACCTGCCAGGTCTGTCTGGCCTTCTCCTCCACCAGCAGATCTAACTCACCACCAGGTGGTGATCGGTTGACAGCTCTGCCCCTCATATCACCCTGAGTGTCCAAGACATGCGGCCGTAGGTCAGATGACATGACAACAAAGTTGATCATTAACCTCTGACTTAGGGTGTCCTGGTGCTACACGCAGTGATGGACACCCTTGCGCTCAAATATGGTGTTGGTTAGGGTTATGATTATAAACATGATTTTCATTTTATTACGATGCCATTGTGGAGGACCATGTGCATCCTTGGGGTATTTTCACACTGATAAAGGGTCCCTGACTTCCAAAAGTTTGAGAACCCCTGCTCAAGGATCTCTAGTTCTGAATAATCATTTGTCATTTTTTTTTGTACTTTTCTTGTTTGCTTCATACCAATTATTTACATGGAATCACATCAAAACCTTTTCTGGTCTAATCTTGGCTCAGAGTAGCTTTAATGAGCAACTTTGAGTGAAGGCTCTTTTATTTTCTATCAGCGATTATTGACATCCACTTACAACCAGCCCGTGGGTTTACTATATGAAATACGGCTCTACATAAACAGCACACTATTCACTCCTGTACTACTGTGAGCTACAACGGGAATTTAAAACCTTTATTTTATTTATTTATGTTTTTTTTTTTCTTTTTTGGAAATACGAAACGTGAATCCTAGGAGGCCCATGTAGGTCAAAAACAAATCCGCCGCCTCAAGCTGGGAAGCCGGGAACGTCTTTGAGCATCTGAAGGAGAGCAGAGCAGGAGCAGCCGCACTTTTCCAGGTGCTACATTTCAGAGCGGTAATCCTGCCACAGCATGACTGAGATTTTTACAGAAAATCTCTCTAAACAACATCCATATGGTGGGAGGAACATGCACACACATGCACACACACGCACACACACATGCACACACACGCACACACACGCACACACACACACTGACACTTGGGTTTATGAATTAGAACGTTGGCACACACACACAGTGGAGGTGAGAGGGAGAGGAGCGGCACTTGGGTGGTCCCTGTGCAAAGATACAGCAGGGTCAGATGGGACCAAAGCTGCTCCTGGTTACACAAGGTTTAGTTATGGCTGTGACAATGAATAACAGACAGCTCTCAGCACTCTGGCTGTTTGGAGACGTGTCACAGTGTTTTTAAGTTGAATGTGAAAGGAAACAATGCAGTGAGCAAAGAGTGAGGATGCTAGTTTATCTGGTTACAATGCAAATAATAACAATGCATTTGATTTATATTGTGCTCCTTTGGACACTCAAAGACACTGTACGGTACATTATTCATTCACCAAACCCTCTGTAGTGGTATAAGCTGCTATTGTAGCCACATCTGTCTTGGCTGCTGGACTGCTGGAAGCGAGGCTGCCAGTCTGTGCCATCATCACCACCTATTCCTCATGCAACACATTAGAAAAAGTGGGTAAAGTGTCTTGCCTCTAAGGACACTATGAAAGTTTCAACAATTCCTATTCCTCCACATTGACAAACTGGCAGCATTCTCAGTTCTGACCAAAAGTGTAGCCACAGACCAGTGATATGTGCCGTCATTTGTTTTATTCACTACAACAAAGAGACAGTTTTTTGCATTAAGATTATAATTTGGTGGCATAGTCCTCACAGAAAAGCTAAATGCAAAACACATGTTGATTTCATTTTGAACTTCTTCACATTTGTGCTACAGGCTTTATCTCTACGACGTCTCAAGTAAAATGACATTAGTGCTTTGTAAAGTAAAGACCAAAGCTTCTTCGCATTCTTGCTCCATGTGCTAATGGTAAACAAATGACAGCACATGTTTGTATAAGAAACATCTTCCTCTGGTGTCCATTTTAAAGTGACGTCCATTGTACTTTTATGACAAAAATGCACTAGTTCAACCTGAAACACTCGCATAAGGAAAACATGTCAGCATATTCAAATGTACTATTAGTTTTTAATAAGGGCTTTCCATTGACTTGCATGTACTTGTATAAATATATTTTGTTTGCATTTTGTTGATTTGGAGGTCCACACGTTTATCTGGAACTGGCTCTCACTGGAAAACGAAGACACAATGTCATGAATATATGAATCTGATTGGTTGCGGAACAAACTGAAACACCTCATTTTCTTTACATCCAGTTTGAATAAAAGCAAACATCTTCAGCTAAAACTGGCTGAAGTGCATCTGTCGGTGTTGCTATGTCTGTTTTGGTTCTCTGGGGAAGTTTACCTTTAGTTTCCACACAAATCTCGATGCTGCTTTGTGATTGGTCGACCAACCAGCGTCCAGGCCCTATCGCACCAGAGGGAGCGTGCCAAGGGACTCGTGAATTTGTGAACTCACAAATGTTACGAGAAGGTTAAAGTTATGCTTAAATGTGCACTACGAAACATTTGAGGTGAGGGGGTCTGCTTCCTGCTTGTCTCCATGGAGATATTATTGCTTTGCCTGGTCACGGTATTTAATGTATCCGCTACTACCTTCAACTACATGTTTTAATTGCTACCAAATTCTTCGGTGATAAAGTGCAACATAAAACACTGAATAATAATTTAAAAAAACAGGAACAAATCATAGCTATTATAAGTACAAATACGAGAATGCATAACGTTAAAAAAGATATGCTTAAAAATAAAATAGTCTTAGAGGTAGATATATACAGCAACAATAGAACAACAGTGCAAAAATGACTTATTAAGGTGACTGGTATTATAAATATGCTGAATCCCATTGTGTAAAATATTCCAGGCAGAGCAATAACATCGTTATGGAAACCAGCGGTAGAAAAGTTACATAGTGCACCTTTAGGGTTAGTGTTTTCCTATGCAAGGGTCTTTTCACAAGTAAATCAGCTCGTTTATGTTAGAGTTAACGTCAGAGGTACTTACAGTAATAACCAGCCAGAGAGGATGCAACTATCTCACGATCTTAATGCCAAAAAACTGTCTGTTTGTTGTAACGAATAAAACAAACGAAGGCACATATCAGCGGGCCACGACTACACTTTTGGTCAGAACTGAGAATGCTGCCAGTTTGTGAATGTGGAGGTTGAGGAATACGTTTGAAATGAAGAGATAAAGAGATAATCTTCTGGCGTTCCTAAACCGATTCTCTCCATCACTGCCTATTTAGAGAAAGGATTAAAAAAAAAACTAAAACTTGCACCCTCTCTCTCTCTCTCTTTCTCTGTTTTTCTGTTTCATGTGGTTACTGGAACAACAATGTATTCGCGGTGCTAAGGCCTTTGATGTCGCTGCATTCAGAGATCCGTCTTAAACTGGAGGAGAAAAGAGCGGGCGAACAAGACCCAGTAGACATAGTAAGCTCTCTCCCTCTCTCTCTCTCTCTCTCTGGCAAGGCATCTGACATCTCTCAGCAAAAGACAAATTCGGTTTCGGCTGTTAAGTCGTCAGTCAAAGCCGCACAAGTTTTCTCTCTCTCCTCCCTCTCTCTTTCTCTGTCCCCCTCTTATCTCTCTCTCTCTGCCTTCTCTCGCTGCCTCCCTTATCCCTCTGTCTCCTTTCTCTCCCTCTCTTTCTCTCATTTCTGAAGGCCGCTTACACGCTTTTCAAACAATAACAGTTCAACCCTCCCTCCCTTCCCAAAAAGAAGGCCCCCTCCTCAAGTTTGGTCCCGTTGCCAGATCGGTACACATGCCAGCACATCTTTGAGAAAGCCTTGAACCCACTACAAACGCTAGAAGCATTTTGTACGCCCGCAGAAGAATAAGGGGCCCATGGTGAGGCCCTGTAATTAAACTAGATCTAATACTGTTATATGTGAGGACTCCAAGAGCATTTCACTATAAACTGAAGGGCTGTTTAAGACCAGGGTGCACACTGACTGGGGGCTTCAGGTAAACTTTGTCTTGCCCACTACAGATTTATGGTAAAAACAGATCTAATAGGATCTAATTATAAAGTGCTTTTCTTTTGTACAAACCAGGAGGCTGTGCTTGGTGCGCTACTAGAGAGTTATTAGCATTAATGTACTGTGCTGGTTACCAGCAATGTGTGACTTTTCTTTATTAAGATCTTCACATGTGCTGCTGTTCCCTACTACTACTACTACTGCATACTACTACTACTACTACTACTACTACTACTACTACTACCACTGCATACTACTACTCCTACTACTACTACTAGTACCACTACTACTACTTCTACTACCACTACTACTACCACTGCATACTACTACTACTACTACTACTACTACTACTACTACTACTACTACTACTACTACTACTACTACTACTACCACTGCATACTACTACTGTTACTACTACTACTACCACCACTCCATACTACTACTACAACTACTACTACTACTACTACTACTACCACTACCACTACTACTACTGCCGACTACTACTACTACTACCACTACTACTATTACCACTACATACCACTACTATTACTAGTAATAATAATAACTATAATCAATACGCTTTTCACAACACTCAAAGACGCTTCACAATAGTACTACCATTATATCACTACAACTACAACCAATACTGCTACTACCACTACTACAACTACTACAACTAGTACTACTACTACTGCCACTACTACTATTACTACATACCACTACTACTACTACTACTACTACTACTACTACTACTACTACTACTACTACTACTACTACTACTACTACTACCACTACTACCAGTAATAATGTCTGTATGGAAACTACATACCACTACTACAACTACTACCAATACTGCTACTGCCAAAACTTTTACTAGTACTACTAATACCACTACATACCACCACTACTACTACTACTACTAGTTTATGTCTATGACGGGATAATTCCAAGTTAAAAAATATTGACCGAACCGAGCTTTAGACGAACACTTTGAAAACGTTGGTTTGAGAGTGGTTTAAAGACAACAGTATGTACCTGTCTCGCTCATGAAGTAGTGTTTAAAGAGGCCGGACATCTTAAATCCATACAGGATCTGCTCAGTGTCAGATTCTTTTCCAGCGACACAACAATTAACCAAATGTGAGTCAGATGTGACGTGACCCCGTCTGAAGGCTGGATGTGGAGAAAACACACAGGTACTTTCCCACTCGTCTGTGTAAACTACAGCCACGAAGAGCTTCTGTGAACACATACTTCTAACTTCTTATTTTTGTTATAATGTACATCATTCTCACATCTATTACTGTGGACACGGGCCACCAGTGCTAGCATGTGACTGTCCATTCATGTAAGTTGTCTACTACTACTACCACTACTACTACTACCATTACATACCACTACTAGTACTACTACAAACACTACATACCACTACTAGTACTACCATTACATACCACTACTAGTACTACTACTAACACTACATACCACTACTTCTACTACCATTACATACCACTACTAATACTACTACTACCGCTACATACTACTACTACTACTACTACTACTACTACTACTACCACTACACACCATTACTAGTACTACTACTACCGCTATAAACCACCACCACTACTACTACCATTACATACCACTACTAGTACTACTACTACCGCTACATACCACTACTAGTACTACTACCGCTATATACCACTGCTAGTACTACTACTACAACTTCATGCCAGTACTAGTACTACGTCTACATACCACTACTAGTACTACTACTACTGCTACATACCACTACAACTACTACTACTACCACTAATAGTACTACTACTACCGCTACATACCACTACTAGTACTACTACTACTACAGCTACATACCACTACTAGTACTACTACTACCACTACTACCACTACTACTACTACCACTACCACTACTGCCACTCCTACTACTACTACCACTACATACCACTACCAGTACTACTACTACCGCCACATACCACTACATACCACTACCAGTACTACTACTACCGCCACATAACACTACATACCACTACTAGTACTACTGTGATGGAAGGTCTTTTGTGCTTTGCCAGGAATGTTCCACAGTATGTCTTTAAAACTACGTCACTTCACCTAACAAGTCCGACAGTGGTTTTAGTGCTTGAAAAATCTGCATTGTTACTGTGAGTGGGAAGCAGTGGTGGAAGGTAACAAAGTAAAAGTAATTGAGTACTGTACTTAAGTAGATTTTTTTAGGTATCTGTTCTTTACTTAAGTAAATTTTACAGTAGGCACTTTTTACTTTTTTACTTCACTACATTTGAGGGCAGATATCTGTAGTTTCTACTTCATTACATTTTTTAACTAGACTGAAAAGTAAAAAGTATGTTTTTATATGATATGAGGGGTTATTTTTACTTGAGTAGATTTTTTTTTTTTTTTATGTGATATTTTTACTTGAGTTAACTTTTTACCTCGATATCTGTATTTTTACTTAAGTGTTTCACCCACCACTGCTTGTGAGAGAGACTGTAAGTGGCTTTTCTCAGAGTACTGGTAATAATATCTGCATGGAGACAAGCAGGCGGCAGACCCTAAACTAAAAAAAGTTACGTAGTGCTCCTTTACTTTGAGAAAAAAAAAAAACAGTGTGCTCTGGTTTTAGTTTCTTATGTGAAACTTGCCACCTGCCTAACCACACCTGCCCACCACAGACTGTTCAAAACGCAACACCGGTCAGTTATTAGGCCAAGACCCAAAACAAACTCACACAATATCATTTAGTTTTTTAATGCCCCAAATTTCTCTCTAATTTGTATTTTATTTGGAATATTATGTACAATTTTCCATCATTTTGAATTCAAGCCCAGGATTTGTCAAAGACTCTGCAAACATAAAAGTGTGTGGGATTTTCTTTCAGACCACAGGAAGTCATCTGCTGCCAGCGCATACTCCATGGTCCACATTCACAGATCCGACTCGTGATCCTAACGTTTTCTGACACTCTTTACCACACGGCCCATTCACGGCCCACTGTAACATGTCCAGAGCAGCCCGGGGTGGAAACATACTCACATTTAGTACTTAGACTAAAGTACTGTTACATGACAAAACACTGCAATTACAAGACTCAGAGTTAGTGTTAAAGCCCACTGTGTAACATCCAAATACTCCAGAAATACAAGTCAAAAGTACAAATAGTAGGAAAGTAAAAAGTACAAATAATAGTTAACTCAACTGTGCAAATAGTAGTAAAGTAAAAAGTACAAATAGTAGTAAAGTAAAAAGTACAAATAGTAGTAAAGTAAAAGTACAAATAGTAGTAAAGTAAAAAGTACAAATAGTAGTAAAGTAAAAAGTACAAATAGTAGTAAAGTAAAAGTACAAATAGTAGTAAAGTAAAAAGTACAAATAATAGTTAACTCAACAGTACAAATAGTAGTAAAGTAAAAAGTACAAATAGTAGTAAAAAAGTAAAAAGTACAAATAGTAGTAAGTAAAAAAAGTACAAATAGTAGTAATGTAAAAAGTACAAATAGTACTAAAGGAAAAAGTACAAATAATAGTTAAGTTAACAGTACAAATAGTAGTAAACTAAAAAGTACAAATGGTAGTAAAGTAAAAGTACAAATAGTCCTAAAGTAAAAGTACAAATAATAGTAAAGTAAAAGTACAAATAGTAGTGAAGTAAAAAGTACAAATAGTAGTAAAGTAAAAGTACAAATAGTAGTAAAGTAAAAGTACAAATAGTAGTGTAGTAAAAAGTACAAATAGTAGTAAAGTAAAAGTACAAATAGTAGTAAAGTAAAAGTACAAATAGTAGTAAAGTCAAAAGTGCAAATAGCAGTAAAGTAAAAAGTAAAAAATAGTTGTAAAGTAAAAAAAAAAAAAAAAGATGCTACAAGTGTGAGAAAGTAACTATACGATATTATAAAAAGCAGTAAATGATTATTTTAGATGAAAAAGGTACACCACTTCTCTGGTGTGTTTCCTGCATGTGTTCATGGAGATGTTATTGCCTTGCCGGGAATGTTCCACAGTATGTTTTTACATAAACACATGTATCTCCATGACAAGCAGGTGACATCAGGCCAAGTCACGGCTCAGATCTGAGGAGAAGCAATTCAGAATGTATGTTTTTGAAGAAATTTTGGGGTAACACAAATACAAATACCTGTAATTCAATAAATGCAACATAGATAAGTTTAAGACGAGCCAAAGCAGAGGAATTACCATGGCGATAAGCAGGTGATGCAACCCCCACCTGAAAAGGGCTCATATCACGCTGTTTTCTGATCTGTGTTATAATGTTGTTTCCTCATCACAAACAGACTTGGAGTTTTGTTTCATTCACACATGTTTAACACAAATCCTGCATATTTAAGCTGAGTTCTTCTCTCAAACAGAAAACACTCTGTTCCACCTTGTGATGTCATGTGGTAATACAGGAAGTGCTCTGCTGTGTTTTTAAACTCCACACAACTTTATTAGAATCATTTGGATAATTTCAGCCCTGGAATAGCCCGTCCCTACTGAACTAAAGGTAAACAATAGCTATTAACTGTAAAACTACCACTGCATGACTTCATAAGATTGTATAAAGAGGTGTGAAGTGCGTCTGCCGTCACCCACAGCATCAGCTTCAGTCAAACGAAGCTCGGAGAGGCTAACAGTTATAGGGGCGAATTTGGAGCCGAGTTCCTGACCGCAAGTATCATAGTAACCAAAGAGCCAATCCAGAGCCAGGATGTTGAAGGTAACGCCCCTTCCCAGCTACACTGCTGGTTACCAAGGAGCAAGTGCTTAGCAACGCTGTCAATCAAACCTGTTACTAATGCTAACGGGAGCAACCTCGGGGAAAGAAGGCACCTGATTTGTCTGTTATTAATGTTTATATCTTGATTTACGGACAAAATAGAGAAATAAGAACACGAGGATCATGCAGAGTGGGTTAATATGAACATTTCAAGACCAAACTGGAGATTAGACAGACCGTGATACTAATAAAGGGTTACTCAAACATGTGTGAAGGTGACAAAACATAACTCCAGGTATGATTTTGAGGTGGTAACAACATTATAACAGGACTTAAAGCTCACACGAGTCAATTTTGCATAATATTTTAAGTTATATTCAATGTCAAGCACATAGCGACATTGTAATTTGCTCTGGAAAACAACAACTCTACTTAATTACTCAACAAAACACCTTTCCCAAGTCCATACAATAAAAAACACTGCTTATAAGAAGAAGTGGAAAAATAGTGATCAAACAAGCATCATCAGAGCTGTCACCGCTGCAGCAGAATGTAAAGTGACACACTTCTAGCACAGCCGTGTCCTTCCCAGGGGCAAAGTTACCCTTTCAACTCATAGACGCTTTTATTTAGTCACAAACAACAACAAGACCAGAGCTGAGGCTACAGAGGAGAGAGACTACAGGAGAAACTGGAGAACACTGTCCATTTTATAAGTCAATTAAAACACGACTGCATCAAAGTTATACGACGATTTAGTCCAGCTTTTTTTTATGAAGGATTAAGTCAGGGTATTTGTATATTTTTACTTGCACAGTTTAAGTAATTTTTCGATAACTATATTCAAAGTACTTCTAATATTCTAGTTATATGGTTAGATTTAAGTCATAGAAAAGTCAAATAACTGAGGCGCTCAAAATGGTTATACAATTAAAAGCCTTGTCTGAATTTGAAACTGAGCTCTTTATATTATTATTTTGATAACATATGTTTGTTCTCCTGCTGTTCTTAATTAACTGTATGTTGCAACACTGGAATTTCCCCATTGCGAAACAGATAAAGATGATCTTATCTTATTTTATCTTACGTGATCTTTAGTGTTAATAATATGAATAGGTTGCACTTTACATTTGAAAAACAAATCTCAAAGTGCAATAGATGTTAGTTTTAAATTGTGAAATGCTCTGGCAACAAAACATATTTTTCCATTGTTCTAAAACCCCATGGAAAATATATCACTATGACGCAAGGCCACTAGGGGTGCTGTTTTTCTTGTCAGTGCAAATAATGTAAAATATATAATTTAAAAAAAAATATAAGATGCATTAATTCATAGTTATTTGAGGAGTGACACATAAAATAATAATCATAAAAAAATATTTAAAAAAAAATAAATAAATAATAATAATAATAATAATAATAATAATAATAATAATAATAATAATAATAATAATAATAATAATAATAATAATAATAATAATAATAACAATAATAATAATAATAATAATAATATAAAAAAATCACTCCCATATCCATGTGGGCTGATTTGGGCACTCTGCAGTATGCTTTCACTCCACTAGGGGAGCTTCAGTGAGCAATGCTTTTTTGTCTTACTTTACCCCTCAACACTGTTTATTTGGAGGAACCATAATCTTACTGACACAAACATTCATACAGCAGCACCCAGACACCGAAGACAAGGTGGGGTAAGTGTTTTGCTCAAGGACAGCGCAAGGAATGAAAATTGAACCACCAGCTGTTGGATCAGTGGGCAAACTTTCTCCCAATTTACTCCCATTTTACGGTGTTGATATAGACGACTACAATATTTCGTCATAGTTTTTGTTAATGTCATGTTTTCACTCTCACTTAACTAAGTAAAAACCGAACAAAAAGTATCATCATAATTAATCACAATGACTAAAGCTAGGACCAAAACGACATACATTTTTGTCAGCTAAAACGAATGCAAGAAACAAGACTAAATCCAAATTGCACTAGCTGATAAAAGTGTTTGGAAAATTGAACACTTTCCGCCATAAACGCAAGAGTTAAGTGTTATTATATGAACTGTTACAAACGTGACTGGAGCCCGATACCCGTATAGTGATAATTATTATGGTTTGTGGCTATAGAAACATCAGGGAGCTCGAAATGATTGAAATCAAACAGAGCCCTGGCATGACCTCAAGGTTGTGTTGATCTGTCAAACACAAATGGAGACAGACAAACTGGCACGGAGCACAGTACCCGCAGCTCCGATGTCCTCATAGGGGTTAACTGATCTAAGGTCACGTGACAGCACAGTGCACACTACTGCACTTTACCTACATGTACTACACAAACAATTACTGCCCCGGCAAATCCTTTATGTAAGCCCTTTTATTGTATAAGCAGTGGTGGAAAGAGGACTGAATATGGGTATACACAAGAACACAAAAGTGAAATGGCAAAAATGCTGTCAAATTTGTCAAAAAGTATGCATGAAAAATAGGCTACAACTTTTTAAAAAGCAATGTTAGTCCTTTAACAGATTAAAGCTGATCGAAGTTGGGACAATTCGTTCTTGTGCTGTTCTCGCAAGCTAATTATGGCTAGAATTATGCTCAATTAAAAGTGCAATGGTTTAAAAAAGTCTGCTAAAAATGATCAAAACAAAAAAAATGATTCCACCACTGTGTATATGTCACCGTTTTAATGACAATTAATCTTAATCGAGGAGCAGAAAGAACACGTGAAAGAAATGACATGTTTAATGGCCCAGATGATGATGATGATGATGATGATGGCGAGGATGTGGCTCACCTGTATTTTGTCACACATTGTGGAGAAGGTGAAGTTTGATTTCTGGCTCAAAGAATTTCCTCATTGTCCTTCACTATGCAGTTCCTGAAAAGAAAAGAAAAGAAAAAAGCTTAATATCAAGTTATCTTTTTAAATTATTTTCACTGTGACCTTTAGTAACTTCACAAAACATCTTGTAACTATGTCACTTTTCTGGTTAGTGTCATATTACAGTAAAGCTAGTTATGTCATATATATCAACTATGTGCAAAGATGAGGTTTGGTTTGCGTTCTTGCTTCTCTTTAGCTCTCTGCACTCTCTCAGTCCTCTCACCTCTGGAGCATACTCTCATACCCATCCATCACCATATCCCTTTGTGTGCTTCCTTCATGTTCTCCTTATCTTTTAACTTGTTCCTGAATGTAAAACCACTGAGGAGGAACACTTGACACAGCTCTCACACGACGGCCCAGTGTGTCTATGGGTCCATCCCTCAGTAGTGGTTCCCTGGTGGTCCCCTCGTGTGTGTGTGTGTGGATGTGTGTGGATGGGTATTAATCACAGTGTGGGGACTAAAATCTATGCATACGCCTCGATCATGGAGACCCGGCTCACTTACGGGGACAAAGACTAGGTCCTTGTCACGCGAATCCTTTATTATTCTGTCAACAACATGATTTAAAGTTCGGATATGGGTTCAAATAAGTCAAAGTGCATATGGCAGGAAGTAGCGCTGAGTTGTACAAGACAATACCTCTACATGTGTCATCGTCAAAACCAGAAATTGTATTCAAAATGCAGGGAAACTGTATGCGGAAGAACACGCATTGTGCAATTTAGACATTTTTGTGTTAAGTAACAGCTATGCATGTCTTATCTATCATAATTATCATCATGTTAATTATGTTTTAGTGAAATTAGTAGTCCAACATGTCATATGCACTTTAAAAATCCCATATTACACTATTCTCATCACATCTAGAGTTGTGTTTTGTTTCATTCGCACATGTTTAACACACTAACCCTGCATATTTAGGCTGAATTCTTCTCTCAACCTGAAAAAACTTCCACCTTGACATGTTATGTGGTAAAACAGGAAGTGCTCCACTGTGTTTTGATGATTTTATCCCTGGAACTGCCAGTCTCTGCTAAACAAAAGGTAAAATGTAGCTGTTAACTTGAAAACTACCACTTCATGACATCACAAGGTGGAACAGAACATTTTTCAGCTTTGGAGAAGTAGACAGACTAATAATTAAGGATTACTCAAACATGTGTGAATGAAACAAAACACGACTCCAGGTATGTTTTTGAGGCGGTAACAACATTAAAGTAAACAGTAAAGGTCACAAGGGTCAATTTTTAGGAATATGACACCTTGTTCAGGTTAGGGTTAGAAGTGACTGTGGTTATGGTTAGGATCGGTCTCCAGGAAATGAATGAAAGTAAAGGTAATGTCCCAAAAAGCATGTAAACCCAGCGTGTGTATGTGCGTGTGTGTGCCTTCACTCATCCATGCACACTCACGTCTAATCAACAGCAATTACCCCCGGCCTCTTGAGGGGCCAGCAAGCCGTGAGATAATGAAGACACAGGGCCGGGCTTTATTTGTATTTCACACCCTGCTTTTGTGGCCTGGACACTGCCCTCATGGATCACTGAATAAGGAATGCAAGGGTGGAAGTTGTAGCGGGATATGGGTGCACTTTGGGGGCTATGGCGACACAGTTGTGATGTATGAGGCCGTGCAGAGTGGGGGGCTGATTAAATGGAGATACTGCGGCGGAATCAGGGCCCATACAGAGTTCTCAGGGTGTCAGTGTGTGATTGAGTTACAACTCCGAACTATTCAGTGGTTACAAAGAAGACTATCAAGTATTTTGAAGGGCTAAAAATGATGTAAGCTGCTTGTGGTTTTGTTGTTTTTTTTTATTTATTTATTCTTAAGTACTGCAACCACAACTGAACCTGTGTTGCATGTCCAATGTAATGAAGGATAAATCAACAACTGTAAAAGCTAGACTTGATTTGAACACGTTAATCTTATATCTGGGGACACAGAGCTGTCATGTTTAGGGTATTTAAAATCAAAATCCTACATACTGCTAATAAAAGTGGCATGAAAACTGCATATATATATATATAGTCCCAAATGTAAGGAACAGTGTGGACATCCGCACACAGCCCATGGGTGCCATAGCAACTGACAATTCAAAACTTATTGTTTTGTCTTTTAAATGTGTCAAATACCTCGAAATAGCTTGTCTGGGATCCAGAATACACACTTCTGCAATACTTTACGAAGATGTGAGTCTGATCATTAGTGAATATTCTTGTTTTCAAATGGGAGTGATTGAGAGGATTAGCGCATCGAGGGCATGCATGGTTCGTCTGTATCAGAAATAATTTTAAAAATATAACAGGCGATTGAAAAACATCATGGATTTCTGCAGAATCAATGAGCAAAGCACTAAACTCTGTAAATCTAAGGTGAGATAAATTTGATTTCATTTGTAAATCAAAGGTGACCAATGAGCTCCTTTGTTTCACATGTGTCACTGAAAAAACATTTGATTGCATGTTTCATAGACGACATAGGGACCAAACTGATATCAATCTATATAAAAAAAGACAGAGCGATATCATTTTAGATTTGCCAGGCAATAAAATAGCTCCAATAAAGAAAAAGGACACCATAAATACTTGCTTATTGTCTGACAAACCTGTTGAATTTGCCCTATCCTCCTGGATAAAATACTGTGTCCAGCCTCTCCATCCTCTGTTCTTCCTCCTCAGTCTGCGACACTGGAGCTGCCTATAAGAGACACACAAACCAGCCACACTGTTACAGACGATAGACACGAAGATCATTTACATAACAAGGGAAATGCTGGATGGAGTTTTGGAGGCTTGCACCTTGTAATCTTAAACAGTTGGACAAGCAGTGCCAGTCCCCAGTGAGAATCAGGCTCACAGCATCAGAGGTAAAAATAGCATGTATATATGGGAGAGAGAGGAGAGGACACCCTTTTTCTACCCCCTCATCTGACCTGAAGGGAAAAAGTCTGCATGAAAAAGTGAAAAAATTATCTATTCAAATGCCTGGAAACAATCCGTGGACAATGACACATCAATCAATCCTCCCTGAACCGGGGGTGGTATGTTTATAGAAATTCTGTCCATCTGGGGCAAAACATTACATCTTTATTCTCAGCGATGGCAAAGAAAAAGAAAGGAAGCAAGTTCACAAGCGAAAACTTAAAATTCAGCTTTTTTCTCTCTTCTCTCTCGTCTTGATTTTTTTTTTTTTTTAACTCAAATCCCAGCGTGAATGTGTCGGCGAGCTCGTGGTATGCAGCAAGATGAAAAGTAAAGGCCATCCCTTTGAAATCCTCCTCAAGTCAAAATTACCATTTCATTTCAAGTCCGGCCAAGGAAACCGGAGGAGCGGGGCCACTGCTAACTGCTTTGGGCATATCGTTAGTTATTGTGTGTAAACTTGGTAGCGCTAACATTGTTGCCTGGGAAAATGGATTGTGTGGGTGGTGGATGTGAGCCGTTGGAGCAACCACAAAGGGAGAGATCAGGCCTATTTTCTCAGTAGGAGGAACACATAAAAGTAAAAATAATGCCCATTATTACAGCAAAAGCAACATCAGACTTCTTTGCTCAAAACAGAGTAAAAGTTGTCTCGAAAAGCGGAACCACGCAACGCTTGACCCCATTTACTGCTTTTTTCTGCTTTTGCAATTAGTACGCCATTATCCGAGCGTGTTCTCCGTGCACGGCCCTATCCTGTGGTTTTATTTAGTTATCTTAATTTACCTCAACGTAGCATTAGCGTCAGTAAACTGTCGACCTACAGTGAAGGCCCGGCTCCTAACGCAGTCAAAACAGCAGTAATTAAGAGTTTATGTTAACGACGGCTGCTTATGGGATGGAATAAAACAGAGAGATCCAGACACAGACGATTCCTATAGAGATTTAAAGGGCTAATAAAAACAGCTACACTCAAAGTTCTCATTCATTTATTCACTTGCATTGGGTTTGGTAAGCTTTGTGTGTGTGAGAGAGAAAGAGAGAGAAACAAAACAAGAAAAACAGCGTGATGTGTATTCAGTGCTTTGGATCATGAATAAATAAATACATATTACTGCGTTAAAAGTTTCTTTTAGATGTATTTGACAGTAAAGTAATAAACTGTGTATGAGTGGTCCAGGCTGCTCAATTGTTTTATCAATTTGCCACACTGCCCCCTAGTGGACAATTGTATAATTAGATTTTTCTCTAAAGCTGAGAATATGGGTATTTTCAGCTGCTTGTTGTGTTGCATTTAACACACTAAAATATCATTATGACAACTAAATGAAAGTTTCGTGAAAGTAAACACTTTAGCTGACAAGGCTGCTCACTAAATGCTTTCCTCTTGTTGTAAATCGGTGAACTGATTTCTCTCAGTTTTGTTTTTTTTTTTTGTCAAGATTTTCGCTTTTTTTTTTTTCGTCATTTACACATAATACTTCAAAGCTGAATAGGGCAAGTTGGGGTGACAGTGGCTCAGTAGTTAAAGAAGTGGTTTCAGAGGATTGATTCCCACTCAGACCAAATTCTGAAATTGTGTCCTTAGGCAAGACACTTCAGCTGCATTGTGTAGTATAAATGTGTCTATGTAATCCCTCACTCCTCCAGGTATGACCCATAGTATAGTGTGGTCAGGGGGGCTGGTGAGGCAGATTGGTGTAAGGCATTATTATTATTATTATTATTATTATTATTATTATTATTATTATTATTATTATTATTATTATTATTATTATTATTATTATTATTATTATTATTATTATTATTTTTATTCATTTCTTTTTTTTTATTTTTTTATTTTTTTTTACCTTGAACCCTAGCTCAGTATATAGAAAAGGGTCCTCTAGGGGTAGCACTGTGGTTGCACTCTGCAGGCTCCTCCATTTGCCCTGAAGAATAGGTGAGCAAAGTTTGCATTATACTAGATCCACATTACAAAGTTTTAATACTTCTCGTTGATCCTAAGCTACCATCAACTGAAATATCTCCCCTGCAGATGCCTCTTATCAACATATTTAACAGAATTAGGCTGGAAATAAGGGCGTGGAGGCTGCACATTTGATTCATGAGCAGTGGGGAAGGCAGCAGACCTGTTGACTGTGTTCTGCTCTGACAAAAGAGTACATCTAATCTTAAACATATGGGCCCAGCCGGGATCGTCATGACAGCACGCTGAGAGGGGAAAAATATCGCCATCCACTCGCGTTTCTTCTCTCCCCAAAAAATGCTTGTCTGCTCCTTTACATCCTGGAAGTGCTTTGACGGTCCGAGACTTTGAAAACTTGAAAATAACCCCATATGATTTGAAGAATACATCATAAGATTAGTTCAACATTTTGTACCTTTAGCCACATGTTTCACTCTTGCATTTTTGAGGTTATCCCAGACAGTAATTAATATCAGCCAAATGTGAAAAGCATTATGTGATTCCTACCACTAGAGGGCTTTTTGAGGACACCAGATTACAACATTTAAAGACCGTTGTAAAAGTTTGATGGGGTGTTTTGACACAAGAAATAAATGGTTTCTTCGGCACAATAACTCCACTGACGCAAATTAGGGATATGTCATTTCTGTCTAATTACAGCAAGATGTGTTTCTGACAGTAGGAAGTGTTGGGCGTTTTGATGACCCAATATGGTGGTTTGGAAAATCCCTAATTAAACTAAAAAGCTTGATGATTTCACTGGCTCAAATACAATAATATATAATAAACCCAAAGTCATTTACAAGCTTTTAGTTATCCAAAATGAATATAGAGCATTCATATGATGCATAGTTTTTTTGAGTAACTTTTGAGAGGATACCGTAATAATACCAGTGTACCATAATAATTGTTAAAAGTTAAATTTGTTGGTTTATGTCGTCCCTTTTATCAGTAATAAAAGTGTGAAAAGAACTGTCAAATGGAAATATGCAGTTGTTTCTAAATCTCTGTTATACTGAAGTGATAATGTGGCTTATTTGTGGTTTTCAGATTCAAGAATGTGATGAAGTCATACTCCCAGATGGGGGGCAAGATGAAGATTTCCCCCATAAATTCATCCTCAGTGGGTTGTTTCTTCAGACAGATATAGCGGGCTCCCTGGGGGTGCACAGTGTTTGTCCACAGCTGAGTAATGCTCAACTCCACACCTCAAGATGAACTCTCTGTGTGTTAGGGTTAGGGAACACAGCTGTATCACTGAGTTACACTGGCATGTTTCTTATTGTATACATGGGCATAGGGTTGGAACTGGCAAGAATGTGTATGTTATTGTCCCTGTGGGGAAATTTGCCCCACCCAATAACATAGTGGAACATTCTCGCCAATTGGCTCTGTATTCAACGACAGCCGGCTAGTTCCAATCAGACAGACAGTCACCCCGACCCTTTCCAGCATAATGTAATGTCTGTGAGGTTTTTCAATAAATAATCAATCAGTCAATAAATCCTGACAGACAGTGGGCAGGGAGCAGCAGGTGGATGTCACTGACAATATGTTAAACACTTTACATATGTGAGGAAAACTTCACCTAAGCGACACTCCTGCTTTTACAAAGGTACGTCTTTGTGTGTCAGTGCTAATGCCAACTTCTATTAAAAGGTTAAATGTAACATAATAACAAAGTTCAGTTTGTTGTAAGGACGACCCAATTATTTTTAGGTGTAGATTTCAATCAGTAGTGCTATTTAAATATTTATTAGGCTCTGATATTAGCATTAGCTCCAACACACAAAGACATACCTTTGTAAACACTCAAGTGTCCTTCAGTTTTCCTCACATTGTAAAGTGTTTAACGTGTTGTCAGTGACATGCACTCACAGTTCCTTGTTCACTGCCTGATCTGTCAGGATTTAGTTATTTTTACACAGGAAATGGTCGTGCAGACTGTCCTTCTGATTGGAACCATCCGGCTGCCATTGTGCACAGAGCCAATTCCAGCCTTATGCCATCTGCATTTGACCAATACTTACAAGGTCGAATACAAGGTCATTATGACAACCTGTCGGAAACAGTGGGCAGTACAGCAGTGCAGCCCCAAGGACACAGACAAAGGATTAGTCTAAACTGAATCATGAGGAATATTCAGTATGAGAGTATTTCTTAATGGAGCACTCTGTAATGTTTCTGGGGGAGTGTACGCCACCTGCTTGATGAGATGTCATTGCTTTGCCTGGAATTCTCCACAGTATGGCATTAAACATATCTATCCTAATCACTGGTTTTATTGTTCATAAACACACTGTAATACATGCATGGTTTCATGGAGATAGATAAGTCTAATGCCATCGAGGAACCTGCAGGTAGTGGACCCTCCACCAGAAAAGTTACACTGTGCACCTTTAAACACATCTGCAATTGGTTAGGAAACTGACAAGAAATAATAACTGTTCCTTGTATCATTTCATAAGATTTGCTTTACGTACATTTACATAACATATATATATTTCCATGTTCCTCTCAGTATCACGCAGCTGTCTGCAGAGGAAGTGTTGCTGAAGTGTCTGTGGAGGAGGTTGAAAGGCAGGCTCTGGTGTTGCGTACACATTTGTACTTTGGGACCTTGTTCATTTGTTTTATCTGTACCACTTTTGGTGTCCTCCTGCTTCGTTTGTTTGGACTGGCCCGGGCTGTGTGGAGCTTGGCAGCAGCTCTCATAAGTTTAAACAGGGAGTGTAGAGTGTGGAAGTGTGGGGAAGTCTGGAGGATTTGAACGCTGTACAGAGCCAAGATGGTTACCTCTCCTCTCTTGCCCACGGGGCTGAGACTGTTCCAGGCCATGTGCACTAAAAGAGAGCAGAAAATAAATTAGGGGTGGAAGTATAGAGATTACCATATACATTGAATAACTCAGCTTTTGGGCTTTTGGGGTCTGAACAGTGATGGTGATGTATGTACAAATAAAGTTAAAGAAGATCTATTGTGCTTGAGTCTGCCTTATAGTTATAATCTATGACACTCGTGGATCATTATGCCATAACTTGCACTTTTTAAATCGCAATACTCATCTAAAACAACTTAATAAAAGAAACAGATCTGCTGACTTCCACATTATAAAACTGCAGTGCCCAATGAGAGCTGACACCGGAGTAAACATCATCACAACAAAGAGCCGTGCAGCTGTCGGTCTCTTCTATGGATAGCGGCAGATCATCGTAGTGAGAAGCAGATTTGTTTTCATTTGGACCAAAATGGCTGAATCCTACGTGTATCATTGATTAAGAAAACTAAATTGAAGAATGGTTTAAGTACAGAGCAGTGGGCATATACCAATGGTGGTTAAAATGGCGATTGATAGGTCTGCTTTAAAAATAGTTTATAATTCAAATTTTTCTAAAACCTTTTTTTCACTTGCACTGGTGTCTTGTTTGGCTACTTTATTTGACAAACTGTGTAATTAAAATGTGTTTATATTGATGTATTATCTTGTATTTGTCCGAAGTACAGTTCAAATGAGACTAAAGCAACAATTTACTCCAAACTTCTTATATTAACTTTCATGATATGTTTGCACAGGTATAACCTATAATTACCCCGCCTTGTTCTTCTTCGCTCATTGATCGCTGACCACATTTTGGAGGACGTATTGACTGAAAGAGAAGAAGTAGAAATCACGAGGTAAACAGAGTGGAGGTAGCAGACAGATGGAAACAAAGAGAATCTGTGGAACAAGAGCATCTCGTCTTACAGGAACCACGTGCTGCACACTTTAGCCGGTGACCTCTCCCTTTCTCTCTCCTCTGTTTGGGGCGAATGAGGGGGGATGTAGGGGGTTGATGTAGTGGACCCATCTGTCCACCCTGTCCCATCTCCATGACCATGTGCGCCTGCTGGACCGGAGCCAGAGCCCGACGCCCCCTTTTGTGGTGGCCGGGGCGGTGCAGTCGAAGTCCGCCTTTGATCTGCGGCCAACTATTCATCTCTAAAGGAAGAGGAAGAGAGAAAAAGATAAACAGAAAAAAAAAGACAGAGGGAGAGTGCATGAGGGGAGAAAGGGAGGGAGAGATATTGAGAGGAGCGAAAGAAGAGAAATGTCAATTCTGCTGCCAATTATTGAGAAGACATCAAGGTTTTCTATAAGTAAAGAGACAGAGAATAGAGATGGAGCAGTGGTGTAGTGCGCCCACTTATTATCACTCTCTATAATGCACTTATTTATTTATTTTTCGGATAGGTGACTTTAGGAGGTAATTAGATGGTGGGTCAAATGCAGCAGAGAAAATATTGAACTATCTTGCAGTGATGCCCCTGTATGTGGTTGTGACATTATTTGTATTAATGCATATTTAAATCTTTTTCCATTTGAATGTGTAAATGACGCTACTCACTTGTATGCGTTTATGTCGTAGAAATAGTTACTGTCAAACATCAAAGAGTTAACTGTTAATGTAAAAAAAAGAGAGAAGACACAGACGATGTGGGTCGGAAGAATGGCGCAGTTAAAGGTGATTACAGGTGCACTCGGGCTGTTGCTGGTCTCTCCACTCACGCTTTTATTTTCCTCATGTGCTCTGTACCATCACTATCTCTCGTCTCTGAAGTGTCCTTATAGTTTTCTGAGGCCTCAAATCAATAACAAGTAAAGGTCAGGCCTGTCGATCTATCTGGAGATTTCTAAACTGTGAGATTATATTAACAAGTATTTTAGCCTTTAGTGTACAGACAAAGCATGCGTTTACAGAAAATAAAATATAAAAGTAATATAAAAGTATGGCATCATCTCACTCAAGAATCAGAAAGTTACTGATAACTGTGTTCCCATCTTAAAGGTGCGCTACATTTCTGTCTGGGTACTAACTGCTAACACATGACATGTTTAGATCACCGCTTTACCTTTGTCTGTTTATTCCTCATAATGTCATTAAACAAGGGGTGTCCAAACTATGGCCCCAGACCAGTTTCAGTCCTGCTGCTGAACGGCCCAATTGATCATAAGCAACACTTTTAACAGCAAATTAAACTATTTCTACCACTATATCCTCAAACATCACTTTGCATTGTGATACAGACCTAAAATGAATATGCTTCAAGCCTTATTAGTCCACAACGGCTCTGTCAAAACTGTGTATAAAGCACCACACTGCATTGATCACCGGTATGTGACCCTCCACTTCAAATATGTTTGAGATGTGGCCCTCCATTAAAAAAAAGTTTGGCCACTTCTGCATTAAAACTATCTTGCATTTATTTCATTTCACATGTTTTATTGCTAAAAAAAGAAAATACCTTGAAAAACATGCATTCTTTTAGCAGTTGCCTCTCTCAGGGATTGGCAAAATTAATGCCACACTGGAACATTCCAAGCAAAATAATATCATCTTCTACAGTACATGCACGTGGCTATCTTGGTCAGCCGTTACCAGCTAAAACTAAAACGTTACCACATGACAGACAGGTGAAAAGGTATGGATAGATACACATGAAACGTAGAAATAGCGCCATTTTTTCCCACTGCCTATGGAGACACACTACACTCTATGGTCGGGTTGTGCATTAGAGAGTGAGTCAGCCGCAGAGACAAACACATATACTGTTTGTCTTTCATGTCAGAAATAGATTGTTTTTGAAGCCAGCCTTTAAAATGCAGATGTGATGTCATTAACCAGGAGCAAGATGCAAGAAGTAAGAGGCCGGGTCTTGTGAAGTAAAGTGACAGCCTCAGGTATACCACACTGTTCTATATTACTATTTGAAAGCAATATTATATTCAGTTGTCAACTTTCTGAGTGTACTGAGACAGCTCTTCGGTATTTTAGTTATATATTACATGCACAAAAGTCACAAAATCAAAATGCTATGACATCAACCTTGTCTAAACCTTAATTCAAAATATGAGGGCAGCTGTGCACCAGATTAATTTAGAAGTATCTATTTTATGAATCATGAAAAGTACTCAAAATGGCGCCTACAAGCATCAAACTGGATGGTGGTTACTTTTGTTACTTAAGTAAAAGTACAGATACTGGAGCAAAAAAAAAAAACTCAAATAAAAGGAAAAGTATCACATGAAAAAAATCTACTTAAGCAAAAGTACTTAAAAATGTACTTAGTAAAAAGTTAAAAGTATTTCACACACATGTTGGTAATTTGTTAAAGTGTTAAATGCAGTGATGTTGATTTAAAAAAAAAAGACAAATGTTTTGGACAATAGCGACAATATGAATAAATTTCTTAATTTTCTTTAGAATTTTGTGTATTTATTTATTTATTTTAAGCCGACGGCTTGAACTCAAAAACTTTAGTCAGGATGTTACCACGAACATAACCCCTCATGTCATATGAAAAGTGCTTTTTACTTTAAGTGCATCTCTTGTTGCTGGGTTAGACTCCAGTCATCCACAAAACAAATCTATGATATTGATCTATGTCAAACCATATAAATGCTATTATTTTTGTAATTGTTTTCAGCAGTGCTACTGGACCTGGATGATTAACAGTGGGCATTAACTGTTACAGACCTAAGAGCATTGTGTTTTATAAGGCAGTATAAAATGATTATGTTTGCCATGGATCAGGAAGATCAGGATCAAGAGGTGAGGCAGTGACACAAAGATGACTGTGATACAACAGGTTCACTTAAACATCTGTGGAGAGGATAAAAGAGGCAGGCTACTGCTCCAGTGGAAGGCAAAGTTTGTCAGACAAGCTCAGGGCACTTTCTCTTTTGTTTTTACATTCTCTTAGGCGTTCCTTTGACATCTGTGAATAGAAAATAACATATCATTTGCAAAGAGAAAATAGGTTATAACTAGTAACAGTATAATATTACTGTTGTGTTGTTTAAATAAAATAATAATACTTCTAAGGTGCCCTTATCAGCAACTATGGACCTTTGGTGGGACATACGCTCCAACACTTTACATTAGGCTATATGTTTAAAAATATTTTCTGCAATGTACCGGGATATTTAGACAGCACACACTATGACTTCTGTGTCACATCGTTATCCAGCCCAGGTCACATGAGGACTCGTCTATTCAAACCAAAGGACCAATCCTGACATTTCAGTGTGGAGTGTGAATAGGCCTGTCACCATTACTACTATATCAACTTATTGTTCAATATATGGAAGCTGGAACAATCCTTTTTATATATCGTGGGTACTTTTTCTTTGTACTAGTAGAGAACTTTTAGATTTTTTCTGTTCTGCAATAAGATTTGAGATAGAGGGTCGAATAAATTGTTTCTAAGATCCATTATGTATACAAACTAACTACTACTACACTACAGGGGTGATCCTGCTTTGGGGTTAATGGGTCAGTTGCATAAATTATCTGTATTTTCTTCAGCAATATATATTCTATTTTGTCATGGTGACAAAATACACAAAAAACACTTTAAATGAGAGAAGTAATTTTGAATTTCTAATATAAATCTTATAGTATTTCTGTATTGTTCAGCATGTGTCCCTGTGGTGTTTGTGTCACTGTCTGTATATGCTGTATGTCCTCGTCTCATCTCCTCGTCTCATCTCCTCGTCCTTATGGACAAAGCTGCCATAGAAAACACAGTGGTCATTGATCACCAAGGACAACTCTCCCTACATCATCTTTTGTCTCTTCTCTCTCTGCTCTCTCTCTATCGCTCTTCCTCTCTCTTATGACTCTCTTCTCTGTTTCCCTCTTTTGTCTTCTCTAACTCCTCTCTCACTCGCTCTCTCTCTACCCTGTATGTTCACTCTTCTCTCTTCCTCCTTTGTCCCCCTTCTTTGTCTCGTTGCTCTATCTTTTCTCTCTCTCTCCTTGCTCTCTCTTTCCCTTCTTTTCCTTCTCTCTCTCTCCTCACTCTATCCTTTCTCCCTCTTTTGTCTCTTCTCTTTGCTCACTCTCTATTGCTCTTCCTCTCTCTTATCACTCTCCTCTTTTTCTCACTAACTATTTTGTCTTCTCTAACACGTCTCTCGCTCCCTCGCTTTCCTGTGTGTGCACTCCTTCTCTCTCTTTTCCTCTCTCCTTCCTTTGTTCCCCTCTCCCCCTCCTTCGTCTCCTCTCTCTATCTTCTCCCCTTTCCCTCATCTCTCTTCTCTCAACCCCTACTCTCTCTCCCTGCTTCCCTTCTTTTCCTTCACTCTCTCTTTCTCTCTCTCTACTTTTTTCGTGGCTATTTTCTCCTCACATCCCCAGACACAAGCCCAACATCCAAACTGCCTTTAAACATTCGTCCTATCCTTTGTTCCGACCATAAAGTACTTTTCTTGTTTCATTAAGTTTGCTGCTGTGGGATAGAGAGACTACGAAAGAGGGAAAGAAAGACAGAGAGAGAGAGAGAGTCTATTATAATGTGAATGATCAAAAACACAGCGTTTAAAAATCCAATGGCCGTGGGGCGAGCGAGGAGATGAGTGAAGGACAGTCGATGCTCCCTGATCTCCATGGAGACAGTGGCTGATATGAAACGAGTCAGACTTCTCTTGGATGTGCTCGGTTTAATTACAATGGTTTGAATATTCTGTGTAATTGGTCGGCCTGTTACATGTATGTTGTTCTTTCTCATGTTGTGGTCTAGTGTCAAAGTCATGCAATTACCGCCCATAGAAATGAATGTAGTGCTGCTAGCGTAATGGTCACTCTTGTGCTAAAAGATTAAATGCGTGTATATCTTCAGACTATTGTCACGTAGTACTATTTTGAATGGAAAACTAATAGTGAAGTTCATTGGTCACTTTTTTTATACAGCAGTTTTCCACCTTTTCACTTTTCACTTTACCCATTGAGGAACCACACACCACACCACACACACACACACACACTCATTCACCAATGTACTCAGACACTGGGGTTAAGTGTCTTGCCCAAGGATACAACAACAACATTCATCTGTGACAGTCGGGATTGCACCACCAACTTGCAGGTCAGTGGATCTGACCGCTCTACCAATGATGTTTATGTTGAAGGATTCTGTCTTTGGATGGAGGACGAACGCTCTAAAAAGTGAGCAACTGTCGCCTCAAGTCCAAATAGAAATGGATTTTTTTTTCTTGACTCAGCATAAAGCGTCATGTCTACTAGTTTGTAGAATCCTACAGCTTGAGAATGCGTCTGACAAAACATTTTATTAAAAAAAAAAGAAATCATGCCATTCAGTGTCAGACTATTAAAAACTGTAATAACTTAAAAAAACTAGTGTAAGATCACTTAGATCAGTTGAGTGGACTGGCTCATAATTTGATAATAAACTAATACAGCCATTTTTTTCAGTGGAAAAAATACCTCAGTAAAATAAATAAGGTGAACCTGTTGAAAGTGCACCCGATTGTCTCCATTAAGATATTAGTGTTTTTCTTGGAAAAAAAAAAAGTGTGTTATACATTTTTATTACTATGCAGTGAGCGGGTTCGCCACTTCATGGATCTGACCTGTAACTTGCTGTGGTGGAGTCATCTGCTTACCTGAAGATAGATAAGTTTAATATCATACTGCTGAAGATTAAGTTTAAAGTAAATTGTGGGGCTCAAGCAAGTGGTGTACCAGAAAAGTTCCGCAGTGCATCTTTAAATGAATGTTTCTGTTTGGCAGTAGTGTCAGTAGTCACCCCTCTAAAACCTTCAAATCAGGCTAGAAACCTAGGGTAACAGCCACATCAAATCAATAACAGCTTTTTACCATCTAAAAACATTGCAAAAATCAAAGGTAAACTGTCAAAACCAGACTTGGAGAGACTTATCCATGCATTTGTTTCCAGTAGGTTAGACTACTGTAACGTCCTGTTCACTTCCCTCTCCAAACGAGCCTTAAGACAGCTGCAGTACATCCAGAATACTGCAGCTCAGGTCCTGGCTAGAACCAGGAGGTACTTCACACATGTGTCCTGTGCTCAGGTCTCTGCACTGGCTCCTGTGGCTCAGAGAATAGACTTTAAAGTAGCTCTGCTTGTGAACAAGTCTCTCCATGGACCAGCACCAAAGTACATCCCTGACATGTTAGTGCCATATGAACCATCTCGGTCTCTGAGGACTTCAGGGACCTGCCTCCTGCTGGTGCCCAGAGTCAGGACTAAACATGAAGAATCAGTGTTTCAGTTTTATGCAGCTAAAACCTGGAACAATCTTCCTGAAGATGTGAGACAGACAATGTTTCAATCCAGGCTCAAAATGATTCTGTTTAGCTGTGCATATGACTGAAATGTTTTTATTCTGCACTCTTCTCTTTTAATGGTCATTTTATGATGATTATTTGTGATATATGGGATCCAAATCTCTTAGATCTGTTCATTTCAAAGAGCCGATCAAAAGACTGGCTCTTTTTATACTTATTTATATGGCAGAAGCTAAAGTGAGAAATTATTTTATACAAACTAATCACAGAGAGAATTGACCAAGGCTTAAATGTGTTTAAAAAGGTTCAAAATGAGAGTGGGACCGTGTTTACCATTTGGAATTATACATAATCTAAATAAAATGTTGCATGAAAATAAAAATTATTCAAAACATTTAACATTTTGTTATTATGATGCCAAATATGTTTTTTGTGCACAAAGCTCGTGTTGTGTTGTCTACTCTGCCTCTGTGCTGATTCTTGTGTTGGCTCAGTGTAAATTACAAGTGTTAAAATGCATAAAATTTTGAAAGAAAAACGGGTCTTTAAAAATAATTTGATTCGGTTCCAGCTGTTCATGTTGAGGAACCGTTCAAAAGAGCCGAACGTCACATCACTAATACATATGTACACTTTATGCTATTTCCCAAAAGTCTAATCTCTTTTGCCTATGGTATAGTTAGATAAGCACATTTGTATGGGTTTTGTCCACAGCTTGTTCCATGTGCACTCTCTATCATATTGTCTAACATGTGTGTGTGTGTGTGTGTGTGTGTGTGTGTGTGTGTGTGTACTGTGTTCGTGTGTCTGTGCTCATTATCTGACTACCTGTGCTGGCCCATGGGCGTTTAAATCCTGGGTCACTCCAATCCCCGAGGAACAGAAGGCAGACACTTTGAAGTCTGACAAAGAAACACATTGAGTAGTATGGACAAAACCGCACCATGGTCCTCATACAAGCTGTAATTAACAATCTATAGCTGGACCGGAGCCAGCGGAGAGGTGGAGGTGCGCAGAGGGCGGGAGCTACAAGACACAAACACCAGAAGAAGAAAGAGATGGTAGTACGAAGCCCGCGGCAACACGGTAAAGAACTGTCTCGTCTATCTGGGCGTTCATTTATGTATGTTTAAAACGCCTGGGAGGTATAGACGATCGCAGTGGCGTGAAAGTTCCTGCATTGCAAATCAAACCCATGTAATGTGTTAAGAGCAGATATAAATGCAATATCTACAAACCTGGAGGGGGATACCTTGAGAATTGTGCATTTTAAATTGATTTCACTGTCTCTGAGTGTTCACTATATATCTCAATTAACTCCACCATTCTCAACCTATGGTACATGTTGTGTACTACTAGTGGTATATGACTTCAGGGTCTCTATTGATTTGAATTACGCACAATTTTATGTTTGCATCAGTCCTCTGTCCATCACTGTCTGTTAAAAGAAAACACCACTGTATGAAATGTATCTATACAGAATGACTTCAAAAAAATACAGAATACTTCACCTGTTTTTAATGTTTTATATGGACTTGTATATTTGTTTGAAAAGTAGAAATAAGTGGGCCAGTCCTGGTTTAGAGCATTTTACAAAACATCAGGCCATAATTAGTATAGATTTAGGCAAACATTAGTGCCGTTTCAGATTGGTTTAGTCCAGATTTTGTGTAACTATTGTACTGAAGCCAAATAGTTATACAGTGATATTAAATATTTATTTCCAATTGTTGTGATGACCATAGTCTCATTTTATAACTGTATCACTGTGCTGCAACTGTATAAGCTCTGACTAGAAGGACGTCTATCTACCAGAAAAGACAGAAACAAAAATGTAGACATATAATACACAAAGGTAGACACATTTATATATTTCTGGAGATAAGACCTTAGAAACACTGTGTCCTCACAAAAGAATGCAGACTATAAGCTGTTAACAACTTCTATTGACATACTGAGAGCAGATGTTTCACACCACCAGCCAGTGCTTTGTCTGTCTCCACATCTCTGTAGTCAGAAACATTATTTTGTAGATTGCTGGAGAGCTTAAAGAGGAGGTATTTTACTTCTATAAGGTACTAACTGCTAACACATAACGTATTCAGATCACCTCCACCTTCAGAGCGTACCTTCAAGTTGCTGTGTATACTTTTGTGTTTGTAAATCTATGGAAAACTGCAGTGTGGGAGCATGGATGACGTAGGCTTGGACAGAATCTCACAGCTAACCATAAGAAGGGTTCGAATAGGGCTCGGGAGAGATCGCTAAATTACTGAAAACATGCATGGATGACATCTCAAATCTCTTCAGGCATGTTTTTGATGAGGGAACAATGTTATAGAATGGTAGAAAGCTCAAAAACTACACTAATGGTATTCAAAAAGCAAAACAAATTATGTTTACAGTGAACATTAACTATTTTAGATGGAAAAAAATGAATGAATTGAATGAATGGTTTATTTTGGTAAATTTACAAAGTTTTAAAGTTTGTTTGAAGCTCACCAGACAAGTAGATAATTTAAAATGATCATTTAGGCCATTCCATAGTTTCACCCCCGTAACAGAAACACACCTGGATTTTACATTACTTCTTTCTTTAGCACATTCAAAAATAAACAGACCTCTTAAATTATATTTACCCTCCCTTAACTTAAATAATTTCTGAATACCAGAGGGAAGACTTTTATTTAATGCTCTGTACATTATTTCCAATATTTTTATATATACAATATCCATAAATTTTAAGGTATTTGTTTGAATGAAGAGTTTGTTTGTTGGTTCACGATATCCTGCTCTATTAATGAGTCTAATAGCTCTTTTTTGTAATTTAATTATCATGTCTATGTCAGTTTTGTTTGCATTTCCCCATATTTCTGAACAATATGATAAATAGGGCATAACCAAAGAGGAGTATATAATATACAAGCCTTTTACATTTATTAATCTTTTGTTTTAAATAATATTCCAACAGATTTAGCTATTTTATTTCTAATATACTCGATATGCGGTTTCCCACTAAGTTTATTATCTAAGATCACCCCTAAGAATTTGGTTTCATAGACTCTTTCATTTCTACTTCATTTAAGTGTAACTTTCCATTATTATATGTCCTATTACCGGAAAAGATCATAAATTTAGTTTTGTTTTCATTTAATGATAACTTATTATAGTCAAACCACTTTTTTTATCACAGCTAATTCTTCCTCTACTGTTTGCAATAATTCATCCATATTCTTTCCAGAACAAAAAACATTTGTATCATCAGCAAACTTCAACAATTTTCAACAAATTTCAACATAGTGGATACTGTAAAAATATTATTTAAGTATAGTACAAATAATTTTGGTCCCAAAACTGAACCTTGAGGAAGACCACATTTTACAGTTTAAAATTGAGATTGTGTATTATTAATGTGTACATATTGAAATCTATTACTTAAATAACTCTTTAACCACAGATGTGACACCTTGTATGCCATACTGTTCACATTTTCTCTGCAGTAGAGAATGGTCAATAGTGTCGAATGCCTTACGTAAATCGTAAATATAGATATTATCCATCAGTGAAGCACTATCTTTAGTTATTCGAGTAGGTCTTAATATTAATGGATAGAAACCTAAACTGAACATAGTATTGATGCATTCAGTTGTTTTGATGCTCATTAGAGTTTCACAAATCAATGTTGAAATCTCCACAAACAAAAGTAAGCTTTTCATTACAGCTCTCATACATCTGTGATATTCTCTTACAAAACTCATCTATACAAGAGGAAATTTTAAATCAGACCCTTAGAAACAATGCAACACCACCACCACCTATTCTGGGCATACATTTGATATCCATCTAAACCGTCCAACAGTTCTTTTTCTTCCCTGATCCAAGTTTCTGAGATCCCTACCACACTGAATTTCTCATTACATTTTTGCAGATAATTTTTAATTTTTAAAAAATTACTGTATATGCTCCTGCTATTGAAGTGAATCAGTGAAAACCCTTCCATCCTCACATTAAAACTATCTTCAGAATAATAATCACAGTCCTGTTGAATGTTATAGCAGAAATGGGTCTCAGGGTCAATATAATTTTCTATATCATGTAGCTTGTGATCTTGTAAATCAAAACACTTAAGGTGTACGTTTTCCCCCATATCTATGCAATGTATCACCCACCTCCATCAACATCTTCAGGTCGACAAAACTGAAATACAGTATCTTTCCCCTGTACCCCTATATAATTCAGTTTGTTCATGTTCATTTGTATTTCTCCAGCTCAGAGACATTTCTGATGGTTAGGACCTTTGCCTGTTCGGTGTGTACCATTTAGTTTTATCATTATCTTACAGTTCCTGGTCCATGTTGCCTGTATTTTTTTCTCCTTTTTCAGGATCCTTGCTTGATGGGCAATCTCTGAATTCTTCTTTGTAAGATGCTCGTTCACAAACACATTTGTGCTCTTTAGCTTTTTTGCAACTTTTAACAGCTCAGTTTTATATTTTCTACTCACAAATTGAATAATGATATTTGGTCTTTTGTTCATTTTTTGTGAGCTTTTGTTCGTTTTTTGTGGGATTGTGTGACAAGCAGCTATAGTTTTGCTGTCTAGTGTAATGTCTTTACTGCTAAAAAACTGAATAACTTGTTGCTCAAGTGAGAGTAGTTCACCTGATGATGAACTCCCCTCCCCTTCATTGTCTTCTGCTGTAATCCGTGCATATGTGCGATGCGTAGTCTCAAGTCCAGATATCACCACATCCTTCATTCTTGTGTACTGTTCCAGGTCTTCTACTCTTTTTTTTCCAGTGCTTCTATCTTCTCATCTTTTTCTTTGATGATCTCTTTCAGTTGTTGTATATCTCCAATCAGGTGCATCTTGCTAATCTCCTCTGACATGACATTCAATGACAGCTTCACTTCTTCTGTGTCTTTTGCCAAACTTGAAGCCATTGTTTTGCAGACTGTTAATTGCTGATACTCCAGGTAAATCAGTTGGCCTTTTGCTGGTTGCCCAAGCACATGTTCAAAAAAAAAGTGCTCAGAAGGTCAAAAACGGCTTAAATAGCTCTGCAGGTTTAAGCATTACTTTCATATCAAAGTGCCGAACATCCACAAATACTTGGATGTCGAGTTATCTTTGAGATATTCAATGGATTGCAGAGCTAAGTTAAAAATCTCTCCTAGATCCAAAATAGTAATGAAAGACAAAAGATATAGGCTGATAGATGCTGCTTGCAACAGAATTTGAGAAGAAGACAATTGTGAGCAGTGCAAGTAGGGAGAGGCTATAGGAAGGAACATAAAAGGTGTATATACCTTTCTGGCTACAGTATATGTTGAATCACAAATTGGGTATCTGTTTATTTGCCCTTATAAGCCTGTAGGTGAGAATGCATTTACTCCTTCCTAATGTACAGAAAACCCACACAATTCAAACTATGGCCTCCCAACATGACAAAGACCTGACGTACGATTGAGCTTTGCATTGTAGCCATAGCCAGCACACATACACATACTCAAACCTATCCAGGATTCAGCCCATATAAGAGGATAAAACACCCAAAAACCAAAGAGTTGCTTCAAAGCAGGAGAGAGAAGCATGTCTGATTTCTCCTGGAGATGAAAGAGGGACATTCATTTGGGCTCATGTGCAAATCCTTCCAGTGCCATCTCTGTGTTGCTATGACAGAGGCAGAGGAAAGGGGGTAGAAAGTTATTTATGCTCTGGACTGTATTATGTGGTGTGTCACTTCTCATTTTCCTATGTCCGCTCCAAAAGGAAGACTCCTCCAGACTCTCCAAGCCTGTATTTGCCGGGTGTAATTACAAAGTGACAGCTCCAAATCCGGCAAAGCTCAAATGGCTAAATTTGGCACAATCTGGGAATGTGTTTGGTTGAAAATGTGTCAGTAGTGCCTTCTTGCTGTTAGATTTTTTTTTCCCATCTAACGGTTATCACTGCAAATCTAGTAAAATTTCAAGTGAATGGAGTGCTAATTTGGTGACATTTAAAGTGCCCTATGTAACTTTTATTTTTGAGGGTATGCTATCTGCTCAGTGGAGATGTAGTTGTTTGGTCTGGGATGTTCCATAGTATAGCATTTGCTTGGGTATACATAATTTTATTCCTCTTTGAATAACATTATTTTTGAAAGTAGATCTGACCTGGCCTTGGGGTGCCTACTTGTTTCCATGGAGGTTTAATGCCATGCTGTGGAAAATTGTAGAGGGATTCTGCAAAATCAATTCATTTGAGCTTTCTACCATGCTATAATGTTGTTCCCTCATTAAAAAAAAAAACATGCCTGAAAAGGTTTTAGATGTCATCCGTGCATGTTTGAGTAATTTAGTGATCTCTTCCAGACCCTCTTTATGGTTAGCAGTAAGATTCTGTCCAATGCTCAGCTCACAAGTCTACGTCATCCATGCTCCCACGTGACATTTCTCCATAAATATACAAAAACATGATACAAAACTGCACGCTGACTGTGTTGTGATGGCGCTCTGAAGGGGGAGTGACTTAGCGCAGACAGGTGTGAACAAATTGAAACATGTTAATATGTTGTTTTCAGCAAATAGAGAATTTTCAACACATAAAAAACGTAACACGGTGATCTAAATATGTTATGTGTTAGCAGTTAATACCCTATAGAAGTAAAATAGTCCCTCTTCAACATTCAACACTGTAAATGTATAGAGGCACCTTCAAATGACCACATCTGCGTAATATCACAGAATGTAGCATTTTGGACCACAAGCCATTCATTAAGATCAGCCAGTATTAAATAGCATTGTTTTCTTCTTATTTAGTATATGTGCATCAAAAATCAAACACTCAAACATGGGCCAGAAATGAAATTGTCTCAGTACATTGCTGGTAAAAGTATATGTGGTACTTAATTCACTTGATTATTACTTTTTAACACTGTGATTTTAAAGAAATAGAATAGTACACCAAGAGCGCAATCAATCTATACTTCCTTTGGAAACTGCAACACAAGCGATTCCACTGTTTACACAAAGCCAACTTTAAAACACATTTGATTTTCCATGATCCTTGATTGTTTTGGCATAGCCCTTATATGGCATAGACCCACACACACACACACACACACACACACACACACACACACACACACACACACACACACACACACACACACACACACACACACACACACACACACACACACACACACACATACACACACATACACGCGCGCACACACACACAGGATCTAGTCCAGCTCTGTCTGCTTTGAGAGGAGTGTAAGCACATCTTTGATCTTTCCCTTTATTCTTCAAGGAGATGCATTCCCTGTACACATAATCCATGACAGACATAATGTGATTTGGTAGTATCTCCAAATGGCAGAGATGGCTCAGAAATTAATAAGTTTGCACATGAGGGAGGAGCAACAGGGAGGAGAAGGTGGAGGAAGTAAAGCTGACCTGGCAACCCAACACACGGATTATTTGTAAGAGCATATTGTCATGGTCACACACGGTAACTGCTATGTACAGGTTTGGGAGAGGAAAAATACAAATGACCAACTAAATAATAAAAGTATTTAGAGAGATACACATAGCAAGGCCTATATCTATTTCAGATTCGGGAATAGAGTCATTTTTGCCAAACCGGAGATTGCCATTTCATGCTATTACAGAATTCACCTCATATCTTTTTAAACCACAGATGCAGATGTGTTGTAGTTGTTTTACAAAAGCTGAGGTGGGTTCAGCCAAAAAGTTTGATTCAAGAAGTACAAAATTGTGGTCCAAAAATGACAAAGTAAAAACAATATTTGGGGAAGTGAAGCAATTGTGTGATTAAATCTCTGAACATTACATTGATTTATAATTTGAACTTAATTTCATTTGAAAGATAAAGCATTAAATCACGCACAACATTTGGTCGATTTTCAAAGACCACAAAATGAGAAAAACTAAATCATGCCTGAAGAAGCTGTAGAAAACAGAGAATTGTCCGAATAATGTAATGTTGCTCATAGTATTGCACATGTTTTCACTGTGGGAAGACGATTCACCAAAACTATCGTACTGTAAATCTGTCTGAAAGTTACCTCAAGAAGGACAATCGTGTAAAGTATAAATGTTACAGAGGACTATCCATCTCTGTTTATTTTTAGTATACATGACCGTAACACACATCCCGCATTGTTCTGTAGTTTGGCTCCTTATTTAGGTGCGATTGGTGCGTTGCCAGATCTAAACTCCTGCGCACTCATGTCCTTGTCCTTGAGTCCACAGGCATTGTTCAAACACTCAAACAATCATGTGACCAAAAGTGGCCACAGAAAAACATCCGGTCAACTCAGCTGTGGCTACTTCAATGTTGCCACTGGTAATGACTTATAACGTGTTTGAAACAAAGCTTAATATTTCACATTACGCACCATTTTGGCACCAAGGATGTTGAAGTCAGATTCCTCACAACTTTAGACAATATTATTTTGTTGACGGGGACAGAGGAGAGGTATTCAACTGTTAAAGGTCTTAAGTTCCTTTAATTATTTGTATTTGTACACTATGTTTCGCGTGGATGTCCCTGAATTTGTCTACCTTTCCCCATAATCATACCTGCTGAAGCCCTTGGATGTGATTGGAGGACTGTTTTTCAGCCTGGCCAATCCCGGGGCCGACCTTCAGCCACTTCCCGCTAATTTAAGAAGATTTGGGACTGGCTTGGTGTATCCAGTAACTTTAAAAAATTTTTTTAATTAAATAAGTATGCCATTTTGCGTGTCTCTCATTTGATCAAGTCACTACACTAAAGGTACGCTTTGTTTAAATATTTTTAGTCCCTTTTTGTTTAGTTTACCTTTACCATCCCAGTTAATTAAATTACTTCTAACTTTACCATTTTCCATCTTGGTTATCTTTTGTTACTTTCCCTGTCCCCACATGAGTTGGGTCGTAACATCAATACACCAAGAAGGTCAGTTTTTGTTTTTTATTTGATCGAAATTCTACATGTAAGCTACAAAAATATGAAATTTAACAACAAAACACAAAATATACAAAATGTAGTTGTGCCCAGTTGCTATTTCAGTTATTCAGAAACGAACTAACATCAACACACAGATGTTTCCCTTAAGTTTCACAAGTCAACACAGCCCAACACATCCACAGTGCAATCCATTACTTCTGCACTATTTAAGCAAAGGCAGTTTAAAATCCCGTAAATTCCCAGACACAGAGAATGTTTTTATGGAGCGCTCTGTTCTGTGGCTGACCAGCAGCAGATGACGGTTCAGATATGTCACATGTTACACTCTGTACCCTGACATTAGAGGTGCTCATTTGGGTTTATCCCCTTCACACAGACTGCAGGAGGGCCCCGTCTCCTAACAACAGTGATAAACATTCGGTCTTTGATGAAGAAAAGCATGATGTAATGGTGTTGCTAATCTGAGAATCAGTAAACAAGTGTGAGAGCAGAGCAGGGAGGTGAAAACAGGAGGGCAGCTTTGTGCACGGACGCTAGTGTTAAAGGTGCACTGTGTAACTTTCTGGTGAATGCTCTGCCTTGCCTGGATTGTTCTACTTTATCACATTAAGCTTGTCTATCTCTATGTAGACAAAAAGGCAACACCACCAGACCAGGTTATAGGTCAGATCTATGGTGAAGCAACCCCATTCAAAAAATGACACAGTGCTTTTTAAAAGTAAATGTAAAGTCTGCAATACAAGGTAATAGTCGTTAGCGAAAAAGTGGTTAGGCTTAGGTTTTCCATGGTAAATCCAGAACGATAGCTCTCCATATTTTTAATATAGGAAGGAATATGATTCTGGTCCCCGCTTGTCTGTCCCGTCTCAAGCCAGAATCAAACATGATCGTGCAGTCACATTAGTTTTCAAATAAAATCGCATTTCCTTCACCTCCGATAATTTTTTCCTTTTATTTTTCCTCATAAGCAGCCATATCTGTTTCGGTATGGACAGCCCATGCGTGTCCTTGATCCACCTGTCAATCACGCCCCTCTGAACTTGCATAAATTCACTAGTGACCATTCTCACATCTTTGTAAAGTATTCAAAAAAATGTGTATTTTGGATCCCAGGCAAGGTTAGGTTTAATTGCAAAGTCATGACTGAGAAACAAAACACTGTAATGCATTTCAAAGTAATTATTCACAAATGAGGAACAGGAACCTTTCAAAACCTTCAACTTTATTGCTGAAAAGACAGTCAGGAGCATTATCCGACTGCTATGGGACACTCTTTGCAAAACTAACTTGAACTAAAGTGAAACTAAATCAGCTTGTGCTTACATCCGAGCTCTAAACAACACTGTATTCCCAATGCCAGTCAAATGCACCAGATGTGACCTTCATGTTTGCTCCTGGCTTCACTGTGTTTTGCTGGAGCAGAGAAAGTGAAACGATTGAATGAATGACAATGAAGTATGACACCGAGAAAGAGGGTGTGAAAAGTCTTCTATGTCATAAAGCCAATTTACACAAACACATCGTCACTCACCACTTTGCCATGGTGGTCTGACAACAAGAGGGCCACCTACGCCCGTTTGTGAACTTTGACCTTTATACAGCCCCTAAAATTCACTCAGCTGTCCGCACCACAGGCAGGAGCTGTTACCAGTTGATGTGTGTAATTGCGTACAGCCACCCACAGAGAAATGATCCGCACAAAATACTAGCACCGTAGCGCTTTACGATAACATGAAGTGTGTCTGGATGAGGGCCTGGTCTGAGCTCATCTGACATGTGCAGCTGTGTGTCATTCAACCCCGTCCCGCAATGCCGCTGTGAGGTCTGGGACAATGACAACAAGAGAAATTTGACAATATTTGAACTTTACTGGATCAAAGAGGCTCAAAAAGAAACAGATGAGATCATGAGATAGTGCGGTGTAGACCAGCAACAAACTTTCAAAATTAAATAATAATAATTGCATTGTAATGTCTATTTTTTATTTAATAATAGGGTGGATTGCCAATTTGTTAGCCCTCCTGATCTCGAGCCAAGAGGTTGTGGATTCAACTCTTAAGATTAAAGGTACACTATGTAACTTTTCTGGTAGAGGGTCTGTCACCTTGTCTCCATAGCGATGTTAAAGGGCCCATATTTCACTATTCTCTGATCTATGTTATAATGTTGTTTCCTCATCGAAAACATACCTGGAGTTGTGTTTTGTTTCATTCGCACATATTTAACACACAAACCCTGCATATTTAGGATGAATTCTGCCCTCAAACAGTAAACACTCTGTTCCACTTTGTGATGTCATATGGTAATACAGGAAGTGCTCCACTGTGTTTAAACTCCATACACCTTCATTAGAATCACTTGGATAATTTCAGCCCAGCGACTGCCCATCTCTACTGAACTAACGGTTAAAGGTAGCTGTTAACTTGAAAACAACCACTTTATGACATCACAAGGTGGAAAAGAGAATTTTCAGCTTTGGAGGTTACTCAAACATGTGCGAATGAAACAAAACACAACTCCAGGTATATTTTTGAGGAGGTAACAGCATTCTAACATGACTAAAAGTTCACAAGAGTCAATTTTGAGTAATATAGGACCTTTACTCAGTATAACTTATCTAGCTTGCATTAAGGAGAGGGCAGACAGTTCACCGGGAAAGTTCCATAGTGGATCTATAAGGTACAGTTCATTGCGCCTATAGGGAAATCTGAGCTCTAGATACATAGTAATAGTAGAAGTAGTAGTAGTATGCTTTTAGCAGGTTGCAGAAACTACAGCATAAAAAGTTATAGAGGGCAGTAGTAGTTATTGCTGATGGCTGATAAGACACACTCTGTAGAACATATAAATTCCACATAGAAAACCCCCATGTGGCTCGGGAATTGAACCTGAGACCTTTGCGCAGTGGGGCTTGAGGGCCAGCTACCTTTGACTCCCATTGCAAACAAATAATAGTCTAAATAAAGTGACTCCTACTCTCAACATAAACATCATTGGTTGAGAGGTCAGATCCACTAACCCAGAGGCTGGCAGTGTGATTCCAGTTCCCACAGATGACTGCTGTTGTTGTGTCCTTGGGCAAGACATTTAACCCAACTCTCCCCCAGATGTCTGCGTACACTGCTGTATGAGTGTGTGTGTGAATGTGTGAGTGGTTTCTTGATGTAAAGCGCTTTGAAAGTGGAAAAGCGCTACATAAAAACCACTTACCATGTTTGTATTTATATGTTCGTGGTCGCACTTTACAGCAACTGGCTGTACCAAAAGTAGTCTGGCCAGTTAAGTGGCATGACCAGGAACACCTTTCTTTGTCTTGTCTTCACTCTTCCAGCTCTGGTCTGTTCCTCTTTTTGTCATTCCTATTGTTGCCTCCGCTCCTTTGAAACTTAAAAATATCCCGTCTCCATCCTGCTTGCTTTCTGTACATTTTGTTACCATGGAGATTGCCATGTAGAGCAACTAAAAAGGAGACATCTGTGTGTGCGTGTGTGTGTGTGTTCATGTGCCAATAACTCTGCTATCAGCCCGGTGCAGCGTTTAAAGCCTTTTTCTAAAACAACAACAACACAAGCGCAAACACCCACAGAGCCCTTTTTGGTTCCAGTCGCCCCCTTCTCATCTTCTGCTCCTTCATCCTTGTCCTTTAACTCTGAGCGGCCATTTCTTCTTCCTCCAAGCCTCCTCCTTCACCGCTGCCCTGTCTGCCACACACTGCCTCACACACTGAACACGTAGACACAGGCTGGACCAAGCTGGATAGTTCTGAGACAAGTTTAGATAACATAATGTATGGTGGTGATGGGGAGCAACTGTCTGACAGCAAGAATAGTCAAGATTGTTTTCCTAGATATCAAGAAAGCCATTTATGTTTAGTCAAACTCAAACCTAAGCACTCTATAGATGTTTGCAATTTGCATGCTCGGTAATGAGATATGGTGAAGGTCACATTTTTAATAAGCACTTTTAGACTGTCAAAGCACTTTACATCAAGGAAACAGTCATGTACACAGACACTGGGGGCAAGGTGGGTCAAGTGACTTGCCCAAGGATAGAACAACAGTGGGATTCGAACCACCACCCTTCAGATCAGTGGACAAATGCTCTAGCAATTGAACCATGTGGAAAAAATGACTTGTGTCCATCCCAGGCACTCTCTGTCTCTCTGTCATGGTTCAACATCGGAGTGAGAGAAAGAAAGGTATGACTTTGCCAACAGTTCATTCTGAAACATGTTCTGGTTAAAATGTGTTTACGGTCAGCATTATTTTTCCATAATGCAAGCACAAGATCTGGAAATGTTTAGTAGTTTCCTCAAAAAAATTTAATTCTGTCAACTGGACAACAAGTTTTTACAGTGAAGACATTTCACTGCTCTTCCAACATTTCTCTTTTCTATGGGTCATACCTGGACGGCCGAGGGATTACACAAACTTCTAACTTCTACTTGAATAATATTATTTTAAAGCAACATTTTACTCTTAATTACTTAACAGTCTTTGAGCTGTTATCATCACTTCTGCTCATGAAGACAAACGACAACACAAAATGGCAAAACCCTGATTTAAAAAAATATATCACCAGAAGAGAATAAAAATTAGACACACAACAATGTTCTCCTTTACTTTGATTGTACATCATCTTGTTATAATGTGATCTGCAGTCAGAAACTCCTATCAATATTTCATTATGTACAACACTGTAATGACTGTGTGTGCGCTGTTCCCCGTTCAGCGCACATCTAATCGTCTACATATGCTCCTGTCTGCATATGTTTGTGTATTTTGGATGCCATATGTATTCCTGATTATGTAGACATCATCACATCAACTCTCTTATAGAGCGGGGGTGGTCTTCTTCGAGCGCCTCCCACCATCACTGTGAAGCTAATCAGGGGCAGAACCGCAGCCAAAAACCCAGTGCAAAAGTCTGACTCAGCTCGGGATTACCAAAACCACTTATTGATTGATGCATTTCTTCCTGCGTTGTGTCTTTTAGGTGATGATAAACAGCCTACAGGGGTTACTTCAGCGCAATAACAAGCAGAGGATTCATCTAAAGAGCTATTTTGGTGGTACAAGTCAACAGGGACCTGTTACTTAGAAATCTTGCAAAGCTAATAGAAAAATAAAATGTGCGTGATACTTCAGTGGGATTAGTCAGATGACTATTGCACATGTTTAGATGACTGTACCGATCAGGTCATGAAGGCAAAACAGATTTCTAATATTAGCTGATAAACAACATGAATAGTAGCGACAGCACTCTGTCTTATGGTACCATCTCAGCGCCTAAAGCTGTGTTCACACATCAAAACGTTAGGATTAAACCAGAAAGTAAACCTGGACCAGACCAAGACTAAACCAGGGCTACAATAGGTCCGAATAAAGTCTACATAAGAATCAAACCAAAATCAAGGACCAAGTGTAAACAGATTCATCTTATAATTCAGGAATGTCAAGTCTAAAAACGTGCAGAATACGTAAAGTCCTCCACCTAAGGTATCCTGACCACGGCAAGCACAAGGTCTGGAGATGGGATCCCGGGGCGCTGCATTGTAGTGCAGTGCCGACTGCCCCTGACAGGTTGCCCCATTGACATTGAAGGATGAGTCAAATGCAGAGAACAAATTGTACCTTTAACTTTAACCAATACATGTGATTATTCCGGGGCCAATATAATCGACTTATATGTAGAACTATAGACATCCTTAAAAATAGCCGTGCATTTTTAGAACAATAATGAAGTCATTTCACTTCAGTCTGTACCCTGTCTGTATGTCACTATAACTTTTAAATGTATTACTCAGAAAGTTTGATTTCCTGAAGTTGAGCACATACTAGGGGAATGGTGCTCTATTCGATTTTGGATAAACAGGTGATGTTAATTCTGCTTCACAAAAATGAAGTGCCATTCAGATCAGCTGCAGGGTTTTCAGCTGGCGCCACCCTTCACTGCTGTTTCGCCCTCTTTACCAGTAGATCTCCCGGTGGGGAAGGGGGCAGTGGCTGTGTAGGGACATCTCCCTGCCACTCCCTGCAGCTGACCATACTTTGGTGGTACTCCCCTTGTGAGCCTGTGCCCACAACCAGAAGCTTGCCTTGTCTGCTTCCTCTGCCAGCTCCTTTGTGGCCTGTTTTAACTGAACAAAATTAAATTAGAATGTTTGCGTTGTTGGTAATGGTGTTAAAAATTGTCTTGTCACAATTATTGCAAAGTAAAACATATGGTATTTGTTACATCCCTTAAACTATATGTTTATCGCTTCTTATTGTCAAACGTATGACAATTCACTTATTTTGCAAAAGGATAAAGGGTTGCCTGGATCAGATCAACACCAGATATACAGGACTAAAAGTACTCAAGCCTCAGAGGACATAGGTATAGTGTTACCAAACATATGACCCATGCATGCAATAAGCCACAAACAGCCATGCTATTTACATTAGACACTGTTGCTACAACATGATTTCAGTCCACAGATATTGGAAACATTTCTACGTTCATATGGTTCTGGGATACTAACCTTTCCGAGATGAGGACGATTTTTTCCGACTTATTAAATCCATGTGCTTTGATCTAAAAAAGTTGGAATGTTGATGTCATTACTAACAGACCAACACAGCCATAGGTTATTAATGTTTGCATTTAACACAGAACAGCAGCAGGGATGGTTTCAATCTTATTTTGTTCATAGCAAAACAGCTCACAGTAGGAAGTCTGTACTCAGAGTTTGTCATATCATTTCTTCTCTTCTCAAACTTCAGTAAATGTTTGCATATTCAACTTTAAAGTATTTTCAAGAACCACATGAATGCAGCATGGACTACTACCAGCATTCGTGCATTATCAGTGAATAAATCTGTAAAAAACATAGACATACATAGCGCTTTTCCACCTTCAATGCAATCAAAGCGCTTTACATCAAGGAACCACTCACCCATTCTCACACACAGTCCACATTCACATACACCAGTGTACGCAGACACTGGAGGGGGTAGGTTAAGTGTCTTGCCCAAGGACACAACAAAGGCATTCATCTGTGGGAGCTGGAATCGCACTGTCCACCTGTGGGTCAGTGGATCTGACGGCTCTACCGATGATGTTTATGTCGAGAGCAGGATTCAAACCACAAAACTTGGGATCAGTGGAAAACACTCCACTAACTGAGCGTCCTTTCTAATAATGGTGCGTTTGGAAAGAGCGAGCAAACTGCAAATGAATCTATTACAAATTCCTGCCCTGTAGATTTGATAAAGACATTATTGGTCAAAACATTTAGGGTTGTTCATATGGGACTTTTCAATACTTTCTTATGTAGTTAACACTTAGATAGTTTTTTTTTTTTTTTTTTTTTTTTGCAAATTAAGTTGTGTATTAAATCATCACAAATTATGCTCTGGAAACAAATGTATTTATTTTGTCTATGAACCTAAGACATTCTTACACAATAGCTAAAACCATCTGTCTGTTGTATGCGTGGATGGAGCTACAGTAGGAAAAAAAAAGATGTGATGAAAAAAGGGAGACAGAGAGAGAGAGAGAGAGAGAGAGACAGACAGGGAGGAGGAGTGGGGGGTTATTTAGTGCAGCATGGGACTGAGATCCAGGTGTATCCCACTGTGGAGAGGATAAGGAGAACACAGCTTTGAGCTAGTCCCTGGTCGACAGTGCCATTTCAGACAGTGGACTGTGTGTGTTGCTGGGTATTTCTCACATTGTGGAGACTGAAATCTGTATAAATACTCACAGGATGTGGACTCATCTCCTTTATGGGAACAAAAATCAGGTCCCCGTTGTATTAGATTAACAACACAATTTTAAATGGTTAAGGATAATGTTAGGAAATAGGAAATGAACAGAAATCAATGTAATATGCCCAAGAAGAAAGAAACCCAACATGTGTGTTTGTGTGTGTGTTTCTGTGTGTGTGTGTGTGCATGTGTGGGTGTGAAAGGAGATAAGCCTCTTCCAGTAAGTCTTATGTTTCCGCAGTTGGTAATTACTTCTCCTGGAGACTGCCCCAGACCTGGACTAAACCTGGACTTTTGTGCGGATCGGATGTGACCAGATCTGAGGAGGGGCTGGCTTTAGGTTCACTGTTAGAGGTGACACAAGCGCACAGATACTGGCTAAAGCTCACTGTATGCTAGCCATATAGTATGTCTATCTGCTGACAAGGGAGAACGGGAGGATGCTTTAGGACAAGTGAAAGAGGAGATTTACTGAAGACAATTTCTGCCAGATCTTGTCATTGGGCCTGGCTGCTTTGTGAGGTCTTAACAGAATTTGCTGATCTGGATCCATGTATTGTCCACGATGGATGTTAACTATTCAGAAAAGCGCAAATTAAGTCCTATTCATATATTTTTGTATCAGTATTTTTTTTCAAATTAGTAATATCTAGTGTTGATCATGTTTTGATTAAGTATTACTTTTAGAATTGGAAGAAATGCTGATGCTATATACACCCCCACTGCAGAGCTGCTGGGGCTCTGCTGCTGATCATGCCCCGGTCCTCCCCCTCTCCTGCTCTGCGCCAATCCCTTCAAACAAACTTGTTTTAATGAAAATACATTCCAGAGTTTGGCGGATGGAGCAGATTTTCCTCCTCCTCTCATCTCTCCCTCTGTGTCTCCGGGTTTACAGGGAGGAGGGCAGGCGAGCAGAGCGGTGGCAGAGGCCCATTTTAAGAAGTGCTGACGCCAGATGAGCAGCAGACATTTCTGTTTGCATTCAAGGAACTGGGAATGCAACAAGCTTAGAGAGATATGTGAGAGGAGACAGAGGAGAGGAGAGAGAGTGTAAGGACAGAATACAGGCAGACAGAGAAAAAGGAACCGACGGCCAGAATCAAGGCTTCATTTGCACTGTTCTGGTGATATATGTAGTTGTCCGCTACCTTTTATGTCTCTATAAGGATGTTATTGTCTTGCCTGGAATGTTCCACAGCATGGCATTAAACTTATCTATCTCCGTATAGGCAAGCAGGCAATGCCATACTGCCAATTTATAGGTCAGGTCTGTGGAGAGGCGAGCCCAATCGCAATACAATTATTTTTTTTACATCAATAAAATGTATTTGAGTTGGGAAAAAATGCCATATAGATGTTTATGGATAATATTCCAGGACATTATGGGGTATCTGAAAACACTTGAGTTAAAAATACCAACTGACTAAACAAACAACTACTGCAACCACTACACAACTAGTAGCTGAAGTTCTGTACTGCCAACACTCTGTTCCACCTTGTGATGTCATGTGGCGATACAGGAAGTGCTTTGCAATGTTTTTAAAGTCCACAGACCTTCACTAGAATCATTTGGATAATTTCAGCCCTGCAATTGCCGATCTCTACTAAACTAAAAAGTTTATATTAAGTGAAATACTGAGTAGTGTAACTGCCCTTTGCTGGCCTAGACTGACCCATGAGCTGAATATTTCCTACGCTTTCTACAAACACAACCCACAGATGAAATATAATAAATCCTAATTGAATTTCAAGACTTATCGGGACAGAAGAGCCCTCAAACTGTGCGTTACTTGAGATTGTTTTGCCATATTTCAAACGGCTCTGAGCGTTTGACATATGGTGACAAAATGGTGGGGGCGGACCAACCCACGGGACATTCCCAGACCTCATAATCCTACGCAGATGATTCCTGACACACATGTGTGCAGCAGGAGGAGCACTGCTTTGATGGGACGCCATAATGGAGCTCATCCCTCTGTCTGATATTTGCATAATATGTCTGTCTTTGAACTACCCATCTTTGTGGATCGCACGGAGAATATGCTATTAAGAGAAGAACTGGTATTAAACCCAAATTGTGTTTTTAATTCTCTAATAGGTCATCATCCTATCAATCTGAATTATTTGCTTACTATTTGCTTATTAGTTTACTTAAATTACGTTGAGTAGGCTATATATCCAATTTTCAGTCAGATCACTCATGTCTCAGTCTACATCCCCCCCACCACCACCACACACACACACACACCACACACCACACACACACACACACACACACACACACACACACACACACACACACACACACACACACACACACACACACACACACACACACACACACACACACACACACACAATTACTCCAGGCAATACACACATTAAAGCTTTTGTAGTTTCTTTTCTTTCACTCATAAACAACAAAATCTAACCTGGTATTTCTTATATAATTCTGGTCTCTGTACAATCTATTCAACATTCTTTCACAAGATGTTAGATGATATAAACCCCACTGTGGTATTTGACAGCTCACTTGCATCTCACTTCAAAGCAGGAGTTTCCAAGTTTTTCAACACCACACAGTATTACTTGGAACTATAAGTTAGAGATCATCTGATTGTTATTTTCATAGCTATTTGACGTGCAAAAATGAAGAATACAACTTCTTTTATGGACTCAGTCAGCCCAAAGTTGACTGAGGAAGTATACCACCAGCTTCTTACTCCATTGCAAATACTGGACTATCTGGATGTAGCGTTTGGTTAGCGGGGGGTATTTTACTTCTATGGGGTATTAAATGCTCACACATGACATATTTAGATTACAATGTTACCTTTTACTGTTTTGAAAAGGCTATATATGCCGAAAATAATGTTGAGTCACCCTCTCCTTTTGCTCCCAGCGTTAAGTCAGAGCACTATCGCAACACAATCAGCATCCATCCAGCTAATGATACTACAGCACATCGCATCAGGTTTGTCAAGTTGCTGTGTACAGTTTTGTATCATGCTTTTGTATATTTATCGAGCATTGTGTGGGAGAATGGATGATGTAGGCTTGTGGGCTGAAAATTGCGCAGAATCTTACAGCAAACTGCAAGGAGGGCTTGAATAAGGCCCAGAAGAGATCGCTAAAATACTGAAACATGTATGGATATGAACCATCTCACACTCTGAGGACTTCAGGGACTGACCTCCTGCTGGTGCCCAGAGTCAGGACTAAACATGGAGAATCAGTGTTTCAGTTTTATGCAGCTAAAACCTGGAACAGCCTTTCTGAAGATGTGAGACAGGCCTCTGCTTTGACAGTGTCTAAATCCAGGCTCAAAACGGCTCTGTTTAGCTCTGCATATGATTGAAATGTTTTTTATTCTGCAGTCTTCTCTTTTAATGTAAATTTTATGATGATTATTTGTAATTATTTATGTTTTGATTTGTTGTATTGTGATTTTAATGCATTTCTTATTCTGTAAAGGACTTTGAATTGCTTTGTGTATGAATTGTCCTATATAAATAAACGTGCCTTGCCTAAAAAGCTAAAAAAAAAAATGTTTTTTTGCATAATACCTCCTCTTTAAAAATGATATTATATTAAGTAATATTAAGCTAGTAGTAGCTTAATAAAGGTATAGAACCATTAGGCAATTAAAATGACATTAATGACAGTAGTTAAATCACATTACTGCTGTTGCCCTAATCAGTGACGTATGAATGTGTGAAAATATATGCGTGTGTTTTGATAATATTTAACTGTCAACTTTTAAATATAACTTTAAAATGCAAAACTTTTTGAGTGAATAATGAAGTGCTTACAGACTACTCTTAATATATTACACACATCAAACGCAAGTATTAATGAGCCTCACGAGACCTTAACGATAAAACATAAGACAATGAGATGGTACACTGAACATCTCTGTGTGTCGCTCACTGTCTGAATGAAGTCCTCCGTGTCCCACCAAAGAGTGACATAGCCCTGTCCTCCAGCTGGTCTCTGTCATCCTTCAGTGTCTTTACCTCTCCACTCGGGACATCCCATCGGCCACATAGGAGCTCTGGGTACTGCCAACCCTTCTGCCATGCCCTGTGAAAAAGACAAAAAAGACATTCATTGTAGGATACAGGTGACACAGATCCCAGACAGGTGGATAGGTGGACAGTTTATTATTCACAATGCAACGGGGCTGTCACATGTCCCATCAAAAAGACAGGGGCACGGTGACAGTGGCGAGGTAATTCCCACATGGGAGAAGCGAGGCTCCCTATACTCCTGAGGCAGTGGGCGGGATCACAAAAGGTTACCTGGCAACACAGGTCAGCACTTTGATCCAAGCACAAGAGGAATACTGAAGGGGATTGACTTTTTGTGAATCGGGAATGGTGGGTTGTCATTTTGGATTTGAAAAGCGAAAGTTGGATTTTATCTTAATTATTTATTCAAGCTTTGAATGCTGCTTGGCTAAAACACAAAAGGCCCCATGATAGGCTTGATTATTAAACTGCATATTTGATGAAGCCCCTCCCAATTACAAAGTCAATTGGCGGTTATACCACTGAGAGACTGGCCCCTGAGCTTGACCCCGCAGGCTTTGAACTCGCAACCACCAGCCCCCCTTCACCACTCCACTGCTCCCACCTCTGCACTCAATTGGAACAAATGCTTTGATATGGGCTGTCCAGCTGCATAAGTAAACCATACTATGTTTAAGGAATGTAAATAGCAGAAATCTCTATAGTAAAAAAAAAAAAAAAAAAAAAAAAAAAAAAAATCATTCTTTGCTCCCAGGTGGGCGCTATCATTATTAAGATGTTAATACCTCATGCAATTATGGATGAATGCATATAGTTGAATCAGTCAATTGGAGTGAGGTTAAGAGGGCAAAGAGAGAGAAAAATATAGAGAAAATACAATAAGACTTGTAGCTATTGTGAATGAAGTTTCACAGACTAATGGGATTTGGAGATGTGATATAATAATGGAGCGATAATTTTGTGTATTAAAAGTATGACAAAAGAATGTGAACTGGACTAAAGTTTGTTTTAGAGTGAATACGCTTCACCAGTTGAGTAGTTTCTTCAGTTCTGACACAGCTCTGGGAATGGAAAGGCTTAAACAATATAATAAGACATCCACAGTAAGTAGGCATAAAGAATAAAATGCAAAAGTATCTGCCTCATAATAATACTAGGCTGCTCTCATTCATAGAAATGAGCTTTTGAGCCCCTGTGTCTGATCATGTCTTAGCATCCTTCTTATTCACAAGCCCTACTCAGTAAAGCCTTTGTGCAAATCTTCATAGCCAGGTCTATTTGACTTTATATAAACTACAAAACTGCAGGATTCAGGACACCCTAAAGGTAAATAGAAAGTTTTAGTGTAGTAGTTTTGTGTAATAGCTCTTAATGATACTAATACCTAAAGTGGGCTAAATCTCCAAACAATCTATTCCAAGATCCTGGAGGCTAGACACTGAAGAATTCAGAGCCAAATCTCCATGCAGACCACCTCTACTTCTGCTGGACAAAAGGCTTCTAAAGACTGAATGGCAAAGTATAAATTGCAGTTAAAGCGATACTTTCACCTATACTACACCTCAAATGCCCCTCAAATCAAGCATCAACACAGTAGCCAGTGTTACGTGTCATGATTCCCATCCAAACGCCACGTCACTCTCTACCCTTAAACTCCTCAAACCAACATTTGCACATGAGAATATGATTTGTGACAAGCTAAGCTGCCTGCTACGCTGAGCTGGGTATACCTCCACCAAGATCAAATGTACACTTTTTACACCGCGCTCCGCATCTGCCACACACTCAAACATCGGGCTGCTCAGATCCAGTGCCATGGCTCATCACTTCTTCCACAGCACTGACTTCCTGTCTGTCTGAGAGATGGGCTGTCTCGGGGGGCTGGGGACATGTCTCGACTATATGACAGGGGCTCCTGGCTCTTATGCGTACTTTTGGTTTTACACATCTAGTCCAATATCTCCGCATGTCCTTCTCATGTCCTCTGCTGCAAATACGTGCCACATAAGCTTGATCAAAAACAACACAAGCATCGCCCACGGCAATAGGAATGCAAAGATAATATACAGTAGATATGACTGATCTCTGAAGCTGTCAAGAAGCAGCATTATATTTGTAGTTAGTACCCAGAAAGCTGTTAATTGGAGCAATGGTTTTCATACTGAGGTACTTCGATTGGTGGTGGTATTCGGGTATTTTTTGTTCTATGAAGCCTGGTTTAGTCCTGGTTACTGCCTTGGTTTATATGATTGTTATAAGTTCCATCTTTACTTTTGGTAGACTAGATTTTAAAGCCAAAGATCGTATTTTCTGAGGTGGTGTGGGACTTTGGGTGAGATGTGTGAGAATCAATTCTTAAGATTACCTTTCCACTATGGGTAAAATATGTCTGCCAAACATTAACATTAGCAACAGTATTTCATATTTGAATCTACACATTTATTTTCTACGTTCAAGACACTCAAAGCACTTTACATCAAGAAATCACTCACCCATTCACATGCACATTCATAAACCTGTCTACGCACTGGGGACAGGTGTGTTAACTGTCTT